>JAWLRI010000640.1:8882071-8968318 GCA_034781795.1 Crypturellus tataupa
TTCCCCGCGCAGCGGCAGCCGCAGCCGCGCGGGGCTCCGGGATGCTGCGGCCGCCGGGTCCCCGGGGGTGGGAGGCGTTCAGCGCCCCTGGGTCGGAGAGACCGGCGGCACCTGCGATGTCCCCGCAAACCCCGTGCCCCTCTTCCGTACGCCGCGCGGGCCGCCCCGGGCGCGGGCGGCTCGCCTGTCCCTGGCACCAGGCTCCCGGCTTTGCTGCTAAGCTGCGCAAAACTTCGCGGTGCCTGTGACCGAGCACGGCACCCAGCGCTGGAGCAGCAGCAAGCACGTCTCTTGCCCCAAAACTGTTAGGATCATAACAACTCTGCAAGCAGCAGTCTAAATGTGCCATTTCTAAGCGTTCGTATTCTGCTAAAAGAGGAAAGGAGGGGCTGCAGCACATGAGCTTGTGAAGTCTTTCAGTGGGGGTACCCGGCAAATCCAGCCTTTTATTTTTTTTTCACTCAAAAGTAAGAGTTATCCTTTAGATAAGTAGCAAAAGTTGCAGTTCTTTTTCATCCTGCTCACTGAGGCATTCAGAACTGTCCAAGCATATAGGCACCTGCCAGTGATAAAAACAAGCACCCAATAAGTGGTTTGGAAGGGGCTAAAGCTGCTGTGAAAACCTCAGTTAAGAGCTGGGGACCCCAAAAGCTTCTTTAGATGCATCCGCATGTGTTAGACACTTCTCCCTATGAATCTTTGCTGGAGTGTTGCTGAAGTTGGCTGCACTGGTATAGAGTGAGGTTGCAATATAGTGGTTCACTTAAAATACAAAATATGAGTACAGAATTTTCAGATGTAAAGATCTGGCTACTTTTAAGCTCAGTGTGGGAGAAGATATAGGTATAGGTGAAAAAAGGAGAAAGTCTTATTTAAATGTGGATCCCTGTTTAAACCCGGGTCCGTGATGCCTTGCTCTTTGTTGAGCACAGATGCATTAGGCACCTGGGCTGCTAGTGGACTCGACCTTTTACTTTCCCCACTTTGCCACACTTGCTCAAATAGATCCAGAGTATGTTTTTTTTTCCTGGGATACTGCACAAATTTTCTATAGTAGTTGAATCATTTTGAGGCATGTGAAAATGTATTTTTCTTTTAAGTACAGTGTTTTTTTTTCCCCCACACCATGGGGAAACTGGGGTAAATTTGTTAGTGCCAGTATGTAGCAGTATCTATTTTTTTATATAGCTAAGTATATATACTAGGATTGTGGGCTTTTTTTCCTTCAGGGTAGAAACTGCAGCACTTATTTGCTGTTTATATCACACAACTTGAGTTTAAGGCCAAGTGTCAAGAAAGGCTGAGCTGATTGTGGCTTGGACCAGTGCAGGTCTGCTGTGTACTACATTTCATAAAAAACAAGACCTGCTAATACAGGATTTCATGCCATGTTAGCTGTGAGCTGGTAGGTTTTGGAAGTGCTGGATCTGGGATTTTGTAGTATAGCATTGGCTACAAAAGATATTTTTCTTCGTCCAACAAGAGACAGGTGCATTTATTTCTCCATTTGTTGATACTGCAGCGTGCTGGTGCCGCAGCTTAGCAGGAGCTGGCAGACGCCATAAGAGCAGGTATGTCCAGCTTTTACCTTTCTCTCTAAATCACCGCCCGGTGCGGAGGCTGGCGAAGCAGGCGAGGGAGGTGCAGGCCAAGGCAGAGGGGTGGCAGCGGAGCTGCTCTTCTTGGGGAGCTGCTCTTTAAATATCTCTTAAGTGCAAACCACACACACGCACATCCCACTGTGTTGCGCTTCCCCAAATTTAAACTGTGCTGTTGCTCCAGCTTTTCCCTAGGGGAAGCTTCAGCAAGATGGTTTCTGCCTTCCTCTTGTTTCCAACTGGGGCTCAAGATGTGATATCTATTGCTTGGTTGTAAAGTCTGTTATAAAAATGTATGACAGACAGGGAGGGCAGAAAGTATTAATGTGCAATTTTGAAATGTAAATAGAAATAGAAATAAATTTAAAGGCAGGTTTTGTGCAGCCTAGATAAAGGTGATTGCAAGACTCTATGCTGCTTATGGCTGTGCTCTAGAAGTGAATATAAAACTCCATTTTGGGATGGAGAGTGTAACCACAGAAGGTTCATGTGCCTAAAATGCTTTAAAAATGTTTTGCTATGGTGATCATTTCTGGTCTGCCCATGTGGCTGCATTATTGTTTCACTCAGTGGTGTCTGTGCTAGGAGCTGTCTGAGCATGGTTGTTTGTTATTGCAAAAATGGGAAAAGTCATGATAAAAAATGTGAAAGTCATAATGTTTGGTAAGAAAAAGAAGAGTCACCATATGGCTCAACAGATTTTAATTAATATTAAATTGCCAGGGGAAATTCTGCAAAAAGTCAAATAGAAATTCTTTATTTCACAAATAAATGCTCAGGATTTGTTTTCAGAAGCACTTATGGGGCTATTCAGATTATTAGGGAGCCGAGAGCTGTTAATGGGGTGTAGGGGCATTTTCACAAATACGAGGTGTTTTTGGAGACTCTGGTAGCAAGCTGGTGACCTAGTTAGTTACTGTCAAAAATCTGTCATTTGACTCCCATTGAAAGGCCTGTTGGTTTTCAGTGGAGTTGGATATTTGATTCCTTTAGGCATTTCTAATATTTATGCCATCCTTCAAATGTAACCAATAGTGTTAAGTTGCTGAGGCTCCAACTGCATGAGACAGAGCATATAGATTCCAAATGAATAGTAATTAGCCTAGTATTCATATACGAAGTGTTCAGAATAAACAAAGTCCATGATTTCTATGCCAAGAAACCACATGGCATTGGCAAGCCATGATTTTTGTTAGGGAAATCATACAATGATAAACAGACCTGCACAGTGCAAGTCAGGAAAACAAATATATATTCAACATGAAACACCTATTTAAGTGGGACACTTGTCTCAATCCAGGCCGCAGTTTGGATTATGTCGCAAACATCATAAAGACACAGATTGGCTGTTTCATTTGATAGTATATTCATGTTCTAGTGTATATACTGTATATAAAACGTAATCTATTAGCTCATGTATCCATGGAGATAAGAAGCAATCTGCAGAAATGGAAACTCTTGGGGTTCTCTTAGGCCTAATGTAAGCATTTTATTAAGAAAGAGCTCTTTAAAACCATTAATACTAATAAATATTTTCTGCTTACTGAAAATAATTGGCATAATTTTTGAAAACATGGAAGTAACACTGATTGGGAATTAACTGCTGAAAATAACCGAGCTTATTCTCATGACCATGGGAGCTGCAAAAATTGAGCCGAGTCATCAATAATAGTTTTAAAGGTTATTAATATGAATTTAATTATGAATTAATTCTTAACTAAGACTTTGTTGTTAGCTTGATATATTTTAATTACGCTTTATGCCTTTTTTTCTAATTGTAGTTGTTGTAAGGTATGAACTTTACAACTCCAATGAACATGCTCATTATATCATCAGTATTTACACGTTGCTCTTACATGTTACCACTATTTGTATGTGGTAAATCATGTATTGCCACTATTTATATGTGTGTTAAATGTGTTTAGGGAATGCGTGTAAAGGAGGTGTTGAGAGGTTTCACATACTGCAGTGAATCATAAACTGTCCTAAATTAATCCTCAGCCTCACAGCCCATGGCACCCAGCTGCTTATCCCAGGCTTTAACTCACTTGGGGGCAGCGGCGTCTCACCAGCCCATGTGCCTTTTGCAGAAAATTGTACTGAGTTCAGAGGGAGTGAGGGCTGCAAGAACTGGTTTATTTGAGAGAACACACAAATCATTGTTATCTGCTCATGTATCTCTCCAAGCAAGTCCTAACAAGAGAAAATGGGAGAAATCCTCCAAAAATCACTTTAGAAGCTACCTAAAATATGCAGGATTTACCTACTTTGAGCTCCTGGCCAGCATGACCAGATGTCTGCCAGGATCTAAGATGCTTTTGTTTTGAGATTTCCTTAAAGAGTTAATGAAACTGTGGTGTAAATTATTTAATATTGCTTAAAATGTCTTGTAGAGGCACATAAAACATGTTAGACCTCGAATTACAGGATGGTTCCGAGGGCTTTTCTTCTGATCATTCTTTTGTTGAATGCAAAAATGTTTATCTGAAAATGCTCGAACCAGAAAGTGTTGCTTTTTAATTAGATTTTTCCACTTGTGATTACTGATGATACAGAGAATACTTTTTCCTCTTATTACATTAGCCACATCTCCGTTTGTTGTACTTCACAAACCTTGAGAATTTACTGGATTCAGTGAAGCATCTATTTAAAGTGACTCTGCACAGTTACATAAGGGGTTTCCTGGCAGTGAAAGATTTAGTGTTGCTCTATGGCTGGCCAGCATGAAGAAGGTGCAAGAGTACTTTGTGCCTCCTATCCTGCTCAGTATAAAATAAACAGTATATTTGCCTAAGCAGAAGTATTTTTATTAAAAGGTGAATGAATATTCTTAACCACTGGGGAGGTATAATGATATATAGAAGTTAAAAAATTAAAATACCTAACTGTCATAATGGTTTCTAAGCTATTGATCTCAAAGTATCATATATGAGTAAGAGCTGTTATTCCCATTTTCTACAGGTAGAGGTAGAGATTGCAAAAGGACTTTGATTTCATTGGTAACTCTGAAGGCTGTTAAACAGCCACTGCTCAAGTTAAGACATTTTATGATCAGCAGTTCCAATAAGGTTCATCGGGGAGTTTTCAAGGAACCATTTAAGAATGTCTCTGGACTGTTAATGTTATTTTTCGTTAATAGATACAGCACTGGGAAAGCAAATTCTCTGCCAGAATTTTAAATGGGATAGCTTAGTAATTATAGGCCTTCCAGCCTGATGCCAATCCCTGGCAAAATAATGGAAGACTGATATGGGACTTTATTAGTAAAATAATAATTAGGAATAATGTAATTCATGGCAGTTCTCTTTGGTTTATGGATAATATGTCTTGTCAGACTAACTCAATAACTTTCTTTTGATATATCAGGTTTGCTCGATGAATGTTGTATTGCTGATGTAATGGACTTTCTTCAGCCATTCATCATGGTAGCACGCAATCTTGGATTAAGAAATGAGAATGATGCAAAATCAGCTGGGCAACACATTAAAAAGACATAAAACTGCTTATCTGATACTTTTAAAATGCAAACTGGGAATCATTATCTAATGGGATCCCATAGGAATTATTAGGCCATGCTCTGTTTCCCTTTTTATTCGAAGACACAAAAGATATTATAGAGCCATTAATGGCAAATTTATGGAGATGATACAAAGTCTGACACTTTAGAAATAAAGGTGGCTTACCGAGTGAACCAGGAATCGTGATTTTTTTTCAGTATCACCCAAGGTAAAACCATGTATATTTAGGAACAAATAATTCAGATGAAGTTTACAGGGTGGGGTGTTGTGATAGGTAATCAACTGAGGTGACACATAGTGGCCGAAGGCCTAAATATATGTAGAGAGAAACTCTTCAGGAGTTCAAGCAGGAATGGTAAAGTTATGTAACCTCTGTATCAACCGTGGTGTGATAATTTCTTGAATATCCAACTAGGTGAAATTCAAATTTGGGACTGAAAAGGCAATAGAGTTGGTGAGAGTTTAGAGAGTGGTTGATAGATTGGACACACTGTACAGTGGGACGTTCAAGGGCCTCAACCTCTTTAGCTTAACCAAAGGTGACTTTACCACAGGCTGCATTTATACGGGCCACAGGAACGTGGTAGCAGAAAACTTTTCAGTAGAGCAGTGATACTGCAATAAAATGGCTGAAAGCTGAAGTTAGTCACCTGTAGACTTTGGGTGCACATTTTTACAGTGAAGGTAAAACACTGATATTGCTCTTAAAGGATTATTTTAGATTCTCTGGACATTTTAGAATTGAGATTATATGTTTTTCTGAAAACTATGTTCTACTTGATATAGGAATTGATTTAGAGAAATCCCATATTTGTGCTAGAACTGACAGTGATCACTACAGTTAGTGTTTTTTACAATCTCTAAATTGATTTACCTAATAGGATGCTGTCTCGTTAGGTTGAACCTGCTTTCACGGATCCCCAGGCTGATGTGCTGTCCATTACATCAAATAGCTTCCTACAAATAACAGAAAAGCTGAGATTTCTTATAGTATGTTTCTTTAAAATGTGTGTGTTCATGCATGTGTATGAATCCTGCTTCCATGCTCAGTGTGCAAGATTAGAGGAAGCTTCTTTCCCCAGTTGTTCACCTTGCCCAGGAGCAGCTGGTTTTTAAATTGGGCAAGTGGAGCAGCAGTGAAACTCCCCCCCGTGGCCACCTGAACCTCTCGGTCCTTTTCCCCGAGGGCTCTTCTGAGCTCATCTCCCCCTGGTGTCATGTCAGTTAGAGAACATGCTCTGCTCAGCACCCTTATCAGCATCAACCCTTTTTCCTTTAAATCTTTTGCCCTTCCAAAACTGTACTAGCTCCCAAAGACTTTTTTTTTTTTTTTTTTTTTTTTGGACTGAACAGGAAGTTTGTGTTGCAGATGTTGGTTTTACACAGTATGTGTCCAATTCCAGCCTGTAAAACAAATAGTAATGATGAATCCTTCTTTTTTTTTGGTCTAAAACAATGCAAAGCATCTCCTCTGTGTGGGTCAACATGTTCTTGTCACAGAGCAGGAATTGGCTGCTGATACCTAAAGCGTGTGCAGCATGGAAAGGGCAGCAGGAAAGAGAAATCCTGACCAGCTCAGTAGGTCAAGTCCTGGTGTCCTTGCTCAGGAGGTGCTCTTAAGTTCTTGAGTCAACCAGGCTGATCTCCAAGTGATTCGGTATCACTCTAAATCATTTGCTGTTGTGCTTGATGTAGTGCCATGTGGAGAAACGTGTACATTGTGCGGTGCCTCCGAGCAGACAAGAGGGCTGCGCAGAGGAGGCCGCATGTCCCCCAGCTCCTGAGGGGACGGGGCTGCAGGGAAGGTAGTGATGGGCACCTGCCAAGGGAAACACTGCAAGATTGCAAGTTATGTGAATGTGCTGGCTGCAGCTCGGCTTTTCTCCTGCCCTCCTAGAATGGCTTGTGGTGAAAAATAGCAGGAAGTAATTTTTAATAGCACATTCACTCTGATACCCAGCATATAGGGCTAGTCTGGCACAAATCAATTCTGCTGAATCTTTCCTCTGACACTCACAAATTACTTATGTTTCAGGTTCCTGATTTAAGGATTATCAACATATTTGTGATGGAGCTATTAATTCTTAGTCCATATAGGGGAAAGATGCTTTATATCCCAACTCTAGTTTAGTCAGAAAGCTGTGGGACTTGTGCTCAGAAATTTCTCGATGCTTTTGCAAGTCTCGCCCAGAAACTGTAAGAGCTGGCTGCTTATTCCAGACAACTATATCAAAGTGATTCTCTGGAGTTGTGCAGCTGAATAAAGTATAAAAATAAAACTTTAAAGTAGAGCATTTCAAAGGTCTTATTTCAAACCATTGCAAGATTTCACCATTCACTTTCCCTGGGAAGGTGAATTACTGTTTATCTGTAACTCCTTTGCAGGGTTTTCAGACAGAAACACTTTCTAACTTCCTCTGAGACTGTTACGTAGTCGTGAAAACAGAGGATTTAGTCCAGGAACTTGTGTCTTCTCCTTGCAGTTCTCCTTACACTGCTGCTCGTGCAGTTGTCACTAACTCAATGTCTCAACTTCTATTTTCTCAGTTGTGTCTTGGTACAAAGCTGCATCCACAGCATTAGCTAGATGTGTCACAGGGCCAGTATGAAGCGATAAAGGCTGTTAGTGACAAATCATCTTAATAGTGGTTTTCAGATTCAATGAGTAGCAGAAACAGATGTGACTAGGCTAAAAAAAAGGACAAACAGAGTCCCTTGTAAAAGAATCATGAAACATGAAACAAATGCTTTCTTTCCTCATGAGAGGCAACCTTTCATTCCTCTGATTTGCACACAGCAGTGAAAGCTGCAAAATCCTGGAGCAGATCCTCAGCAGGTACAAATTCCCTTAGCTCCACGACAACAGAGTTCTGATAGTTTATACCTGCCAAAGACCTACTACCTATTGAGTAATTCCACCTCATTCTAGGAGGAATTTGTCTTTTTTGCAGGAGGTACTCGCCTCTTGTGCTGTAAGCTGGGTATACCTGACCTGAAGGTCATTGTGTCGTTTTGGTGCACTAGAATGAATTTCACCTGCTGTGTTTCGGCAATGTTGGGATAATCCAAAGAGTTAATAACAGGAAAAGCTTTCCTAACTAGTGTTAAAGGAGGCTGGTGTCCCTTGAGATGCTCTAATTAAGACACAGCAGATGCTGAAACTTTCCTCTAGAAAGTACCAGTGATTAAGACATCGCTGATGGTAGACGTGTGTTTGCTTGTTTGTGGAGGAGAATACAGGGAGCTTCTGAGGTCTCTGTTTCCCAGGTCAGAGAAGAGAAAGAGACGGTGCATGCTCAGAGATTGCTAAGGTTAGGCAAGTTCCTGGAGAAATAGCCCCTGTTGTGTGCAATAGATGAAGAACAAAAGCATTATTGATATTTTGAGTCTTGAAGACACATAGATGATTTGGACTTTGGAAAAAAAAAAAGTACTTCAGAGGCACAAGGAGGAGGGAATTACTTAATTTTTTAATGCTTTCCCATATACTTCCATTACTGCTTATCATCTCATTTCACTCTGTAACCAAACCCATAGATAGAGATTTGGAGAAAAGTCAGTGTTCAGTCTTTCTGCCCTGGAAGCTCTCAAAAGCCTGATTCTTCTCTGAAGTAGGGAGCAACTGTCAACACAAGATACTCTTGCTCCTCAAGAGTGGTATTTCAGGTTGCTGGAGATACACACTTGCCTGCTGTGTATCTGCCCTCATGAGGGGTCTCTTTCTGATGAGCTGATTAGGGCCTTTTCCCATGCTCCAGTCTGGATGCCACGTCCTAAGTTCAAACACACACATTGCTGTTCAGGCTCTGCTCATGCAAACTTTGGTTCCAAAACCGAGTCAAACTGGATTTCAGTTTGCGGAGTTTCTGCTAAGGATTCAGAGAACCCATTTAGACTGTGTATTATTGAAGTGTCTGCGGAGAAAGAGACCTTAATGTACTCAATTAGAAGTTCACAATTCTTTTCACGGTAACAGATAGTGCTACCGCACTATGAGAGTTGTGAAATGAGCTTATAGTGATCAAAATATGTACTGTACCTGCCTCTCACTTTTCTTACATTACTGGCATGTTAGCTGTGCTATCTTGTATAAATTTCAGTTTAAATAGTTATATTCTGCCCACCTTAATTCTGGCTCCTTCCCATGCACTCAGCCCTCCTGTTGCCTCCCCCAGTTATCCCTTATTGCTCTTGCAACCTGTTGGGAAGTTAGTGGGAGCTGTAAAACTGTGAAGCTCAGCTCATAATTCTTTGGTGTAATGCACGTGTAATTTTTTTACAGTACTTCCTTAGGATAAAAGGCAACATATGAGTTATTACTTCCCAGGAGGGCTGTGTAATTTCAGCTGTAAAGCTGAAGAAATAAGGCAAGTTAAATCAATGTTTTGAGGAGCTGTGTTGGGACCATCCACTCATCATGCTTTTACATGTGCCTCAGTTGCAGTAAATAAAAGAAAATGTGTTCAGACATCAAAATATTTACTAGTTAAAAAGATACATGTAACCCTTCCAAGGCAAGAGCTACTGTTCTGTAAAGGTCTCACATTTCAGTTAATTAACGTAGCAGAAATGTTTTCTATTTCTGCAATTTTTTTTTTCTCTAAGCCTTGCAAAAACACTTCACAGATATTAATGAATTTAGGCTTGAAATATCATGATGATACAGGTCATGATCATCATCCTCATTCCACTGAGGAATGTACTAAAGCTCAGAGAAAAAATAAAATGAGTTGGAGAGAAAACTTTGAAGTACTGACAACTCTGATCCTGATGTCTTCTTTTCTCTAAAATATGAGATCATTTGGTTTGCAGCTTCCAAAGGGAGTCAGGGAAGTGTTGGTGCTAGCCCAGAAACGTCAATCAGCACTAGCTGCAGGTGAAGCTCCATCTCCTCAGGTCAGGGAAGTGAGCAGTCACTTCCTGCAATCACTAATTACAACCAATTCTCACTTGGCCATCCTGTAGCCACTGAGCTCTTATTCGAAATTGCCCATTCGAAAGATGATTAGCTGCTTTCTGGCTACTATGAACACATAAGCAGAGAGAGATTGAATCTAGATTGTTATCTCCTATGGCCTTTTTTTTTTGTTGTTGTTTTGGTTTTATATATGGATTAGTGTAATGGGTTTCTGGTTAGTAACTAGGTTTCCCAAGCTGAAGAGTGGAAAATTTTTGTTTTTCTCATGCTCACAAACACAAGGATGAGGAGCCATCAGCAGAAACATGCCTTGCCTCTAACCAAAGATATTTTTCCTCATTCATTTGCAAATTTTGTAGAGAACTTCTTTTGGTCTTAAGTTTAAGTCAATTCCATTGCTCCACCAATTTGTGTGTCCCACACCATTTTGTTACTGTACAAGTCTAGGGTCAGCTATGTGCTCATCCCACGTCAAAGTGAGAAGAGTATCAAGAAGAAGGAACTATATCCTACATTCCAGGATTTCTAGGAGAGGGCTCTTTCTTCAGCCTTGGATTTTCTCTGGAACCAAACACTGTCACCTGGGTAATTTCTTTTCCCTTGTCCAACTGTGTGCTGTCCCGTTCCTCGCAACTTGCCTTTCTGTTTTTGTGGCTTATAGGGGCAGACTGGCAGCTTTCCCTCCTCCTCCTCCCCCTGGTAACACTTGTGGGTTTGATGAGCTGCTTTTTTTCCAGCTATTCTGTTTGGTCTGATTAAAAAAGCAAGCTGGAAGTACTTATGGTCCTATATGCTTGCGGCTCTAATACTGCTATAATGAGAGTCACTTGATTGGCTATTTTAACGTTCAGGAAATCAGGCACCCAGTACTCAAACTATGAAAAAGTTCCCACATCCTTTGTGTGTTTGCAGTGGTGTCTCTGGGCAGTCAGGAGACTCGGTGTTTCTGAGGGTATGAAATGCTCATGCAGAGGCCAAGGCTATTCAGAAAGTCATAGGGTTTTAACTTCTGTTGGTGCAGGATGAACTGTTCATTGGTCAGTATAGAAGAAGGATGAAAAATCAAAGTTCAGTATCTTGTTCTGCATTTTTTGACTTTTTCAGGCATTTCATTGGCATATCAGTGAATAGTAATAAAGGTCATTGACTTGCATTTAATTATTTCTGGCAGTAGGAAATGGAGTAACTTATATTTATGGATCTATAAGTAATGTTTACAATCCTACAGACCTTTTAAATCATATATCCAATATGTTCTTGTGAACTTCACCTTAAAGGACCAGAAGAAATTAGAATAATGTTTTCAATATAGCTTTGTTGTGCTTGTGCTTCGTGCTCTTTATCTATTTATGCTTCTGTGAACAGCTATAAGGGCAGATCAGCAGCAGCTCCCACAAAGGCATTATAAATGCGGAGCAGTATGAGCATCAGCTGCCCTGTACTGAAATAATGGGGAGGAAAAGTGGATTTCGAGGTTTACAGCAGCAAATGAGGCCTCTTAGGCAGCAGCGACAGCCTGTTAATGTTTCTATTCTGCAACATAACATTCGTGAAGGCCTCGAAACCTGAATTCCACACACATCTTTTGGATCATAGATCCCAGATTTCTCTGTGCAGGTACCTCGGGTATTTGCTCCTTTGTCAACAATGGTGAACCTGTGGCACCGTATAAATAATAAATGATAAAAATACTCATGAGGAGCCTTGTAGTAAAAGCAGAACAGGAGGTGTTTTGAGAAATATAAACTGTAGTACCAGGATTACTTAACATGAGCTTTAATTTGTTCTTCAGCTCTGTCATTTAGACTTTTAAAGGAGGGGCAGCTGCAAAGTTAGTTTTAAAAAAGATACAATTATGGTGCAAAATGTTAGGATTTGACAAAAAAAAAAGAAAAAAATACACTTAAAAAGAAGAGAATGAGAAAAATATAACCAGTGATCAAGTAAAAAGCAGTTTGAAAAAAAAACATCATTCTTGTGTTTTGAGGATTTTATCTTTATCCTTCACCAAGACCAAGATTCCTCATGGGACTTGCATCTTATATGGCAACTGTAAGATGACAATCAAAGCCTACCAGTTTTAAAGTTTTCAGATTTTTTTGGTAAATATTTCAAATAACCTGAAGAGCTGATTGTACCTGTGTATACCAAATACGCTCCTTCCTTCTTTGAATAATCATGTCGATCATCTTGTTCTGCTCATGACCTTATATATCACTGTAAGTAATAAATACTTTCCACATCAGATTATAATGCGGGAAGGAGGGAATCAAGATACTTGTATAATCTCTTCACTATAGGAAGTCCATTTTGTACTTCCAAGCCCAGCCCTGATTTCCAGTGCTTGGTCCCAGGAGGAAGATACCTTCATAGACCCTGTGACCGGCTTTCCAGGGTGACTCCTGACTCCACTGCTTATTTTTCCTGTGTTTTAGAAAAATAACATAACAGTTCTTAATAGTGTGAATTTGGCTGCCTGCTCTGTCAGTAACACCTACCTGAGTTATCTCAAGCGATCTTCACATATATCCTTTATTTACTTATTATTTTATTGTTTTGCTGCATCCAGCTGGTACTTGAGATATTTATCTTCAAAGGCCAGTGACGCATGTATTCCATGTACAGAAGGATGCCACCTGAGGAAATAGGTGTATATATGTGTGTATATATATGTATTTATAGAGAAAAGATAATTCATTTAATTTTAATGACAAAGTTTTGTACATATTTATAGGACAGTCTTCCCTCTTAAACCCGTGAGGATGTATGTTAGCAGAATTCCTCAGAACTATTGGGTACTCACAAACAAATCCTTGCTACAGACAAGGATCTGATGTTAATGAAAGTGTGTTAATGGGAAGAAGATACTTTTTTTTTTTTCCTTTCTCCCCTCCTGTGAAAGATCTCTATACAGCTTTTATAGCAGTAGCTTTAAGAGCATTGCCAAGGAATTCATTGTGTTGTTTATCTCAGACCAGTCCGTGCAAGTGGTAGAGAACTGCCTTGCTCCATGCAAAGTGCTTCCAGGTAATGGCTTTGCTTAGTGACTGACAACCGCAATGATTCAGAAACGATTTTCAGCACAGTAAATTTTTTGCAATTATTAGCTGAGTCCCTTCAGCGAGGATTGAAATGAGAAAGAGCAGAACAGACTACTGGAGCAGTGCGTAAGAAATCATAAAGAGGTTGTCTGCCTACAGAGGAATTGGAAGGGATGCTCCACAGTGCTTTAGGAAAGCAGCATTCCAGGCAGGAGTCGGGGTTTTTTCCCCTCAAATAGTCTTCTGTTTTCCCAAGAAAGATTTTTTTCTGCTCTCACTGCCCGTGAAAGCTTTGAGCAAGGAAGAAGTTCGGAGCTTTCGTGGTCTCCCCCCTGACACTGGGAGCGTGCAGCTTCTCGGCTGTGCGAGTGCCCAGGCAGCTGCGGCCGCTGACGGGAGGCTCCTGAACGCGCTTTTCTTGTGCGCACGTGCGGTGGTTACTGCTAGAGATGGGCAGCGTCACGTGGCTTGTAGTGTGATGTGACTGATTTGTAGGCATCGTTTGCCTGGTTCTCATCTACAACTACTTTTCCTTTTGCTTTTAATCATATAATGAGTGCCAGACCTCTGACTCTTGTCAGTATTGGGAAAGTTGTCAGGAGAACACAAAAAGGAAGAGAATACCTGGGATGGCAGGAAAGCTGAAAGGAGCTGTCGGGATGCGCTGGTGATCCAGCGAAGGCCTAATTAGCAGGAGGCACTGTGACAGCATCTCGGTCATGGACAAGTGTGCCCTGTATGCTTTGCAGCCCCCGAATTGTTACCAAAATAGCTGTATGTATGTTCCAGGGCGAAAATAGATTTGAGTTGGGTGGTGAGATGAAGGGCTGTCCTCTTTGTCTGTTTTTCTGGTGTTCAGGAAAAGAGTGAGTCCTGTGTAAGCTCAGAGTTGAGGCCAAGCCCCCAGCTTGCCATGGTGGGGGCGGTCATTGGCCTGTGAGAGGAATAAGTAATAAAAATCTAAATAGCAAGTTAAATCAAATTGGTAAGCGACTGAAGAACCGTTTTAACCAAAAGACCAATTTTCCTTATGTAGCTGTTTAATAAGATTCTTGTGTCATTCTCTTTCTTACAGTGCAGGGCCACAGAAATTAATGAAAACAAAACAGTTTTTGTGTGATCTCATTTTGCATTGTAGAGGGTAACAAATCTTCCCTTTTTGTGGGAGGTTTCTTTTGAAAGTAGCTAGGAAGGGAATTAATACCTCTCCAAGGTACCTGAAATCTCAAACCAAAGGGGCTTCTTATCACTGCCTCTTAGAATAAGGTATGGAAGTGCTTTTTAGGTGCAAACACTGGAAGATATCTGTGCATTTGAAGTGAAGCAAATTGTTAAATATCTAGGAAAAAAATAGATGACATTCATAGCAAATGGCTAGACTTGCAGAAGAAGCAGTGTTGTTGGTGGAAGATTGTTCTCCCTGTTATGAAAAACGCAAGAGCAAAACTAAGTGATAGTCCTGTTATTTCAAGCAAATAGAAATGAGTGTGAATCTTAGTGAAAACTAATTTGCTATTGTAACTCAGCACTCCACAAACAGTAGGAGCCAAGCAGCAATTTTGAACAAGGAGAGAGAAGATTTCAACCATGAAGACCAGGAAGGAGAATTAGAGATGAAGCAGAGTGAGAAACAGGGTCATGACAGGGAACACAGGACAATACAGCTGAAAAGTGCCGTAGGAAACAGTTAATAATATCATAGCTCTGAATTAAAGAAAATCTGGAGGCTATGAATCTTGCTCTTACCAGCATAAAAGTTCCAGTAGGTTTCATAAACTATTGCTTTATGAAGGCTGTGACTAAAACATTAATGAAGGTGTTACTTTGAATGATTAGGTCTATTTTTTTAATCTGTCTCACTGCTTAATTTTTTATGGAGAAGCATAAAGACTGAAGGCACCCCATGTCAGGAGCAGGACATGGCAGGCTTGCATTAAGCAAGTGCAAATGTTATTGTTATCAACATTAAGAGGGAAAAAAAGATACATAAACGGCTGTCAGCCTAGAGTGTTTTCTTTAGTCCAGTATAGTGGATCTGAAAATGCTCTTTTGGATGGTTTGGCAAAGGGTCCAAGGAACATTATAGTGGCTAATTAGGGAGTAGCTTGATCTAGGCAAGTTCCTTCCTAATCAAGTCTGTTGGAGATTGACTGATGCCCTGAAATATATGGGCTTATAGAATTAGATTTCCAAGCCAGGAGGCATGAGAAGTCTGGCATCCTGTTTAGCACAAGCTAGAGAATCTCATCTAATAATTCCTGCACCAAGCCCACAACTACTTAAATATAAACATATGTGATTGAAGCCAGAGAGTTATTATTTGAAATGACAGGAGGAGGAAGAAACCAACTGCAATTTTTGACTACAGGATTACTGCAAGCTGTCAGTCTGGTGCAGTCAAGAATCCAGGCAAACAACATCCTGAGGTGTTATGCCAGGCAAGAAATTTCCAGTGGTGCTGAGAAAGGAAGTTTTTGTCCTGCTTTATAAAGCACTAGGGAGATATAGTTTGGAAAATTGTGAATAACTCCAGTCACTCAGGTTGAAGAAGAGATGAGTTCAAAGCAATAGAGATCTTGTTTTTTAAGGGGAGGGCAAAAGAGTGAAGCTTGGAGGATGAAAGCAAAGCTAGAACTAAAGCTGTCCTGGGCAGCTTTAGTTTGCTGTGTTACCCTGCCCTGGCCTCTGCTGAGCTCTGTGACGTTTCTAGGCAAGACATAAAACAGAATGGACAGAGATGTGAGCCGTGTGCAGGTACCTGTTTGCTCTTTTTTTTCTAGTTTATAACAGGTACGGATATCACAGGTTATTATTGTCCTTCACTTTTATATTTCCGCTCCAGACCAGGCAGCAGCTGTGCCTGAGGACTAGGCAGCTGCGGAATAAGGAGCCAAGTCTTCGTCTTTTCAGGGGAAGATTGAAATGCCAAACTTTACAGATTTAGTTTCACGGCAGTATTTCTAGATATTATTTTTCATAATTGTGAGTCAGAATCTCTTTTCATATATAAAAGCTATGCAGGAAGACAGCAACGATGTGCTGCACATATATGTCTTAATGTATGCAAATTATTGTGCTTTTAAAAATAACGCGACAAACCAATCTTAGAAAAACCTGTAAATTAAAATGAAAGAAAATTACTTTAAAACTGCGTAGTGCTTTGCTTATGTATCTTTGTGCCAGACAAGAAAATAAAGTAAAAAGAAATTCAAAGAAGCCTGAGGCACCAGTGAAACTTTTTATGATAACAAATGATCTAACTGCTGTGAGATGCCAGTTCTGAAACAAATCAGTGAATTCTGACAGTATCTTTTAAGAAGATTGCAGCACTCAATATAGAGTTTTGTTATCTTGCTGGGAGTTTCATTAATGCCTCTAATGAGAACATGATCAAGCTTCAAGAGTCTAATTTCAAAACGTATCAGCTTTTTGAGGGTCACCAAGAACAAGTTCAAATCAGCTGCATCAGGCTATGAAATGAAAATCCTTACTTGCATTTGTGTCTCTTATTTCCACATGTGCAATGTGCATTTAGGAATGATTCACACCCTGTAGAATGCCTGAAGTTTTCAGTGAGAACTGTGAAGATGTGATGCATCCTCAGCAGCCAGGAGAAGTGGTTAGGCAATTGGTGTAGCTCTCTGCTGCCATCCTGTAGCTGCTTGTTGTTTTTGGCAGCGGATGTGCCGCAGTGCAGTTTACTGCTTCTTTTACACAAAATTGGCAGCTTTAGAAGCCCTACATTTGATGTGATAAACCTTGAGCTTATGGAAGGGGATATTTTGAGGTCTGGATTCTCTTCCCATGGATTCTGTTACTATCTATCCATAGGTAGAGTAATCCAAAATGCTACCAAGTTCAAAGAATTAACTTCATGTATTTGTATATAGCAATAACCTAATTGTTTTGCATCCAAGGGCCTCTTTGATAGAAAATCTCACCCGCCTTGGGCACGGACAGTCTTGGCAGGTTGAGGGCTCACTCTTGGTTGCATGGCCGTGATCTCTTACTGGTCTGAGTTGGTGGAGAGGTTTGTTGTTTCATCCCTATGTTCATCTCTTGACAAGCCAGTATTAGGCAGTGCTCAGAATCAAGGAAAGAGTTCCTTTTCTTTTCCTCAGTCAAGTCTGAGGAGCTTATTCAGGAATCAGTTATCAGTGACGTCTGCAAATTTAGCGTTGGCATCGTGTTTCCCATCAACACATTCTACATTCAAGGGGTAGGGGCTTCCTGCCCTCACAGCTTCAGGTGGCTCTCAACATGTCACTGCTGTGGTCAGACAAGCCGTAATAGACTTGACCATTTCACCTTGCCGTTTCAGTCCACAGCGGTGCTTTCTTACTTCGTGATGTTGCTACCTTTGCACTCTAATATGATGCTATGCTTTTAACACACAGTACCATTCTTTCTCCCATTTGATTTCTTGGTACAGTTTATGGGTTTACTGTGTCCCTCTGCTTGTCTTTCAAAAGTTTCTCCTGTGCCTTTATGTCAATATTTTCATTTAAAGCTAAGCCTTCCATTCTTTATAATTTTGCCAGATCTACGCTATGCGTCTGGATGGGACAACCCAAGTTATATGCTCTTTTGTATCAACTTTCTGTAATACCCTAGTAAAGAGTTTCCTGTCACCATTAGCCTGGTTGCCCTCTTGTTTAGGTGAAACCAAACTCCTCCCGTGTAAGCTGCCCTGATGAATCTGAAACCTCCTTTTTCACACTGTTTTGTCAGTCATACTCTGAGATTTTACTGCTGTGCTTGGCCCTAAATGAGATAACAGGAATGCTCCAGAGACTCCTGCAATGTAGATGCCTCATCCTGAGTTTCCTACCTAAGGAGTTTTTGCTTTCAGAGTCTGCCTAGTCCCAGTTCAGCAGTGTGAGCCCAGCGAAGGTGTGCAAATGTCCCATAAAATGAAGCACTGGTATGTGGGATTATGTAGCTAGGGCCTTCCTAGCGAGTGAATTATGTGGTGACAGTATTCTAGGTTGAGGTGTTTGATGCTTTCTTTGGAATAGTTTGTTATATCCTCTTATCATTAAAAATGTTGAATTTTGAGAATGAGTTTTAAAAAAATTAGTGAAGATAATGCCGTGGGTAACCATGGAGGTATCACACGCGGTTCTCTATGTGAGCTGCTGGAGAGTTGAGGCCCCTGGTTTCTGTCGATCCACAATGTGCCTGGTGAGATGTGTGGGCAAGAAAATACTTTACAACTTTTAGTATGTACTAGGGCACCGGAACAATGTGTGCTTAAAGTGTGCTTAAAGAAGGATCATTATTTTGTAAACAAGCTGTGTGCAGAAAGGATGCTACTTAAGGAGAAGTGTTTTAGTGTTAGTGCTTAGTGTTTTTGTCAGCTTGTCAGACTTCTTGTATCTCTTGTTATTGCGTCTTCGTCGAGTTAGCTGATATATTAATTGATGTTGCTTTTCCTACCTTCTTTCTATTTTGTAGCTGTCTCCATGCATATGGAGTTCAGGGGGTTTCCATGTAGCTGTCTCCATGCTGCAGTTCAGGGGTTTAAGGGGTTCAAGACTGCTTTTACTGTTGAGGATCGCAGCCTAGACATGGATACGTGTAGTGGGTTTGCACGCATAAAAACACAAGTCAAAACTGCCCCTATTTTATGTATTTTCCTCTGGCCCTCAGAGGGTCTTTTTGTCATCCAGAAGCTCCTCCTGAGGAGTGTGCAACCTGCATCCCTTATTTCCAGTCACGCACCGCTGAACCGCAGAGAGGTGCTGGCGTGAGGATGATAATGTTGAGAAACGTTGAATACAGCTAAGCTTTCCAAGAATTTATTTACATGGGGAAATCCTGCAGGCTTTGATCTTTCACCATCCTGTTGTGCAGCCCCGAAGCTATATATCTAAAGAGCAAAACGAGGCTAAGCTGCTGCAGCCAGCTGACATGTATATGGAGGAACATTATCACTAAAGGCAGGTAGCATTACTATCTGGACAGTGAGCCAGCTCTATACAATAACTGTTTCCTCACGTGCAATATGCTTGTTTCCAGTAGCCTAGTAACCAATGGATATCAGAGATCACAAACATCAGCGTGTAATTTAAATCCACTAGAGGCTGGTTCACAGGGGCTGTGGGCACTCGCTCCTTGAGCAATACAGTACACAGTATGTGAGATGGCAGTGCCACGTTACTGCTCCGGTCAATAGGAATTATTATGTGGGAATGAGAAGTCAGTGTTATAAACAGGACATTTCAGTGTGGGGTTGTGTTTTTTCTTTTTATTATTATTATTATTTTTAATTTATCTCCTACCCTCCAAGTTTGTTCTGCACCAGCCGTGACAGCAGGGCAGTAATTATATCCAGCACAAAGGGCAACTTGCCCAGAGCAGGAAATTTAAGTTCTGGTCTGAGCTTTGTCCCTGATTTGCTATTATGTGATCTTGTGGAAGACATTCAGCATGGGATTCAGGAGACTGCAACAGCAATCTTTACTACCAGTGAAGCACTAACTAGTACCAGCTTTGGAGTTTATGGGAATAATTCGTTTTGCCTTAAAGTCGATGTCTGAATTGTACTTATTTCTCACACTGATAAAATGACAGTTTCTCATCACTAGACTAAAGATATTTAAAGCTGTGTGAGAAAGTTGTGTCTTTTGGGTCACGCAACACGTATGAGCAGTGTGAAAGCCCAAGAGGCTGATGTGCTGAGAGGGACAGTGCACACCATTTGAATCTAATCTCATATTCATAGCTCTGCCTGCCTGCATTCAGACACAGAAGTATCTGTGGGAAAAATGCTTCAAAATTTTTACAATATTATATTGCAATAATCTTTTACAATATTCTTTTACAATATCCTTTTAGGAAACAGCTACCTCCAATGTCAGCATGTTGATTATTGCTAGTGAGGGGATGGACAGGCTGCAGGGCTGAGAAGAGACAGGTTGACTGGCTCAGAACAGGAAGACTCCGTGCTGCCCTCCTGGGCTCTTGGCCTTAAATTTGTGTGCCTCAGTTTGCTCTGGGTAAATGATGATTTTACTGATCTGTATTAGTGACTAGTAGGAATGATAGCTAAAAATTGTAAGGAGTTATCCAAAGGGGAATGCTAGCTACACACATTGCACATATTATATTACATATATACTGCAGCTCACTTCAAGATTTGAGCGCATGTGTGTGATGGTGATTGCTTGTGGTTTCACCCCTAAGGGTATAAAAATGCTGTTTTTTTTCCCTATGAAAAAAGAGAAGCACTTTCTAAAGTAAACAAGCAACTACCTGCACAAGATTCTGGAATTCTGTAATTGCTGCCAAAGTGCAGAGATAACAGAGGAGAAAAAATATGCATGGAAGCGTGGCAGTACTGCTGCTTTCAGTGTGATGAGGTCTGAAAAGAAACCACAGCCTTACTGGCAGTTCTGATAAAAACAGCAATTCCTTTTGGGGGTGTAGGTGCAAAAATGAGCTCTGAAAAAATGTTTCCATTAGAAGAAAATACTTTTTATGGAGGGCTGAACTTTTTAAAGGCACCTTGGGAATTCTGAAAACTTGATTTCTATTAAAATTATTGTAAATCAGTTGCCTGGACTTCCAGGGAAGCTTTGATTATGTCCACCATAAACCTATTCTGTGCACGGTCATGTTAACTTGCTCCCCTGTTGCTTTGCATTCGTGAAACACACTGGGGGAAACAGTCTCCTGAAAATTGCTCTTTGTGACAACCATTACTTAACATCAGTTTTATCTTTCGCAACATTTAATCTTATCCAAATCACTAATGAAAGGGTTCCTGCTGTCAGCCCAGTAACCTGTAGTGCTCTCCGAGAGCTTGATGCCCAGCAGGCTGCCGAAGCCCAAATTGACTGTCGCGCATCGGGAGATGTAAAACAGCAACAAGGCTGCCGTGGGGAGACTGAGGCACGGAGATGAAGTGAAGATGGAATATGGGCACTTCGCACTAGGAATCACTGCTTAAGTATTAATAACTTTGTTGTTATTCCTCAATATTCCAGAGAAGAAGGAAACTTATTTGGGTGGCCATTGCAAGGTGGTGTATGTTAAATTATGCAGAATTTGAGAAAGAGGAAAGGATGCGGGCAAAGAAGTATTGACCTCACTTAGTGAGGCCAATCTCCTTCTCCTGTGCCCTGCTACATGGGAAGAGAATTTCTGAAGAACCTACAGATCAAGCTGGACCCTCTCAGTGCAACATCTGTTTTGATTTTTGTCCTTTAGTTGTGTCAAAACTCCTGGGATCAACTTTCCCCCAGAACAAGAACACAGAAACACAGGGCATTAGTTCTTGAGTTGAATTTAGAATATTTATGTGCAGGTAATAATAGTGTGTAATCTAATAGTGTGTCTGCCAAGCACAGAAGAGTATAGATAGTGACAAAGTACTCTCTTTTTTTTTTCTTTTCTCTTTTACTATGCTGGATTTCAGATTTGGGGCATGGGGATATAGACAGCATCTACCTAGAACATGTTTGTGGCAAAAACACTATCAGGTTAAACGGAATGCTACTTTTCAGAAGACAAAGGAAAACTCTTGATTTTTCTACTGCCTGACCACTGTTGCAACATAGTATTTAATAAGTATTTTTCTTGATGTTGTAGATTTTTTCAAGGTGGAGATGTAATTTTTGGGCTCCTTAGGCCTTCATCATCAAGGACATTGTGCAGTGGCTTTCATTAATGTGGCATGGAGGGACCCTGCCACCAGGTCCGAGTAGTTGTGCTTTGCCCTCGCCTTGCCTCATGGCAATGGCTAAAGAAGATTTATGGCAACAGATTCACAGATTGGATGTTTACACTATTGAATATGGATGCGTTGTGAAAACAATTTCCAGTCTGATTAGAGGAGTGCAGCATGACTAGCAATCTTTTGAGTGACTGTGATTTCAGAATATGGTCCTCAAATTGCTGGCATCTCCAGTTGTTCTAGGGAAAATGGCTTCAAAAAATAGGAACTCTGATTCAAGACACAATTCTCTTCCAGAGCATCATCTGTTCTGATTGCAGGTCTCGTGTCAGTGAATTCAACCATGACACAGCTTTTCACCATGAGACCTGTGCAATGAAACAAGGAAAGCTTCCACAATCTCGTAATTTCCCAGATTTATAGGGACTTTACTGGTTATGTGGCACATGAATATTCAGGTCTCTTCCCCAATGTGTCATAATGTTATGAATAATTTATAGTTTTAAACTGAAGTCCTCTCAGCTTTGGAAATATGTGCATCAACACTGACTTATCTATTTCCTGATCCTGGCGCACTCTCCTAAATATTCTTTATTCTAAACTGCCAGCTGAAGTGAGGAGGCCCGGGACTCCAAAGTATTTAGTGGTGTTATAGCAGTGAGTGTTATGAAGAAATGTAATACCGTGTCCTATGAAACTGTTATCTGCAAAACCAGAATCCTTCCTATGCTTGTTCTCTGCAGCAGAGAGTAGCGAAGCTGTAATTTATCCAACATGTTGAAATCTGTCTCTAAAGCACTTCATATTGGATGTGAAATATTGGCGCTTTTTAGCATGAATATGTCAGCATTTGCCTCTTTCTAATCAAAAATGAACTGGACTCTTTATCACATCTGTTTTGTTTCTAGGAACAGGTTTCTATGTCATACATATATATTCCTGTCTCAAGACTATAAGTTCTGATTTTTAAGAAGGCTCTTAAAGTGCAAGGCATTGGCATGCTTCTGTGGGTGGAAATAGCTTGGTGCCCACTTGCTGCCGCTGCTGTGATGACAGGGGCAACTGCAGAGCTGGGACTTCACTGCGGTGTTGCCCAGCTTAGACTTCATCTAATTCTCTACTTCATGGACTTGTTCACCCCAGTTTTGAAATTGATTATGAGCTCTCCTATATGCCTGCCTAGATCACCTGTATTTCATTCCCTAGAAGTATCCAGTATCTTGTAGAGAGAAAGCAAATGGAAAGCAAAGAAATTGAGACTTGGGAATTCACACACAAATCATTTTTATCTATAGTGTTACACAGAAATACTCGGCTCCATTAGCTATAAGATCACTCTAAGGCAGGTGTTTTCTGTATATCTGAGTTGGAAGAGAAAAGGAAAGCATTTATCCCATGTCCAAATATTCACTTTTACTCAATTTTACATATTGAATGAGGCAATGTAGATTTAAAAACTCTCTGTAAATGGGAGATCACATCCATTAAGGAAAGGTTTTCCTGTGTGAGATTTTCCGTAGGCTGAATATCAGTTAGCCAGTTCTCAGCTGCATGTTTTTGCCATTTTTTGCAGCCCGTAACATTTGCAGTGTCTGCGCTTGCCGGCTTCGGGACCGTGGGAGGTACCCGTTGGCAGCAGGAAGCGGCAGCGGGGGCGAATGGAGGCTGCAAGAGGGGGGCAAAACAGGCCCACAGCGCCCCAGACCCACAGGGACCCGCTGCTCTGCAGCAGATCAAACCCCAGGAGGCAGCGCCTTCCCCTAGGGCCCCTCTCTGCTAACCTACTTACACGACCATCAAGCGCAGAGGAATTTCTGCGCTCATCCTGTATCTCTTTCCACCAGGATATGGGCTTTACAAGGCATGTTATTAGCTATGGGAATCTAGTATTCTAGTCCCTGTACTCCTCAAATGCAAAAAATGAGGCAAGGCTGTTAAATTTTTATGTTGCCAACTGTATAGTATTTGTCTAAACCCAGTGAGTAAAATTTTGCTTTTTTGTGTGTGTCAGTGGCCTGCATGGCTGGTGCTTCTGCTGCTGTCGCTGAGAGCAGGAGTCTGCGATCTTGGGTCCCTGCAGCTCTCCTTGTCCTGGCAGCCCTTAAGAGCAGGATGGGGAGAGGAAGGCAAATAGGTCTGTCTGTCAGATTAGTGATAAATGCCAGCCGAACTTGAGAGCAAAAACCTGAAATGTTAATTCTCTGCACTGCTCATGGCTTTAATTATGGTAGTTAGGCAAATGGAAAGATCACTGTGCAGGTTTTATTTAAGAGGTTCAAGCCATGGTAGCTTTTCTGCCAAGGGTAATCAGTTGCATTAAAGAATTTGCCAGAAAGAACAAATCTGCCTTATTTATAGTTAGCTAAGTTCTAATTATTTCTCCTAAATGGGCAGTCAAATGATAATGTGTAAACATGAAGCATGCATAGAACTGTAATTGCTGCACAGTAGATGGCTTCCCCCAAGCTGTATCCCCCTTCCAGGCATTACCACAGAGCAGAGCTCCTCAGATGGACAGACCATGGACCTGGCAGAGTTCTTAGTCACACGTTTCTCCTGTTGTGCAAAGAAATGGTGAGATCCTTTTCCGCGCTGATATTTGCATCAGCCACCTTTTGTTTAGGGAAATGTATCCCCAGTGCCCATGTCTGCTACTGATGAATATGAAAACACGTCAGTTATATTTTCAGTTCTCAATAGGATTAATATGGCAAAGTAAAAGAAAAACATAATTAATACCAGAGAAGATATTATTGGTTAAAGAAAGCTGGCTGATACCACAATGCCAAGCTCCTACTGCAGTTTTGTTGAAAATAAGATTGTT
Source organism: Crypturellus tataupa (assembly GCA_034781795.1). NCBI lineage: Eukaryota > Metazoa > Chordata > Aves > Tinamiformes > Tinamidae > Crypturellus > Crypturellus tataupa. The sequence goes on from JAWLRI010000640.1 coordinate 8,906,651, forward strand.
GAATGCTGAAAACTTTTGAAAAATGGATCATGGCTGTAAAGGCTGATTTTTCCTAAAATGTGACCTTGAATAATAATGGCAGTGGCAGTCCATGCTGTGATCATCTAGATGGGCGCTCTCTATATTTTCTCCCTAGAGAGGGGGAGGGAGATGCTAGAAATGTAAAAGTTATTTTTCCTAGATTTAACAATGGAATTAAAAGTATCTGCCACTGATGTTTAAGATTTTGTAGGAAGTTACACAAGAAGAGTTAAAAGGTGGTTACCAGGGTCGCTCTGTGAGCTGGCAATGCAGTGTGCCTAGAGAAGAAGAGTCCTGCACCCCGAGTAGGCACAGCACGTGCTGGGAGGAACCTGGTGCTGCTCCCTGAGCCTGAGCAGGGCTCTCACCTGCAGGCGCCTGCATTCCTGTCGGAAGAGATGGAAAGGGTGAGAATGGAAAAGTCGTAATATCAGTGCAGTCGTTTATACTGTAATAATGACATAAAAAAGCCTTTTTAAAGGATTTAGGTCAGGTATCTGGAAAAAAAATTCTGTCATTACCTTTGATGAGAGCTTCCAGGCAAATAATAAATAAGCAGATGAAAGTTTCGGTAGAAAGTTATGTTTTCAAACTCGTCCAAATCACATTGTCGGTTCCTGAAAGCAGTGTGCTGGAAACAAAGGCAAATCATTAATAATAGAGACAGTATTTCCAGATTAGTAAGTCTGGTTACAAAAATCATGAAGTTTCTCTTGAGCATTGCCCAGGAATAAATTAAGCTAACTTTGTTTCCAGTAAATTATCATCAAACCAATTTCCAAAATAGTGAAAACTAAAAATAAAAAAACACAAAACCATACTCTAACTTTGCTTCTTGCGATCTGTCTCCCTAAGTGGTTCTTTTTTTATTATTATTTTATTTTTTTCAAATTAAATGAAATGCTGGAATAGAGATACAAAGAAAAAGAGTTAGAATAAACAAGTGAAGCAAAATAGATACCCTGAATTGTATGTGAGGGTATCACTCTGCCCACAGTTGGTCTAAGTACAGTTTAAAAGAGTTATGGATAAAGGGAAAACATCTTCAGTTTCAAGAGTAGCAAAGAGGAGAAGCAGCTCCCTTGTCAATAACAAGGGAAGATGTGAGACAACATCCGTACAGGGTAAAGCTCAACCCAGCGCTGCGGAGATTCCAGCAGTGCTGCATAAAGGGGTTATTGCAGATTTAGGCATCTCAAATACGTCCAAATAATAATAGCCAGAGGACGCCCCAGGAATGGTCTTGGAGCTGCCCTCATTTCCTCTCTGCTGAGCCCTGAGATGCTGCGCCTGAAACCCAGGAAAAGATTTAGAAAAGACCAGACCGGTGAAATTTTTTTAGTAGGGGATATTTTAATCATTAGCTAGAGGGCTCCAACATACTGTTTGCCAGAGGCATTTATTAATAAAAGAGCTAGTCCTGAATATAGAAGATAGTATTTACAAGAGATGAAGCGATGTCATGGTTTGAGTCATTGCTGCATTAAAAATATATCAGATTCAGACTGAAGCAGACATATGAACTAATTAATTTGGTAATGATATTGTAAAAATGAACAGGAAGTTAATGGGGGAGACAGCTAGTTAAATTCAAAAGGGTCAGGATGGGAAGGGGGCTGCATGAAAGTACATGTCCATTTGGATTGAAAATATCAAACAAAATCTAAGAACTTATCTTTGAGCAATTGCCATCCTTGAGGGGAATTATTCCTGTGCGTGAAATTATTTGTGTATCTTCCTGTATCGGGTCCTTTTGGAAATAAGGTACAGCAAGGGAACCTTAGAAATAAGGTACCTTAAAAATAAAGTACAGCAAGGGAATTTTCAAGAGTATTTAGATGTCAGCTGATGGAACAGAAGTTGTTTAGTGGGATTAACCATCCTGAAAGAAAGCCAAAGGTTGAGGGGAAAAGAGTGTGCCAAAGGACAGCACTGTTGCACTGTCAATGCAGCTTGGTTCCAAACTTTGGTTTGGAAACCAGGAAACCTTTCACTGGAGACAAAGGCTGCGGCTGCTGTAAGGAGAGTAGAAACTTGCAGGTTGACCTGATCACCAGAGAGTCCCTGAGCAAAAGAGTTTCCTACATGCGTGGCTGGCTCTGGCTCCATGCAACAGACAGCATTCTGCTGCTCTGGAAATGATTATCCACATAATAGATCACGTTCTTATCTTGGACTCCTGTGGTTTCAGACTCATCCTCCTGAAATCACAGGAATAAATTGGATCTGAATATGTTTTTAATTATGTATGCACACTTTTTTTTTTTTTTTTTTTTTAAACGCTGTTGATAGACTGAGTAAAATCCTTGCCCTGTTGAAGTTTTGGGGAGTTTTGCCAGTACTTTTAATTGGACGAGGCAGCAGTCCCTTGTTGCTTCTGTAAAACTGCACAGAACACCCAGGTGATCAGATTGCTTTGCAGTGCGGAATCGAAAGCCACATGCTTCTTCCCTTCCAGGACTAAGAAAATTTTACTCTCTTTACTAAAAAATTATTTCTTGCTCTGTATTTAAGTACAGAGATTTCGTTTTTATTTCCACATATGGGATGGATTTATCTGTGACTTGTGCAGTTTGGTTCATGTGGGGTTGCTTTAAACTCCCGAGCATTTCTGAGAATGATTGTGTTCATTAACATAAGAGCTGTTTATTTGTGGAGAAATCATTCAGTAAAGGAGAATTCTGGTTTTTTTTTTTGCCCTTTATGAATTTTTATTTTGTAGACAACAAACTTAGACTGTGGCATGATTTTCCTCAAAATCTACAATCTACCCTTTAGGATATGAAGCACCAATTAATTTGCTCCAGTTAAAATACTGCTTTATGTGCTGCGAGTCATTCTTGTTTAATTACAGAATACTTCACTCTCCCCTTCAAGCAGGGGAAGAAATAGTTCACAATAAATATTATCTCCTCTCTAAACTTTTTTACTGATAGCAGACCCTGAATGCTAGGATTGTGCCATTACAGAATTCATTTTCTAAATGTGGTCTGTCTTGTAGACATATCTGTACAACGCATATCCTAAAAATATTAGGCTCAGTGGAAGATTACATGGTGTATAAAATACAGTAGTCTTTTTTGATTGACTTTGAATTTGCCATCAGTCAAAACTTCATTAACTATCTTAAAGCCTTGGATGCATTGCTGATGAAAAGAAATGGAATTTGAAGAATGGCTCAGTTATCTCATAACAGCTCTGATAAATTATTTTCCTATAGGGTTTAAACCTTAGGAAAACCTTCCTTAATCTAGACTCTGAAATCATTCATTTCATCGTTTAACTTTGTTATTATTATTATCATTATTATCATCATCAGTAAGTGACTGGTAACCAAACCTCCAAAATGTTTAATTTTCCTTTGTAATCCAAGCATACATTCCTCTGCTTCCTTCCCCGGCTATTTTCTATCTCCCTTCTGTTTTTGTTCCTTGCATTGTGTGCGTATTAAAATCCCCGCTGAAGGCTGGAGTCACTGCTTAGTATCATTGTGTACTATCCAGCCTCCCCAAACGTGGCCTGCTGCAATCTCAGTTGTTACGCAGGAAGGACTGAAATTATGACACTACCAAGGCCTGGATCATTTCAGTAGCTGTTTCTCTGTCAGCGAGGTTCCTCTAATCTTTTCTGTGGGAGAGAATTCCTATCTTATACTTTGTATCCAGAGATTCCTGAACAAAAGTGGAAATTTGAAAATAAGACATGAAATACAACACAATATTAGTCTACCTAGTGTTGAAGACTTAGTCGTACTTGTATGCTCTGATTTTTACAGGTATGCTTAGACTATATGAACAGCTTAAAAATTCTGAAAATGTTTCCATGTCCTAACAGTTATATGTTGATATGGAGATGCTTTTGAATGCAGAGAGTATTAGCTATGAAGAGTGGTCCTGACACCATCAGTGGCATCAGAATCATTCTCAGTAAGCTGGACAGTAGTTAGGGATATGTTTATCACTGAGGCTGTGACACAGAGATCTAGTTGGTTAAAAAAGAAAGGCAAAAGAGGAAAAAAAAAGATTTCTCAGACCTCTCCAAGAGGCCTGAAGCAAATGGCTGTGGGATGGTCTCTCCTGACCGTGGCAGCAGTGCAGAACGGTAGGCAGAGCTCAGCTTTCCTGCCTCCGGCTGTCCACGCCAAAACCATACCAGGGGAGGCTGTCATTGCTTACAGAGGCCTGAATGCAAACCAGTTTGGGGAGACAGGACCCACTTGCCTCTATTTGTTTTGATTTCTCTGCGCTGTGATTTTTCTGGTACGTGCGAGAGAGCTCTAATTACAGGATTTGCTCATGGAGAAAATGCAGAGAGCTTGTTTATTTCTCTGTGCTTTTTTTTTTTTTTTTCTCTCTGGTATTTGCAAGTGTCACCTACATATTTTGTTGCTCATTTATTTCCTGGGTATGTTTTCTTGAAGGATGCACTTAAAAGTAGGATTTTTGAAATGTATTTTAAGTTCTTGATGGAAAATGAAAGCTGGTGAACATAAATATCTTATTGGCTTTAAAACCACAGTAGTATTTCATCGCTCGTTTGAATTCTATCCAGGTCATTAGTGGATAAAAGCTGTTCAGAGTCCTTTGCAAAATGAACTTTGCAAGTCTGCCTCGGCTCACGCAAGTATTTCATCTCCCAGGACCTCACGGTTACGGATCCCTCAGCCTATTGACTCAGCAGGGAGGTCGGGCAGGCCTGGAGGGAATCTCTGTTCCTGCAGGGGAGTCTTGAGGCTGCTGCCCGGTGTTCGGGGCGAGGTTTGCATTGCTGCTGCATCACTATGCGTGTGTGTGTGTGTCTGGGCTCCCTGCTGACAGGCAGCGTCTCTGGCACACACAGCATCCATACGCTCCTGCCTAGAAACAAGGCACGGGGCTAGTAACTGACCGAGATGGAAATGCTGTAGGTAGAGAGCCCTAGTGCCCTCCAGACGGGCTTCATCACTTGCCTCAGTCACACTGCATTTAGGTTTATGTGCTGGTGAGCAAGACAAGTGCAAACTTCGTTACCATGTAAGAACAGAAAGCCACACCAGATTGTTTAACTCATTAATTAGAAGCAACTCACACAACAGATTGGAGATTATTAGAACAAAAAAGCATGTCCCCCTTCATGTCTGTTCCTGCAGCGCAGCATGCAGATGGTCATCTCTGAATCTAAAATCTTAAACTGCCAGAGAAGCCAAAATAACCGAAGAGGAGCCCAGCTGAGCAGTCGCTGTGCTCGGTGCATGGCTCTCGCTGGGACTGAGCCCATGAGTACACGAGCTGTTCCCCGGCTCTGAAAGATGGAGCTAATAAGTGAGCGGCAGCCCTCGGACCCTTCATAGCATTGCAAGTTGTTGTTCTGTGCATTAACCAAGACTTGATGCCTTTTTGAAAGGAGGAATTGCATTCAGCTGAGCTCTTGGGGATCTCTCGCACTCCATTCCTTCTTGCTCAGTTATCGGAATGGGAAATCAGCTCACAGGAGTGGAAGCAGATCTCTGCATGCGAGAGCTGCCTAATTTCCCCTTCCTTTGTTAAAAGCACATGCTAATTAAAAAAATATTATCTTTCTTTAGTCATGTATCAAAGGACTTCACCATCAGCAACTGCCCAGCCTCTGCGCGTTGGTGGATTTTGTTGTAGTTGAGTGTATAGAGAAACTGAATGTTGAGAGGCTAAGTGAAATCACCAAAGAGATGAAGGCGTTCTGGGCAGTAAGAGCATTGAGTGCTTCTGCCTCATGTATTAATCAGAATTTTCTCTGCCCATTAACTCAGTGAAATCCCCCATGCCCTTTTTTTTTTTCTTTTCTTTTTTCCCCCTCAAATTCATTGTAGCTTGGTCAAATGCTATGAGGATATCCCTCACCTCCTCCAAAAAAGAGGAGGACGTAGATCAGCAGAAACCTGTGTCCTTTAAAAATGACGATTCTCTGTGCATGCACACACGTGACATCTCATTTCTCCTCTCCCCTTACACAGAAGATCCTGCGTGATCCCTCCCATGAGAGCCCTTTGCTGGGGAAATAGGTGCCGTAATCTGGGTCTATATTTAGTGTTTGGGCTGTGTGCCCTTGGCTGCTCCCCTGGCAGTTGCTGAGGTTTAGCTGATTGATTTCTCAACTGGTGGACGGGCATCTGTAGAGAAGACATTGATCTCTGTAAAGCTGGTCACATCGTGTCCTAGGACAGTAAGCAGCTTAATGCAGGTTTCCAGAGGTAGCTATGAACAAAGCGGAGGGTCTGTCCCAACGGCGCCCTGCTGTCGGGTACCATGGACAGAGGGTGAATTTGTCACATTGCTCTTTATCTCCAGGATTTTGAAGTCTCTTGGAAAAAATGGGCACTGTAATCTGGGATCTTGGAGGAGTTTTATTTTTAGTTTAGATTTCTATGCAGCCGCTCCTTTTTTTGTTATTCTTTTTTTTTTCGCTTTTTGCTGTTTTTATTTTAAAAAAGAAAAAGTTGTTAGTGCATATAAATAAGTCGATATGTGAGTGAATAAAACAGCATGATAGAGATGACACATAATTAAATAACTGCTGTCCTTTCCCTGTCCTGTCCTGATTATCATAATATCAGAACAGTTTCCAATATAGCATTAAACCATGTGATAACACATGTTTATTTTCTCATCCTGTCTGAGCAAGGGAGCTGTGGGCAGTGAAATCTTTGCAGGAAGGAGGGGGACTGTCTTGATTTGATGCAACTTCAGAGTTTTTCATGTATTCTTTTTATTCAGGCCAAAGAAAGCAACCTTAAAGGGATACATCACTGCCATGAGCAGAGAGAACTGAGGCTGTTTTGTCCCCCATAGTATTAATACTTTGCTTTTAAGAGCACGCCTATCAGTACTTTAGTAAGCTAATATACTCTCAGTATAGCTTCATTCTTAGTTTCTTTTTTGTAATACAAGTTTCTGTGATCAGTGAGCATCAGAGCAGGGAATAAATGAAATATTTTTGGAATGAAGCTGTATTATTTTAATTTATCACAGGGAATTGCTTTCAAAAGAAAGCAAAGGGGAAGGGAATACAGCTGCAGATGATGACAAAGGAAATTAGATGTTTAACACAGCTGGAAACAGTGCTGGGAAAGACAATGCTGTGAAATAATTCAATAGCCAAAGACAGGAAAAAATTGGGTTTGAACCAGTAACTGCATAAGAACTTCCAGCCAACTTACTTCTCCTGTCAAGCTGACGTGCTTTGTGCACTGACTTGGGGAACGCTTGCAATGTGTGTGGATACTGGTGCCATTGCTAACAGCCAGCGTTGTTGGCTTCACCTTCTGTAACGTCAAAAAAAGCAACCAGTGCTCTTCTCTCGAGACTCTGGTAGGATAATCACTGTGCGCTTGTCCTCAGAGTTCCTCTCCTGGCCAAATTTCCATACCAAATTCTTCCCTATGGACTGATATTTATGTTTTTCTTCTGATGACCTCTCTAAACAGGTAGCTATGGCATAGTTCCTTGGCAGTGCAAAGAACACAGATGTGGCCTGAAATTGTCTTTCTGTCTAGCTGAGATTTTGCTCTTTACTCATCCCTGGATCATTTTGACTCAGTCAAAATACTTTCAAAGATTGATTAGTTTTTATTTAAATTGAGGATAGTGACTATGAAAACTTTCAGTAAACTTTTAAGCTGATTGGTAAATGTGGATATGAGGAATCATGAAGAAATGAGAGTTCTAGATTTTATTTAAAATCTCAAAATTTTGAAATTTCCAAGTACTTGATGTGCCAGTAACATAGCCATCTCAGTACTTGTCTGGGTCAGGACGATCTAGAAGTATTTCAGATCCCAAGGCACACTCAGAGCAAATACTTGACACTGTGTTTGCAAAAAGGGCTCCCAATCCGGCTTACAGATTTTGCAGATCTTTTATGAGATGTGGTTGCAGCCCAGATAGATCACATAGTCCCCTAGATCCTCTTTGATTATTTCCGTACCACATCCTAAGGAGCATATTCCTTTCTGAGTAATCCTAATTAGAAAGAATAAAACCCCGTTAAGACCTCCAGTAAATCTTTTTGTAGAATAAACACAGACATGGATGACAGTAGGAGGGATATGGCGTGACAATACAGTAGATATCCAAAGTCTGAGGACTCCAGATTTCTAGTGCCTGTGACATTAAAACAAGGCATGATCTTGCTTAGATAGTGTGGCTTCCTTTGCCACAATTTCCCAGTTTGTCAGTGACAAAGTTTTCACATTTACCATAAATGGGCCCTTTATGCAAAGGGAAATAAGTACCACGAACAGAAACAAAAAACCCTGATGCTTATATTGAAATGTATTACAGATAAGGCTAGACGGTAATATGTGATCTGAGAGGTTTTTATTCCTTGCTGCCCTAGAGACAATTGAGCTTTAACACATGCACAGCTGATCTCCACAGCGTGTCTCTTCAGCTAGTGCCTGTCATTTACACCGGAGGCTGGATGAGGAGAACTCTGTGCAGGGGAGCACAATTTTGTTGCCAGAGCATTGATCAGAATGATTTTCTCTTAATGCAAGCGGAGAAGATACAGAGTATATTTGACGTAAAATGCAGAACTAGAACACTAAGGGATTTCTATTAGGAGATAAATTTCTTTCATTAATAAAGTAATGAAGGATGTTGGAACGCTGCTCTGTGTAACTTCCAGTGAGACAGCACTGTTACGGGTGCCTCTGATCTGTGTGGGTTCTGGGCACGTCACTGCATCATTAAATAGCCGTAGGCGTTTGGCACTGACATATTTGAGTAAAGTGACAAGTCGTTTAGCTCCAGTCCTGCAAAGAATAATTTCCTTTTCCCCAAAGCTAGTGTATGATGAGCCCCGAAAAGGGAAAACAAGCTCTTGCCAGTCCAGGTGCTGGAGCTGGCTCTATGGAGAGTTGCCTTCTGCCCTAAACTGTGTAGGATTTAAGCAAACTAATTATGTCCTCTGTACTTCAACTTTCTATAAAATGAGGAGAATAATGTTACCTTCTCCCCTGCTCTGTATAGCGGGCACAGAACTGCCTTCAGGTGTTTACCCAGTGTGGTGCGCAGCAGGGTCCCAGGTTTGGTGGGGCCTGGAGGCACTGCAGAGGAAAAAAATTATAGTAATAACATGCAAATGTCTATAATCTGCACTGTGAATTTTCCTAAACTATGAAAACATTATTTTGTCTGAAAAAGTTTTTTGTAAATGGAGGTAATTGCCTGCAAGGACTATTAGCTCAAGTGCTTTCTAAAACGCATATATATTAAAACCTGAACTGCTTTTTCTGCTGCTCAAGGTGAGAGCATTTCAGAGTTTTATTACTCATCATTAAGAAGAATATGCTTTAATCTATGGTAGAGTTGCAGTTTATGTTGCTGTTGTAGGCAAGAAATGTTTAATCAGTGCGTCTTACTAGTTTATAGATTTCATAACTGCATGTTATAAACATAATAGGAAACATTGCCAACTGGTGCAACTCATTAGGAGAAATGGCTTCTGCCCAGTGTAATCTGGGGTGATTCTCTCTCCAGCCCTTTGTTTGCAGGCTAAAATTATGAGATAAAAAGGCTTTAAATGCCCAGGTACAGAAGACTTGCGGAGGTAGAACAAAGGTATCTGGAAGGATCTGCCGAAGATGCTCACAGGTGGCTCTGGGTGTGCAAGGACGGGGATCTTGCCAACAGAAACTTGTCCCTCCACAGTGACAGGGTTTGTTTAGGAAGATCCCAATGCAACCTTGGGATGGTGACATTACCTGACTTCCGTATAGCATAACTGCCCAACTCCTCCATTTACAGGGCTTGCCAGACTCTTACTTCTGTGCTTGAGCTAGCGGTGCTGGCAAAGGTGGTCCTGACGACAGCAGAGATGCAGGAGAGCAGCACATCATCTGAGTCACCTCCTCCCCTCCTGAGCGGGGTCCCCAGCCAATGGAGCACTTTGCAAAGAGGGCTGTAGAGCTTCCAGCACCAGAACAAATTTGTTCAGAGCTGTCTTGCATCACACATTATGGGCAAGGCTTTGGAAAACCAGCACAGACTCTCCCTTTCCCTTAACAGAAGAACATTCTTACTATTTAAAGGTGCCAGATTTGGTCTCCAAATGTTTCAAACTTTCTTTTTTCCCCCCTACATACAGGAAAATCTTTTCCCTGAAAATTTCCACCACGTCTATATAAGGATTTGTAGTTCCTTCTGATAGTTAATTCTCCACTGAGGCCCTTGGTGGGTTCAATGAGGACATCAGTTGATGAAGAACTGGAGAGAAGCTACCAGCTCATTTCACTGGACCATTTGATGGCCTTAAATTTTGCCCTTGCCAAACCTCAGCTTCAGTGCAAATCTTGCACTCCCTGCCATGCACAGCTATTTAGATTCGGTATAAGAAATATCTATGGATATCTGTGCTCATGCATTCTTTTATGCTGATCTTCTGTGTAATATCTAGTCACTGATATTAAGGCAATACTTTGCATACTTAATTACTGTTTAATGTAGCTTATAAGTCTGAATCATCTTTTTCTGGTGTCCAGAAAAATCTTCCAAATAGCTGATGGTTATTACCTTCATGTAGACTTTGATTTTAAATTCAAGGTCAAAAGGCAGATGCTGTGACCAAAATGATCTTATTTATCCACCCTCTGAGTGGTAAGAGGCATCACTTCTTTTGATATTTTTGCTATGCTGGAAAATCAAGTCCTTAAATCAGAACACCTCATTTATCTTTCAAAATTAGATTGGTTTCAGCACAACCCAATAAAGAACATCTGCGGCTGTACACAATATGGCATTAGTGTATCAACCAAATGAAGGGACTGTACATGGTATTTAATTTGAGAGATGCCTGTGGTGCAGTTATGTTTTTCCCTCGTACTAAATAAAATAAAGAAATAGTATGTGATTGTTTCAAATATGCGACACCTTTAAGTCTTCTTTTTGCCGTAGCATTTTTAAAGCCAAAATTATAGAAATTATTCTGTGAAGGGTAGAAAGCCTCTTAAATTTATGTAATTTGTGTACTTGTGAGCTTTTCTTCCTCAGAGATATTTAAATCTATTTTAAAAAGTAAGATTGCTTCAATTTAGGCAGGTTAAATCCTCCACAAAGACACAGCCATGAGTCAGTTTTCAAGCTCTTGTTTCTGCAGAATGGACAACCTGACCTGAGCTGCTGAGCTGCTGTGAGACCTTTTGTCTCTTCCTTTTTCACCTGGTGGCAAACAGAGAAGGGGAGCGAATCTGTGGTGCTTTGACTCAGTTATTCCATTCCTTCCAGCAGTTGTTAAAAAGGGTACTGTCAGGGCTAATAGCTAGTAATTACCCACAGATATCAGCAGAGACTGCTCCGGAGTGTGGCATGGCTGGGGGAGGATTCTGAAACCCTTGGGTTGGAAGCAGTTGCACTGATTCAGGTTTTTGAACACCTGTGGTTTTCTCAGACTGGTTAAGTAAAACCAAAATATAGATGTTCTGGCATTGCCAAAGAAATAGAGGAAGGGGCTGTCCCAGATCAAAGGTCCCAATGCGAGGTGAAATGTGTTTAACTGTGCTCACTGCAGGCAACCCTGAAAGTGATGCTGGCAATAAATGGGCTAAGTTGAACTTTGGTAGTGTTTTCTGTCAAAAAAACCCCACCGAAGCCAGTTTAAAAATTGAGGTCACAGAGACTTGGCCACCTGTTACACAGCAGCGAAAATATGAGACTGTAACCCCCTAAAACAAACGGGTTAGGTAACACCTATCCATAAACCAATGGCTCCCTCAGTGGTTTGGAAACAGAGGTGGCATTTTAGAAAGTTCACTTTTAAAATGTACCTGCAATGGAAACTAAGCAGCAAAGTACAGAGGAAGAGGGCACAATATTATGAACTATGCTACGAAAAGTTTGGTATATATGTTGGCAAATGGACCATAAAAAGACTGAAAACAGGCACCACATTCTCGTAGCTGCTGAACCCTTCCTGGGCAGGGAACATCATCAGGAATCTGTGATTAAGACTGGGGACGGCGGCGGCCGCTTGCCAGCTGGAGGGGCGGGGGAAGCTGTGCCTTCTCTCCCAGCTTGTGCATCTCATCTTTCTAGTTGCCGGGTAAATGCAAAGTGTGTGAAAAGCCTCAGCCAATCTACTGTGTTCAGTAGCTCAACAGCTCTGAAGGTTGCTGTGTTCAAAGTCAAAGCTCGAGGTAATTATCTTGCTTACTGCAAATGTATTTATCTCAGTGTTAAGCACTTTCATTTTAGGGGCTATAGAGAAAGTTAAGGCAGAAAATTAACATTTTTTTGTTTAATCTGAAGGGGTAATCATTTTTTCAATGCTCTAATAGGTTATCTTGAAAATTTAAGCAGTGCAGCCTTGGTGACAACACATTATTTTGGTCTCTATGGTAGTGACGATATACAGAGACAAGTCCAGCTCTGTCCTGGTGCTCCTGTCAGTGCAGGGACTCTTGTTCTTGGTGTGGAGAAACTCATGATCCTTTTTAAGTGGAAATTTGAGTAAGAATGCCCTTCTCTACCATTTCTCAGAAGGCAAAATTGAAATAGCCCATGCAATTTGACTGAGGACCTCCCAACTTTAGTTTCTGATTGTGTGACAAGAGAGCAGAGTATCACAACAGAGTGCAATACCTATTTGTAAACTGAAGTAAAAGCACTGGGAGGGGGTTTTGAGGTAGATAGATCCAATAGGAAGGATTTGAATGGGATTTATATATAATATTTAATAAACTGCCACAAACCCAGGTTCTGATTTCAGAACACAACATATTATCCTCATCTGTTCTGTCCATTGCATATTTACATGGGTTATTAGTCTGTTTCTTATAATTCTTTTCTTTATTTATGCCTTTGGCTACATTGGATTTTGATACTTTACTGTCATCATATATGTATTTAAATCTAATAGATCTAAAAGCCACAAGTGAGATTGTAGCTTCAACATATAGATGTGCACAGTATGGAGAGAAAGTGTATGAGGAAAAAATAAAGGTGAAAAAAATAAGTGTTTGCGTATATAACTATATATATAGTTAAGTTGTTATGCATGTGTGTGTACATCAAAATGTTGTGTTTAAGTTACCATCTTTTACTGGCTTATCATTTTTGAATTTCTTGAGTGATTTGAGGCTGATAGTCTTCCCAAGTGCTCTGTTTGCTAGTAGTGTTGCTTAGATCATCCTGTCCTAGGAACATGGCTCAGACTGATTACTCAGGGTGCAATCATGTAACTTGGGCTGAATCTTTGTTTAAATGTTGAAGTTGAAAGTCCATGTACAGTGATAAGCTCCTGCCATCTCCAGCTCTACTGGGGCTTGAACCTTGACATCAGTGTTGATGAGCCTTGTTTTTCTGTTTGGATGCTAAGAATTAAGCAGTTCACATCTTCTCGTGGCGTTTTACAGGCAGGATCCAAATGCTCTGTGTGATAAAATCCGTGTTTTTTTTTTTTTTTTTTTTTTCCTTAAAAGCACTTTGGGACCACTTTCTCAAATAGACCACCATGAGACTTCTGCCTAAAGTTTGGATCAAGTCTATCTCTGCTGGCCTAAATCCTGCGCTAGCAAAGCTGAAGACAGCAACCTGGGTTGAATTATGAGGCTTGGTCCTCACTGACATGGATTTTATTTAGTAGGCAACTGAGAAGCAAGTAGGGCTATGACCAGGAGAGAAAGGAATGACTCAAAAGAACAGCAAAAGTGCTTTGCCATCAAGAGCTGCCCTCAGCCGCGAGCCTTTACATTTTTTCTCCCGTGTAAGTGCCTTATAAACAGCAGGGATCCCCATTACTTCCCTGTGTGAGGTCTATTTTACCTTCGTAAATAGGAAGGGGTCAATACCAGATTGCTCTTCTCCTGCAGTGTAGGCAAGCAAGAGGTAGGCAAGCAGGCATGTGAAAAATACTGTCTCGATATTGGTTTTCCTCCTTCTGTATAGATGTATTTGTCACTATATTAGTTCAATAGAGCCACAGCAAAATAAAAGGTAAACTGCTGGGGAAAGAGCCCAAACTTTTCCTCTAAAATAATGGAATAGCTGGGATTAGATGAGATTTTTCTTTGATTCTTTATTTTCTCAAGCTCTAATGTATCAACCTGTTAATATTTGTTGTACTAAACCGTTAGTAAAGGAGCCTGATGTGTTAATTGGAAAAACATTATGGAGGGTATTTTCAATCTGGAATCTGCCCAGGCAGCTGTGATGCAAGTACAGAGCTTGTCTTGCAGTGATTGTTCCTGAAAAATATTTCCAGTTTGTCTTACCAGGAGAAGCAAGTGTTTATACATTAATGATGTAATAAGAACTAGCCTGAGTTATGAGCTCCTCCTGGGAAGAGAGTGGATCCTCAGAGCACTGTATTTTAATATAGACAGTACATCTACAGTTGAAATGAATTCCACCTGGTTTTGTATTTTTATTGCATGCTGTCTACCAGATGAAAGAATATCAGTCTTCTGTCAAATTCAGCTTTATAAAGGTCATTACTCCCAAACTTGTTATTTCTGTTATGTTCAATATTAATAATTTACTGGTAGTAGAGAAATGGGGATTGTAAAAGCAAGCTGTTTAGCTGTTTATAATCATCAGGAAAATTTCAGTTAAAACATTTAATCTTCCAGCTGCAACACTAGCTAACTTTCAAGAGTTATAGATATGAGATATATAGATTTAGTATTTTAAAATGCCCATATCTTTTTTGAGTGATTACTTGTTCTGTGGAGTTAGAAAAAATCTTTCTTTATGAAAAGGATTGGAGCTTTCTGTAAGCAAAAGATATTCTATCAGCAAAAACAATGTAAAGTAGCATAATGAAATAAAAGGAAAGAAAAAAAGCAAGATGACTATGGTGGTGATGGGGAAATTAGACCTTTTCAGTCTATAGGTCAGCTATTTGTGGCTGTCAATCAAATAAATTTATTTTAGATTCCCATAATGTCAGTGCCTGCAATGCTGGGAATGATGGCACAGCTGCAGATGGGTGAACTGGATTCTACTCTGGATCCCTAATTTCATTATATGAATTATGAAATAATCCACCTGGATGGAGTTTGCCATATAGAGAGTTAGTTTTTAGTTTCCATATTAATAGCAAATGCATTTGGTCTCTGAGATACCATAAATATTCAAAACATTGGGGATGACAAAGGTCTACCATATAAGAAAGATCTTTGTTTAGGGTGGATTTGAGGTAATAAATGTGAATGCTGTAATTCAGCGTGGCACGGTTCAGACTTGGAGCACAGCCACAAAAATTCACCCGAGCTGTGAAGGCCAAGTTGTCTGCTCGTGCAGCTGTGGGACTTCCAGACTTTTTCTGGCTTGCGTTGTCTGCATAGTTTGTCATAGGTTTCCAATGTGAAAGTTGGCTCTGTGGAGCTGCCTTCAGTGCACATCTTTCTCAAGTGAGCAACATTCTCTTACACTTTAGTTTTGTTATTTGCATTCATCAGAGTAACAAGCAGCATAAGCCCATATTATATTTGTGAAACATTAAATCACCCATCACAACTGCAGTGGAGATTTCATGCGATGATCCAGATTCAATCCTACTTCATAGAAACCTTCTCAAAGTTTAGGGAATCCTATGAGCAAAACGAGAGAGCAAGTTTTGTTGCTGCTTTTCTTGAGGGTCTGGGGAACTGAAGATTTTTGCATAGTTTCAAGATGAGGTGTTGGCTGTTTTCAGCTTTGAAGGTTTGGCTTAGTATCTGTAGCCTATATGATTTCTAAGAAAAGAAAAAATCTACTGTGTGATCTTCTGAACTGTAGTCATGAGCATGTAAGACATGCCAATATCATGAAATGAACAAAAAGGGTTTCAGACTTTAACAGAGGTATTTGAACATATAAATGAACCGTTAGGCAGTCATTTCAGTGTAAATTAGTTCTAATTCTAAAACACACATTCTCAAGTAACATATTTCAAAGCCACTGTTAACTGGAGCTATTCCATCTTCCATAAAACCTAGCAGAACTGCAGTTTCTATAGATTCCCAAATAGCAGCTTCTCTAATCTTGTAGCTGTCCCTTCAGCTGCATCAGCTCTTCTGGTAGAGCCATTCGAATGGCACCCAAGCAAGCTGATGTGTCAGCTGAGAGATGGCAGGTTGCTTGGTAACTTGATTTTAAAACACAAGAGGGCTTTTTTAAGCTTTCCTTATAATAGAAAATTGGGGTCTAAGTGAATTTCTCTACTTTACTAGTAGCTTGAGGCCAATATGGGTGTTACTGCTTCTATGTTTAAATCACCCTAGTCAGCACAGTAGCAGGTCGCTGCTATTGAGAACTGGGCAATTAGCTGTTTCCACAAGCAATAAATGCTGTATGCCCAGCAAATCTTGTCTAATTTGATTAGGAAAGCCAGTGTGAAGGCACTTGCCTTTCTCTTCCTGGGGACTAGGTGCTTCAAAATGACCTTTCTAAATTCTGCTTAAAACTTCCTTTATTCCAACCTTTGTATTGTGCCTTATCTCAACTCCGGCACTGCCTACCCTCTCCCTTTTGCCTCCTTTTATTAAATTTCTCATATGAAGGCTTTTTTTTTTTTTTTTTTCCTGATCTGTGTGTCCCTTTATGGGAAATACAGAATTATTTCATGGAACATACAGAATTTAAACAAAGAAAAAATCCTGCAGTTGACTGGCTGGAAGGAGTAGACCTGAGCCCACTGACACCCCAGTGACTCCAGGGGACAGGACACCACAGACAGGTGACAGGGCCTTGTGTTAGTAATCAGAGCCTTGAGGAAGAACTGAGCCTTCCAAAAGATCATATCAAAAATATAGACTCACCGTTTCTTAAATATTGTATTTGAAGGCAATAAGCCAACCCCTAACGCTATAAACAGAGGATTAGATATAGCCTGGGTGAGACAGATTTAATATAGAGGTAGAAAACGAATCAGATTCCCTGACCCCTGTCCTTGCAGTTCTGTTTTGAAGTTCAAAACCTGTCAGAAGCAGAACTTGAAACCTCCTGAGTTAAACAGTATTCTCCAGGAGTGCGTCCTGCTTTCTGCCCATCACCTTTAGGCTGGTGACCCACAGACCCCTCAAGGCCCCAAGGGTCAAGGAAGACCACCTCACCCCTTCTGCTTTGCCAGGAGGCTCAGCCTGGCCTCGCCAGGGACAGTATGTCCCACTCTCCTCCCCTCTGCTCAGCTGCCCCTTCTTATCTGCCGCACAGGACATTTTTGGTCAAAGCAGAGCAAAGAGTTTGTGCAGTTGTTCTCTTAGTCACAAGGGATCTCTGCTACCAGGGAGGGGAAATGCTGCTATTCTTAGGTGATGACCTCATAACTTTTATTTGAGGAATAAAAAGGAGGGAAGGAGTTGCTCTAGGGTACAGGTGTGATCTAACTTATTTGCTTACACTAGTGCCTTGCTCCTATAAGGAGGAAGTCACTTTGGGAAGGCCCAGAAAAAAACAACAGCTGTTGAAGGTCACTTGTTTAGTTATTACTTCCATTATGTATTTCCTGTATTGTATATTCCTTAGCCTCAACCTAGGTTTAGCTTGTTTCAAGGAAAAGGTCTTTCTCTAGGTGCTGACACTACGAACTTTCTAAACTAGCAGAAGTACAATCCATACCTTAACTCATTTTCTGCTCATGGAGGATGCTAAACAGTATCGATAGTCTTGTAAGACACTTTAACCGATATCACTGATTTTCAGTTAATTTTAGCTCTCAAGGATTTATAGATTTTAGTACAGATGCTTGTTCTACTGTGCACCCAATACGCCACTGGACAGCTCTGCTTTGAGCTCAGTAGTGGCAGGAAGGTATTGTATAATTGCGTTCAATAGATGCCATTTGGGTAGTATTTTTTTTAGGTGTTTGGCTTAAAGTAAATAATCCAATTCATGAAATGTTGAAAGAAGAGTGCTAAGTAGGCAACCAGAACTGCTGGGTGAATGCTCACTATTACAGTGTCACCATCCTTGACTATTTGAAGCACTTTTGCAATACTTCAGATTGCCCTAATTAATAATTGAGGATGCTTTAGTCATAGCAGAACTCTTAATAAAAACGATATGGAGTTTCCACATGGGTAAGAATGTAGATTGGTTTTTGATTTTTAAGATAAATGAAAAACCAACAGTTGAAATAGAAAATGAAATTGCTCTTCTGCCTGCAAGCTCACGCTAACTTTTAGTTGTTACAGTTAATGTGAATGTACATTTTTTGTTTCAGTCATTATTTTTAACAGTTGAGTCTATCTAATCATTAGCTGGATCGTGAAGTCAATTCCTTTCATGTATTCAGTAACTCATCTTGTCTAAATTGTTTCAGTTCTTCAGAGATAGCTTTTGAATATGCATAACATTTCAGCATAATAACTAGGAAGTCATTTTATGCTGCATCTCATTAGCAAAATAAAGTATCAAAACAGGTTTTCTTTCCTTTAGAGGCAGCTCTTCAATTAGATGTGGAGGATAATTCACCCTCAGTTCCCTCACATGTGTAAATACCTATTCCTGAGTATTTGATCTTAGGTGCTAGACTATGTTCACTGTAATTGCATTACATTTAATTTACTTTCTTTCTTGAAGGGTCCTAAAAGGCAAGACCAATTTTGGGCTAAGCCCTAAGTAGGATGTGAACTGAAGCTTGAAATAGAGAGTTCACTCTGTGCTTTGGCACAGCTGTGGCCTTCTCAGCTTCTCGTGGACTTCTCAGCTCTGGCATGGAACACGTTACCAGCAAGTGACTGCTCAGGCTGCTCTTTCCCATGGAGCAGCCTCTGGAAATGCAATATGGATCCGTGGTCATTTCCTCAGTCTGGTGTAACTTTTGCAGACCACAGAAGACAGAGTACAGAATTTACGCTATAATTGTTTCATATTCCATTCCAACTTATAGCCTATTTAAAAAAGAGTATATTTCTATGGTTCCAAAGTGAGTCACATTGTCAACAAGTCTATGTTTGTACAGCATCTGGGATGACCCTCTACCACAGGAACTGCAATGTGAGCAGTGTGATACCACACAGAGCTTAGGATTGGAAAAGGCTAGACCACAATTGCACAACTGAAACTGCAGGGAAAATACAGGAGTGGAATATGATGTTTTGGGCAGGATGTAAATCATTTGGTCTTGTGAGATTGTATGGTCCTGTCTGTCCGTTGTCACTGGTGGATGGTGCTGGCAATATTTTCATATGCGCAGAGGTCTGTGGAGTTGAGGGATGTGTACTGGGAACAACTGAGAGAAGCTTGAAAGGCTGCATGTATTTCCTAGAACTTGTGTTTATCATTCCTAATCTGCCTTTGCAATGGCCAGAGGAAATACTGATACAGTATCAGGTTTACACTGTGGGTTTGTCATGACAACGCTAACTTTGAAGAAACCTCAGGATTTTCATAATATCCCCCTCAGCTTACCTGGAGGCAGTGCGCTTTGGATCACAGAGATATAGTGCAGGTAGGATTGCTGGCTTGGAGGAAGGATGGTTGTCCTATCACCCCAGATGATAACAGTCATGAGGAAATCTTGTAGGTAGAGGAATCTGCCTAAGCAAGCTGCTGTTTGGTAGCTATATGTGCATATTTGATAATGTTTCCCTTTATCTACTCCTCATGAAATTTATGCCACCATGTCTACAGAGTACTTAATTGATTATGTCTGATCTAAGGTTTTGACCTGACTTTTACTGTAAAGAGTATATGTTTATAGCCCTGGGCTGTGATAACATCTTTAAGTATGTCTTGCTACATTTTATATAAGTCCTACGAAGAATAGATAGGGAGCTCACAGAGCTTTCTGTGTTGAGGTTTGTTATGAAAAGTCAATAAATTACAGGAGAGGTGATGTGGGAAAAATATGTGAATCACATAAAAGGAAATAAATTGTGTCTCAGTGGGACATGGCCTGGACAGAGCAGTCATTCTAACTCGTCAAGAAATTTCCATTTCTCCAGGGAGCTGCTTTATAATTAACATTCTTTCTTTATGGTATATTTATGCCTGTAGAAAAAAAATGAGGTAGACATGTCCTTCATCAAGTATCTCAGCATGCAGGCCAGTAATTATTCTTATGCAACTTGTATTGTATGTAGTATAAAGCTCCCATGCAGTGCTGAACACTAAAGAGCTGCTAATACATTCAGCTAGCACAAGTTAGGACAAAATAATTCTTTTGAGTGGAGTGATGGAAAAAATGCTCTTTGACTTTCAAACTTCTGTACTGATGAGGGGGCTTGAGGCTTGATGCTGCGACAGGCCTCAGACTTGCAGAAAGTGCGGACTGTGCCCTTCTCTGCACCTTTCTGCCCTTGGCTGCCTGAGGAGGAGCACAGCTCCTTGCCTGGGCAGGGAGAAGTTGGCTGTGGGAGCTTCCTCTGGAGCTTCCTCTGGAAATCCTAATCAGTTGCCTGAGTGAGGCTCCAGAAGCTGCTTCACTTCCAGGTACTTTGGCCTAAGCGTCCTGGTTGGATTTGCAATCCCAAGAATACATTCTTTATGCCAGCCCTACTGGTCTTGTGTTGTCCAGCTTGGAGCTTAGTTCCTGGCAATAGACATTTAGCCATGTTACTCTTAGCTAATTTATTAATGCATAGGGGGGCCTATTGAGGGAAGCAGATTATAGGTGAGAAATATTTCTTCTTTGCATTAACTTTAATTTTTTGATTAAATTTTTGACTTTTAAGTTTTTGGTCTTAAGATACTCCTACTTTAAGTAGCAGTTGTTACTTTTCTCACAAAGCACTTTACAGAATCCGTGGCCTGACAGACTCAGCTGCAGAACACTGGATTCTGTGAAATTTCTATTACTAAAGGAAGATCAGCACAGCAGCACTTGTATTATCTATAATTTAAAACAGGGACCTTTATTTCTGAACTTGGTTTAAGAAATAAAAGCTTCTAAGTTATTTTAGGTATTGTGGAGAAAATCTAGATACCAGATGGACAAAAAGATAAGTTAGATGTATCTGTAATAGGTCAAGATTACTTAATCAGAGTTCAGCCAAAAAAAAAGAAAAAAAGATTTCAATTACATTCTCTTTAGTAAGCACAATTTCTGCTTCATGCAAGCTATAAGGAAAATAAAAAGGAACAGGTCATTTCTGTGCTGCCTCAAAACAAGTGCAGTATTGAAATTCAGCTGTCCATATAATCTCTTACTGAGCAAGTGCTGTTTTAACTGATCCATAATATAAACTGCTATAGTATCGACATTGCTCCTGACTTCTACAATTTAAATTCTTAGGACTTGGTTATGGAATTCCTGATATCTGGTCTTTTCATTAAAGCTGTGGCTCTTGCAATCTGATGGTTATGGAGGAATATCTGCTTCTGCTTTATTACTGTATGAAAAAATGCCTGACGTGCATTTAAAATATCAGGTGCACACTAAAATGTAAATACATTATTTGTGGGAGAAAAAAATCTCTCTTTTTTTTTTTTTTTTTTTTTGTGGTCTGACTCACTATTTTAATGCTAGGCATTGGCAATATTGCTGTTTTCTCCAGATGGTTCTTTTTGAAAGAAAAAAATCATAGTCCCCTATGGAACACTTATCTTGAAATTCAGACAGCAACAGCAGATATGTGAAAGAAAAGTTGAAAAAGAATACAATAGGCAAATAGGAAAATAGAGTGTCAGATTAATTCAAGCTGGATTATATTGTTTCTAGTCTACTCAGGGACATGCAATAAAACTAAGTCAAGAGAATTTGAATTTCATGTGGATTAGTGAAAACATATTAAATCCTTTTATGTATATCCTGTCAGAATTAAAACGGTCTTGAATTTTTTTACCTTAATTCACTTCCAAATAATTAAGTAAGGCCACCTTCATTTCTGAACCACAAACCTTTCAGTTATTTACTGACTTAAACTGACACCTTTTGTCCTGCGTGTGTCTGGCCTGTGTGGCAGACGGTCACTCATCCCTTTGCTGACCTTTTGCTATCGGACTGAGTGCGATTCTTTATTCTTTATGGCTTATCTTTAGATTTCTCTGGGCTTTAATTTATTCTATGGAACATGCTGTCCTCCTCCCCTAATGAAGGCAACGAAGGCTCAGCTGCATGATCTGAATTATGTACGCGGCAGATTGTGGAGCTGGGCGTCTTCAGGCACGTGTGCCGAGGGGCCCGGCTGAGGTGGTTGTTCTCTGCCTTGCACGCGGCAAGGCAGAGGTGCCGGCAAAGGCACCTTCTGCCCAAAGAGTTTGCCTGTAATTGCAGAAACGTGGGAAGAGAAGAGGGATGGAAACTCTGTCCACCTGTTTCTATCCCATTTTCTGCATATGAAGAAGGATGACAGGAAAAATGAAAAGCCTGGGAAATGAGTGTCTGTCTTTAAAAGTGTGTGTATCTGAGATTGTGAACCACGTTATCCTCTTCAGTCATTATGTATTTTGTGCCTTTTTTTTTTTCATTCTGTATACTCTAATATTTGACTAGTTATAATCAATTGAAGACTTATTAAGTTACAGAATAGATACTGCCCATTACTTTTAATGTTTGCACTAGCTACCCTGTTCTTCACTTTTAAGAAGAACAAACCTTTCATTCCATCAGAACCTCAGCTATCAGTGATACAGATTGTCAAAGTGGAACTTTATGGATTAAGAAGCATATTGAAGTTAAAGTTCAGCAGATTTGAAAATTTGTGGAGGTTTTGTACTGAAAATTACTGCAGAAAACCCAGGGAATCATGCAGATCTCACTAGCATCTACCTTTTAACTGCAGTGTAATGAGACCATAGACTGCTGGATGAAATATTTTTAGAAATCTTATCTCACATAACAGAAGTAGATCTTTATATGTAACCAGCGAAAAAGGTTGAATAAGTTAATTATCTTCCCTCTGGTAACATAAGGAATGTTTCAAAACAGACACTTTTTCACAGCAAAACCTTTTTCTTTCTCAGCATGCAACTGGAAAACAAAAAACTACATAGTTTCCTGTACAGAAACTTCAAGTCTTGTCATGGAGAGGTCTGAACTTATATAGACTTATATAGTCTGAATATAGATTAGTCCTGCCTGTCGTTAATACTCAGATTTTATTATAACTGCTTTTCCATTCTCTATATATCATGGCAAGAAGCATAGCAGAGATCGAAAGTGTTACTTGATCCTTATTGGAAAGTTCTCAGGCAATATATATTGTATTTAGAAAGTTAGTAACCCACATCATTCATCTACTCTTCCAAACGGTTCTATTTGTTTTCCATGTAAGGTATTTTGGACTAGAAGTTCTCACTACATGCTCCTTAATCCTCATTCACTATCAAGAGTGTATGAGACACTCGAGCACTTCCAGACAACCCCAGATGAATAGCTCTGAGCTATATATACTTCTGCAGGAGTGGGGTTGGGGTTATGGCATTTTTACTAGTGATTAAATGTCTTCCAAACCTATTCATGCTGCAGAGCTATAAATGATGGATTTTTCACATTAATGAAAGGAGCCCTTGGAGCCCTCTGGAGTGCATCGTTCTATTTTTGCACTTCACTGTCGGAGAATGAGGAAAGATAGGCCAATGTGTTTCTTTTTTTAAAACAGCCGGAACAGAAATTTGGCCTTTTCTGGCTGTCATTCAAGTGCCAATGCACTGTTAACCTGTTGTTGGGCACAAATTACATAATTTCCTCAAGGAATCTTCTTTTTCCTGCCTGCTTTGGGCTCATTCACAGACCTGGGCTAAAGATAAACACTGACTCCGCTGTGGTCTCTGAATAAGGTTGTAATTTAGAATAAACACAAAAGTCCTCAGCAAATGGTGTCATGGCTTGTTCTGAAGTATAACTTAACATAACACTGCTATTTGGTGTAGTGTAACCTGGTGTTGATGAATACAGAAAGGGAAGGAGAGTTCCAGTGGGAAGGTGTAGTCCCTGTGATTGCTTTTCAGTGTCCTGATAAAAGCTGTTTGACTAAAGTAGAATAAAAAAATCTGATAATCCTTAATGTGACCATGATGAAGAAAAAAACATTCACAGGTCTTCTTTAATAGTCATCATGAAATAAAGGGATATTAAAAAGGGACACATATAAATTTCATCTTTCCTTTTCTCTGCCTATAAATGTCTGTGCAATCGTATGTGACAAAATAGTTCTCTTTCACCCAGAACTCATGAGGCAGAGGAAATAATGGATCCTGGGAAACAATGGCTGAAACTGCTGATTCTTCAAGCCTAGTATCATCCCATGTTTATTCATATTGGAAGCCTATTAAGGATATAATATATTGACTATAGTACCTTAAAGCAGTAGGAGGGAAGAACGGCAAGAACGGAGAGCCATTGCAATTCCAAAGCGGTCTCTGTCTTGATGGAGCTCTTTGCCCTTGCTTAAAAAACTGCTCATCTTTGCTGTTTTGCAATGCCGCAACTTGGGTAGGTGATAGACTCAACTGCAAATGCTGTTTTTGATAACTGTGCTAAATCTAAAATGCTATTTTAAACAACTATATCACTTAGATTTGCAGCTGATAAAAAATGTGTACAGAAGCCACATTGTTGGTGTAAGCAGTGGTATTCAAAATCAATATAAACTGAGCACAAATTATGTTCCTCTTTCTTGCCTTCTTAGGTTTCTATGGAAACCTTCTTGGAGGTGGTCAGAGGGAAAGAGATGTTAGAAACAGAGCAATAAAATATGTTATTTATACATGCAAAGTAAATATCCTTCCTGCATTTCTTTTATGGAAGTGAAAATGTGATTTTTCTCATTTAATATTCTTCTTTGACAACCAAATTAACTATGACCCTGTCTCCCTAGGGCTTGGTTTTCCCCATTTGACCAGAATTTTAGAAAGAGGAAGAGCACTCATCTCTTATGCAGAATATCTATTATTTATTTGCTATATCTTGCTTTTTTATTTTTTATTTGACAGGCCTTATAGCTTGTACCTTCCAAAGAATGTCTAAGAAGTTGTTTAAAAATTATAACTCAGTTAAGCTCTTCTTGAACACAACTGATTTATCACAGCTTTAACCAGAAGATAATCAGACTCAAACTGATAGGAATAACATCACTAGAGATATTAATAACAAGTGATTAGGAAGTATTGTATCTGCATACTCTTTTAATGACCATTGGTGCATGGAATGAAATTTAAGTGACTCTAGAACAAGCGTGCCTATGTGTACCAGGCCTGCCTGAAACACATGTATGTCCTGCCAAGAGGCAAGAAAAACGTGAATCTCCTTTTGGAGGAGACTGAAGGTCTTGAAGGATTGTAGGGAAAAAATGAACCTGCTGTTACTAAACTTTTTGCCCATTATTATATAGGGGTCACACAACATAATCTGGTAGAGAGCTGAAAATTGCCCATGATGGATAGCACAGGTGGAACATTAGTAAAGTGCTGTAAGCCAGGGCAGTTTTAACCCTTACTTCAGTGGATGTGTGTGTTTTCTTAGGCTCTCCTCAGAAATCCGATGCAGAAAATAATGGGGAAACTCTTCCAGATTTCTTTTCTGGATCCTTTTCTATAGGTGCAGCAGTTTGAGGAGAATGGCAGTTATGTTTATTCCTACCAAATCACAGGAACTGTATTATGTATTTTGTGTTCCATCTAGTGAGTCTTCTTTCATAGGGATCTGTGGGAATAGACTGACATCTCATTTCTTGAGCAGTGCAGTAACAGGTACCTGGTGAAGCTGGATATTAAGCAAATAGTTTGCTCATCAAAAAAATGCACTTTAGCATAATGAAAGCTAAGAATGAATATAATTGCTGATAACAGAAAAGAGGGATTATCTTCTGAAGAAAAATTAAAATCTTTTGTTCTGATATTTGCAAATGTTTAACTTTGGGCTTCTCTCAACTCTTTTGTGTTTAGAAACGGAAGTTTAGCTTCCATTTCTATTTTTATAAAAAAAGGTTTTGTGGAGCTAAGGAGACCTGAATGTGCAGGGACTCCAAAATTGCACATTCCCTTGCTTAACCCTTTAGGCACTTGCCTGCTGCAGCAGCAGAGACGTGTGCCAAGGAGAGCACGGAACCGCAGCTGAGTCCAAGAATGAAGGAGCTCAGACTCGGTTCCTCTCAGCCACTTCTGTCCCTCTGAGCACAGACATCTCTCTGCTGAGTCGGCCTCTCTGATCTCCCCGCTCTGTGCTGCCTGCGGTGCCTTCATCTGCTCTGTCAGGTAGATAAAACACTTATTCTGTGCTGGTTGGCATCGCAGTAGCTGCGTTCATCCAACTGTTCTGTCCTCTTTCCTCTCCATCTCCCTTCCCTGTCTTACTCTTTTGTTGCCTTTCCTTCCCTTCCCTAGTTTAAACTTCATTCCAATTTGCAGTCCCTGCGCCTTGTAAAAGAAAATCCTATGACTGTGCTCTGTTCTTTACCTAATATTCTTCAAAAATGAAGGGGTTAATTTTTTCCTTGAAGAAATAAAGCTGTAAAAATGAGGTCTCCAATATGCACAGTCCTTCCTCTTCACTGCTTCCTAAATTAAAATGATTTATTCCACTTCCAGCCATTGATGTTCTCTTTGCCAAGTATCTCTGCTGTGATGTTTAGGCTGATGATCAGAATTATGGTCTCAAATTTGACTCTGTCGCTATCACTATAGTTTCATGTAGGTACTGGTGGACTTCATTCTTTCTCTTGAAGACTGTAAATAACTTTAAGTTATCCCATATGCCTATTATTATTATTATGCAGCCGTCTAAAACTGCCTAAGGAGTTTGTTCAGATACTAGCTAATCATATTGAAACACAGTTGAATAAATAATTGAAGAATGCACTAAATTTGAAAAACAAACCAAATATATAAAGCTTTGCCAACTTAGGATGTGTTGACAGTGAGAAATGGAAGCTATGTGGAAACCGGCCAAGTGCATTTATTGGTTTCAGAATGCTTAGAAACATTTTCACAAAGATTAAAAAACTCCAGCATATCACTTACTCAGTTGCTGTTTGAAAGCTTATGGCCAGAATTCTTAGCCAAGTTTTGTGTTTTTTCTTTTTTCTTTTTTTCTACTTCTTGGATGGCTTTCTGTGGTACCCGGGTGCAGAGAGGACCTGCCACATTTGGGCTCGCAAGTCCTATGCAGCGACTTTCCTGGGATGCCCATCCAGAGCCTCCTTGCTCTGAGGAGCAGAACGTCCAGTTCACACAGGACAGGATCTCAGTGGAGGAGTGGCTGACCGGAACCTCCGTTGGGTTGGGAAGATGCATCCATGGAATTTTTTCCATGGAATATGTTTCTTCCACATCTTCCTCCTTGGATTGTCATGGGAGATGAGTCAAGGCCCACTACTGAGCCTTGTCCTTCGCCTGACACCCGCAAGGGGCATGTCAGGACGTTTCTGAAAATTAACTAAATGAGCTCAGACTTCAAGATCTGGATCCCTAACCTCAGAAAGAGGAGTTGCTGCAAAAGGTTTATCTTCTCCCTGCACCTATTGTGTTTGTTTTAAATGAGCACAAATATATTTTTTTAATCAAGGGGCATACACCCTGACAGAGTGGAAATGCCTCAGGAATAAACAGGTAATGAGAGGCAAACTGCTGAACTGTAGCCACCGACAGCACATGCCTGAAACCAGGATCGTGCCTCACTCTTATGAAGTGCAGTGCCCTGCAGTGTCTCTCAAGGGTGAACTCCTCGGCTAGACCTGAAGTGCTGCAGAGAGGAAGATGGTGCAAACAACAAGAGAAAAAAGATGGTGAGAACCATTAAGCACTAACATAACACTTCTATCTTCGCAGTGCTGAGCAATCAATGAATTGTTAGCTCTTCAGCCAGCCCTGGCAGGTGAGCCCGTGCTGCGCGCTGCCTTGGGGAGATGCTGCAAATGCCACGTGATGCCCTTTTGGGCAAAACAGTTTTGTGCTTCGGAATGATTTCTGAAGCAAGATAAAAGTCAAGTCTGAAAGTATCTATACAAAAAGATGACTCCCACCAAGGGCAGGGCAATCCGTCTATGCCTCCCAGCACTGCAAACACTGATTTTTATCTGTTTGGTACTGTATGCATGTCTCCTTGTATCTTCTCTTTTTAAAGCCTGGGCTTTCTGAGAACCTTTGGACATTGTTGTACAATTTATATTTACACTGGTAATATTTTAGGTTTTGCATAAAGAAATAATTTACTAGAACTGTCATTTCTGTGCTGTGTTGGTAAAAATAAATGTAAGTGAACATGGAAAACACAACCATAAATATAAAGTTGAATAGTTAAATTCACTTATTTCAACACTGCTTATACCTCATAGCGTTTTTGCAAATATTCTAAGTAACTGTTTCCCTGACAGAAATGTTCTTTGAAGCAGCGAATATAAAACAAATATTGAAAGGGAGCCTGCAGAACTTAAGTTTTAAATTGATAAAACATGGCACTAAAAACCTAGTTTAGGAGTATTAGTATACAAGAATCCATTTCCTATGACTGGAATTTCTAATCAATTCACATCAGAATTTCAGTATTGAACATCTCCTGTGAGCATTAAAGATGCAAATTAAGGATTATTTGGGAAAACTGTCTGGGGATTATTCAAGAAACCAACAATCTGTTCTCAAATGATTTACAGTTATGGGGAAGCATGTTACATCATTTAAACAACCACAGTAAATTATTTGTACAGTTCTATTTCAGTCACAGACTCTGTCCTTGAATCCATTTCTGGAATAGTCACTCTAACTCATGGAAAATGTGTATGTGTGAAAGTGGGTTGAAATAGTCATTTGCATGCTTACCCTCAGGGTGAGAGCTTGTTCCCTGAGGCAAAGCAGAGTAGTCCAAAGGCTGCAGTCACTCTTGGAACTGTAAGGGGCTGGGAGAGCAGTAGGATGCTATCTGCCAATGTGAAAGCAATGGTAATTTCCCCCTTCTGCCTCTTCTTGGCTAGGTCCTTTGACCACCTGCAAAATTTTTCATTGACTGTTGAGCTGCTGTGGGTTTGACCCACCTGAGAGGTGACTCTACAGCTGATGGCTCAGCCAGCCACAGGGCACACTCACATGCCAGAGCAGCGCCAAGTGGCCAGGACTAGGGAAACACACGCAGTCTGCACTGCAGGCTTATTTTCCGAACACTGTTCCTGTGAAAGGGCTGTTGGGAAAGCTTACAAAGGGCTGCTCCTTTCATTCTTCTTCTTCTGATTTCAGTTCTGCAGCCCTCTGACGTTGAGTACCCAACATTTGCTTGCAGTGACATTAAACATGAGAGTATGCCCAAACCCTGCATTCTGCCCCACGCACCAAGCAAGCCAATCTATGGTACAGCCAATGAACTCATCTTTTGCTGTGAAGTGTCTGTTGTTTCCTTGTAAACGCTGCTGTTCAAAGTTCGAGGATGAACCCAAAATCATACTAAGCAAAGCAAAGACTGGAGAGAGTCTTTCAGCCTATTACAAATATTCCAGAAATATATTTTTGCTCATTTCAGAAATGGTGGGAATATTGCAGCATGGCCCTGACTGAGTCCTCTTTTGGCACAAAGAAGCTTTAAAGGAACATTGCAGCATTATTCTAACATGCCAGCTATCTCATTGGCAGCACAGCAAAAAGCTGTTTTGGAAAGTATTTAGAATTAATATAAGCCAAGATTTTTCAGTGTTGAGTAACACAGCATTTTAAATTGAACTATCTTGCTGTATAAAGAAAGATATATGCCTGTAAAGATTGGATACGTTTCTGTTTCAAGTGTTAGGGAGAGTTTTCCTGTTTAGATAGAAAAGTCAAGAATTAATGATAGAAGCTGTTGAAAAGATTACTAATTTTTAAATGAACAATTTTTATATTTTGTAATAATATGTTTAGCGAACCCGTTAGCTTGCTTAATGTTCCTTTACTATAGGAAGAAATAATAAAACTAGATTAGTCAGTCATGCATTGGTGTCCTTTCCCCCAACTGTTCTCCTCCTGAATTTTCTTTCCTTGGGGTTATTAAGTCCTGGCAAACCTCTCGCTTTCAAAGCCAATGAAAATAAATAGTGTTTCACTCGAGCCTGAATATGAACAATGCCAGACTGTATCAAGAAAGTCATGGGTGGTTGGTCTCTGACTAAAGGCTTCGCTGGGCAAACTTTGACATCAGCTTCCTTTAAAAGGAGACGGATGAGCTGGGGCTCATGTGAGCTCCGTGAGGGCAACACGCAGTGCTGCATATGTGGTGTTTCAGCATGAGATGTTGAGATGTCAGCCTGCCAGCCCCGTGGGAATCTAGAAAACTGGCTTAGGAGTTGTGAAATGTGAAAAGAAGAGCTTTGAGGTTCTGGCCTTCGCTTTGGTGAGCATTAAGTTGTTCAGTCAAATGATAGAATTCTTTACAGGTGCAATTTAAGCCAAGTTTGAACAGAAAAGATTAAGACTGTTTTTGGAAGGAGCTGTTGTACAGTAAAAGCCATAGCAGGCAGTTCAGGCATCAAGGTTTTACAGGTTAATACACTTTTTTGAAAGACTAGGATGGATTGGCAGGCAATCTGCTGTGGTCATAGTTGTCTTTGAACTGGAGTGGGTGGTAGAAGTGACTTCAGCAGTAGAATTAGATGCTTCTCACCTGTTGCTGAGGTGTGTGGTGAGGTGGGACACTGACCCACTTGCCTTCACCACATACACTTGGGGAGCCCACGGCTCTTTAGCCAAGGCTGGCCGAGCCCCTGGCCTGTACAGGGTGGATCTCTCTGTTGAGGCGAGCTCTGACATTGCTGCTGTCCCCATAGTGCCAGTTTCTGCCATCCATAGCCAGGCAGCTGTCTGAAGAGGCAGTTGTGTAGAAGAAAAGTGGTTTCTATATTCATGCGAACCAATGGCTACAAAGAAGAGGAAATAAATGTTGAGTGAAGGAAGGAAAACAAGCCCAAAAGACTGAGACAGAAGTGACTGTCCTGAGCTCCGAAGGGCTCCTCTGCTCCTTGCACTGTTATCCTTGTGTCAGACTGGGGTCATTCTATGAGAGTACCGTGCAGCCACTGCCATGCTTTTAGCATTAGTATCCACTGGGAACTGGGCTAAAAGCAGCATACAAAGAAGTGTCTCGCAAATCTCTAAAAAAAACATATATTTTGCTTTCTTTCCAGTTTTTCTTTGTAGCCTTTTTCTGTACTCGGGGAAAAGAAACACTAGATCAGTGAACTGGGAATAGAAGAGGATGGATCTGTATCAGACGCTGGTTCAGTTTAGTCTTGGGTTGCTCTTCAGTGACTTGCTTCTTTTTTGTGCATCTCTACTATCCTTGAATGCCTCTGTCCTTCCTTCCCTGCCATTCATCCCCTGAGTTCACACACAGGGGATTTTTCTGAATCCGGGGACCATCATTTCAAACTTTCAGATTAAAGCGCAAACTTTAACAATGGTCCTAAGTTGTTAATAAGCATTAATTCATTAACTGCTGGAAGACAGCAGGAGCAGAAAATGCTTGATTCAAAGATAAATGGACTTAATGCTAATTAGATCTGTTGAGCAATCCAAAAACACGTCACCAATTGGAAAGGACCCTTCCCAATTAGAAAAGACTTCATTAAAAAGAAGAAAGCTAGTAGGAAAGATAGAAAAGAGCTTGAAGAATACATATATATATAAAATAAAATTGAAAAATAACCTGTCCTAGTATCTTAAGGAGTATGATGCTCCTAAAATCTTCTGCATCTGATTCTGAACACCTGAGACAAATACTAAAATGTTTTAACTGGCATAAGACTCCAACTTAGCAAAGCATTTTGCCACATTCTTAATTCATCCTCTTTCAGTAACATATGGAAAATACATGCTTAGATTCCACTGATTTAAATAAGTAATTATTGCTTTTTATATTAATACTTGCAAGTATCAATTGCATGTGATTGTTTCAGTAGGAATTGTGAATCTATTAGTCTTTATCCATGTATGTAAGGTTTTATACTTAGGGATACTACTTAGTGTCAACCTACTTAGAGGTAGTTTTGACTTTTGGGAAAGATCTGTTTTCTTTGCATGGTAACAAGCTAAAAAAATTTAACTAGAAAGATCATTGCAGTTTCAAGGCATGCAATGACTTAAGAAAAAGTTTAAGGGCATAACAGTTATTATTTCCAATCAGAATATCCTCTTTTACTAGATGCTGTCCAAACCATGAATAAAAGGAGAGTTTTGGCCTAGAGAATTTAAACAGCAGAGTTAGGAATACCAGATGTATAAGAAGATCAGCATTGTGTAAATCCCCTTGTGGAAAGCTCTCCCTGTGGAAACTTCACTCTGAGTAGCTGCTGAGAGAGCTTATGCAAGGATTTCATGAAGATTTGCAAGCAAAATTCTGAGCTTATGAATCTTTAGCTGTTTCACTCTAGCAAATGTGTTTCTTTCTTCTTTTTTGATATTATCCAGTGACTAGCTGACTAGCTTTAATTGCTTCAGCACTGAGTAACCGTCCTAACAGCAAGCTAGACCAAACTGCTGCTGCCAGGAACTGAAGGGAGTTAATCATGTTCTGGATAGTGTCAATACTGTGAAATTCTTCACGATGCCCAGACAGTTCGTGACCTTCAGTGAGAAAAATGCTTTTTTAGCTCTATTTTCACTTGAAAAGGGGGTTCACTAAGCTTAAATTCATATAAGCCTCCTCTTTTAACTCCTGTATTCATGTTTCCTATAGTCAGAATACCTGGATAATCTTGTGATGGGTTCTGGTGTGCAGTGTCAGCTCATGGACAGCCTCTGAGCTGTCTGTGCATATCTGCATGTTTTAGATTTTTAGAGCCTTTTAAGGTAGAGCTTCTTGTCCCAGAGAAATTCTTGGAACAAACTTTTAAATTAATAACAAACGTGGAAGTTCAGCTGATCTTGTAAATATATGTCTTCCCACTATATCAATCAAGAAAACAAAGTATTGAAAGGTTATACATCTTACCTAGTGTCTAAGGAGCTCTGGGGCTTTTGCCTCTTGTTCCGGTTTTAAAACTGCTACTCTAAAGATTGCTGCAGCAAACGGTCTGCTCCTGCTGTTAGCGGCACAAAGAAGATATAACCCCAGGTGCAGATATAATCATTCCCAAAGCACCAATATTTAATCATTTGGTTGCACTTATCCAGGTCAAAACACTAAATTTTGGTCAGGGGAAGTTTTACCTTCAAACATGACTGTTCCCAAATGAAATTAATTCAGTTTCAGACAAATCAATTCATGCTTAGCATTAGTAGGGCTCTTGAGTTCAGAGTCTCAAAAATCAGCTGTAGAGGATAAAGGTTGAGCAATTATTTTTCCAATTGGCTGCCCATTCAATTTCTGTTTCTCTAATTGGATTGTTCAGTGAATATTCTACCAAAAGCGCAGAAATTGGTTAAGCTAATTCCGCTCTGCAAAAGAACTGGAAACCCATAACAAGTTCTTTGACTGCTTCCTTTTTTTTACTGGATCTGCCTAAGCTCTTGTACCGTATTAACGTCGTCTTTTCTTAATCTGTGTAACTTCAGAGAGAGTTTTGTCGGAGGGAGATCCGCTCTGGCTTCTCATGGAGCTGTGCCGCAGCTAAACACCTCCACATGTGCCCTGAATACACACACAGCTGAAGAGAAGCTGCTGCTGAAGTCTCACCTCGTTCATCCAACAGGTTTTCTGACGTGAGTCTTTGACCCAAAAGGAGGCACATACATTAACTTGGTGTATATTGTTATTGCTTCTTTGGCAGGCAGTGAGTCGCAATGATTTATAACAAGTTAAATCTAAGCAAATACCATTCTTCAGGAAAAAGCAGTATGTTTTTAGTTGGAAACAAATGTCTGCTCAGGGTCCCTAGTAAACTATAGGATCACACGTAAGTGGAACAGGTTTAAAAGAAAAAAAAAAGGCTGGAATATTCAGAATAGCTGCATGCATTTCTCCAGTGGATATAATTTGCACTCAGCAATTTGTACCCACTCCATCATCAGCCTCTGTGCATCTGGCCACATGGAGGAAAGCACCGTGGAACTGAGAAATAACCTTCCCACGTACACACACATGTGCCACAGGGATTACTGCACAGCTGCAGCAGGGCAAACACTAGCAGGTCTGGGGAGGGAGAGATAGGGCAAACCCTGTGTGAGCCCAAGCTGCCCATTGATGTGACAAGATAGATTCACTCTCTACAAGTGCTTAGGATGTGTCAGAAAATACTCAGTCGAGGCTAATACACCGTTCCAGCTTGGGCAAGTAGATGCAAATCATGAACCAGGGCAGGAAGGCTCATAGTTTTGCAGACAATAGAAAAAAATAAAGACCATATCATTTTAAAAGTATTCAAATTCACCTAATGTGTAGTCTCAGTTTCTCAGTTTCTTGTGATGTTTGAATTTAAAAAAAAAAAAATGCCTGAAATATTTATAATTGCTTTTTAATGGCATTCTATTCTAGGACTGAGTATTAGCTGCGTAATGTCTGATCCTTTAATGATGCCTCTTCATGTGAGGCTGCTTTGGGAATGAACTTCTCCATCAGGCTGGGGAATTTATTTCCCCAGGTATTTTTAAGTAAATAAGCAACTGAGCAGTTAATGACGTGGAAAAGTCAGAGATATTAGATGAGTTTATTAGACATATGAAACTGTTGCTGTTCAGTAGCACTTCATTTTTTAAAAGAGCCAAGACTAGGGAAGATGGCTGAGACATATGTTAAGAGCTCAGCAGATCTTGGATCAATAAATAAAAGATATTGGAATAAAATTTTTCCCTCAGCTGTGAGCTTCAGAAGGAAAACTTATGGGAATTAATGAGTCCTTGAAGTGGGGGGAAATGGGGAAAGAGCAGTGAGTTCCTGAGGGAAGTGTCTATGGTGCTGGGATGCTGCAGCTGTCCCTGCTCATGCTAGAACCGTCTCCCCACTCCTCATCCCCACTTCAAGCACTGGTTAATTTGTTTTCTTTCACTTAGTAGTAGGAAGAAACGGAACAGCAGATTTATGAAGGTACCAAAGTACATAGCAGTCATTAACAAAATGCCTTGAAAATCAGGCCTTGTCTTCTACTCATTTGATTTCTCTTGGTTAGTGAAATAAGTAGCTTGCTACTTAAGCAGTCAGTTCAGGAAAAGGAAAATTACTTCCTTAGTGAATTTTTATTACTTCTTTATAAGGGGCTTTCACTGGCTTTTGAGTACAGGATCAGTGGAGAGTTCAGAGCTTTTTACATTCATCGCCTCTAACAAAGAGAGGAACACGGCGTGTGCTCTAAGTACAAATACGGCTAAATCCCCAAATCCAAGTCCTGGCTCTGCCTTTACCACATCACACCCACTGCACAGGCACAAATCCTGCCGTGACTAGAGTGGCTAAGTCCCCTGTCCATCAGGGAAGAGGTGAGTGCTAAAGGATGCTCTCAGTCCATGAAGAAGCGGGAAACATAACCTTGAGACTCCAGGCTATGTCACAGTCCACACAAATTATGTGAATCCTTAGGAAATACAGTTACCTCCATGGAAGGATGAATTCCGTGTGGACGCTGATGTCCCCTGTGGTTTATCCTGTCAGCAGGTTGCTGTGTATCTGCAGTGACCAGCTTTCCCAAGTCACATATTCAGCTACCACTTTGCTTTAGGGTTTAACCTTACACACATTAATTTTCCTCTAATACCTGGAGGTTTCCACAGGACATTGTTAATGATTATCCTGTGTTTTCTATAGATGAAACTAAATTCATGTGCCCTCCATATGAGGTACCATTCTTTTTACCAGGAAGGACTGCAGAGTCTGGACTGCAAGGAATTGCATATTCTTTGCTACAAAATATACAGGCAAGATCAATCCTAGAACTGTTATTTCCTTAATTAAAAGTTATATTCAGTTGGACTAAATCCTCTAAAGCAGAGTTGATTTTATTTAAGTTACCCCAAAAGCTTTGTTTAATCTAGAGCAAGCATGAGCAAAGCTTATTTAAAAGCTGACCAATCTTTTTAATTATTCATTGTTCTTCAGTAACTTTGTAATGTGGGAAGAAAAACACTTGAAGTTTTTCTTCTTAAAATAGCTAAATCCATATTCATCTTCAGCTTGGTTTTCCCAATGCTTTCCAAGGAAGTATAAGCCAGTTTAACCTGTGTCAGCATTGGGATATGAGTGAATTGTAGGAAATGATTTTAATTGATTTCTATGTTTTGAATAATACGTTAACAAGCAATCATTGAATTTTGCTTAGGCACATAAACAAACAACCAAAACTCATGGGAATGTGTAATCTTAAATCAGATGTTTTACATTTAGGCTCAAGTATAACTAATAACTTCTAAATCTGTTTTTGTCTGCACATGTAAATTCCCATGAAGATCTGTGCCAGGGGCTGCAGGGCTGGGCTACTAGAATATTTTAGGACACTTTTCTCCCAGACCTGAATTCTTAGACCTGATTTTCCTTTGAAAGCACAAGTAAGTCCCCAGAAGGCAACAGAAGTATTGATCCCACTTCTGAGTGACATCTCAGGTCTGACAGAAGGGAAAGGTGGAAAGAGTCCAGGCTCCAAGCACCCTTTACGTGCCCTGGATGCAGAACGGCTGGGTGATCTGCCTGTCCCTGGTGGGCATCCCTCTGGTTTGGAGCTCCAGCAACTTGCATCTTCCTCCCCGGAGCAGGTCCCCATGTGTCACCACTGTGTCCTGAAGACCTGCACACTGCAAAGGGCTCCGGGTATTGATAATGCAGCAAAGGAGTCTCCTCTTTATGGGCGCTTTACTGTTGCCTGAGCCGTACTGAAAAGCAGCAGTGAGAGCAGAGTTCAGTACTTAGAATTGCAAGTTTCTCTTGTAATCTCTGCTAGTATCACACACCCTGGAAATGCTTCAGGAAAATTCAGGGAAAGATGAAGACTCTGCAGGAAAGGAACATTTAGCAGCTATTAATTGAAAGAATCACCAGGGAGGCGCAAGAGAGAAGATCAGCATTGCTGGAAATGAATGATTCAAAACTAGACCATTTCTCTCACTGCGGTTGAGCAGCGTGTGGGAGCCAAAGGCAGATGCTGTCTCATCGATTACGTTTCTGTATGGAAAGTTAATATATGGCCTTTGTAATTTACTATATCTTGCAAAACAGACTTGTGCCTTCCTTTCCTTTCTCCTATTTTGCCTCCTATATAAATAACTTCCATGTAGATTTAATGATTAAATGACTAAAAAAAAAATCTTTTGCCAGTTAGAGACAGATATTATGAAATCATCCCAGGCACAATTTTAATTTGCA
Source organism: Crypturellus tataupa (assembly GCA_034781795.1). Lineage (NCBI taxonomy): Eukaryota > Metazoa > Chordata > Aves > Tinamiformes > Tinamidae > Crypturellus > Crypturellus tataupa. The sequence continues at coordinate 8,943,722 of JAWLRI010000640.1, forward strand.
TCAGCAAACTCTGACTTGGAAGCTGACTCTGACTCTGACTTATGGCGATTGCCATAGTAAGAAAGCGATACATTTATTATCCAAATTGAACTTAGCTGCTCCAAGGCACTGGTTCTATTCCAGGCTCTGCCTTGCTTTATAATCTTGCTCCAAGTTTCTGGTTATCCGTATCTGTCTTTCTTCCCATCTTTGGCTGCATCTACTTAAATTGTAACCTCTCATGGTAGAGACATTTCCTCTGGTCATCAGTGCTCTGCGCTCTAAACCCCAGCCTCAAGTTGGGGTCTAGACACTGCTGTAATTCAGTAATAGGAACTATAACAAAACGTCAAGATTCATAAAGGCAGTTCCACTGACACTTGGCATTTACTACAGTGTCAATGCACAGAGAGATTTAAAAGAACCACTTTGTACCACCGTGCTGTCCTTTGTGAAATCTCTGAGCCTTCGCAGGGTGAGTAGTACGCAGGGCTTGCATGTGGATTTAGACCCCACCAAAAATACTTGAATAAGCAGTACAATAGTCTGCCAAACTTCTTATTTATAATATTCAGGTCTTGGTAGCAATTGTGTAATCAATGGCAAGGACAGATTTGGGTTTTTTTACAAGAGTGGTTAAGGTAGGAGTAACATATTTTATTCATTGCCTCTCTACAGATTTCTCTGTACAGATGCACCACTGTCATACAGTTGATTGCAGCATGAAGAAGGCAAGACAGCAGGAGGCAAAAATGCTCAGCTCCTAACTAGATTACAGCTTGTATGGACTAGTATATCTGTGGCTGTAGTGAATTACAGCTTTGGAGTTTACTAATAAATATACATCCTCAGTCAGTGCAGGAAGAATTGTTCTTCCTCTGCCTGATCTTGAGAGTTTAAGTCAACAAAGACACCATGAAGCTTTTTACAAGGATACAGATACAAACACAAGTATCTTGGTAAAATGACTGCACTGAATACAGAGAAAAGTACAATTTAATTTACAGTCAAATAGGATTCTATAAAACTTCTTGCAGTGACAGACAAAGGTGTAGTATTGCTTCATCAGTTCTCCTGGCAGGCTCAGTGTTCCCTCATGTTCTGTGTTGCTAGATGCTCTCTTCTGCAGCTCTACCTATTCACTCCATGAGGAGTGAAGTAACTTCAGGGACTTATTTCAGAAGTGGCTGAGGAGCCTGCCTGAGCTTTGGGTCCTACAGAGCTGCATCTTGAAACTTAGTCCCCAAGCGTCTCTACTGAAACCTTATTACAGCCTTCACACCAGAGCCATCCTGGAAACCTGGGCTCTGCATCAAACCATCCAGAAAATGTTTTTAAGGAGCCTAGTAGACTCTAGCAGCTACTTACTGAGATGATCTCATTTCAACAAACTGGTATTTAAAAAAAATTCTTGATCATCTCTACCTCTAAAGGTGAGCTGCTGTGATAAATGTTATGAGGACAGGTCCTGATCTTTCAGGTCAGAAGACATCCGTTATGGTTTTTTCTGTAGATAGAAAGTACAAGAAATAAAATCAATATCTTGCATTCTGTATTATACAGTCATTTGTTCCTGAGAAAATCTTGCAAAATCAAACACACCAATTGCAATTTTCACATTAAAAACCGATGGATTGTCTTCCCTTTCTGCTGAACATTTTACATCTCATCTGCATTTATACATTTGTTGTAAGGAAGTTGCTAAATAGAATAACATCAGTTAGAGGTGGTAGGAACTTACTGAGTCATCCAGTTCAAGCCCTCAAAAGTATAAGAAAGAGGCTTTTTACATAAGGATCCTCTGTGAAACTGGACAGCAAATACCTTTACTGAACTCTTGGTTCAAATGATGAAAAAATTGCAGGATTGATGGAATAGTATTTTTAATGTTGTTGTTTTATCACCCAGGAAGCAACAGCACTCTGGCTAGTAATGGAAAATGAAGTTGACCATGTAGCCTAGCATGACACAGTGGAGTGCAGCATGCTCTAAAGTTCTGCATCCTTTAATTGCACCATGGTTTAGGAATTTACAAATGATTTTTTCCAAAATTAATGGCTGTAGCAGCGAAGTGTGAAAAGCAAACAGAAATGTTTTCCTAATGACTTTGTCAAAATGTTCATTTTAATCTTTACAAAGAATCATGCATTTCAAAACTCAGATTCCTCACGGAGAAAACAGCTCTGAAATGGGCTTGTTTAAAAGATAAGGAATTATTTATTATATTCTTAAAAAACTTACAAAGCTGTAGAGATAAAGGCTTAATCTTCCTTTAGTTTGCAGAAGAAATACATTTTGAACTTCACAGTGAAGCAACCTCTATATGTGCCCTTCACCCCAGCTAAATGAAACTACATTGCAGTCATTTAGGTGTCAAACTCAGTTTTCTCCATCATTATTGTAGGTAACAAGAATCCTACGGGCTCAACAATGCCCTTGTTGTTACCTTTGGGACTTTCTTAATGCCAGGGAAAAATGTTTGTTTTAAATTCAGAAAAGCTATTTGGTAAAAGAGTGAATATTGGATGAGCAGTCAACTCCTTTCAGCTGTGACTCTTGACTCTTTCTATGGCTCAATAAAAGCCGAAGGTGTCTAGTGATAGACCAAGAAAGAGGTGATGGGCTGGTGAAGAGGCTCAGGGGGCTCAAGTTACTCAGGGAGCCGGGTTGAGAGGAGAGGGAACCAATGTCCTTCTGAGTGCCCAAGAGTTTGGTAGGCTGAACGTTAACACAAGCGTACAATTAAACAGATGTTATGCAGAAAATAAATCATATAATAAATAGATGGATGATAGGTTGCAGGTCTCACTTTTTTTTTAAAGTACAAGTGCACCAGGATCAGCAGGCAAACCTCACAATTTAGGCACATGGCCACAAGCCCACAGAGATTAACGATAAATTCTGCCGAGGTTGTTCTGCTCATCCCATAGCAAGCATTAACACAGAAATAGCAGAGCCCCTCAGATATCCTCTCTAGTCCTTGAAGTCCTCTCTAGCTGTTTAGAAGCATGTCCTTAATCCTCAAGTATATATCCAGCTAAGTCATATTTGTGTCCCGAGCCAAAATTTTGTCCTAAACCACTATTGTGACTAAGCTGGGGGTGGTATTAAAAGGTATTAAATATTTATTTGGGGATTCTGATGATGTTAAACACTTTTTTTTTCCTGTGGAAGCGCCTATCCCAATGACGGTGAATGAGGAACAGGACTTGGATGAAGCAGATGGTTCAGCAGATGGTGGTTTGCTCCTTTTTTAACCAGGCTTTTGTGTAAATGGAATGTGGGCATAGATCTCTGTATGCTTTTTGACTTTGAGAGTGTGGATGTGTGCTTTTAGGTCTTAATAGGTATTTAATTACAAAACCATGTTTCATAATGATGATATGGTTTTACTGAGCCTTTAAAGACTTGGGGAAGTTCTTCAAAATTTAGTTTGTCTATTGATTTCTGCAGCCAATGGTATCTTTGTAAGAGGTTTTTTGATGCTGATTTCTAATTAAATGGAAGCAGCCTCCATCAGCAAGTGTGGGACCTGGCCAATACAAGATTGTATTACAGCCTTTTCTGGAATTCTCTCTCCACCATTAGACTTATTTGCTGACTGTGCGCAAGCACTTAAGATTTCAATAAAATTGAGAGACACAAGAGCCAAGAGGTCCCTGAAGAGGGGTGAGACAGGAGGTGCACACTGCAAACAGCGCTCTGAGCTGTTGAAAGTTCAGCAACCCTCAGCACCTGGTACCAAGCCTGTGCTGAGGGTACTTGCACCCTCAAACCTGCAGGACTACTTGTACCCATTTCATTCCAAATTAGGTTCATTGGCAAATTACATAGGATTAAACCATTTCAATTAATATGCTTCAATTGGGCCAATGCAGAAAAGAAGTGTCATACAAGCAGCTCCATCAGCAGATCTGAGACACCAATAATTTCTACCAGCAGAACAGGTGGAGGATGATAACATGTTGCACTGGCGCAGCTGACAGCAGAAGACCTTGTCCTTTTATTGTCAAAGAGAGGTTCTACAATAAGCTTACATTGCTTACATTGTGTCTTCTGCCTCTCTCGTATAAAGTTCATACTCCTTTAGGCCAGCAGTGAGTTTACATCTAATTTCATCTTTGTTTATAAGGTTGTAGAGTACTCTCTCCAGGATCCGGTTTTAGAAATCAGAACATAATTGGAAATTCTCTTTTCCTGACTTGTTTTATATATTTTTTCTATCACCCCATTATCCAAGCACCTTTCATTGGGAAGTGGGACTTTTAACTTTCAGGATTTATTATTTCTCTCCTTGTTTTCCCAGGTAGGAGGCTATGTAAGCAGATCAGTGTTTTTGCATGCAGAGTTCACAGGTTTATGCAAGTTTTTTAAATTATACAAAAATATATTTGTATTTCTAACCCGTATATATTTGTATTTCTGCTTTTAGCAGAATTCTCCAGCATAACCTTGTCTCTCACTGAAGTACCTGAAGCTGAACGTAATGTGGATCTACTCCAGCACTTCTTTGGGGATCTCTTCACGCAGAATCTGGAATTGATCCATAGGCTTCCACACTTAATCAATGCGGAATATAATATTGATTTCCTTCCAAAGCCAAAGTGATCTGCTTTCTGCCTCTCAAGACTCTGGGCTCTTATCTTTGGCTGCAATCCTAATTGGGCTAATAGGAAAATTGAGGACATAATTTAAGACTGGTCTTGCGTGTAAGCAAAACGCGCCGCTGCATGGAGCCAGGCACCCTATGAAGCTCAGGCACTCAGGTGGCTGCTCTGTCTCCTTCTCTAGCAGCTGGACAACTCATGCAACTTTCTTTCTGGTGCTTCCTAAGGTTACTTTGTGTGAAAAGAGAAACAGAATGTGGTTTATTACTTGTCTTGCTTTTCCCCATATTTTTTTAGCTCTTTCTTATGTTACTCTGGAGTAAAGGTCAGCGCAGCACTCTGTGGTAATTTGCTTAGAGTAGTAGGATAATAAGGAGCTGATTACAAGCCAGAAAGCAGCTACATGAAAAGGAGCAGATTTGCAGCTAAATCCTGAAAGGTTTCTTCTAACCACCATTTCTGAGCAGTGAATTAACATGAGCATGACACTGTCTGTGCTAGGTTTCTTCATTACTTTGCAGTGTCTTAGCAGAGCGATTCTCACTTGCTTTATACCACATCAAATTGGAATTGAAACTCTGAAGAATAAGATGTCAGTGTTGGGGTGTTTCATGCTAGAATTAGTCACGTAACCCTCGGTAATGCAGAGGACTGACGATCTCATGCTCTTCTCTTCCTCCTCGCTGGCTGTGTGTGCACACACTGTGCAGTACCTATCATAGATACGCTTGAGCAGAGAGATATGTAGCATCCCGGGAACAAGGGCACTTGCAGCCGTATAGAGGTCACCAAACTGATTCATTTAAATGACATATGTGATCTTGTGAATTTGTCACAGTGCCAAGGAGCTGAAACAATTCCTCCCGACTCAAGGACATGAGTACAGGCAGTGATGTAGTCAGTTGGGGTCACATCCAGCCTCATTTGAAGGGTAAGGTTCTTTGTGGTGTTAAATGACAATCTGTCCTGAATTTGTCACGCCCATATGTCATCAGGAACAACTTACAAAACACACCTCTCATTTTAGATCCAAGTTTGCATCTGTTCCACACAAGGCATGTGCCATCTCCCTGAATATTCCTAGAAATTCTATATAAGACAGGACATGAGTAAGCTGAAAGTGAAGCAAGAAAAAATCCTTTCTGTATTATGAGGATATTAATCCCAAATCAGTGTTGTTTTTGCCTGGGTTAAGGCAATAAGGAATAAAAAATGTCAGCAGAGAGAACATCTGAAAATACTTTGCTGCATTTTGGTGACACATGAGAGGTTATTGTAGCCCACACACTAAGCCTTAGGAGAGACATTTTCTTATATATTCCATGATGCAATGTCAAACAAATAATTTATCTTATGAGATAAATCAATGTAAAGGTTATACAAAACTGGTAACCAGGGAATTTTAGGATGCTTCGGTTGTGAGTGATCCACTTGGTGGAAGGTCTAATTCCCGGCTATTCAGAGAGAGAGATAGAGCTCGAGGAGCTGTAGTACAAGGCAACATTTCTATAAAAAATGTTTAACTTGTTTCTTCCTTCAGCTCTGGAGTATCAGTGTCACTGCCCGTTCAAGATCATTGGCCATTGGCCAAAGCTTCAGAAAGCTTTGTAAAAATATCGTCCTGGTTCCCAGTTAGCCACTGTGTATGACTAAAAGAGTGCAAAGTAACTCAAAGTTTCTGCAACTGGAAATTTGAGTTTGTGTAGCCTTGGTTTGTAGGGGCAGATTGTGGCTGTGACCATCTTGCTCGATGCTGTGATAATCCTCAGCTGTTTGGCAGTCTGACATAATCCCTAGAGCTCTTTTTCAGCACACAGGTGATTTATATATTGAATTGGCTTATGGTAGAGAACTCTCCTCCTTTTCATCTTCCTCTCTTCACGCTGCGCTGTCAGATGTAACTGAAAACAGCCTCTTTTACATATTTTTCTGAGCTGCATCTGATTTCTGAATGGTTGTTGCATGTATTGTTCTTGCTGCCAGCTAAATGACCTTGAGGTATCTGGTGAGCGCAGCACTTCAATTCTTAATCAGGCTGAACTCTTACTGGTCTCAGTGGGAGCCATCGCTGGGTGGTACTGGGCACTCGTGTGGTGCTCTGGGCATGCACAACCGAGAGCGCAGTTAAGCTTTAGAAATGAAGTATTTAGAAATGAAAGATTCTCTCGGGCCATCATACAGATAACAGACACCTTTAAAATATGGATGGAGGCTGAGAGCTCTCCATCCCTGGATCCTGAGATGGCAGCTAGCTGATTCGGTGTGTGGGAGGTGGTATCTTCAAAGGACTTGATTGATAAATGTTTTCTATTTTTAAATATGCAGCTGGACATCCAGTGTGATTTACGGAAGCATCCGGCTGGCTGAGATGCTTAATTTTCATTGACTAACAACCGATGCTTAGGTGCTTCTGTAAGTCTACCCTAGATACTTCTCTTCATTTTTAGACATATAAATGCTTTATAAAACTGTCACAAAAAAATGAAGGCCTAATTTTCTAGTTCTCCTATCTCACATGATATCAGTGGCCAATATCAAAAATGTTCTTTCAACCCTTGCACATTCTGCAAATTAATTTCTGATAGAGTAGAATTTAAACGTTCTAACAGCAGCATTTACAATAAGTGGTTCTTAAAGGTACAGTAATACAGAATAAAAAATGATGTCCCAGAGAAATACCGACACTGCTATAAACACACTATCCTCATTATTAACGCTCTTTTATTTTTATTTACGCTCTGGTGGTACAAGGTCACACCATTTACTAGTATGGTCTTTGGGATTGTTTGCTTACATAAATATTGACATCTTGTGGATATTCCCTCTCCCCTTTTTTTCTTTTTCATATTCCCTGATGCCTGTTAGAATCAAGATGAATCAAAATCAGGCCAGAAGGATTTGAGGTGATAAAACCTGAGATGAGTTATGTTTAAAGTGATAAAACTCCACTGCTGAGTTCTTCTGCACTTTGAAATATTCCAGCAAACTGATTAAAGGAGATGAAATGCGGTAAGCCAAATTATGTGCTCTGTAAAGTGTAAGCCATTTTAATAGGAGAGATGGTTTGAGTTTCTTGTTGTTTTAGAAGGCTATAGTTAGAGCTGCAAATTCCTATTTTAGATACTTTAGTGACTACTGCGAATGCTTGTGTGATAAGTAAGTCAAATTCACATTTTTCTCAAATTAGCTCCCTCTGTGCACCCAGTTTTCTGCTCTTTGTCCCATTTTGTGCAAGACCAGCTGCCCTAGCAAGAATATAAAGGAATGTGCTAACCCATACATAGGTAGTGTTATGTCTTGTAGAATCTGTAAGCATCTAAATGGATTTCCTCAGCAAGCCCTCTTGAGTGTCTAATAGCATTGGGGTTATAGTTAGACCTGATTTTTTTTATTCCTCTTTTTTTTTACTAGATTTTTACCACTTTTCTCATGTTTCTTTGGTACTAGCACAGTTCCTCTAAAACCAAACAACATAACTAGAAAGGCTTTAGGAGAACTTCACAAATCAAGAAGTAAAAAAAAATTCAGAAAGTCAAAGAAAACTATTCACTATTCACTTCTTACTGAGATGCCAAGCATGTATAAAGCTGACCTCATTCAAATCAAGATTTTTTAATTTAGAGTAAGCCAAATGCAAGTTAAACTAAATTATACATGAAAATGACTCCAAAATATATATTTTTTTAAAAAATCAATAAGTTATGTATGAAATTGAGTAATTCCACCACTCTTGTCACAAATGAAACATGTCAAGGATACTCCATTAAAAAAATGTGGATGAATACAGAAAAAAACAAGATATAACTAATTCTGACAGCTGTTAGACTCATTTTTCTGCCTGATTAAAATTCAACCCAAATAAACTAAGAAAACCTGAAAAAATCTCCAATAACTTGAAGTCTCTTCTGAAGTCTTGTGCACTCTGCAAAGTTTTCTTCCTGTAATTATGTTGACTGTGAACATTTGGGAAAGTTGTAGTAGGTAAATACGGCATTTTCATACAATTCCCATTAGGGCAATGAAAGAACGTAGCCTTAGCCCAATAGAGTACAACACACTCTGAAGCATCCCCAGGTCAAAATGACCTAGAGAGAAAAGGAGCAGTCACAACCTTGGTTCCTTTTGCACAGCCAGTTAAAGTGCATCCTTCACATCTACTCGGTATAGAGGGAGCTCTTTCTACCCATCCTTGAAATAAAACCTAGCCCTAGTTAATTCCAAAGAGACAACAGCAATTCCACTCCCAGCTTGCTTTACAGAAAGGTCTGGGCAGCTCTTGTTGGTTTCACTGTGAAAGGGGAGCAATTTCCCTGGTTTATCAGTGCTGCTCATTGGTACACACAAAATGAGGAAAGAGGAGGTTGGTGGCAGAAGCAAAACTACCCACAACCCGGACAAACTGCGTCCTGATTAAACATAACTGTCCCCAAGTTCTTTCTTGAGGACAGTTGCTGAAAATTACCTAAACTAATTGACTTGAAAATAAATAAATAAATAAGTAAATAAAATCTGAGGCTTAGTTCTCCTGTCACTTGAAATGATTTTACCTTTTGAATACCCATGATTGTGGTAATTCTGATCAATGCTAAGGCATTTGCCAGCAGAATTTGGCCACTCTGCATTAAAGCAGAAGCACTCATCTTTATAAAGCTCTTCAGCCTGAGAAATGTTTTCATCCCCTGCTCAGTAACATTAATCACGACTCTCTCCATCTGCCGCCAAGTAAGATGCAAGCTCTAATGTTTATTAGAGAGTTTCTGAGAGACACCAAAGTTAGGCATTGAAAACAGAGGTTCACATTGACTTGAATAGCAGATTCAGGACTCAAAAAGCAAATGACAAAACTTTCTGCTTAATGAGAAATTATAATCTTCTATTTATATAACTCCTTTTTATCCCAGAGAAACTCATCAGTTTGGATTTGACCTTATCTTCCTCCCCATTTCTTTGACATTTATGTATTTTCTGTGCAGTGCCTCACAATTAAGGGGAATGTAAAAGCAGAATTAGGCCCTTCATAAGCGCATAGCTGTCCAGCTAGAAATGAGTAATAATCTGCCTCTTGACCAAAGCATTAGAGAGGGCAAAAGTGCACTGCAGAGTTGTGTAACGCCTTCACAGCAGAGCTCACGACAGGAAGAGCAGGAGATCCCAAATGGAAAAGAACAGGAGAATTGAGGTACATGGGGAAAAAAAATGAAATTAGAAAAATGCTGGTTGATGACGCAGGTTTTCCAAACTGCAAATAATGAGAACTTGCTGGAAATTTTCTGGAGGAAAAGGCTTCCTTTGGAAAATGCTGCTAATGTCAGAATGGGAGTGTTTGGCCGGATGACGTTCCGTGGCAGCACTCTCCTAGAAACTGCACTTGCTTGGGGTGGGAATCTGTCTGTCTTGGGCACCCTGCCTGAGTGCAGCCAGCAGATCCCCTGCCCTGCAGTGCTCAGGACAGAACTTGTGCTTTGCCCAGCTGTTTCTTCATTGACTATTAGGGACAGAAGAAGTAACCCCTTTATATACCAGCATACAGAGTTATCCCTGTCTCCCTTCCTCAAGCCACTGTTCCAAAAACTTACCCAACTTGGCCATTTGCAGCTCTGGAGCAGGCGTGGAGCAGCTATCTAGCCCCAGGCTCCATCTCCACATGCAGCACATCAAGCCCACCTCTGTGGTATAACCCAAGGCAGATGGCACATCCCTTAACACGTGCTGGGATGCTGGCCACATCCCATGTGCTTATTCCCTATGTCCCATCTACTCAAAGAACTGCCCTCAAATTTGTGGATCCATGCAGTGAGGTAATACTTCTGTTTGCAAAAGCAAAGCCTACAGCCATCCCCATTAACAATTGCTCCCCAATATTTGCTACAGCCCTTGGATGCAAATCAGTGGTGTGCTGAAAATCACTGGGTCCACGTGTGCCTGGTTCGTTACGGAGTCTGGAAGTGAGAACATAGTGGAGAGCGCAAAGTGAGAGCAACTGTGACCCTGATCAGTTTATGAGCCTGATTCTAGTCTTGAACAGCCCTGAATCCAGTTAGTTTGCACATGTATAATGAACAGTTCATGGGAAAAATGAAGATGAGAGACAGAAAGAGGATAAACACGGACTTATGCATCCAATAAACCCAAGAGAGAGATTTCCTATTTGTCAGTTGAATATAGCTGCATCCCACTAAATTCAATCACTGCTTGGTGTGACTCTCAGCACACTTTGATCAAAACCACAGGAATGTATTAAAAAGAATACAGCTCCTTCCCTGCACCCCCTGTTATTTTGATCAGCTTTGATCTCTAAGGCAGCTGTTGCTTGAAAACTTCAAGAAATAGATAAGTAATTAACAGCAAGGGAGCCAAAATCTTGAAACTCTTAAGATGTAAGAAAGTGTTTTCGATGATAAAAGAACTATAATTTTAGCTCTTCAGGGCAGCCACTAAATCCTGATAATTTTATATAACATCTAGCACAGTGAGTTCCCCTCTAGTTAAAGAGGTAACATTCAGTGGTAACACCAGGTTCTGTTTCTGAGTTGAATGTTTGGGTATTTCAAAAATCGGAATTTAATTTCTCTGGTTGTTTCCAAATATCAGTAATTTCACTTTGGGATGCTTTGCCGCAAGAAGCTATTCCAAGGACTGCAAATCCGCTCTTCTTACTGGGATTTCTCACCTGCTGGATGACTTTAAGTATGGGATTTTACCTCTAGGTGCCTCAGTCTCCCTATTTAAAAGTTGGGGATAATTATACTGCTCTCTTTTGTAGATAACTTTGAAATTTATTAATGGTAAGTGCTATATGCAAATGGTACTATTTTTATACGAATCTGCTGTGTTCACTGTCTCCATCTGGATAATGAGAACAATTTGGTTTTAATTCAAAGTGATAAGAAGAGAAGATACTTTTTAAAGACCATCCAAAAGTATAGAGATTAAAGAATCCAAAGGAAAATTACATTCCCTGTCTCCAGCAGGTAATAATATCAGTCACACTCTAGTCCTGAGCCAGGTAAGATTTATTCTGCCCCTCTTCACAGCGAGTGGAGAGGGAGGTTTTGACTATAATTAGATCTGAAGAGCTGGGTTTCTGTTAAGAGCTTGCTCATAAGCTGGGGAGAAGTGAGCCCTTGTTGTTCACATCTTTACCTGCTTCTCACAGCTGGGGAGCCAGCATTAACAAGACAGTTCTGGAGATAAATAGTGCCCTGGTGACACTAGTGTGAACCGGATTGGCAGCAGCTGTGGTGGAGGGGGCTCTCTGCAGCCTCAGGTTTGGCTGATCAATCAGCTGAGAGTTGGTTAGCTGGGAGACAGGAGAGTGTCTGACATTTAGTCCCGATGCAGGGATGATTTTCCCCCTGCTCCTCCTCAGTTTTGGCATGTTTTAGCTTGGGTCTTGCTAGATACGTGATTCAGAGTGTTATGTGTTAGAATCTAGGCATGTGAGTGGGTGCAATTAATAGCACATTACCTCCATGCTGTGGCAGACCCAAGACCGTTCTCAACTCTGGACTCCATAAGGTACAAGACCAGTGAGTAAAATTCTTTTAAAAATATATGTCTGCAGAGTTTTAGGTCTTTGTGCTGTTCTTTGGAGTAAAATGCATTAATTCCCCAAGGAACTGTGGGAAATTACAACTGCTGATGTAATTTTGTTAAATAAAAGAAAATTTAAAAGCTCTCTGCAGGCACTCAGCAGCTGGGGCTTTGCTTTTGATGCTTGGTATTGCTAAAATTCAGTGGCAGAGTAACCAAGAAAAAACTTTCATGGCTTTTATGTAGTTGCTTTTCCACCTAAATTTACAGCAAGCGTAGACCTGTCAGTCATGTAAAATACACATTCCAGAAGCCTTATCCAGAAAAGTCTAGTGAAGCTATTCTTTAAGAGGCTGAGAAGTTTGGAGCTTTTTTATTCTCTTTTTTTTCTTTCTTTTTTTCCTTTCTAATGGTAGCCCTTTCCTCTGTGACATTTGAAAGTTCAGCCGTGACATGATTGGGCCCTGCACTGGCCAGTGACTCACAAATGGCTCCTGAATCTGCTGTTCCAGAAAACAGCAGGCAAAGAAGAGCTGCAGAGTCTGTCAAGAGTTCAGCCGTTTGATCTGCTGCCTGGCAAAATCTCGATGCACTCTGCCCTGCTCTAACCTGTTTCTTTTTGTTTGTCGTTGGAGCTATTTTTGAGTCAGGCAGCAGTTATATATCGTGCTTTCTCTTTGCTACAAATCTATTTAAAGTAATATTGCTTCAGGATCTATCGTTATGTATTTGTTTTTCTTGGAAACACGCTTGCCCTAGGTGAAACAGGGGTAAAATGGAAGCCATAGCGTGATAAATCTGAGCCTTACTTTGCTGTCTAATACCATACTTTTGAGATTATTTTTTCTAATATAGTTCTTTTGCCCTAAGCCCCAGGTCTCAAATTCAGACATGAGCTGAAATACCACTAGCAGAATCTTGAAATTATAGATGGTACAGATATCCACTGAAACTGGATTTTAGAGGAAACACTCAGAAAGGAATACTGAATCATATATCAGTAGGCATTGAGTCTACTGCAAATGCTTAGAAAAATACATATATAGACACAATACATTTGGGCTAAGTTTGCTACTGCCACAAGTATTGTGACCTGATAGCAAGCATGATAGTACTTGCTATCACGAAATTCTGACCTTTGTAAGTCAATATTAATGGGAAACTTGTGGAAAATCACATAGTTTTTCAAAGAAGCTTTCTGCACACTGCTGCTCAGGTCATATAACATTGCTAAGTATGTTCAGGGGTGGTCACAACAGCATGCAGAGGCCCTTAAACACCAATACATCCCTGTTTAACATATTATTTAATCACATATCTGTCCCAAAGACTTATGATTGACTTATGATGTCATAATATTCTGCTCTTTCTTGATCCCTTCTAGATATGAGGGGCAGCTGGCCAGCCCTCCAGCATCACCCGAGCTGCCTGCAGCTCTGTTGAGGGCAGCAGGGCTTGCTGTGGGGCAGGCTAGGGTTTCTGCGCTGCATCTCTCAGAAGCTCAGCACAGGTTCTCACCATTAGCTTTTATTCCATTTTCATGGTTTGGCACAAACAGGTTATATAGCTGGAACTAAAATATTTAGCATAGGTTTATTAACCGTGAGCAAAACAAATCATAATGGGATAAATTGAAATTAGCTGGGCTGAGGACAGGCTAAATCAATAGGATTATACAAGGGTCAGAGGAAGGAAGAGCTCGTCGTGGTCCATGACCTTCTGTGAGGATGAGCTGGAGGAAGCATACGTGAGGCACGTAATAAAAGAACCTGAGCTCTTGTTAAAGAGCAATAGCCAGATATTGGTAGCAAGTGATGTAAGCCCTGAACAGTGGCTTTATACTAAAGCAAGTCTTATTTTCTGCACCTAAAAAGGCATTTAGTCTAAGACGAGGAAGAGGCAGGTGGCTCTGCTTCCCAAAGCTCTGTGCCCCCTCACTGCTCAGCTGGGATGCAGAAGGAAAAGATTTCTTGTCACCAGACAAGTGATCTAAGAATAACTCTGTCACACAGACTTCCAAGCTTATTTTGTGTGTAGGTTTTAAGCAGATATAATTCAATAGCTACTGAGACAAATTCTGTTACTAAACATTTGCAGAAAGTTCTTGGGAATTTTAGTTCACCATCCAGGGCAGTTTATAGTCTTGTTCTGTAATGTATTATTACAATATCCAAGACTTCAAGCTTGCATGAGCTATTGCTGCTGTATCTAATATTTTGCTAGAAATTGGTTGAAATAATTCTGAGTACAAAATACAAAACCACAGTCTCTGCAGTGAATGATAGTAAGCTTCATAAATGCATCTGTGCAGACATACATCAAAAGTGCAGTTATCTCCATTCTTGCATTTCGATTCAATTAATACTACACTCTTTAATGAAAGCCAAGCAATTGTTTATTTCCTAAAACTAATGTTGAGTAAAGAAAAATGTCTATAGCCAGTCTGATAAATGGATGAATGCAGATTCTATAACAGAGAACAGTGGTAGATCCTGGGAAAATAAATTCAATGTATAACTTGTATGTTATGAAACTTCCTGATCATTCTTTGGATGTGCTCTGGATGGTCATAGAAACACACAGAAAGAAAGGAAGAAGGATAGAAAGCAAGAGAAATAGTTTCTTGGAGATTTTAAAAACTTTATGAAATGAAATGAATGACTTGAACCTGGCATTCAACCTGAAAAAATGCCAGCTAATCCATCTCAGGAAAAATAATTCAAGATATATTGACTGTGAAAGCAGTAAGTGAAGGACTGAGAAGCTGTTTGCCTGCCCACGTTCATGCAACGGGGACAGGGAGGTCACGTCTCGGATGTGCCATGGTGGCTCAACATTCATTTCTAGGTAGCTCATTACAATAAGCAAATTGAAGGTTGCTCAGTGTGGAGGAGAAGTAAGTATGGAGCTCTCTGAATAGACAGGAGAGATGCTTGAAATGGATAAATATTTATAGCTTGGTCAAAGGAGGGTTAAGTAGTTGAGAGCTGAAACGCATTATTAACAACACTGCAAACTGAATGAGCAGCAAGTGGTGAACATGAAGATAAAAATTTTCACACCGAAGTGAAGTAGACAGTTCTCCCAGGGAACTGTTCAAATTTAATTGTTTGAAGACTTAGAAATTGGATAAAGTCTCAGGTAAATATATTTCAGTGGCTAATTTGTTTATAGCAGCATGAGGATAGATTTAACCTTCTCACAAATTCCCCCTCACTTCAGCGCAAGTTCTATGTGTCATGTAAAGTGACAGCAGGGACTGGCCTGGCTGGCAGATGTGCCTTGGCTAGGGTGTGGTGAACTCCAAAAAATGACCCATGACAGGACCCTGGAGCAGCCCAACACCTAGGATGAGTCTGTATAGATGTGTGTAGACTGAGTCACCCCTGAAAGACACCTAAATGCATGTCTGGTTTGATAGGAATATAAACTAAAGCAATTAATGTATTTAACTAGAACAATCTCTAATGTGACCACAAATTCGAAAAATAGCCTCTTCGCTGTTTGTGAATTTGCAGAGCAGGTCCTTCCCTCCAGACTTAACTTCTGAGTACTTAGTGTCTTCCTACATCTGGTCCTCAGCAAGTTCCTCTACATCTAGCACCATCCTTCCTTGGGCTACAGGCAGAGCTGATTACTGAGGTTTTCCTGTATTTTGCCATATTGTGCCAGTGGAAGCACCTTTGCCAAATGGCCTCAGTTGCACTTGCATGGGAAGGAGCAGTCTGCCCACCGGCTAGGACCCACCCATCCAATTCACATAGATTTTGAAGGAATATTCACAGATGCAGAACTCATGAATCAAACACTGTCCATTACAATCTCCCAAAGAACTCATCTCTCACCTGTACTTTAAAAAGGTAAAATTAAAAGGCCCTAGACTGTTCGGTGAAATATATGACAGTAGCCAGTGACTTCAAGCTATTACGTGACTCACAAGTGGTCCAGATAAGAATACTAAAAACTGCCACTCGAACTGGTGCTGACAACGCTGTTGGAAATCACAGTTGAGACTGTCACTTAGAGATGAATCACAGAATCCAATTTCCCGGAGTAACCATCAGGTAAGATACTGCTGTTGGGGAAGTTTTCGCTGACACTACCAAAATCTTTTTGTATAATGCCAAGACCAAATCATAGCTTTACATTCACATTTTTATTAAATAAATAAATAAATAAATAAAATCTATGCAATTATATCCCCAAATAAGTATTTGGGGTAACTTGCCTGAGGGAGCACAGAACTACAGCACCTTCCTGGTGTTCCAAATGATGAGACATTTTTCACTGTCAAGATCTTTTTTTGTTTTCAAGTGTGTTTTGCCTTATAGAAATGTCCTCTACTTGTTTGAGTGTGTGGTTCTTTCCTTTTTTGTATGTCAGTATGGGAGTACAGTGTGTGCTTGGGAGCAAATAATGACTCTAAGATGATTAACATGTTATTATTAAACTACAGGATAATTGGTGTCCTGTCAAGCAGCAGTGTGTGCATTTCATCAGCTGCCCGTATGACTGTGCTCCTCTCCTCGCTCCCAGAGGATCTTTGATCTAAGGTGAGTGCTTTTCGTGCTCAGCCCCCAAACATGCCCCTTTTGGTATCACAAACAGAGCAAAGAAAAGAAAGGTGTGAAGGGCTCAGGAAGCAGAGCTAATTCTGCTTATCCAAGCGGCTGCTGAGTCACATTGAAGGCACCAGTCTGATGACACAGACCTGTGTTCTGTGCTACAATTGCTTGACCATTAGTCAAGGGGCAACATCTGAGTCTGTCTACCTGAGTCACGGCCCTAGAGTTCCATTGGCTGTGCCCAAAGTGCAACCCACTTTCTAATCCCCTACTAGAAAGCTTACGGAATAACAGCATCACTCAGGTAGAACTTCAGAGAATTTATAATATTTCAGGTAGTGATTGGTAGAGCTATCCCTAGGCTTAGTCTCTTCTTCACATAGACATAGGTCTGCAGTCAAATACAGACACGTATGTGTGCACAGATGTAACAACCACGTAAAAAAAATCCTGCATAGAGGAAGCTTTTACCTTTTCAAAGATAAGAATATTCAAACAAAACTTTCTGGCTGAGATATTGTTAAAATACAGTATGTGGCACCTCTTGAGCTAATTACTAGCTCAAGCTATTATCTAATTAAATATTTCTGACATATGCAAACATTATTTTCCCACTGTGACAAGAGGAAAAAATTTAACACCTGAATTCAGTTCCATTTCGTTATGGGAATATTTCTCACTTAATTCAAAAGGACATAATTTGCTGTGGTTCAACTTCCTCCAACAGAACTTCTACCAACAGGAAACTGGATTCCTGACTGAATTATTTTGTATGGAGAATGTGTGACATTAAAAGTTTCTTGCCCAAACTCGCAGTATATTATCTGCAAGCTTTCAGTCATTAGCCAAAATAAGTTAGTTATGGGGTTTTTTTGTTTGTTTTTATTGATAACATTTATTATTTAACATTTTTTATTTTTATTAACATTTCTTATACTTGTTAAAACAATACTTGTTAGAAGGAATTTTAGAAAACAGGCTTGTGTTGGACATCTCAATGTTTTACCAGAAGGATAATGATGCCTGTAGCTATTAATGGACTCTGTCTTATATTCATACACGTAACACTGGCCTAGCCTGTTTTCTGGAAGGAAAAAAAGAAATTCCGAATGGATAGAATAAAATACTCTAGCTTTTTAGACTTTCTTTTATTTCTTTTATTTTATTTTGGGGGGGGGAAGTGAGTGTGTGTGTGCATGCTTTCCTTCTTTTTCATTCTCCTAACCCCTTTTCTGCTGTTTCTTGTAGCCATTATGTCCACTGGTTTACTGCAGCTGCCACTCTGACTCTAAATAATTACCCAGAGGAAGAGCCTCTCATATGACTTCTACAAATACATTTTTTGTGTTAGTGAGTTGTTAACATGTTGTGGGAAAAAAAGCACTAGTTTTCCAAATGATAACATCTTTTTCCCAAAGAGCCAAATGAGACTGACAGGAGAAAGAGTCAGCCCAAGGTATGTTCCAACTATAGGTCACCTGCTGATGGGGAGTCACTGTATAGGATAACAGTGGCTTTTTCCACTGAAAAATTAATTTGTTTTGTTTTGGGGTTTTGTGAGGGAGCTGGCATTTAATCACTACGATGTGTCATGCTGCTAAGCTGCATGACAGCTTGATGCACCAAAGGATGCTTCTCACTGAAAATGTACAGTATTTATGCAGTATGTTTTTCTAGTTAAGGAATCTATGGATCATTTCTTGTAATGGCTTTCCTTTCTTCCAACACTGAGTTTTGAAAGCGTAATGCATAAAGTGTCTGAATTGCTATTCTGCTATCAGTGAAGCTGAAGAGCTTTTGTACTCTTATCTTACTTTACAATATATTTCTTCTTCCAGTTATTATTTTAAAGCAGGAAAGCAATAATGTGTTTCCTTATTAAAAAAAAAAAAAGAGAGAGAGAGAGAGAGAATCCAAGATACAGTTTTTCCCTGCTCTTTGTGGCTCCTGACATGGTTGATAAAGAGATCAAATGACTACTTAGCTTCCCAACTGTGTAGCTGCAATTTCTAAAGCAGTATCCAGAGCCTTATGCTAGATGTTAGGCAGCAGCAAGGACCTTTGATTTCTCAGGGTTTGCAATTACCTCTTAGACCTTTACTCATTATAGTCTGCTTGTTGTGTGTTCATTCTCTTATTCTGTATTTGAATTCATTGCTTTCAGAAGTGTACAGTGTATTTTGTGAGCAATCCCTCCCCAAGGGAGGGATTCCATTTTATTTTAGAGGAGCAAAGTGCATTATGGAATTAAAAATGAAATTAGAGAAGTGAAATTTAAAAAACAATGAAGGACTACATTTAAGAATACCTAACAAATTTATTTCTCCAATTGTTTCTTAAATATCTCACCAGCATATTTTGGCCCACAGGACAGTTCAGCCACATCTATCACAAGTGCTGCTTGTCAGGACCAGCCTCTCTCCTGGATCATTGACCTTCTGTTTGGGATTGTAGGTGTGCAATCTAGCATAAGCCAAATCTTACACCACTTTCTGGAAGTGCTACATCATTGCTACATCATCTTTTAAATTGAAGAAAATTGGAGCTTTGCTTAGCTCTTGGTGGCCTGGATGATGCCAGCTAGAACCAGACTGATTCTGTGCCTGTCAGGATTTTGTTGATGGCTTTTACAGTACATAATGCCACAGCATTATGTGCAGATGAAAAAAAAATTGAATTTTTCTCCCATGAGCACACACCCGCCCCGTGTATATACTTGTCAGCTTTAGGAGGATTACACGCAATTACAAGAGAGGAGTTTTAAACACCAGTGTTTTAAATTTGAATGTTTATTCTGCATTCACTGTCAACTCCGTGCAGAGTTACATCTGTAATTAGTTGTGACTGCAAACACTGTCATTTGCATATGTAAGGACTTGATCTGTGGTGCTAATCATCATCTTTTCTTAGGGCAGAAATTTCAAAGGTATGTCACATATCTAACATGTATTTTGAAAATCTTGATATGGTAACAATTTCAGAGCATATACTACAAGCAGAAGAAAATAAAGATGAATGGAATGCATAATTTTCATTTGCAGTTTTGTCTCTGTATTCGGTCGGAAATGAAATATTAGAGATTGTGTGAACAACAAAAAAAGAAAAATTGTAGCTCTTTATTCTTGACATGGGTCTCCGGCTTACTCTGCTGACTTACTCCAAGTCAGTGATTATTCCCTGCACACACTCATATTGTTTTTTCATAAATATATTATTTTTCCACATTTCAAGCTAACTGCTCTTTCCTTGTTTCTCCTTTAGATTCATTTGTTTCACAGTATGTTGTGCTCCCTGTGTTTATGTATTTGAATTCAAGTGCCTTAATAAGAATCTAGGGAACACCAACAGATGTATATTATTTACATTTCAACAGTACCAGCCAAACTGTGTCTGGACTTTGATACTTGATTACACTGATGTGTTGTGATTAATGTTTTCCTAATTGTAGACAGCAATGCAGGCACAGAAGGTTAATGACTCATTTCTGATTTTCTTGCTTGACCCACTGGAGTCAATCAGAGTCCTCAAAGACTTCATCCAAACTCCATCAGAGAGGCACTAAATTGCCATTGAAATCAGTGGCAGTTCCCTAAGGCAAAAGGCAGACAGGAACACCAGGCAATAGATACTCAGTGGACACCTTTAAATAATGACATAATCTAATTCAAGTTGATGTTAAGAAATATTTGTGAACAACCAATACCTGATATGCTCAGAAAAAATTAGAGCAGAATTACATTTCTTTCACAACGTTTTACTTGCAAAACAGTCCAGCCTTCTAGATTTGACACTATGAGTAAACTGCCGAGTGTTTAAAAAACAAATGTCATGCACAGAAATCAGTGTGGTCTTTCACTATTCCATATTGTTTTCTTTTGTCTCTGCTGTTCTTTGCTGAATAGGTTACTGAGGATTTTCTGTCAGGAGACTAAAAAATGTCTTTATTACCTCTATGGGTTACTATTCATGGACTTTAGATGCCATCCAGATAATACTGAAATTAACTTCCCTTTCCAATTGCAAAAGGATTTAGTAATCACTGTATCTTAAGCCAATTTTATTGGAAATAATAATTGAGCATCATATTGGATCAAATCAGCTTTAATCAACTTCAATAGGAATTTCAACTGCTTAGGCCAAAATTCAATTTTGGATACATTTTATTTGTTTTAATAAAGGAAGGGAGCCAGTGTGAATAATTAACCTGTACTGAGAAGTTGACGACAATTTAACTCTTTGTGAATTAATTAAAACAATTTTTATTTTTAAGGTAACTTCAGCAGTGTCTAATTGCTAATTCTGGGCAGTTTCCACGGTCCATTTTTGTTTGTTTATTACATGGGACAAACTATCTTGTTTATGCATTTTCAGAAATCTGTAAAGTACAAAGGACCGTGGTGCACTCAGGATATCTCCAGGAGTATCTGCCTGTCACATCAACCTAAATCTATCATACAGACTATGCCAAAGTTAGATGTATGATGAACTTATTAAAAGGGGATACGGCCTGTGCTGTCATTGTAAGTTTGTGTTGTTTTCACACCTTCTTCAATATATTTGCTGATTTTGCCTGCAAAAGTAATGTTTCACTCTACATGGGCCTACTAGCTGGCTACAAGTCATTTTGCTCTGAACTTCTTCTCATCGCTCTTGAACTAAAACAGTATCTTAGATATCACGTGTCATCTTTGAACGGTCCCTTTGCTGTTCCATAAATTGTCAAGAAAACTGGGCAGTAGGACTGCTTTTGGCAGTTTGTTAAAACAGCCTGACAAGCAGCTACAAGTATAGCTCTTTATGTTAATTCTCAGTAGTACCATTAGTTTAATCTTTCTTTGCACAAAAAAACCCCATACTTGAACATTTTGCTCCCATTTGCACTGAGCTGAAAGTCCAAACTGTCTCAAATATGTCCAAACCTTACAGAAATAGTACTTTGACGAGTGTGATCTGGGAGGATCTAATCTTTTTGTCAGTGATAAAGTGTGGCTCTTGGCATAAAATCCTTTCCCCTGTGTGATTTTCTTGTAAGCTTTCCCACTGATACTGGATACCTGGGAACATTAGAAAAGCAGCTTGACCTTGTTGCATTCAAGCTGTGCTTCCTGGAGTTTCATGAAAATCTACGTATTATTTCACATCTCTACCTTAAAATTGTATCCAAACTGTCAGGTTTGGGGTTGTTCAGCAGCCCTGTCACTGCCAGTGCTGTTCTGGGACTGGTGTTCTGGCTCAAAAATAGCTTGGTGTAAATTCATAAAGCCTGGTGTGGGGAGAACTGGAGAAGGATCTTGAAAGCTGCCTTTTAATGTGCATCAGCCTGAACCCTCACAAAACTTGCACCATACTCATTCAGACAGGTCTAGAATCAATCAACCAGGAGTGCACCTCTTCAACTAGTGTGTTATTTGTTGACTTTCATCATCTTTTCCTCAAGAAGCAGCAGAGGTATAAAGGACTGATGACAGCCTAGTGCTGAATATGCAACATACTCCCACCTGCGTCCCTGGAGTCTCTTAAGCTGTATATGTGCAGGGTTCAATATGTAACCTGCGAATTACAGGTTTTATAGCATGGTTTTACTCCATACTGTCCCATTTAGTATTACCCCTGCTTGAACTGTGGTGGCTGCTGTATACTTCTATATAGAATATTTCCTATTTAGTAATTGGAGTCAAACTTGAGCTGGAGGCACAAAATACACAGAACACACAGGAAGATCTGAGGATATCTAGGCAGAGAGACAAATCAGACAGGGATGGAAAAAGCTTGCGCGTTCCCTGGGTGAAGAGGGGCAAATCAGGGACGATTCATATCTAATAGCCATGGTTTGCTTCTGAGTCCATTATAAAAAGCTGAAAATAGGAAAGAAAATCATAAATTCATGCATATTTAGCCTGCTTTGGCAGAGCTACTTATGACGATGGAGTAATTTGGGTGTATTTTAGTATTTTTGATTAAGATAACTTAGGAATTTGTTGGGTCACTTAAAATCTAGTATAGCCAAGAACTGTTTGGAGAAAGCTACAAAGTTTTTGTTTTCTGTTCCAAAGAGCTTTCTAGAATCTCATTCTTTACTGTCTTCCTTGGTCACATGCTGTCTGAATCAGATGTCCCTGGCTATTGGCAGTGGCAGCAGGCAAGGAGAAACAAACACTTTTGATCTCAAATTAACCCTCATGATCAGGAGCAACTGTACTACATTTGGGATATTAGCATGATATTTAGATGAGTGTTTTTCCTATAATGCTGATTTCTACTCAGGGCAAGAAATATCAGTAGGAGAAGTCACTAATTCCAGGTAGTTCAGCTTTAGCCAGAAGTTTTTTACTGTTTTGGCATGTCAGGAAGCCACAAGGCACTTAATTACTCATGATGTCTTCTCACACACACGCTTTCTGTGCATGTGTGTGCATACTAGACTAGAAAGCTGCCTGTATAAGAAGAGTTTGTGCTTCAAACAACTGTGTCGCCAGCAGTTTTTATTAGCTAGGCCACACGAATCACCTCTTCCTCAACGTACGGTTCCCTCGGATAAAACCGTCAGTCTCTGCTGTTGCAGAGTACGGCGGGGGACCGAGCACGGGCAGAGAGATTCATCCCAGAAAGGCTCCCAGTTACCTCTGGCTTAGTGCAGATGCGTTAACCTTTCCACGCGGAGCCATCCCCAATCATCCTTAATGTCTAGAAATTTCCCTCTGGTGTTCACATTTTTCTCCACTGTAACAATCAGGACTCTGAGTACACACCTGGCCCTGTGTAAACCAGGAGAGCATTAAATCCAAACACCGACAGCTGTAATTGTGTTGTCTCCCCTTTATCTTCCATCACAGCCCTAGAAGAGAAGGACATAGAATTAAAAGCCAATCTAAATGTGCCCTTCCAGTGTGTTCCCGAGCCTGTTCTAGGAGCGATGCGTCTGCCGGCTTTGAGCTGCGCTCCTGAGCCCCGCGTCTTTGATCCGATCCTTGCCCTCTTAGTCACGCTGCTTCCTAGAGGAGTCTGTGTAACTGATCTGCTGACACCCGCACTGCTATTTTTTCTTCCTCAACATTGTATTGAGGGTAGCAGTGACATTATGCTGCTTGCAGCCAGTCCTCTTATTTATTTTCTTTTAAAAATTAATTACCAAGTGTGATGCCAGGGACATTTTTTTTTCCTGGGGACTCAACAGCTGGGTCTCTCCAACAGGGCTGGTTTGATTCCTGCTGTTTTAAGCACCTTTCTTTGTTAACTGGGAGACGAGATCTGTGCAAGGAGACTCCTGAATTGTTTCAGGTTCAAAACTTAATATCTGAACGACTGACTCCACCACAAGGTTTATTTTAACTTCTGGACTATGCTGGTGCCTAACCTTTTCCTGAGATAACTCACTTTTCCCATTGCTTCAGCACAGCTACTCCACACACAGGCTCGGCCCTTCTCTCCAGCACGCTTCTCCGTGTTCTCTTACCCAGTTTCGTTTATACTTAGTTCAGTCGCTTGGGAACTGATCGGGAACTAAGGGGCTGCCCTGGGAGCGCAGATTTCCTCTCAGCTGACGGATAAAACGCCGATCTTCGAGGTGAACGGTGAGGAACGTGTGTCCGGTAGGAGACGCTGCGCCACCCCGCCGGGGCCGGAGGCGGCCGCGGCCCCGCGGTGACGCAGCGCCCTCTGCCGCCCGCGGCGGGAAACCGTTAGCGACCGTTGGAGCCGTTGGGCCGCCTCGGCTGCCCGCAGCGGGCGGGGCTTTCGGGAGCGAGGAACCCTGCGCGTTTTCTTTCTAAGCTGTTTATTTATTTCACTCTCTTTTTCATACTGGCACCGCAGCCGCCAAGCTCCCTCCCCGGGCCGCGTCCTCCGCCGCGCCAGAGGGCGCTGTGGGCCCCTTCCCTCCCCTTCGGCCGCGGCGGCCGTTCCGGTTCCGGCGG
>JAWLRI010000640.1:8968529-8982576 GCA_034781795.1 Crypturellus tataupa
CTGCACCCGCGCGGCGCCGCGGGGCGGCGGGCGCGGCGCCGGGGCCGCGCTCACCCTTGCTCTTCCCCCAGGCAGGAGAGGCCGAGCACCGAGGCCGAGATCCGGCGCTTCATCGCCAGGAAGGCGGATCTGCTCTTTGCCCAGTCGTGGAAACCCAACGGCCCCGTGGCCGACACCATCGAGGAGAACGACGGTAGGAGCGAGCGCTGCCTGCGCGGGGTGGGTGCCGGGCGGCCCGAGGGCGCCCGTACCCGGGGCGGCTGCAAACGAGGTTGCAGACGTTTCGGTGCCTCCTGTGTTGCAGAGTACTACGCTGTGATGCCGCCCCTGGAGCGGTTCTTGGAGGTTCCCCCGGAAGACAGGAGAGAGTTCTTCTTTCGAGACATCGAGCGTGGCGATGTTGTGATCGGGAGGATCACTTCTATCCGCGAGTTTGGCTTTTTCATGGTGTTGATTTGCCTGGGAAGCGGCATCATACGGGAGATCGCAGATATAGAAATCACTGTAAGCTGGCCATGACTGACAGTGCCTTACCATGGAGCAGTAGTGTTTAACTGGCTGCATCTTGCATCTTTTAGTGGATGGCAGGGGTAAAATTAGAACTGAGCTCTGGGGCAGCCCTCATTCGACATCATGATGCTCTGCTGAGGCATTCTGAGGTGTTCTTCCTCCTCCTCCTATCCTCAAAATGTGTTAACTGCGCATGGAAAAGTTCATCTACTTATGGATGTGTAAACTTTAATTTGAACCCAACCACACTAATTTTATTGCATTTTTATTACCTGATTTTGGCTGTACATTGTGATTCAACAGGTATTCATCTAGGTTCTTTTTGGAAAAAGAAGAGTACTTTGATATTATTTAAATTTTTGGATCATGTAGCTATAAAAACTCGCGTAAATTGGCTTCGGTAATGATATTGCATGTTTTATCGTGGTAGGATAACTGCTTCTGTATTTAAAATTTTGTATATGCCCGTATTTTAAGATGGCTTTGCGTGTTAAAAGATTATTGTGCAGATGAATTCTGAGGGGAAGGCAAAAAGGGGACCAGTTTTATCGTGCAGCTTATTTGGTTTTATAACTCCTCATGTTTTTTGTTACATTCTTACTGTTTTACATTGCAGGCTCTTTGTCCATTGAGAGACGTGCCTCCTCAAAGCAACCATGGAGATCCTTTATCGTATTATCAGGCTGGAGACCTTATTCAAGGTAAGCAGACGCAGAAATTGTTTCAGGAATCTGTTTGTTTCATTTTGGAGATAATTTTTCTGTTTCATCTTAATTTTTACTGCATTTATAGCTGCAGTCAAAGATGTTGATCGTTACCATCAGAAGCTCACGGTATCGCTTTACAGCTCGGCTCTTCCACCCAGTCTTTGTAGTACAAAATTGGGAGTAATTACCTCTGATGATTTTCCATTACATTATAGGTAAGAATTTATTGTTCAGTGCTACTTAGTGTGTTCATTGTGTCTGAATGGCATCGTTGACAGACCGTCCTTTAAATTTGTTTAGGTTGTGTGTGATGTAGTTTGGTAGTTGTGTACTATGTTCATTTTTCATCTCATTAGCATACGTTTTCTGGATATGTTGGATTTTTTTTTTAAGAATGTTTCCCAAAAGGTAACAGTAGCAAAAAAGAGTGAGGTTGTGTCCTCTAAACCAGAACTTGAGATACTTTTCATTGTGAGACTGTTAAGAGAGACCAGCCATTACATAATATAATGTTTACAGGTGTTTACTAGTGATAAGTATCAGTATACTCCTGTTTGCTCTGAACATGAGCATTATAAAATTGGTTATATAGCCAGAAAATGAGGTTGTGTTTGTAAGCACTATCGCTTTCTTTAAGGCGAAGCATTGAAGTTGCCAATTCATTAGAGACATATGAAGAGGTTTTGCATCGTTCTCCAGGATTTGCTAATCCATCAGTAGTTGAATATTTAGCAGAAAAACTCGGATTAAGTGAATCAAGCCCACCATCTTTGATGAGAGGTCTTCAAATGTAAGTTTATTGCATTTATTCAAAATGTTTATTTTTATTACCAGATCTGAGGTTTTGGTGAATATAGCTTCAAACATCTGTAGCTATTGATATTGATATAAATATTATGCCCGCAAGCAGGCATGAATGTGGTGTATTGTTAAATGTGCTGCAGCTGTATCAGTTCAGTTCACAACCTTATGATGGGCTGGCAAAAACTGTGTTGGAAGTGTAAAAGGATATTCCCAGCTGGAGAACAGGAAGACATTGTATAAATAATAGAGTTTTTAAGTCTGTTTTTATAGATTTAGAGGCAGCTTGAGTTTTTTTGTACTTTTTAAAACTTATTTTTCTTTAAGGAAAAATTTCAATGAAGAAGATTTTGCACCTGCATTAAGGAAAAGGCAGTCTGCATCTTGGGCCTTGAAATGGTATGTAAAACTTCATTTTCTTATCAATGCTTATTCCCAGATTATAGTTTATATTTCTTAGAAGAAAATATATTCTGAGCCATTTTTGGCCAGTACGTACATGTTCTGGATGTAGCCGGGAAGACTTGCTTGAAAGTAGCTCTGTGCTGCAAATTAAGTGTCCTGTGGTGGTAGTATCTGGGGAAGTGCTCTCAGGTGCCTCATTTGTCCAGATTATGTTGCTGTGCAGTGATGTGCACATGGCATTGATATAACAAACTCAGTTTAAGCACACAGAGCCATAGTTTCCAAGTTAGTAATGCTATGGAATCTTCCTTGTCTATCTGTACCTAACACGTTCTAAATATTATTTTCCAGTGTGAAGGCAGGAGTTGATTATTTTAAGGTTGGGCGCCACGTGGAAGCCATGAATGAGTACAACAAGGCCTTGGAAATAGACGCACAGAATGTGGAAGCCCTGGTAGCCAGGGGGGCTCTGTAAGTATCCTTGTTTCCTTGTTTCTGTTTCGTTTTGTGGAAGAGTAACTTTGTTAAACTTTGTAACTCTTTTCTTCCTGTAGGTATGCAACGAAAGGAAGCCTAAACAAAGCCATAGATGATTTTGAAATTGCATTAGAAAACTGTCCCACCCACAGAAATGCAAGAAAATATCTCTGTCAGACACTCGTGGAAAGGGGCGGACAGTAAGTGTCAACCTGGATTTTTTTTTTTTAAGTTGTTAATGATTTTTCTAGTATTTTTCCTATATAGTCCTAGTTAGGGGGGACAGCATCTTTCTTTCTTGGCGTTTGGTTGATGATGAATTCTTGGAATTAAAACTTCTTGTGGAGGTGTCTTAAACTTCCTCCTCTGTCCCAATTAAAAACCTTACAAAACAGTGCAGATTTATTCCTTTCTATTTTTTTCACTGATATCTTATCAGGCTTATATACAGTTTGTGAGACATTTCAATATATTAAAAGAGATGATTTTTAGAAAGTAACTAAATTGTATTGTTACTTTTCTGAAATATTTATGATAACTACTGTAATGAAACTGTTTTCGAATTAATATTCAGGGAACAGGTTTCTTTTGAATCCTGTGCTAAGAAAGATTGTGTTTTTTTTGTTGTTTTTTCTTTGTTTTTGTTTTTTTGTTTGTTTTTTTGAAACTGGAGATGAAATTCTGAACATGCTTGATGATTAGGAGAAAATTTGTTGGGAATATTGTTTTATTTCTTCACTGAAGTGTGCTAAGATGATAGATTGGGTATTGGAGGGAGCAAGAAAGAAAGATAAAAATATAAATTCTGTGGCTTACGTGTTTATAAAACTTACAATTTTAATGTTAGGTTGGAAGAGGAGGACAAACTAGTAAATGCTGAGAGTTACTATAAAAAAGCCTTAAGTTTGGATGAGACTTTCCAGGAAGCAGAAGAGGCCTTAGTGAAGCTCCGTAAGCACATGCAGGTGATTCTTTACTTTCTCTTCATTTAATTCTCTCAGTTACAATAAATAACAATTTAAAATCATATTAAGTGTTTTGAACAGAGAGTAATAAGTTGCTGATTAGTCTTATTCTCTGCTTCCCCACTCCACAGTCAATGTTTTATGGTAAGCATTATGGCTGTACCTACCAGAAATAATGTACCTATGGATGACTTTCTTGTTCTGAACAAGACAGTAAAGAAATGTCCAGCAGGGAAAGGACAAAAGTCATTAACTCTCTCGGCCAGGCTTGGGATCAGGGTACTCCTCCACATGGGCATGGCTAATAATCTTGAATTAAGATTGAGTACAGACTGCAAAGTATAAACTCTTAGGTGTGCAAGCCCTATCAGCAGCAAGATGGTTGTAATTTGGAATAATCAGAAAAAGGCAGAACAACATCTAGGAAAATAAACTCACAGGACAATCATGTGACAGGGAAAATTAGTAGCTGATCAATATTTAAAATTTAAAAGAAGTGAGTGAGAGAGGTGTGGAAGGCTGGAAAAAGTTTGGGTCTTGTTTTCTTCTCTGGTATATGGGTTTTCAGTTGTCTTTTTTTTTTTTTTTAATCTAATTGTACTTTTGTGATGTTGTCACTATGTTTTCACTTCTATTCAGCACGTTACCCAAGTGAGCCCCGGTGGGTTGGGGTTATGCTAGTCTTTGTTAGTTGCTTTTATCTTTCTTCTATCTCCTTACTCTTTTTGTCTTTCATAGAAGAATAAAACAAGAATACAAACACTGAAGCACAGGCTTCAGAAAATAAATAGACATAGATAGATATTAACAGATCTTAGTCAACACTTCTGTAGTTGGTGGAGCCATAATGTTCACAGGTAGTGTTGAAAGAAAGGGGAAGAGGAGACATATGACAATCCTTAATTTAAACTGAAGTACTCTATGGCAATATAAAGAAAGAAGCCTGACTGCTTTAGAAACAAGTTTTAAAGTCTTGGTTAAAATGAATATTCTCAGCAAGTAGGAGATAAGTTAACTGTCCTTTAGCGTTATTCTGGTATAATGGTTGTTGATGCAGCAGCTAAGAAACGTGATCAGTTGAACTATTGTTTGTTGATCTGCATAGCATTATGGCTGAAGTAAAAGTGTTTTCCTGTAATACTGATTATGTGTTTTTCTCCAATGCATTTTCTTCCGAATTGGACCGTTGTTGCTGTATCTGACATCCGGTGCTGCTCATCATCAACAAACCTCTGGAACATGATTTCTTGTGTAAACTATGCATCAAACTGGTCTGTGAAATTATTATGAAATGGTTTGTATTCCAACTTGGCCAATTTGACTACACTTCAAAATGGGTTCCAAAATATTTTATTTGTGCACTACAATAATGATGTTTTTCTTCCCTCAAACCCTTCTCTCTTTCTCTCTCTTCTTTTTTTTTTTTTTTTTTCCCATTTTCATATTGCTAACATTGTTTTTCTTGCATTTGCCATCTATAACTTTTGGGCTGCGTGCTTTGTGGTGTGCTGGATCACGGGTACCACTGCAATGGCTGGTCAAATCTTTTAATGGGATAAAAACTGCAATATGGTCCTTAATGTGAACCTGATTATCGCAACGGCCAATGCCAAACTCCTGAATCTTATTAATTCTCGATCTGGGAATCCTGGTAAAATATCTCCCGTGTATTTATACATCTGAATGGGGTTGGGGGACACGGGGAAAATACTGGTGTAATATGTTTACTTTGAATGTGACTTTTTTGTGTATTTGGGTTCAAAAAAGAAATCTTTGGAATTGAGGGAGAAGCAAGCTGCAAAAGAAGAGAGACAGAAAGAAAAGAAAGTAGAAACAAGTGCAGAAAAATTGCGTAAGCTCTTAAAAGAAGAGAAAAGGTAACTTTGTTATATTTAGTGTTCTGATTCTTGAACCTATTGTGCCAGAGCATGAATATTTTTAATAAGGAGGTAAAAAAAAATAACACCTCAGAAACCCATGCCAAAACAGTAAGTATAAGAACTGTTATTTGAAGATAAAGGACCCATTGCAAATGCTGAAATTTTCTGGTAAAGCACAGATTAAATAGTAGTTAAAAAACAGCCAAAGCCTAATGCTGAAGGCACCACCATTTAATGATTGTCTGCTGTTTTCTTGGCCCAATTCTTTTTACCTACATTGGTGACATAAATAAGTTCTGATGTCAGTTTACTAAGTTCTGTCACTAAGTCTGAAATCCTAATTATACCATCTTCCCGAAAACCATGGAAATAGTCCTATGGACTCAAAGAAATAGCAGTAAGTGCAGATAAGACCGTGAACAATTCATTGCTAAACAGATGTCTAAGAGTAAGCAAAGTAAAATGTAAGTTTCTTCTCCATTGTTCATAAAAAAAAAAAAAGTTCTTTAATGTATATAGCCTCTGCTAGAAAAATATGTGGAAGAGAAGTTGACTAAAAAATATTTACGAAATGCAATGGGATATTAAACTGGGGAATATGACATTTATAATAGAAGTGTTCTGTGCATTTAATATGGATTCTCTTCATTTAGAAATGATGTTTGAAATCATGTATGGCCACGTCAAGCCTAGCTTCTTTTTAAGTCCAATTTCAGCCAGGTTCTGGAGAGTATACTTTTGCCTTGAGTATTGCCCTGAATATTGCCCTGATGTTAAAGATTATTTAATAAGTTAATTATATTTTTAGGTTGAAGAAGAAAAGGAAAAGATCAACTTCCTCCTCATCTTCCTCATCCTCTTCCTCCTCATCCTCAAGCAACTCTTCATCAGATGTATCAGTTTCTTCCTCCTCCTCCTCTTCCTCCTCTTCTCATCACAAAAAACGCAAGAAAAAGCATCGGAGTAAATCTGAGTCTTCCCGCAGTTCCAAAAAGCACTCGTCTAGATCTTCACATTATAAAGATCAGGTTAGGAAAGATGAGTGGTATTCGCCTCCAGCTGATACCTCTGCTTCCTTCCTTAACCAAAGGTTTGAAGTGGAAAAACTGCTGGAAAGGCAGGACAGCTTAGTGTATCCAAAAACAGAGGTAAGAGAGAGAGAAAGACACTGTTCTCTATCGAGGACTTCAGCTGAGGATGAAGACACTTTTGGAGGTAGGTCTGAAGATTCAAGAGATTACTATAGTAGCTCCAGAACTCAGGCAAGTACTAGCAAATTTGAAAAATATGATAAAACAGACAGATTTTTCTCCAGTAGGAGGAGTTCATCAGGTTTTTGTTATAAGACAGATGATAAAACTAAGATGCATTATTTTAGGAAATTAGACAGGGAATTTGAGGGGAAAAGGGAACCGTTTAGAAGATACGGCTCAGGTCAAGATAGGTATTATGCATCTCCATCAGGGTCTGACTATTCTGGCAAGTCACTGGGAAGATACAAATCGTATTCTAGCACTTATTTACATGAAAGTAATAAAAGGTATGATAGTGATAGGCATAAAGATGAAAGGAGAGAGTATAAACATACAGAAATAAGTGATGAGGAGACTGAGGATACTAGTAGCCCAACAAAGGAGGTGGATGAGGAAACTGCTCTTAGTGGTCAAGAACAATCAGAAAGTGGCATTAAAAGAAACCTGCCCCAGAACTTACTTAAAATATTCAATCAAATTGCTAAATTTGAGAGGGAAAAAGGAAGTAAGCAGAAGAACCAGCAAAATACCTAAGAAGATGGTATTATGCTGGATTAAATAAATTATTTTCAGGTATCTGTTAAGAAAAATATATGCCCTTTAAATGCATATGAAAAGTGATAATAAAGCAAAATGGATTCTGTTGTGCAGAATGTGTGGCAAATATTCTTTAAGGTAAAGAAATTGTATGGTGGAAAGAGATGCAAGGATATCTCACATTAAATATCAGTTCTTATTTAAATCAAAGTTCCTTGTATTCTTGGGATGTTCCTGTACGATATTCTTGGGGTGACTGGGTAAAAATTTAATCTGTTAAACTGTAGTTGTGTGACTCGCATCATATATGCACTTTAACGACAGGTGATTTTTCTTCTTCCTTAGGGGTACTATTGACTGTTAACTATTTTTGTATTAAAACTGACCTCCAGCTCTACAAAGGGCATAACTCAATGCAGCTGATGTGCCATCAATGTATATAGCTTATTTGATCATTAAATCTTACTAGTTTTGTGTCTTTGTTTTGAAGTCACCATGGTATTTGATACTGCTGAACGGGTGCATTGGTTATTTATGTGCTGCCTATGCTACCTTCTATAGGGGGCCTTTAGAGTGCCCTGTAATTTAAGTGAGTTCAACCTGCCAGTGTCTGTGAGCAGACAGGTGTATTAGGTTTATTAAATACTTCAAGTGCATTCTTTAGGTAATGTGTATAGTAAAGTAGAGGCACGGGGTGTTCTCATACTGCGCTTACTCTCCTGAAGCATTCATGTGTGGACCTCTTTATTTTTATTTATTTATTTATTTATTTTCGCTATTTAGAATAAGTTCTTCCAGGATGACTGGCAGAGCAGACAGAACTGATTGGCTGATTATGCAGTATTGGTTATACTTCCATTACCAAGTTTTTAAAATAATTCCTAACATAGTACCTTTTTGGCAACAGACTATATGTAATTTGGATAGGAAAAGTATAGTTCTTCTGATTTTAATCATTCATTAGCATCTCTCCATTAAGATACTATGCAAAAAAAATACACTTAAAGCCACTGTTACTATATAATTTATTGTAAGCTTTAGTAAGAAGGTAAAATATATTTTTGTTAGAAATCAGTGCTAAGATTCTAGTTGCCATTAAATCTTGCTAAATAAATTAAGATGTAGCTGAACCAATTCAGAAGCCTTGACTAACCTTGAAAATAATATTTAAGATTTTTTTCTGGGTGGTTGTGAACCATTGGTGGATGCTCCAGCAGGAGTGTTGACCAAAAAACTCAGATCTATGACTTTAAGTGCTGAAGTCTGACTAGAAGATGAACTTGTGCTTCTGGAGGATCTGAAAGACAAAAGCCTATTGCTCAGAATACTGAATACACGTATGTGTAGAGCTTCTCCCAAAGGTTGTTTATCACAATGCTACTTGGCAAGAGTGTTTATTGTAGATAAATGATAGATTTCTGTAGTAGACGTGTGGGAAACTTGTTTGATCACAACTGATTTGATATGCTAAAAGCAATATTATAAGGAGGAACTTTGAATATGGAAAGTGTTTCATAATCTAGCAACTAATTATAGGTAGTTATCAAGAAAAGTTTATATATAAAGCATTTACCTGCTAGAGGCCAGGGAGCTGCGTGATGATGGTGAACTAGAACTTTGGCTACCACCAACAGAGGAAATTGTAGGAAGTTCTAAATTGGACTAGAAAATAAAAAAAAACACACTCTGACTTTAGAATTTTCTAATAGAACTCAGTATGTTAGGAGAAAAAAAAAAAAAAGCAGATAAATGAGTTTTCTTCTTTTACCATAAAAACACTTGACAGACTTTGACAGAATTGACTTGCTTTTGAAGGACACTCATCAGTAACTCTGAACTATGAATCCAGATTTTAGGAGCAGTCAACTAGAAAACTCACCTGGTGAAAGTACATTTGAAAGGGTGTGGTTAAATCAGGGTTTGCTTCTAGAATATCCACTAAGAGCTTATCAATGGTTCTGTTGAAGTCTTTCAGTTCACGAAGATCAATGTCTCTCTCTTCTTGTGTTTCTGTTTTAGTTTTCTTTAGAGACTGAATTTCTTTAGATAGTCTGGAACACTTGAAAATATTTGTTAAAAGTGTGCTATTGCAGAAATGTTATTCTTCAGAAACCTACTAAGCATACATTCTCTAATTTTAACCATAATACTTGCTATCACTATACGTTTGGAGTTTGTCATTAATGGTATACCAACCTGTTTTATCACCCGTTCTAGCTTTGGCTTCTGATCTTCTATTTCTTTACTTAGCTGCAAAATGATAGCTTGTTTTTCCCTTTTTTGCTCTTGGTAAACGGCCTCCTGCTTCAGTATCACATCAAGACTTTTTTCCATGCTCTACAAATTCATATCAAACAGTTTTAGTTTATAAAGCAGTTCTGATATGCCTTCTCTTACTGCTGCTACTTGCTTTTAAATGTACCTCATGCAATTAGTATTAATAATTATGCAACTCATACTATCAGATTGTTTAATATATAAATACCCAAGCAGAGGGACTACTGTTTTATGTATATTAAAAACTTGCCTTTCAGAGTAGTGACAAGGAAGTTAGGCTCTTCTGAAAGCATACGCTTCCATGTGCTGTGTCAGCCAAGGCTATGCATTGTAAAGTCCTGAATATTTTAGGGGTTAACTGACCAGTGCAAACTGTCCTTCTAAAAATAACATGCATGTTACTTATTGCCATCTCCTGTGGGAAGGAGATGCATACCTTAAACTTAAGTGAATAAAATGATGTCCATAAAAAAGCATGTCCTAAAACCTCGTGACTTTCTAGGACTTGCTGCATGATGGAAATGTGTGTCCTTGTTCCTTAGTCTTAAAAGTAATTTTTTTTCTTGAGTAAGATGTATGTTCTGTGTTTAGAACAAGCCATAGGAATGTTTGCTTACCTTTATCAAATAGTGAACACTAACCTAGAATATAGCAAGGTACCTTTTGATTCTTTTAACCTAAGGAAATTTTAAGTGAAATGTCCCACCTCAGAGATCAACATTGCTTGCTCTTCAGGGTTATGTGTATGTGTATTAATGGCAAAAGGAGCCAAGAGTAGATACTAAATGTGGGGGCTGAATGCAGATTGCACTTTCCTTGTGTTAGTGCTCAGCTCACTAAATTAGTCAGCTTTTTCTGGCTAAACTAACACTGTTCCACTACCTGCAGCACCTTTAACATGCAAAACAGAAAATAATGTCGTAGAAAATCTGGGGACTTGGACACCAGGGGACATTTCTAGGACATGCAAGTTTTAATCCCGCAATACTAGACTGTAATATATTACACTACACAGGATTACAACTGCCTTTTTTTTTTTTCGTCAAATGAGTATGCAGAATTTATAAGCACTTTTGCAGCTGAATGCCAGGACAGAAGAGAGTTTTCCCCATTTCCCTGTAGGATTTTTAACCTTACAGTTGTATGTGACTAAAACGCCTGAAGGTGCATTATGACTCGGGGAGTCGCAAGCACTCAAATCACTTTGACAGGAGACATGGAACCTTCTAAAAACTGCATCCACTTTTGCAAAGTGTGGGATGTAAAAAGGAATGGGCTAAGGATTTGTCACAGAATTTCCTGTTCTTTCGGGTTCAGTTGGTATGGGTTAAGGGATATATTGTAGCCTTATCTATTCAGCTGGAACTCCTGTTTGTACCTGTACCTCACCTGGAGATTTTCCTGAAGTTCTTTGATCTGCTTTCGTTTGTATCTGTACTTTTCATCAGCAGCTCTTTTTTCCTCTTCTAGTTTCAATTTTTCTTTAAACTCCTCACCTATAATCCCAAACATTAACAGTGTAAGTGCTGAACAAGCAATGTGCACAAATTACATTTCAACAGTGTCGAAAAGAACTACTATATTCTGCATCATTTATGGCTAGAACAAGGATTCATTAAAAGGATTTATTAAAATACGTCTAGTGCTTGCACTATTTTATAAGCTATGTATATAAAATGTTAAAAAATAACCAGAAGGCATGAAATCCCTGTTTCAAATAAACCCACAGAATAACAGAATTTAATGTAAAAATACCTGTAGTGATTACCCCTCCCTTGTTATCTTTAACAGATACATCAAGGTGTAGGATTTTTTTTCCTTTAAAACTGTATCACTTGTCCTAAATGACTATGAAAAAGTAATGGGCATCATGAAAGATAATGATTTACAAGCCACCACTTCTGGAGCCAGCAGAGGGCACAGAAGTTAAATAATCAAAGTCTGTGAATTGTTTGTGCCTTTTTTTTTTTTTTTTTAAAGGCCAAATAAAGAAGGTTCCAGTGAAAAAGGAGAGCAAGTACAGAAACACTTAAAAAATGCTCAAGATATCTTTTAGAATTCTGAGAAAATCCCAACCCCTTTTAAATGAGCTGGGATTTAAAATTTTAAAATACTCAGCTCGTCGGTATTTTAAAAATTGCTGCCACTGCAATTTACTCTTAAATAAAACTTCATTTGCCCCTGATACTAGCTTACTGCTTCATGTCTCCCCTCCTATATGCAAGTCAGATAACTACAGTGTAGCTAAGGCCTTAGCTTCATCACTCAAGTGTTTCTACCTGGGCTGGCTGGGAGGGCTACAATTGCTCTGAGGACGGTTTTGTGCCAAAGCCAGCTCAGTTTACCCACAGCAAGTCTGTCTTGCTGACCCTTTTTCTGTGTTTGATTGCTTTTGCTTTGCATTGCTGAACAAGTCATAGTGATGTGTGAAATACATTGCCTGCTGCTGTCAGTTTAGTCTCTGATTCGTTCATGTCTTTGAGTTTCCCTAATATATGCTAGCTTTATACCATGATCCATAAGTTGCACAGCAAATAGCAATTTCCATTTTACATACTTGTCTCAGTAACTTCCTTAAAAGAGTTTCGGTAATTGCTGTTGCAGTTATTAAGTACATGCAGAGTGTTTTCAAGAGCTACAATTTCTTTTTCAGCTTTGCAGATCTTTGCATCTAAATCATCACCTTCACGTTGAAGTGTTTCCTTTTCCTGTGCAGCCTGAAAAGAAAAACTGGTATTTTAGGTGACTGAAACAGATGGTAAAAACATTAAGATAATTATAATGGAAAAAAATGCCAGCAGTATTTAGGAGTTAAAATCCTGGGTAGATAGAGGACGTATCCATGTGGTTAGAACCACTGTGAGATTTCAGCTACTAGGTAACTGAAAAGAGTAAACAGTAACTGAATTTACAGTAACTGAAGTTCTTTAAGTTTTCATGTGCATTTCGTTATAACTGAGTATCTGCCTTTATATAGACCAAAGCTTAGAAAGTCCTGATGAGCAGAACCCACAGTACAGTTCTTATGTTTTGTCCTGCTGACATGACAGAAACAGATGAGTTTCCTTTAATTGCCAAAGTCAGGTAAGAGTTAAGTTTGTACATTCTATAAACCCACCAAGGAAGTGTTTAAAGCTATTCAGCTTTTCTGGGAAGTATCTGCTCGAGAGCTTCATTGTTTTGATCTGTGAGACTAGTGAGAAACCCATCCAGTAGGAGTAAGGGGGAAGGATTTTCCTGTAGCCCTTGTAGCTTTTGCTTATGGTTGGTCGCCATCCTGCCAGAGGGACAAGGACTGCGGTGTGCTGTGCAGACAGAGGAGCTGGAGGAAAGACAGCAAAACCCTAGTGCTTCCCTTTAGCTACACATCACCTGCCAGAGGGCAACAGTGGAATGTGAATATTAGCCAGGCACCTTGGAAAACTCTTGAGTAACTTTTTTCACCTTGAAGTAATCATCTTTGTTTACCCACTGGACTGCAGATGGGTGAAATTCTGTCATCTTGTCAAGGAAAGCAGCGATCCAAGACGCTTCTGCAAGATTTTCAGAGGCAATGGGATGTCTGGTAAACTGAATACAGTGTCAAGTGGCTACACTGAGGATGTCAGCAATGCAGCCAGTCTTGCTTTGGAAGATAATGCATACAGTGAAGTGTGCTTTTATCTCCTGGTGAAGGTAACTGATTTAGCTTACAACTTCTAAGTAGACTTGAACAATTACTTTTTGATGTTATGTACTTTTCATCCTCTTTGCTACCCAGTTGGGGATTAGCAAACAGGTTTCCTTCTTTGAAAGTAAAACACAAATGCTCTTTTAATGTCAGTAGTACAAAAGGGTGTTACAGTTCCAGATGAAGGAGACTTTGAAAGAAACAATAGGACATGGATGCTGATTTAGATGGAACTCCTGTAGCATGCTGAGTAGCAACTCAGAATAGTTGTGCTATAGGAAGACCTGGCCAGATGCAACACTGTACTAGGAAAGCTTCCTTCAAAGGCTCTTCTGTTACTCAGAAATGTAATATTTTGCCAGTACCCCACCACACTTGTTGCTGTGCGTGTACTCCCTACAAGGGCTATATTGAGGGTCTCTTGGTGGGATTTTGTGCTCACAGAAATACGATCATTTATAAATTCCTCACCCAAAAGTGAGAAAAGCTGGTAGAACCAAGATGGCTGTTAGAGACATTTTGATTTAGGAGCAAATCAGGTAACTTGTGGATATTCCAAAATCAG
>JAWLRI010000640.1:8982676-8993721 GCA_034781795.1 Crypturellus tataupa
CCCTGTACTATTTAAATAAACAAGAGTGTCAGATAACATAAAACAATTAGACTGAAAGCAAATTGTAGATAGGAGGTTGTCTTAATACTGTAATAGAGCCCAGGGAAATCTATTGCTTCTACTACCTCAGCCATAAATTATAAAGCTGATAAAATACCTTAATTACGTAGTAGGCCTGAGTTTTCTCCTCTTCTCCTTCAGGTGGCATCATGACAACAGTAAGAATTTCATATCTGCTTCTCAGTTTATCAATTTTGTTTAGGCGATCTTGGAATTCAGCACTAATTTATTTTAAGGAAAAATAAATGCATTGAGAAAGTCTTCTGTTATTTTGCAGTTTAAATTACCGGCTACAATACTCAAGCATTCTGTGCATGTGTGAGGAGGTAGGTATGGCAGTAGTTGACTCGATACTGGCTTTTGTTTCTCCCTCAGCCACAGTCTTTTTTTATTTTTTTTTTTTCCTCCCCTTCTTTTTCTGGCTATCCACAGTTCTTTCTCAGTTCTAAAATGAGTCAAATGTACTGTCATATTCCAGATCCCTGCATCATGGGAAGCTGTGTCACAGCCCTCCAGAGAAAATATTTAAAGTCTTGGTATTTAAATCCTACAGCTGCACAAACTGCCCCCTGCTGATACTATCTTAATATTGCCACTGCTGGATGAGCGTAAGCAACAGCAGGCAACAACCCCAAATCAAATTACATGGAAGTACCAATTAGGTGTGTAATTATCAAAGGGGGAAAAAAAAAACAGTCTGCACTCTCAGTGAGCAGTTAAGCTTTAGTCACACTAAATCACTCTAATTTCCTATTGTGTGGGGTGTGGTTAGCTGAGGAGTGAATAAAAAGCCTGCCACATTTCCGCAACTCAGCTGCTGAAACTTTGAATTTGAGCTGGATTTAACCACTAACAACAATGTAGATATTGGAAGTGCAGAGCTAAAGACTGACAGCTATGTTGCATATTATAGAAGGGAAAAAATTCTTTAAGTGTGACTGCTTTATGAAGTGTTTTTTATATCATAATAGGTAAGCAAAAGTGAGAGACAAGTATGTACTGCAGGAGGCCTAAGAATTTTGTTATACAGGACAGATAGTGGAGAACTCATTTATTAAGGGGAAAAAACCTCTTACAGGTGAGCCAAAGTCACAGTTTATAAAGTGCTTTTGAATAAATCCTCTTCAAAAGTAACTTGGAAATACTTTGTCAGAGCTTCAGAAGCTGTTTTCAGAGTTCCTGTTTAGTTTGAAAAAAGCAGCATAACACATTTAAGCTTTCTTTAAGAAAGCTTTTCTCTAACATTGTAAAGTTAAAGTAGCAGGACATCTGCAGCTGAAGTTCCCTCTCAATACTAGAGAGGGTCTTTGCTAGGAGGTTAAACAAACTCTTGCCCACCCACGATGCTGGACAGCAGGGACAGAGACATTGTCCAAGGCTCAAAACGAAAGACTGGTTTTCAAGGAAAGGCTAGCCAAAAAGATCAGCTGGTTCAGTATATGATTTTGAACAAGACTTACTTCATCCTCAATTTCTCTGTTGGTGGAATAGAGTAAAATGCTTATTTATCTGTAAGGAAGTTCTCATGTTAGAGGCAGAAATTTTAAATTTAAGTTTCAGTTGATTTCAACTGAAGTATTACATTTAACTTAACATTTTTGGGCCATTAAATTAATAAAACAATTTAAGAATTTTTTATTATGCAGAAGATTTAAAAAAAGGGGGGAGAAAAAGTATCTGGAGAATGATGCTAGTTAGGATTTTTAGGAAAACATCTTTTGCTGTGTTTTAAGTTGTATTGTGGTTCTTAACTTGCTATGAATGAGATTTTGAAAATAAAGAATAATTACCTTATGCGTTGACGTTCCTGATCTACAAGTCTTATCTGTGATTCCATCATTGCCTTGTGAATCTTAATTTCTTCAGTTCTTTCTGCTATCGCCGTTTTTAACTTCAATTTTTCTTTTTCCAGTGTGAGAACTTTCTCTGCCTTATTAGACAGGGTATCTTGAAGACGTTTCAGTTCTAGTTTTAAGAGATTTTCTTCAACCATCATCTCCTAACAAATGCAAAAAAAAAAAAAGTTCAGAATAAGAAAGTATCCTTTTTATTTAGATATTTGTAAATAAGTTTATGAAAATATAAAGCATTCATTTTCTTACCCTCTGTATATACCTCCATAAGACTCATTCTGCTCTGCATTTAAGAATGTTATTAATTTCTCCGTTGCTAACAGTTTACATAGTGAGTGCTGTATGGGTAAGTTGCTTCCTGTATGATTTCCTAGAAATTTTTCAGAAGTGCTAATTTAGACTGAGTTAGGGGTCATTAGGCATTTTCACATGCATCTTTCTTGTAATTTGATATTATGAATTATGAGATTATAAAGATTTTTTAAAAAATGAAGCAGACCTTATAAAGAACATTCTCAAACTGCTACAAATCATTTGAGATATTACAACTGTCTTTAAAAGTATTCTAGATTCTGTATATCTACAAGTTACAATGTATTATGAGCAACTTTATATATATCAAAGCACATGAAGTGCAGTCATTTGTGAACCTCATTAGCACATGAACACTTTGAATCATTAAAACAAAAAAGCTCTTGTGTATCCCGAGCTCGTAACCGTTTTTCTACTCTGACTTGTCTCATGCTGTCACCTTCCTTCCTTTGTTCACCTGAATTTCACCCCCTAAAAAATCTTCCAGGTTAGGGAAAGAGGTATTTCTGGGGAGCAAGTGCAGCAAGTTGCAGCAGGGCTGATAGATCAAAACTCCTGAAAAATCTCAAAATTTAGTAAGAAAAATTGGCATCATAGACTGAGTTTAGTACTGGGAGAAGGCATGCTGGCTAGAGGAAGAAACATTTAAGTCCGTGTGAGCTGTTTAGTGGAAATGTTAAGATAATAGCCATGAAAGTGACTTCAAATGAAAATTTGGGAAAGAAGGTGTGAGCCAAGAAACTGGGGTAGAGTTTCTTATGTTGCTCTGCAGGAGACTGACAACAGCCTTCAGATCAGACCACTCATGATGCTGTGTAATAATAATAATAATAAAAGGTAAATTTGGAAAATAATACTGTACCTGCTTAACAGCTTTAGCTTTTTTTAACTCCTGATCTGATTTCTCATTGAAAAGATTTAGTTCGTCTATCTTGATCTTCACATCATTTGTTTCTTCTCCCGTCTTATCCATTGCTCTCTTGATGAACTGGACATCATTCTGTTTCCAAGTAAGTTAGATTTAATTCAGTTCAGTGAGTACAAGTTACCTCAAAATCAGGTCATTTTAAATTAAATATTTTAAAATACGAGTACCAGGGACCATCATCATCTTGTACCTGTGTGCTACTGTCTGAATATTTCAGCTAATAATGCTATTATTTGGTCTTGCTTTAAAAAAAGAAAAAGCAAGGCCTGATATGTCTGGCGCTGGCTTGTAGAGTCTTAATTCATCTTCATAAAAACATACGAATTTGATAAGACTCCAGCGTATTCCTAAATACTGCCCCTTCAATTTAGTAATGTTACCTTGTAAAATGCAGATGTACTAATTTTATGAAAAAAATATACAAAAACAGAGAGGAGTGTCAAAGAATAACAATCTATAATTTTCAGATATTCTAATGATAAATTCAGACATTTCCAAGTACTCGTATCATGTCTTGAAATGAAAGTTAAACTTGTCTTGACATTTCAACAAATTGTCTTTTTGCTAATGCATCTTAATTGTACAGTAAAGATGAACTTACTTTCTGGAAAGTATCGGCAAAGTATGAGAGAGCAAGTTGGCTCACATATATTTAAACCCAGTACCAAATTATTAATAAGAAATTTATTTATTGCAGGAACTTACTGCAGGAAAAAAAAGACTTGTGTTCTAGGAAGTTACCTGAAGTTTCTTGTGTTGTCCATGTAAAACATTATATGTATTTTTCTTTTCTTCTAAGGTTTTCTTAAGTTCAGCAACTTTTGCTTCCAAAACTTGCTTTTCATCCACATTAACCTCCCCTTCTAACCGTGACAGCCGTCTCTCTACTTGCTGAATGTAAAAATCCTGTTAAAATAATTTGAGAAAATAAATTTATTATAGAGTCTGAGATAAACAATTACAGCCTTGCATTAAGCTAACATATGAGATACAAACTTGGAACTACATGTTGGCTTTAGGAGAGTCACCTGATTAAACTAGTGTTTTATAATAATCTATGGCTTTTAAACCTCATTCATGTGAAACATAGCAAATATCTTCTTAAATGCCTGATGTGGAGTGATGGTTCAGAAGTTATGTTGTGTAAGAATAAAAGTCTGCCCTAGGGAGGATTACATTGGAGTTGCCATCTTACTAGCAGTTGCTGATAGAAAAGGGCAGACTTTCAAAGTGGTGCATAGCAAATAGTGCACAAAATCCCATTAGAAAATAACAGGATTTTGGCATGTACCTCTTGTATCTCTTTAAAAATTTACCATGAGGTGTCTGTGGTTCAGAGGGATCAAAGTAAAGAATTGATTTGAGAAATTAGTGCAAAAGAAAAAGATCCAAAATAATGATATATGTGTGCACGTAACATGGGTGATATAGAACAACCTTCAGGTATTTTAGTTTTATTCATGCATTTAGAGACAAATGCAGACTTGAAATTAACACGGCACAGAATTTCAGAAAGATGTTGGTAGAAATTACAGAACTCAAGCTATTTCATATTATTGTTACTTTGAGCGAATAACAAAGGGAGGGCTTTTTAATATTTTACCTGTTTATACATTATTTCCTGTTGTCTTAATGCGTCTGCATCAAGTTTACGCAGACGACTGTTAAGATTTTTAAGTGCTGTCCGACTTCCTTCGATTTCTGCCACTATACTCTTCTCCTTCTCCTTCTCTATCTTTAACTCTTGGATTTTCTTGAAATGTAGGTCTTTCAAATGCTTCATTTCTGTTTCTTTTTCCTGATGAAGAATTAATGATTAAATAAGTCATTCTAAGAAATTATTTGCTTTTTTAAGTCATATATAGGGAGATTTAAAAATGCAATTATCATATTAATATCTATATTCCATTCTAATAACTAAATAAGCATTTATTTAATATACAAGTTTCAAATTTCAAATGAATCCTTATTTGCAGAAACTATTTAAAACACTTTACCTTGACAATTTTCTCTTCTTCCTTTAGTATTTCTTCCATTTTCAAAGCTTTCTCCTCTGATGTCAGAGTTT
This sequence comes from Crypturellus tataupa, assembly GCA_034781795.1. Classification (NCBI taxonomy): domain Eukaryota; kingdom Metazoa; phylum Chordata; class Aves; order Tinamiformes; family Tinamidae; genus Crypturellus; species Crypturellus tataupa. The sequence continues at coordinate 8,987,898 of JAWLRI010000640.1, forward strand.
TCTCAGTCACAAGCTTCAGTTTATTGGAAAGACTTGCATTTTGCTCTTTGAGAGAGGCTAATCTAAAAAAAAAAATTGCATGATGTATTAAGTTAAACTAAAAGTTGCATGTACAACACTGCTAAAACTAAATATCATATCTAATTGAGCAGTTGCATAATAAAGTTGCTAAAGTATTATTATGTATGATAACCAAGGACTTCTTCAGATTTTACATTTGCTTTAAAAACAAGGATTACCCAGAGTATTTTCAAGTTGCACAGGAAGTGAAAAAAGCAGAAAACTGGATGTGTTAATATACATCATTAAAGTTCTTTGCTCCATCAGGAATCTGATTACATCACAAACTCTTACAAACTATGTTTCTAAAAGTCTGTTTCTTACCTGGATTGTTTTTTCTGAATTTCCTTCTTCAGATTGGATACTTGTATCCTTGAAGACTCTAGATCAGAAGTAGTTCTTGCCACAGTGCATTTCAGAGTGTTCAGCTAATAAATTAAATAAAAGTTTGTTTGCTCCTTTTTTACTTTGATACAGGCGGGCTCCTTAGAATTTTGAGTTCTATTTATTGAAATGTAACAGTTTTCTAAGTGAAAAGTGCTGCAAACTTACATCAGCACAGCTGATAGTCATTAACTAGTGTTCATAGAATTATGAAGGTTGCAGGATGAATTACGAGGTAGCTGGAGGCTGCAATCCTTGTCCAACAGCATCTGTACGAGTGGTTTTCATAGAGCATATCTGATTTTGATGAGGTTCTTTGTAACCATGGATACTCTTCCATGTCTAATCACTATTTCTGCTCTTAACTTCCTTGAGTATAAATAGGATAGGAATATTTGTACTGTAGAAGTAGCTCATTAGTCTTCATGGTATCACTTAACAGCTTAAATGTAATTGCCTTTGCTTTAAGAGAAACCTCATAACCTGTTCAAAGGTATATAGCAGGTTTCTCTTATTCAGAGTGAAATGTAAGTCTTAGATGTTCTCAGTTATATCCCCCAGTTATATCCCCCAGTTATATCCCCCAGAGGCTCTGACACCCTACAGTGAGACACTGTTTTCAAACACATTACCTGGCATTAATTTTTGAAGATCTTTAAGGAGTTCACAGCTTAAAAGAGAAAAATCTGCCAATCCCATGAACTCTTAAATCTGCATGAAATACTGGGTATTGGAGAAGCCTCTGGCTTGGGAGCTGCCTGAGGAATGTGCCTTGCAAGCCATTTTCCCCTGGATTGGAACCTCTGATTGAGGGGGATAGTTTTAGTCGTGTAGAATATGGATAATTTAATTAGGATATCAGTTTCTGAACCAGCTTCTACAGAGAGAAGTTATCCAATTTTAATGCCACAATAGATGCACAGAGATATTTTTGAGTCAGGGAGCCCAAACAGTGTTAGTGTTACTGTTTTCCTGTTAACAGAAAATTAATACAAACGTATCCCTTCTTAGCAGACTCTGGAGACTTAAATTACCTCTGACAACTACTTATAAAAGCATTTAAGAAATGTAGCAATGCAGCTAATTCCTAATGCTAAGTACAGATTAAAAATAACAGAATCGATCACAGCTTGTTCATTAGGACCACCCTTTCCTACTGCCTCTTGAATAGAAAGCTATGTGGAAGTTTGTGGGTTTTTTTTTTCCCCCCGCTTGTCTTTTGTTCCCCCACTAATTTTAAAATAACTGCAAGGATTATCAACACTTGCTTTTCAGAGCAGAGAGTAACAGCTCTTTGGAATCAAGGAGAGATTTCTCTCATCATCATACAATCCTGCAGGCTACACATGCTAACAGCAAGGCACACACCTTCTGAAGTGTTTAATAGCATGCAATTTGAGAGAAAATTTACCTGTCTTATACCAATGCAATAGAAAATGCAAGGTAATCTCAGTGGCTGTGCTTCTGCTCTTGTTCACTCCTATCAGTGAAGAGATTGAGTTTGTGATTCAGATTTGAATAATCAAGAGCAGACTCTGAGGAACAGACTTTTGTTTTACACTATGCTCCTCCTTAGTTTTTTTTATGACCTTTCCTCTATCAAGTTATAAATTAGAGATTTTTTTTCAGTCTGTTTCTCTAAACTATTTGGTCATCATTACCTCATCCTGCAGCTGAATTCTGTAAGTGTCCTGGGTTTGATACTCGTTTCGCAGGCTAGTAGCTTCCCGCTCGGCAGAAGAAATTGCCTTTTCATATTCCACATTATTGACGGTTTCATTTATCAAAAAGGAGGTCTTCTCTTTGAGGACAGTCTCTTTTTCTCGTATTTCCTGTTTTATCTCTGTTATTAACTAGCAGAATAAAAACATTTAGACTTGCTTGCACTAGACTTGCTTTGCATTAAAAAAGTATACAACCACCAGATAGATTGCTGTTAAGACTGCTGTTTACATGAGACAGCCTACTTGTCACACCATTCAAGTTCAAGGATGCTGTTACCTCTCTGGATTTGTAGGATGTACCTAGGGACCAATTTTTATATGATTATTTGTCATAATTGTGACAATCTGTATTCATGTGCTAAGAAACAGTACTCCATCTTATTGCTGCTTAGATCAGAGAAAGAGCAGTTCTAACACTAGCATGCTTTGCGTCTTCTGATCGCCCTGAGATTGAAAATCAAACCTTTCATAACATAAAGCACAGCACCATTACTTACAGTAAGAGATACTTCTTTCATAATAAAGGTAATTAATATCTGACTATAAAATAAACCAAAACAGAGCACTGCTTTTGCATACCTTTCTGTAATACCTGAACTCTGAAACAATATTACAATACAGGAAGTCACCACAAGAACACTGTACATCCAAAACCATTTTACATGGGGGTGTGGCAAATCCAACCCATTTTTTATATAAGCCAGATATATAGATCAGTCACAACAGAGTTTTACCATAGCGCAGTGATCAATCTGTTGATCTCTTCTTTGCATCTGTTCGATTGCATTCTCCCACTGCCTGATGACTTCTTGCCTTTCCCGATGAACTCTGCGAAAATCTTCAGCTGCCTTGTCAAGCTCTATCTGTTTAAAAAGGAAGGACTGCTATGATCCCTGATTTAAGAATAATAATGAAAAAATCATAGCACTAAATCTTCAAGAACTTTAAGCACAAACCTGAGCTGTTATGGTTTCTATAAGCTCATTATCAAGAGCTCTGTGTTTCTGATTTGCTTGCACGGTCAGCTTTTCTACTTGTAGCGTTAGTGCCTGAAATGAGATGATATGAAAGGATAATATATTTAATAATGAATATGTAATGTCAGACATTTTTAAAATTCTGCTACAATTAAGAGTGGAAAACAATCCTTATGAAATCTGAACTTGTACTGCAGCATCTGTTTATACTGTCTCTCATGACCCGAGACAGTTTTACTCAAATAGCCTTTATCCTCAGTATTATTAATAAATTCACTTCTAATGGAAAAAAAACTGTTATCTATACATATCTAGCATTAGTTTTTAAAGGAAACTCCCCACTTAGTTCATTATGAAGTTATGTTTACAACTGGTGGCACAGTTTTCTAATGACTATGAGAAATTACTATTACACTTTCTTATCTAGGTAAAAGTAAAACTTAAATTTTATACAAAAGAACAAGGAAATTAATGCCTTCCAGCCTTGTAAAATCTAATCTCTCTGGCCTTTAAAATGAGCCTTATAAAGAATTACGCTGTTGTGCTAAGGGGAAACCATCATATTTTAAAAGCGATGTTTAACAAAATCTTGTCTGTGTCTTATTTGACTTGGCAATATAACAAAGTCTTCAAGTGTTAAAAATAAGTCTCTTTTTCTTTCTACAAAATTGCTATTAGATTTACTTACTCCTAGTTTCTCTTCGTCTCGTTGTGCATACTTCTGAATTGTGATGGCATCGTTATCTTTACGATTTGATTCCTTTATCCAACTCTCCAAAACTTCCTCATCACAGTTCACCTGTTGTCTTAAGTCTTCCAGCTTCTTAGTGGTTTTGCTTATATTATTCTAATAAAATTTGAAATGAATTAAAGGGGTAATATTAGATATCCAATAAATTCTGTGAATATTAACTGAAACAACCAGTTCAAGCTTCTGTGAGAACTGAAGCTTACAGGGATCTTATTGTCAGAGTTGACATTTGGCATTAAGAGCACCTCTGTTGCTAGACCACCTTCATTTGAGTGATATCAATATCTATATATATCAATATACATCAATATCTATATATATCAATATACAATATTCATCACACTGAGTTCCTGAGTTCTTGAATGTGAAAGCTGTCTTTCAACCTCTAGGTAATACTTGTCAAGTCTTGCTCAGTCTATGTAAGGAGTTACTCAATGTTATTCTATACATACCATAAAAAGTACATCTAGATGTACTTCTTTTAGTTTATAAGTTTTACGTACATATAACTTTTTGACTTCTGGAAGCGTGAGCACGGAAAAGTCACGAAAATTAACTGCAACATGGAAGTTCTCTTAAAAATGTTTAAATCTTACTTCTTGACTGTTTTTCTTTTCTCTTAAGAAAACTATTTCATCTTCCAGTCGTTTAATCTCACTTTTGAGACGTCCACATTCTCTCTCAGCAAGGGCTTTGAAGTGTTGTTCAGTTACAATTTCATTTGCTCTGGCTTTGTAAAGAGACTAGAGAATAATATAATTCAGCATTTTACATTTATAGACCTTTATCTCCAAAAAAAAGCATTTTATGTACAACTAAATCAAACTCAGAAATGGCCTGATTTTCATTTAAATAGAGAAATTTTCAGAGTAACTTTAGTGTTCAAATTTTAGTATCTCAAATACATATTGTAATATACCCACTACACTGCATCACATATTCACAGATCAACCATTCATGTCTTAATTACCCAATTCAAAAATATTTCAGAATCTTAATCTCTTCAAATCAAAATCTCAATCTCTTAATCACGCGGGGCTTTCTGTCACATTCAGGAGGCACACGGAGAGAAGGGAGTTTATTGTTCTGAGCTATGCACCAGGCTGGCCTAGGGCAACACCTCTGCATTGCCTAATGGCCTGACAGAAGTGATTGGAGAGATTTTACAATAATTAATCTTTACTAGAAGTTCCCATACACAGAGAATGGCTCGTGCTGCCTCTTTATTCTTTGGCAAACTGAAACTTGAATGCAGCATGGCAAAACTGGGGAGGCTGTTCCCCTGCAGGGAAGGTTTTTAAGGCTTTTTCATGTAGCATTTTCTAACCGATGTGGCAGTTCTGCATTCTACTGGACTTGGCAGTTTTTGAAACTTTAAGCTACCTTGAACTTTATGCATTTTGTGGGGGCTTTTCCAATGACCAAATATTGTCACCAAAACACATGATTTAATGTATGTTTCCTGTGCAAGTCCCAGAAGATGGGCCTGGGAAGTCTGTGACACAAGTGCCTCAAGCCACAGATAGACCTTCACGTCACCAGCGTGGCTCATGTAACGCACGTACTCCACAAGCAGTTTACCTGCGTGAAGCTGAACTCTTGTCTCACGTTTTTCAAGTGAGACGTCATTGCTGCTACGCGCTCTTCAGTGTCTGTCAGCTGGTTCTGCAGGTTTGCCTTCTCCTTCTGCATCTTCTGCAGCTGTGGGGAAGTCAGAGTTGTTAATTGGGCACCTCGTCACCTGCAGCTACTTAAGGGCACAATGGCGGGGAGGGGAGGGTGCTGGGTTCCGGCTGCCGCGCTCACCTCCTCCTCCAGCGCCCTGTTCTCCGCGTTGGCCACGGGCACGGCGTAGCCATCGTCCCAGCGCAGCTCGGCCAGCACCGAGGCGGCCGCGGCGGCGGCGGCGGCGCCCTCCATGGCGGCGG
>JAWLRI010000640.1:8993821-9047009 GCA_034781795.1 Crypturellus tataupa
CGGGGCGCCCGCGCGCCGGGGAGGCCACCTCGCCGCGCCCCCCCCGCACCCGTACCCACCACGGCGCGGCCAGGGCGCGCGGGCCGGGCTCGGGGGCGGCTGCCAGGGCAGCCCGGCTCATCCGCACGCGGCCGGCGAGAACGGGGTAAGAGTGACAGGAGATTCCAGCGTCTCCCTTGGTGGTTTTAATGGGTATGAACGCAGCCGGGAGCAGTTTTAGACATGGGAAAGAAGGGTTGGATTAAGAAGCATTAATTCGTAGCTCAGGTGGCCGGCAATACCAGTCCTTTATTTATGTTGCTCCTGGAGTCCCATTATGCTTTGAAGACTAAAGCTGGGAACTCATTTGTCAACATCTGGTTGTCTGTGTGAATTGTTCTGAACAGCTTATTTAGCTTTTTTGTTTTGCAAACAGTAATGAGAACAATTTCTTTCTTCTAAATGTTGCATTACAGAATGTTACTTTGAGCCTAAACCAGAAGTTTCTTGTACTTCAGCATTATTTTTCTAAAAAAGATTAAATAAAAAGGGGACAACATCTTCCTCAATAAATCAACAACTTCACATTTTCCATGCGCGTTAATAAAGGACTGGAATGGGCTGAGATTTTTTGAGTTGTAAATACATACGAAATAAACTTGGCTGTCCTGATATAGTCTATATGGTATTTGTATTCTTACCTCTAACGGACTATTAATAATGACACTAATTAGCAATACTGCTGATACCAAGCTAAGCTGGTTATCTAAAGGGTTTTTTTAATTATTTTATCCTGCGTTAGTTTAGATTAAAATAAGATTCTTTTTATTATTATTACATCTTCTAATGGGTGAAATAATTTTGTGCAGATAAAAGTTGCCATGTCAAAATCTGCCCAGGATAAGATGAGGCAGAAGAGAAAAGAAGAGAAAGAACGGAATCACAAAGAGCAGTGCAAAGTTAAAGGCCTCGAAGGGAAAGAAGAAAATCCCTGGGCGAAATTCAAGCTGAAGGAATCAGAGAAAATAACAATAGAAAGTGAGAATTAATGTTTCTCTTAAATGAATAATGTTCTGTTAAATAATGATGAAGTTGAAATTATAATTCTGAGATAATTCTTAAAGATTATGACCTTTAGACATGACTTCAGTGATTTTTACATTGCCATTTGCTCTCCAAACATTTCTTATAGGTCTTGCAGTACTAGAAATGCAAAGTGCTTAGGAGAAATATTTGAAACACTGCGTTTAGTAAAAAAGAAAATACGAAAAGCAAGTTAGGACTTAAAATAGGAGTCATTTCCATTTTCTGATTTTGTTGTTAGCTTGGATATTTGTGTTTTCTAGATTTCTACGGAGATCTGTTGACATCATCAAGAGGTGAATCTTCGTCATTAGAAAACGTCTTGAGCCCTTCGTTAAAAAGAACGTCCAGTTTGAAGAAGACACAGTGCTCGCCCGTGCTGGATGCTGGTAAGCTGTGGTGGACACGGGTAATTAATCCACATGTAAAAGGCTGTTGTAGAAAGTTTGTGGATGAGTGGAAAGTGAGAGGTCCGAAATATAATCAGGCTTAGGATGATCTATTTGTAAAGTGGATTGGCCTGAGATGCTCCAGAAAATAATTGGAGTGGGGAGGGAGGGAACAGAACTCACCACTGTCACCTCAAAATATTTTTCAACTGTGATTTGTTAGGAAAATGTTTGAAACACTAGAGGTTTCTTTCCTTGCTCGGTAATTTAAACGATGTAAAATACTGGTGGAAAATTGGCTCTCCTCTAGACACTGCCTGACCCAAGAAAAACACCTCTGGGTGCGTTTCCCTGAGCTGCCTGGAGGCTGCACGGTGGAAACTGCAGAATACGAGCCAGGGTCCATGATGGGCAGAGGCTTGCGAATTTCCCTGCTGTCTCTAATACTGGAAGAAATAAGAACGCATTGTAAATGACCAAGTACTGGTTTTAATATGACCATAAAATGAATCAAAAAGAATTTGTTTTCTGGATAGAAGAACTTTGTGCTACAGTAAGCTGGGCCTGGTTATTGTTGTGTATAAAATAGAATGCATTTGTACGTTGGAGTAAAAATTTTCTGTTAAAAGTTTACTTTGTGGTGCTTGCTTATTTTCATGACTGTATAACCTTACAAATTATTTCTCAGTAGCCAATTGCTGGCAATTATAATTTTCCATCTCAAACAACAGAAACTAGATAATATTTGTTCTATAGCACAAGATTAGTCCATCAAATTTATTCTGAAAGCTGAAATAGCGTTGAACTAAATACAGTGATTTTCAATTTAAATTGTTAGATAAATTCTTACCTAGGCTCTTTGTTTTACCACTTCATGCTTTAACACACTGTGCTTGTATTTTTCTTTTAAACAAACAAACTGCACTTGCGCTTGTGACGTTTTAAAGCAGTAGTTGTATGCGCGTAGCTGTATGTGAGTAGCTGTGTGCAGGTTTTTGTTCAGATGTGCTAATAAGTAGAGGATGCAACAGAAAAGTTGTCTTGTAGTCATCTTGGTCCTTTAGTAGCAGCAATCTGTATAAGCCTCAAACTTTATATATTTCCTTCCTTTGAAGGAACTGATTTCCTCAGATTATGCTGATTATTCGGTGTGCTTCCTGGCTCTGCAGATGAAGCTTCTCCCGGCGCACGAGGACAGCACAAAGAGCGGACCCCGTCGGTCACCCACAGTCCGGAGATCATGGATCCCTCCGAGCTGCGGCCCTTCCCCAGACCCGAGCCGGCCCTGGCGGAAGCGCTGAGACTTCTGGCTGACGAGGACTGGTGAGTGGGAACGTCCGCAGGGCCTCGAACGGCCTGCCTGAGCCTCTGCCGCTCCGTGCTCGCTGCCCACAACCTGCCCAATGGAAGTAGCCTCCCAAGGGACAGATGAGAGAGATACCGAGTTATTTTTCAGTGCGAATTTAGTTTAAATTGTAGCTATTGTAGAATGATGTTTAGTGTTTGCAGAAACTTGTATTTTTTGAAGTCTAAGCCCTGCCTCGTGTAGGGTCCCTCCAGTAAGTATCCTCTCACTTGTTTTCTGTGGAATACAAGCTTTTACTGCAGCTCTCGTGAAGGACACAGTGCTGCCTTTTCAGTTTTGCCAGGGAAAATAATCCTTCTCTTACTGTACTGCAAGGTGAGGACAGAATTGCAGGAAAGGGTTTAGAGGCTGGTATGTTAATGCAGCCCTAAGGCCACATCAAAGGACAGACCTGTTGTGAAAGAATTTCCCATTTTAAATGTCTTTGCTATTTACAAGCTAATTTGCTCACACTGGTTCCTTAGCATTTCTACATCTTTCATTTTTTTGTGAGAAAATTCCAAATATATTTAATTTATATATTTACTTCAACTAGGGAGAAGAAAATTGAAGGTCTGAACTTTGTGAGATGTTTGTCTGCCTACCACGCAGATATTCTGACTGCAAAGCTGCATGAAACAAGTCTGGCTGTGGCTCAAGAGGTTAAATTTTAATATCAGAATATTGCACTGACTATGTATGTGTATGTGTGTTTTATAACTCTGAGGTACATTGACATGAAATAGTATATTCATCTGTAGTTCATTTTCTTTTTTGGGCTTTCTCTAAAGGATGAGTTTATAGTTCAGTGAAGCAACTCATACTTAATTGAAGTAAACCAACAGTTTATTTGAATTCCTCGCGTTTAGATTATGCTTTACAACATTCTAATGCTTATTAATTCTCACACATTGTGAATCAAGTAAGAATTTATTCCTCCCTTGACTTTAAAATTATTTAAAAATTATGGTGGGAAATGTTAAGCTTTACTGAATTTTAAGTATATTTATAAGCAATATTCATTGTTTGTTTGGGTTTTTCTGTGTGCAGGTCAAGAATTTACGCTCAGGTGTTTCTCGAGCTGCTGTGGTCTGTTTAGGAGATTTGTTCACCTACCTGAAAAAGAATATGGACCAAGAACTAGATAATACAGTAAAAGTCCTCTTGCACAAAGCTGGGGAATCCAACACTTTCATAAGAGAAGATGTAGACAAAGCGCTGAAGGCCATGGTTAACAACGTGACTCCAGCACGAGCACTTTGTTCTCTGATAAATGGAGGGCAGAGGTAATTCTTACCAAGAATTCATGAAGAAATAACCTATCAACAGATTAAACAGTAGAGTAATTATTTAAATCTTTTTTTTCTCCAAAGTTAAAACTACAATAACTTATTTCTGCAAAACTTCCATTTGAATATGTCTTTTGGTATATAAGTAAAATGCAGGTTCCCCCCCACACATTCTCTTTCCCCTGCATTATATGAACAACTGGATGTTGCTTGTATTTCCTTGTAGTTTTGCAAGACTTCAGTAGCTCTGTTCGGCACTAATATGATAGTTCCAAGAAACTGTTCTGCATGGTCTAGAAAGCTCAGCTCTTGTCATTTGTTCTGCAGCCAAAAGGCTCTTTTATCTCTGCTCCAACACCGCTTTTTCTTTTGAGCAGTGATTCTCAGCTGGGTGCCTCTGCATGCACTCCTGGTGGTCCGGTTTATATTCCTCTCTTAGACTTAACTGGTTGATGGTCTTTTGTCTTCACTTCGATTTCCTGGAACGGTGGTGGCCAGTTACTGTTCTTGAGTACCTTGCACCTGACAACCTCTCATTTATGTTTTCGTAGTTGGATTCCTTCCTTTAGCTCTTTCCTTTAGCTCGCTTTACTCTGCAGTGGAAGTGATAGCATTTTCTTACACCTAACATGTAAAGTAGTGGTTTTCTTGTTCCTTTTATATGCTCGTTCACCATATCAGCAATGCTTACTGGGACACCTAATGGCTGGATTGTGCTTGATGGATTCTTAGTTCTGCTTATTCCCTAATGCCTAATTCTCGAGCCTGTCCCGTCCATGCAGTACATGGGACACGGTGCTGTAAAGCGAACCTGGAAAGCTTGAGGTTTTACACATGTGCGTGGTTATACTAAATGCAGCTTGTAGACTGAGTTCCTTAGATTCACCACAGCTTCTGCATTCAAGTTAACAGTTCGGGTTGCCCTTCCTAAGGTCTTTCAAAATGTATGTATTTTGTGGTGCCCACCTTTCGAGTGAACTGTGATCACAAGCACTTGCAACTCAGAGCAGGTACCTGTACTGATTCCTGATGAGCTGTGAAATGGTTTCTGACTTTGCCAATAAGAATAATGAAAAGCGTTTTTGTTTGCTCTTCTGTGACACTGCTCTAAAGATCCTGGATTACTGCTGGACACCCACCTCTCCGAGTAGGTGCTTGATCCAAGGTTATGATTGCAGGACTAGTCTGAAATCTCAGCATTAGTATTTGAGAGATCTAGAAGTCCTATTTCCCCTCCATATTAACTAATTGTAGGTTCTTATGCACACCCTGAAATTTCCAGCTGTTTTGCCTGAGCAGCAGATATCTGGGGCTGCAGCCTCAGCTCGTGCTGCCTTCCCTCCCGGGGGGCTGTGGCACTCGTGGGGTTACAGAAAACTGAGATCCTGACGCAACAGGGACAGTCACTCGGGGAGCGCCGGGTCTTGCGTCCGTCTGAAACGCTAGGGAGCCTCTGCCGGGACTCAGCGAGTCAGTTCTTCCCTTTAGCTCCCCCTTAGGTCTGTTTTTCCACTTGCAGTATGAAAGATAAACCACACAAGTGTCTCACTGTGCAGTAAAACTCATCTCAAAATAACATTCTTTATCCAAGAGGAAAATAAAATTAGAATGTTCTGAATTTGTGGAATTGAAATGTGTACTCCAACTCAGGTGGGATCAGCAGCATAGTTTATATACGAGGTTACTTTGCTACACAAGTTGAAAATTGATTCCATTATTTCCATCAGCCTGGGTATTTGATGATCTCTTTTGCGTATGAAGTAAAGTTAGCAAGAGTTTTGTTAGTCAGTAGAATACTGGTTTAGTCAATTTTAAAGTGATATAAAACAAGATGTGAGTCAGAGCACAGGAATTTGTTTTTCATAAAATATCTGGAAGGAACTTGTTAATAGGATCTTTCTAAAATTATTTTTACATTTTTTTTAACCAAATTAGATTTTTGACTTTAAAAAGAAGAATATAACCTGTTTAAACAATCCCAGAGCTGCAGTGTCCTGCCTTGTAGGAAGGCAGGAGAATGAAGCTGGCTTTAAGCAGAAGGGACATTAATTTTTCCCTTTTTATTCTGCATTCCGGTAGTTACAGCGCTCTGTTTCCCGCAGCCACCTGCACACGGCGGTGAGGAGATGCACGGCCCAGCACCTCTCGGACGTGGTGGAGCGCATGGGCGCCGCGCGGGTCCTGTGCGGAACCAAGGACGTCACCGACAGGCTCCTCGCCGCCGCGGCCAGGTTTGCGCAGGACGGCTCGCAGGAAACAAGGTGGGTGACGGAGACGGGGCTCGCGGGAGGCCGCTGCAGCCGCCGGAGCCCCGACCTGGCGCTCCCTGGGCACGGGCGAGGGCGGCTGCTGGGCTGGCACGTGCGGTCCGGGCACCTGCCCGCGTGCTGGCCGTGCCCCGCGCGCAGCAGCAGGGAGAGGGGCTCCGGGCTGTGCGCTGCCGTGCGCTCCCGGGCATGGGCCGTGCAGGCAGCCCCGGCGTGGGCACCCGCAGGGCTGCACTGCCCCGTTTCAGAGCAGACACCTCCGCATGAAAGGGAGGCCTCGCTCCTCAGCGCGCCCGCTGCCCTTAGGTGATGAGTGCTGGGAGTAGGAAGGGCGCAGGCGGGCTGAGCTTACGGATAACCGTCTTCCTGCGCTCCCATGGTTTGAAGCGACAAGTGTCTGACTGTCAATGGAATCACGGAGCAAACCCGTGTTTACAGATGTGTACGTCACAGGCTGTTGTCTTGCAGGTATTATGGGCGAAAGATGCTCTTCAGTACGATGACTCATCCTGATTTTGATAAAATGCTTGAAAAGTATGTGCCAGCCAAGGACTTGCCTTACATTAAGGAGACCGTTAGCAATCTGCGTCAAAAGGTATGTGGAGAAAAGCCTTTGTTGAACAGGCGAGCAGGGTAAACTTGTGCGAGTAGCTGCTAGGTACAGGGAAGGGAAAGGTGTGTTCAGAAATTGAGGTAATCAAGGGACTGCCGCAGAGCGAGTTCCTGCTCATCAGCTGAACTCCTTGCAGATACGTGAATGAGCTGCCCTTTGCTATGGCACCTTGCCCAGCTGTCAGACTTGCCTGTTAGAGTCCCCAGCGGTGCTAGTAAATCCTTTCATCTCCGTGCAGGGTCTGGGGGAGATGCCATTAGACACCCCCTCAGCAAAAGGAAGACGTTCCCACACCAGTAGTGTTGGACATTCCAGGTCGTCCTCTACTTCCAGAGATGCTCTCAACGTCACCGAGAGGTAATGATCTCGCCGAGTGTTTTACCCTGCCAGTAACAGGCCTCTGCACCAGACAAGACTCTGAGCATTCGCAACGAGCTTGCCTTGCCTGAAGGAAAGGGTGAAACTTGGTATTTCCCAGATAAACCCTTTTTAATAGGTAACTACTAATATTAAAGTTGCTTTGTGCATTTTAAAGCTGATTTGTTCTATCAGCTACATATGAAAATATTAACAGTCCAAAGCACATGGGATTCACAGTTGACCTGTGTCACTGTCAGTTCAAGATGCTGCCGTTGAGGTGGCGGTAGCTGCAGCACACGTGAGGTTATTTCTTTGTGTGCTTATCTGGACAGCTAAGGAATCAGTTAGATTTAACCTGGGATGATGATAATTCTGGAACACATTGTCCCCATTTTTGGTTGCCTTCTAATTTGGTCTTCTAATAAGTCTTCTTTTGACCTGGAAAAAACAAAAACACTGTATCCAAGAACACAGAGTTTGTAGGGCTGTGACCAGTGCAGGTTTGGGAAGGTGCCCTATTCAGGAGCAGATTTGTCATGCACTCTCCACTACCAAGATGATAGCTCTAGGCTTCACGGTGTATTTTTGCTTTGGCCTGTAAAGCTGCATGGCCATTTCCACATAAGAGATGCTCCTCACTGCATTCTGCCCAGGGCAGACAGATGTTGGTGCCAAGTTTTGTATTCGGAGCTAATGGGCTTGAACTCGCAGATGTTTGTTTCATGCCCCATCAAAGGCTTTGCTCAAGTGTTAACAAGTGAGCTAGGGAATCTATCAGGACTGGTCTGCAGATGCAAGATACTCATCCAGGCTTCAGATAAATTGGAGCCATTAAGTTTTCATTAGTCAGAAAGACTCATTTAACAGAATGGAAGAGATTCTCAGTCTGTTCAGTCAAGCTGCAGCACTTGAGACTCTTCATCACTTTCAACTTTTGAAACACTTCGAACTCCTGCTGTTTTTCACAGTGATAAAATTCACCTGTTACCACTTATCGGTCAAATAAATTGTTCCTGTTAGATCCTTAGCCTCATCATTACACTCCAGCTGAACTGTAGCCTGGGCTTCACCTCCCCCTGAAGATACCTCCGTAACGGGTGCCTGCGTAGCCAGGGAAGCAGGGAGCTCCTGCCCAGCTGAAGCTGCTCTTGTGTGGGGGGCCAAATGTGTTAGAGTGGAATGTGGAATGAGACTCAGGAAGCAACAGTTACTTTTAGTTTATTTAAATAACTGTATTTAAAGTGTGACACCTCCTTCATCACGAGATTTTTCTGTATGCTCTTGATACCTGTACTTGTGGTGAAAGGCAATGTCTTGGTTAAAGACTCCTGTTCCGGATTGCTTGTGTGTGCCCTGAATAACTTAACATTTTTCTTTTACAATAGAGAGTCTGTAGAAGCTCGTGAAGTTCCAAGAAAAACAGTTCCTCATAATTCACTAGAAACCGTGGAATATGTTAAAGTCATTACAGATTTATTGAATGCAAAAGACTTCCGTGATCGAATAAATGGAATTAAGCAGCTGTTGTCAGATACAGAGAACAATCAAGACCTTGTTGTTGCGAACATTGTGAAGGTAACTGTCCAAAAACATTCTACTTCAACAGTCTTGAAACTGCTGTCACTAAATTCCCTGCTGAAAAAAAAATCGTATTAATGAGACATGCACATTGGAAGAGATTCTAAGAAAACACCAAGAAACAGGTCAGTTATGGTTAAAGAGGGATAACATGAGCTACAAAGGTAGCTGGAAGTAAATAGGAGGAGCCTGAAAGCTTTCATGTAGAATCCCCATTCATGGCACTGTTTCTGGAATAATGCGTGCAGTTTCTCTTGTGCCATTGCTGTAGAAAGATTAAAACACTGGAACAGGTTGCAAAAAGATCTGCAAGGAGAAATCAAGATCTGAAAACCTATCTCTGAAACACAGACAGTTGAAATTTGGCAACATGTTTGTGCAGGAAGAAAATAAAGAAGTGTCTTTATTGTCATAACAGCTTAAGGAACTTACTGTTTTTGATAGGAAAGGACTTTCTGTAGAAGAAAATAGGTACTGTGAGATCCAACAGTTGTCAACTAAGGATAGACAGATTGAAAGTAGAAATAAGATTGCCTTTTAACAATGATGTCTTTGCTCTGAAGCTGTCAAATATTGCCATGAAACTTTGCAGTATGCTACCTGTGAATGATTTTGGAATCTTTCAATTAAGATTGGTTCCCCTCTAAAAGAGCTCAAGTTAAGAATTGTGAAGAACTGTCAGGGGATAGTAAGCACTGTCAGGGGATAGTCCAAGTATGAACAAATTGTGAGCAGTTCAGAACAGAACTTTTCTGTGAGGATACCTGTTATTTACACCTCCGAAAGGCAGAAACAGACTTTGGCACCTTCCAGCATGTCAGAATGACACACACGAACTCAGACTAGACCCACCTGCGGATGTGTGGGGGGAAATGAAACGTATGTCTCAAAGATGCTCTCAAGGTCAACCTTCTTTTTGTCCAGTAGAATTTTGACTTGTTAAAAATAATATTTTTTTCAGAAAAATACTAGTCATATTGAAAGTTACATTTGGCTGATGTACTTGTATTATGTTGCAGAGGGATGATTCAAAATCAGGTTAAATTGGGTACAATTGAATTATACACAGAAGGCAAATATCAAATGTTGGTTTGCTTGGTAACAGAATAAAATCCCAGTTTTTTTGCATAGCTGAGCTGTCCTTTGACAAGATGGACAATGAAAGTGTAAATATAGAGCAGGAAATTTAACATCTACTTCAACCATCAGTTTTTAATTCCAGTGAATGCTGTTTGGCTGTTATTTTCAGATCTTTGATGCTTTCAAGTCTCGCTTGCATGATTCCAACAGTAAAGTGAATCAGGTGGCCTTGGAGACGATGCACAAGATGATTCCACTGCTGAAAGACAACTTGTCGCCTGTGATCAACATGCTGATTCCTGCCATGGTAGACAACAACCTCAACTCCAAAAATCCAGGGATTTATGCAGCTGTCACAAATGTTATTCAGGCTCTATGTCAGCATTTAGGTAATTTACTCACTATTATTTTTTTCAAGAGTTAACTCAAGATTGTAAATATTTGGTCCTTAAAATAATTTTCATCCAGACACTATATTGTGTAAGAATACTTTATTCTCACTTTCATAAAAAGACCCGTCATCTTAATTTTTCCGTATTTTGCCAATCCAGTAAAAAAATATTGCTAGCTGGACTGATCCTAGATGTGCAGGTGCTTATCATAGCAAGTGTTTCATTATTCAGAAGCATGTCAAACTCCTGAGACTTCTAAGCAGACCAGACAGCTAGGTTTTTGCTCATTTCTAAAAGACACAGCTTGTTTCTTGGAGTTGCTATATAATAAATAAGGTTGTTATTTCCATCTTTTGATATTGTAATTTCTAACGTGTTTTTCTCTGAATTTAGACAACTATCTGCTTCTCCAGCCATTCTGCACAAAAGCCCAGTTTCTGAACGGAAAAGCGAAACAGGACATGACAGAAAAGCTCGCTGGTAAAGTTACATTTTCCTTTTCACATTTGTTTATTTGTATAGATCCTCACGATGCAAATTCACTGCAGGATCATGGTTACAGGGCTGTTGCCCTGCAGATCTGCCCTTCAGTCCCAGTAGGTGGCAAGCATTAATAATGCAGCAATGTCAAATTTCAGCTCCTCCCAGTGTAAATACAAGCTGGCGCTGATGAAACAAAATATTATGATATCATCAGATATCGCCTGCAGGTTCCATAACTACCTGCAGCTTTGCCTGCCTTTACTACAGAAACGGGCAGACTGAGTCTCGCTTTGTAGCACGTTTCATTCTGTCGGTGTCTGGCTGTTGTGCTGCGCTGTGACTTGCCTTCTGACTTGCCTCCCTCTGCCTCCCAGGCAAACACAGGGTTTTCCATGCAGACAGTTGGGCTTGCTGAGGAGAGCCCTTGTCTTGCTTAATGCCCTTACTTGCTCCAGGTCAAGAGTGGAATAACTCCCGAAAAAAAAAGACTTTTTTCAGGTTTCCCAGCAGGGAGGCTGCTCTAGGGATACCTCCTGCAGGTGCTGTGGTTTTACCTCTAGGCCTCTTGGCCTTCCCCGGCTGCTCTTGCTCTCATTGCGGGGCTCTTCATACTCCTTACGGGGGTTCAGCAGGCAGCCTGAGCTGCACTCGCCACAGAAACGGCCAGCTTCGTAGTGGTGCTCTTCCCAAAATGGTACTAAATGTTTTTAAAAAGTAAGATAAAATTCATTAGAACTTGCATACATGCTTTAATAGTGGAGATTATCAACTTTAAATAAAAAAAAGAATGTTTAATTCTCCTTTGAAGTAAACAAGGGCAAACAGATTATAGAGTTTATTTTGAGAGCAGGTGTTTGTATAACAGTGAGGAAATTAAACTGTGTGACTTATGTGAACAGCACTATCATCTGCTCTGAACAGTTCAGTTCTTTGTGGATTTTTCGTGGAGTTTGCAGTAGACATCAGAGGACTATGTATAAATGTGTTTTAGCAAAATGACAGGAATTTGCCTGCAAATACTTAATTCATGATTTGATTGTGCAAGTGTGGAAAATACTTCAGCTTGTATGTAGTTATATTATAAGGCTGTTCTGTTCCTTGCACTCAAAGATAGGGCCTGGATGTTTCGGGGATAGATGGGGAATCATGAAATCTGTGGCTCCCTTACCCCGCTCCGGGCCTCGGTGCCGCGGGGGCGGCGCGCCTGACGCCGCTCGCTGTCGCGCAGATCTGGTGCCGGAGCTGTACCCGCGCAAGCCGCACGCCGTGGAGCAGAAGGTGCTCGTGGTGCTGTGGCACCTGCTGGGCAGCGCGGGCAGCAGCGGCAGCCTGCGCGCCGCCACGGCCAAGCTGTGCAGGGCGCTCTTCGCGCAGATGGGCCCCGGGCTGCTGGCGCACGCCGCCGCGCAGCCGCCGCACATCAGGAGGAGCTTGGAGGAGCTGCTGGACATCCTTGCCTAGAGCCGCCGCCGCGGGTGCACACGTGAGCACGGACTGCGCTCCTGCGTCGCTGCAGAGCCGCCGCGGGCGCCCCGGCCGTGCCCGGCACAGAAGGAGCCGGCCCCGCTCGCCCGGCCTCGCCGTGGATGTGCCGCTTGTCCTGACTCATACGCACTGTTGGTTTTTAAATCGCGTAATCACGGTTTGACACGTCGCGACACGACGCCTTACGCCTGTTAAGAGGAAGGAAAGTGCTGCAGAGGACGGCGAGGAGCGGGACTTACGGGAAAACGTTTATTTTTGTGCGTCACCCCCCTCTTCCCCGCCCCCTCAGGAGCGCGGCGGGGTTGCCGGAGGGTCGCGGCCCGGCTCCCGCCCGGGCTCCGCGGAGCCGTTCGCAATAAAGGGGTTTATTTCTGTAGCGCCCGCCTCGGCCTCCTGCCTGCCCGCCCGGTGCCGCCTCCTGCCCGCCCGGCGCCGCCTCACGGAGCCGTTAACGGCCGCTCGTCTCCTCAGCGCGGCCGGGGCGGCGCTCGCCCTCGCCCTCGCCTTCAACGGGCACCGCGGAGCGCAGCCTTCCCGGCGGGTTGGCGCTCCCCGTGAACCGCTGGGAGCGGTTTGTTACGGAGCGGAGCGGCTGTTGGCTGTGGCGATCTCGCCGTGTGCCCAGTGTGGAGAGCCGAGCTCCTGGGTGAACCCCCAGCTCGTTTAGTCGCTGGTAACCTGAAGTGCTTGAGGTTGCACCTTTCTCCTGCCCTTTCCTTGTTCACGTTCTCCAAAATCAGCAGGTAGCTCTCCGGAGGTAGCTTCTCTAGCTGGTGGCTTCTACATTTTTTTGAACCCATTTATACTCCTGGCTTACAGATTGTCCTGTGCCAATGAATTTCACCATTTGTCACCCATGAAAGGCAGAATGGGGTGCTCAGGAGCCGTTGACACTCCCAGAGGGTTCCTCCCCTGAAGCCCTACACTCGAAATGGCCGATCAGCAAAGTTTCCATCAGCCCCAAGTCTGTCCTCGAACAGGAGGAGGGAAGAGGTGTCTACCTGGACTCCAGCATGAAGGAGGGCGCTTCATCCATAGCGTAGTCCAGCGCAGTAGCAACACCGACCATAGCAGGAGTGATCCTACTAGACATCCGCATATGCTGTGGAACAGTATTTTCAGAGATAAAAGGATTCTTGGAGAGTAGCGAAAGTCGGTCCTGCAGCATTGTGCAGACGATGGTTGGTCTTTGACTGTGTCCCTTCACCAATCCATCCCCTGGGGAAATGTTTCTTTAGTCTTAAAAACAGTGAAATAAGGAAGAGCAACCTCAGTGTGGAGAGGCGGTTTGGACAAGACAAAGATGACGACCTTCTGCAGGAGGATAAAAGACAGCTGAAACCTAGCGCCATTAAGGAGAAAGCAGGAAATTTCTATAGGCACAAAAATTGGCTGCCTTGAGGTATGTGTGTTCTTCAGCATATGCAGAGGGTATTTCTGAAGCCTGCTGCGTGCAGGCAGCTGGCTCTCCAGAGTAAATCGTTAGGCCCAGCAGCTCTCGGCTCAGCCTCAGGAAAGGGGCTAAGCAGAAACAGGTAGGTGCAGAGGTCGGCACTGCTGTGAGACGGGGCAGGAGCTGCGGCTGTCTGCAAGGGCTGGGCTGACGGGGCTGCCTGCTCCGCTCGGTGCCTTTGAGGGGCTGGCGGGCGGCACAACGGGGGGGATGTGGTACAGCACGGCTGCAGCCACGAGGCTGAACTCCAGAGGCACCAGAAGCTGCTAGACGGGCACTGGAGACCACTGCGGCACGTTGGCATACGGGTATCAGTGCCGCTTCCCCTACGCAAAATAAGAACTTAAATGCAACTCACCTTGTAGGGATTTCAAAATAATATCTGCAATGCAATGTGGTAGTGCAGTGTTGAGCACCTTAAAAAGATGCCTGCACCCCGGCAGCGCTTTCTTGTTAAAGAGCATCTGAGACCGCACGGTGTCTGATAAGGCACAAGCAAGTTCCTGAGTAGTTGTTGCCACCCGATGAATGTGGTCAGGCCCATGCACCACACACGGCAGGGATCCCATGGGACGTGGTAAGTTGTAATCATGCACCATGATCGCAGCAAAGCAAGAAACCAAATGGAAGTTTTTGTTTGTTTGTTTGTTTGTTTTAATGCAGTTTGTTAAGGTAGTTACCAAACTTCTGAAGGTGTTTTTTTTTTGTAACTGCAAGTTCCATTCATAGGTTTTGCAAATGCAGTACTTAAATAGCGCTTAAGAAGTCTAAAGTCTTACATGAGTAAAGAATATTATTCCACACTTCTCCATGGAAATTCCAGGCCCATCGATTCCTTTTCCCTGCTACAGATGAAGTAAATCTCCATGATATGCTTTTGTTCGTATGGTTTTTTCCTTCTGCCTGTAGCGATGCACCCCGTATGCAGGTGCCTACACGTCTGACAGACATGTGAATCCAGCAGATGGTGCTGCACGTCTGCGTATTTCAGGGGGTTCTAAACAACAACAGTTATAGCAAGTTCTTCAGTTGAAAGGGAGAATATCATTTCCATGCTAAAAGCAAACAAATAAACATGCAGAGGTTATTTTCTAGTATATTTAGGGGTGTTATATTTAAAGCTATGCTAGAGAAACAAAAATTATTATAGACAACACTACAACGTGACTGTTTTCTTCCAGGACAATTCCCTTTGAAGTTGAATCTTCAGTTAGGTATTGTGGCCATTTGTTCAAAACACATAAACACAAAACCACTCTTCCTTGCCTTCATAAAGACTTATAGCTCCTCTTGTACCTATTAAAAAACAAATCTAGTTTTTGTGGGTGTGTTTGTTTAAGCTCAAGCTCTTTAAATAGTTGATCTGTAGAAAAATGAAGATTTAAAATTACGATTGGGTTTCTAACAAGTATTTTTATTATCTAAAATACAGAAGAGCATTTTTTTTTTGTAAAAATTAATCTAAACCATCAGTTTTTTTTACTGAAAATAAAGATTTATTTAAGGGGTATTGGATTATTTATAACTAAGCCAATGTAGCAGGTTATTACACATTTAATCAAGAGATTATAATAAATTCTACATGTTTTTTTTTCTGCATTCTTAGAGTGTTTCTTGATGTTAATGATGGGGTGCTATGGGATGTAGTGTAGCTTTTCTTTTAGATGGATAAATTAACAGTTATCAAAGAAGCAAAAATTGCAGGAGAGATCAACAGGACTCTTAGCAGAATAAGGGACAGATATGCAGGAAGTACGTAGGATAGAGAATTTGCCATGATATTTATTTATGTGCTGACTGAATTCTGATGGCTTTATTGAGACAAATACAGGATGAATATGGGAAGACAGGTTGCTCATATTTCAAAACTTAGCAGCATTATCACTTGCAGATAATCTGTTGCTAGCAAGTGGATGATATAAATTGGCATCATGTGTAATTTTTAGTCTGTTAAAATAAAGGACAAGTGTCAACCAAAATAAAATACACCTGAAGTTTGAGGAAATTTAGATGTGCAGCTAAAATTCATGACTCGTTTCCAGATTTCCTCTGTCACATCCCTGGAATAGTGTCCTTGGCTCCTCTCTACTTTGCCCAGCTCTGGGGCAAAGGCTGTGGCTTCTGCTGATGCGGTTCTGTGGGCAGAGGCTTTTGTGTGGTGGATGGATATGGATACAAAGGAGAAAAACTCTCCTTTTGCTGGAATAAATTATTTCATTTGGAAAAATTACTATAAGCCTCCACCGACCCAGGGTAATTTATTTTATGAGCACAATCTGAGTTTTCATTACTGGAATCTGCTAGGCTTGCTGTGAAAGCAAATCCTTTTAGACGAGACAAAAGCTTATTTTGCAGGACAGCAGAGGTGTCTGGGCAGCCCCTCTTAGCAGTAGCCAACAGAGGGCACTGCAGCCAGCAGCCCAGCGCTGCCCGGTGGGTTAGGATGGACGTTTTCAAAACACTGTGCAGGAAATGTTCATGTAAAACCATTACTAGGTTTTATTTAATAACCTTCTAACCCCCTCTCTCTCCCCTCCTCCTCCCCTGTGTTCCTCTAATGCCTTTTTCAGCTCTTGCTGCACAGCGTGAAGCCTCAGAGCTGTATTCATCAATGACTCACACCCTTGCTTAGGGGCCAATTTTCATGGAAGCTATACAGAAAAATCTTGAAATGCACCTATCTCATGCAGGGCACAAGATGATTTCTCTATTCATTACTATTCCAAAAGGACTTGTTGCCCTTTGGAAACGTTCAGATATTACTTACATTTGTGTGTGCATGCATATGTGCGCAGAGGTAACTTGCCTTTAGATCTGAGTGTTCTAAAAATAAAAGATGTATCGTTATTATCACTGCCCCTGGTCAACTGAAAGGTAACTGCGGACCTGCTGACAGCGCGTGGCAGCAGGCAAATGCAAGAGAATAAACAGCAGTCTGCTCTAGATGGGCACTTCCTACAGGCTCAAGCAAAAATTTGTTAAAAAATCACCCTTTTGACACTATGATTAGCAGCCTGCTGATGAATTTGAATGTCAAGATAAGGATTTACTTAGGAAACCAAAATACACTTTTGATCCAGATGTTGTTTCTGCAGGTCAAGGTTATAGTACATTTCCAAAACAGTAGGTGGAAATATTTTCCTTTTTCTTAAAGACATTGTGTCTTAACTCAAGGGCAGATAAGATCATACAAATTATTAGCCAGAATGACCTTTGATTAAACCCATCTGACAGGAAGGGAATCTTTGCTGAAAAAATACAAGTCATAGAATAATTCTAAGGAATTGCTAATTATAACCCAAATTACTTTAAACAGTGTTTGGGAAGAGACTGAGACTTACTGCTTAGCATACAGCAGTTTTATTTATATAATTACAAAATCCCTTACAGAATTGGACTCATTACAGTATTTCACTGAAAATTGTTGTAAAAATGGTGTCATGCAATGATGAATCAGAACTGATAAGAAACAGTGGGAGTATCATATACTTTTGTTTTTTCTAACTTCACCATTTCAGCTCATAATTGTAAAATTCTCAAAAGCTTTCTCTTTGTTTCTCAAACAGAAAGAAAAACCTCTTTCTGCAGATCAGACCCATCCAGTGATGTGCGTTTCCATGCTTAGTCTGTTCATGTGAGTTCCTCAAGGAGATGTCAAAGATCAGGTCTGTTTTTTACTGTTCTTGAGTATTGTTTTGCCTAAGTGAGTTTACCTTAAGTAACTTTTGGCCTGGCAGAACAGTTCTCTCCATTTTAAGCTGACCTAAAGAGAGCGTTGTCTTTTGAGACTGCCTACAATTCCTGCATATGTTAAGCCTAACAGAAGATTCATAACTCAGATGTTAAAACAGGCCAGGAGCCCCATAAGGGCACTAGTATGATCCTTGTCTCATAGATGAGGAAACAGAGGCACAAAGTGATTAATTAACTTGCTTTAAATTGCACAATACAAAGTAGGACATGAGATTTTTGTGCTTGCATTTTATTTTCAGAAAGAAATGCAACGTACAATATGAAGCTTTGCAGCTTCATTCTGCAGTCTGTTTGTGCTGTAGAGGATACGTAGGAATTGTGAATGTACCCTAAGTAGCATTGTGCAGTTGAACTAATTGCCAGGCCAAGCAAGGTTCCAGACTAACTGGGTGAATAATTTGATCCTAGATGGATTTGTACTTCTACCAACACAGCCTGAAATCTTCTAATGCTTTTGGATTCGACTGTGAACCGTTCATTGTTGTTTGAGCCTGTTCTTTTCTATTACCATATTTTCTCTGGGTATCGTTTCTGTGTACTTTATCTTTGTATAAAAAGCTGTATCGTTACCATATTTGCAGGGAGTAGTGAGTAAAAGCACACAAAATTTACTGCTGTAGGCCAAAAATATGATAGATAGAGCTAATGCATTACAAAGTGCTTGCCCTCAATCATGCAGAAGGTGCTGTACACTTCTGTGAGCAGCGGTAGGTACGTAGCTACACTGTAATGAAAAGGGTTAACAGCAAACAAAGATATTTTCTGTAGCAAAAACAGAGGAAATCTTCTTTAAGCAAACACCTTTTAGTAATAAATAATGGCATGTGTTTGATGGTCAATAGGAGAGGCAGCATTCATCCCCTAACCTCCTTGCATATAACTTGAAATAGAAATGCTGTTGTTTTGACTAGCAGGTTGGTGTGTCATGAAGGCTGGCCACGGATGCTTGCATGTTAAATTTACACTATGGGAAGTGCTACTATGATAGGCTATGTCTCTCCTTTCCTTGAATAAAATACAATAATAAAATTTGTGTTAGAACTACAGGAATCTGTTATGTGCACACATACCTATTTATATAATGCAATCTCTTCAGAATACAGCGTGTTTTACTTTTTATTACAGATTCTATTGACGTCATAAAGTTATGACTAATTTCTTATGCATACTTTTAGCTTCTATTGAGTCGGAATATCCAGCCTCTAATTACAAATAATGAAGTCCAAAAGAATTTGTTTTAGTTAAAGGACACACTACGTGCTATGATCAGATATTTGCTGGCAGCTTCTGCCTTCAATAACTCCTAAAGGAGGTGCAAGCTTGACCAGCTCAGGAGAGAGAGGCCAAAAGCCCTGTTATGTGGTTAAGAAAAAAAAAGAATTTAAAGATGAGGACACTATGAGGATATAAAGGTTTGGGCTTTTGGTGAATGTGATTTTCCTCATGGATGTGATGAGACCTTTGGTACAAAAGGACTAAGAAGCTGAATATTACAGAATACAGAAAAGGCTCCGAAGCTTCCAGGCAGCACAGCGTGCTCATAGCTGTTTCTTGTTATGTGTAAACAGTGTCTTTGTCTTCTATCTAGTGAAGCGCAGATACTGTGATCTCTTTCCTGACCAGCAGTTTTTCCTGTGTCCTCATTTTTACTTCTGAAATAGATTTTCTGGAAGAAGAGTTCCATTCAGAAAAAGCAGGGCACAAACCTCAAAATACAGAAAGTCCCTCTGCAGATATCAAAAGTTGTATGCAGAAATAGTGCTACACACAAATGGATCATTTCTGTATTACTTTTTAACACTTTATAAACAGTGGAATTGTCAGTCAAGGGCATTGCCACTGAAGCCCAGCAGCATTACAGGGAACTGATGCAAGCAAAGGATCAGGCCCATTCCCAGTGCTGCTCCATCTTGAGTGACCGCAGTTTCTTCTGCTCCTGCAAGTCTGTGTGTGAATCCTTCAGCATCCGGCTTATAAAATCCTATGGGTTTAATAAGATTCTTCATTTTCTTCTTGGTTTTGGCAGTACTGAGGGAATCAGAACAGCTGTTAATTGTTTATTTATTAGCAGTCCTGTTTTTTGTGGAAGGAAATTGGCCTTCGTCCTACCAGCATCCATGGAGCCAGAGTGCCCCATGGTTGTCAAGGCAACAGCTTTTGCTTGGGGAGAAGCAGAAGAAAAAGTGACAGGAATGTCCTCCAGAGAGCCAAGGTCTTTTGTTCTGTGCCATATAAACATGTGTGTGGTCCATTCACTGGGAACAACAACTATTTATAGGCTAGTAAAAAGAAGAGGCTAAATTAGTAATAGAAGGTGTAGGCAGAAGTAATAGAAGTTACACACAGTAGAACATAATGAGATGAAACTCATGTTTTAGCAAAAATACTCTGAAGTTTATACAGGTACATGATTGAAATGCCCAGACTAGGTTTCTCTTCAATGTGCTTGCTCTGTTGTGCACAGCCCATATGAAAATACTGTCAGAACTCAAGCGCATTTAGCCTCTTTGGCAGGAAAGGTTTTTTTTTTTTTTCTTTAGAAACATAGAGCTTATAGCAGGCAGACCTACTTAATGTTTTTATCATAATTCAGAGCTCCAGAAGAAGGTCCTCTGTAGGTCTATGCTGCCCACTGGATTACAGTGCTTGTTTTCACAAGGCAGTTTGTTTCTGATGCTGGACAAACCTTTTAAGAACAGTGAAGGTACTCTGTAGCTGGTGTAAAGCACATAGCATAGCTCGTTGCTTCAGATGAGCTAAATTGTATCTGACGTGGACTGCATGAGTTTGGTGTAGAAAAAATGCCATTGCAAGACTGGTGGAAGCGTGTATAACCTGACAAAAGTACCTGGGTAGGATCCAAGGCTTCTTTCTACACGTCAGTATTTCTGAAATTCCACTATTCCAGTAGAGCCAACTAATAGACAGTCTTATGCTTCATACTGTAATTGGGATGCTCCGCATGTATCCTCAAAGAGATGTAATAAGTGGCCTGTTTCCCCCTAGAAATACAGCAAGGCTATTGGGTTTAGTAGTGTGTTTTAAATAGGGAGGTCAGACAGTCCTGAAACCTCTGCCTGTGCTTACTTTTTGCTATGAAGTATCTTCACCTCATTACACGGTTACATGATATCTCTATAGCTCATATTTGCTACCACATATAGAAAAATACTGTATTGGACATAGCACACCCTTGTTTGATATTATGGTTCTATAACTTTCCGTTAAAAAGATGAGTCTTGTAAGTACTGTATTAGTAGTAGGAATACACTTACTTTTAAGATATATGTGGGGCAGCACTACTTGCATTTATAAGCAGTGACCATGATAGCATGTATTTACAGTTAAGTTGAGGTAGTTTTTCCCACTTTATTTTTTATTTTCTCAATCTTTTCTTGGTTAAAAATATCTTATCGTCTGACTTATAAAAGAACTTCCCAACTGTTACGAACTGTGATACACCTAGTTTTTAGACCTAATTTAACATTTATTCCGATTTTGTGAAGTCATTTTTGTCACTGGGGCGTGAGTAAGGCGCACCCACAGGTAGTGAAGATTGCCTGTGAATTAAGGCCTTTGAAGGCCATTTAATTGCAGTATCAGTCTTTTGCAAAAGGTTCTGAGCCTAGAAGTATAGATTAAAATATATACAATCCCATTAAAAACTAGACTATGAGAATTTAAGTTGCAAAATACTTTCGGAAAATGCTATCACATGTCAGATGACATAAGAAATGCTCTTTCTGATCTCTTCCGTGTAATATGACACGAGGACAAAAATACCATCCCCAGAGGAAAACAACACAGTCTTCCAGAGCCTCCGCAGGCTGCCTATAATTCATCCCCAGTCTCTCCACCCACTGGTGGGTCTCTCGCTGCCCTCCCAGCACCTACTGCTCTCCTGACACAATGGAGGGAGGGCAGGAGCAGTGTGCTGAGAAATTAGACAGTGCAGACAAAAACTTGACAGACTCTCTTTCTCCCGGTGTCACAATATGAACTGGCCATGTGAAAAATAATGGCCATTATCCCATCTCACTGAATGACTTGACTTACAGCCACACACAGAGTTCTTTGGACTATTTCCATGTGTGTGTATATATATATATTTTTAATTTGCATGGTAAGATGTACAAGGTAGATTTAGTACGGTTTGAGTAGTTTCATTTTCCTGACCCCTGTATAAAGTAAGGATAATTTCGCTGAACTGTTTGGAGTTACTTCAGTGTTAAGAGGAAGCTATGGGAACACTTTCACAGCCCTTAGGCAGCTTTCCACCTGCTGCTTCTCTGTGCTCCTTGCAAGCTCCTATTTACGTTTTCCCTTTGGCTGCGGTTCCTGGCACATGGTGCCCTGAACCAGACCAGACTTTGCACTCTCTTAGGAAAGACGTCTCTTTGTGAATGGCTATAGTGTCGTAAGTCATTACCTTGAGAGAACTTCCAGGCCTATATTATATGGAGGTCTCATGCATTTAGGCAACTCTGACATTTATTTTGGCAGCAATCTGGAAAATGTAGCTCTTGCAATAAGTACGAAGGTGTATGTATAAGCTTTACAAACATGGCATGAGGTTTGTTTGAGCATGAACTTGAATGCCTGTGTTTGATGTTCCAGACTAGTGCTTATACGCTACCGAGACACTGACTACGCTTCGTGCTCTCTCATCTTCCTCAGAAACGTTACGTACTGTGGGAATCGGAGCCACAAAACCCAGCTATGCCCTGCTGTGAGCAGCAGCCTCTCTCCTAGCTCTGCTAAATCCTTTCCTGACTCGCAGCTGGGGCCATACTTTACACATTTGAAAAGCCAGGAGAAGACTCTTTGTACCTGCTCACCAGTTGCAATTACTCTATATGACTTTTAATAATATATATTTGGAACAGGCATGACTGTTTTGTGCTTTCTGAGCTGCTCATGTGCTGCTCTGTGGACTGCCTTGAGGCAACTGGTGCCTGTTGTGCTTGGAAGGGCTAGCAGTGCAACAAGTCACTGGATGCGTTTGATCATAGGAACTTTTCTATTTGTACAGTTAGCCTGTCTGGTCTCAAAAGCACATCAGAATATCCCCTGAGAGGCAGTAGAAGATGCTGTTTATCTTAAATAAACGGCAAACAGCATGTCATTGCCGATGTAAGATTAGGGTGATCCAAAAAAAAGTTCAGAAAAAAAAGCCCATAAATTTATCATTTGCTTTCTTCACCTTATGACACTATGTTTTGGTTTTGGTACGGAAATGAAATAAAGACAAAACAAAAATCTACTGCAAATAATACAAAACTTTGAAAGCTAAGTACTTCAATACAATGAAGGAATTCTGATTCCATATTCAATATGCATTTGAAATATTTAATTTATAGTAAAATCTTTTTTGGGAGGAACTATTATTTGCAGAAAAGGAAAAAATGTTCTATATATTATTTTTTCTTTCTTTCCCTTATGTTTAAATATATTAAAATCATATTTCTTTGCAGTGAAGCCGTGAAGTTGATGAAGTCTGAAGCACATGATAATAGGACTGAAATTCATTATCTAGGAAATACAGTGCTGTAAGCTTTTCAGAAAATCATCATAAAGCAATGTTGCCTTTTCTCTGGCCCTATTCTAAATGTATTTTGCTTTGTAAAATTGCCATTATGGCTGTTTACATTTGGTAGCAGTGTTATTGAGTCAGGCTGTACTGATCTGACAGTAGAACTTTTTAACATTAAGTCCCTTCAAAGCTTATTGTAAATTTGTGATATTTTGCCAGTTCTACTCACAAAACAGCAGAGAGCTGCTGGAAGGAAATGTTCCAGCTGCAAGAATAAGTGGAGCCCAAAAGTAACGTCCAAATAGAAGTGCTCCAGTTTGTGATTTTGCTTTGATCACCAGATGTTTGTCATGTGACTTAAACATCATAGAATGAGGGCAGAAAGTGTCACGCTGAGCTAAAATCTAAAGAATGTATAGCTCAGCAAGAGAAATATACAAACAGTTATTAGTTTTATCAGTTTTGATTATTCCTTATTTTGTCATAACACAGATAGCAAACTGTGTCTTCACACAGAGGTTTTATTTTATTCCTAAATATGTGAAATTGAGAGATCATGGGTGCAAGGCAAGACAGATGCTCCAGATTAAAAATATTGATTTCCCTATTTTGATGGGGGACTTGCCTCTGTCAAGACCCTCACTGTTCCTTGTGTACTGCCTTATAGGGACATTAGTAAATTGTAAAGAGTATTAGTCTTCGTTCGTAAGATTTCCAGCATTGGAGTAATATATTTCCCCCCCTAGTTTTAGCATTGACATTCATTTGATTTAACTTCCTCCAATGTAGCGTACTCGAAGGAGGCTTTTTCAGCTTCTCGTCTGAATTAGCTGAGCTGTTTGAATGTACAGAATTGAAAGGACACTTCTATGTTATCAAGTCCCAACCCTTTATCATCTCTGTCAATCATCTCATGTAATGCAAAGCTTCATCTAAAATCTCCTTAGGTTTCTGCTCTTATTATTCCTGTAGGATGAGTGTTGCAAAACTTTGATGCCCTAGTGGTTAAAAAGTCTCTTTCAGCATCCAACCTAAATTTATTCAGGATCTGTTTATAGCTACTTATATTGAAACGATAAAATTATATGATGCACACCTCAAAATTCCTAAATGTCTTGGAGGAGACCAATTAATCTGTACATCTGACTGCACTGCCGCATCAGTAGTGCCTCTCCTCCATCCTCTTCCGCCCAGTCACATTTGTGTCCCCTGATGCCTCAGGTACTTCTCAATTCCTTCCCTGAGATGTGTCAGTAGATTAGCCTGGCAAAAATAGCCTCATTTTTGAGGGGATAGATTAATGCTGGTACAGTGCTCTGAAACAGCTCTGCAAAGGGGTGACACAAGGGAGAGAAGCGGGGCCAGCAAATTCATTTTTATTTTGCTGTGGAACCGTAAGCTCAATTCTAGATAAAACTATGATAATACTTTCTCTCCCAACCTTTTGTCTGCATTATCTGTTAGGCATTTTAAGCTCTCCAGATCAAAGACTGTGTCTTACAGTGAACTGCATGGTGACAAGTGCAATAGATCCCCAAATTCAGGTATCATGACAGCACGATACGGGATCGCAGCTGAAGGAGCTTTTTCTGACTGTGCGCCTTCCATAGCACTTTCTGTCATGAGTTACAAACACATCCAGCTGCACTAAAACAGATTAAAGATAGATTAAAACTCTGCTATTTGCTTTCAGCTTATTGTAGCTGATGATACGTGAATTGTAAATTAGGAGCATTTTGGTTTAGTAAGGCATGAAAAAACAGGAATTTTCTTACTTGCTTGAGAACTTACTTGACCAACTTAGCAATTTTTAACAGCAAATAGTTTTGAATTCTTTTTTTTCTTCATTTGCTCTAAAGATTTCAAGTGTGTGATACAAATTTTTATACACATTTACAAGGTAACAGGGGAAGATAGCATTTATTAGTCTGGATTCTGGACAAAGGTGGGCATTTTTTTAATAGGTGCATTTATGTGAAACAATGTATTGTTAATATTTTTTAGCAAATTCTGAGTATACCTTTTCCACCCTTTATAGTAATATCTTGTATTATCCCTGGTATCAGTCTGTTTCTCTCAGCAGTGTTGAGAAAAATTTCATGCTTATATGTTTTCCTCTATATTATTATTTACTTTTAAGAGAACTAAATATCCTCTTGTATTCTGCTAGATCCCCTGTAGACTTCCATAATGACATAGTTTTATTTCATCCTTTTGTTAGAAAGATTGAACTTTCATGTGTTGTATGGTAAGAGATCTGTCCTTGTTTTCAGGCAGTAGTTTTAGGGCAGCTTCTGTGTTCCAAATTATTTGTACCCAAATCAGCGATGCCAGCAGCCTTTATTTCAGTAATATAACATCTGGTTTGCTCTCAGATTTCCACAGAAATTCCCGTCAATAACTCTTTCAAAGTCAGTAATAACTGACTTTCTGAAAAATGGTCATTTAACTTACCATGTAAATGCTATAGGTGTTTTTGAGACCAGCTCCACTGTCTCTCTTCAGACAAATATCCACTGCTACAATGAAGAATTTTCTCTTCAAACAGTTTTTCCCCTTTGATGGCATTCTTGCCTGAAGAGGGAAAGTTGGATCAGTTTTACAGACTTAAAATCAGGAATTAATATGCAGTAGGGCTATGGCAGTGGCTCTAATTCTACTCACATTAATTTTCACTGTTGTTATTAATTAAACCCTGAAAATCAGGGATTTAATGGAAATGCTGACGACCTTTAATTATAGCATTTCAACAGTAGTACAGCATGTCCTCTACTGGTCCACAGGACATTCTGTACTTGAGGGGGTACAGAAACAAGTCACAGTTTTGGGTCTTATTTACGGTAAAAATCATGTCTGCTAGCTACATCCAGGTGAGTTATATGGAGTGAATATTTTCATTGTTTTGTTCAAGAACAATTCACCAACAGACACTGATTTTTATGTGATCAGTCATTGTTCAAAATTATCTGCCATTGTTTTAGAACATATTTCAGTGCATGGATTTCTCACACACTATTTATGTAGCTTATTACCTCCCACTCACAAATAGGTCTGCATCTTATATTTAAATCACAAACTTTTGGCAGAAAGGATCACATTTTGTTCCCTGTTTGTCTAACATCTATGACAGTGGAGTCCTGATCAGGATTCCTATGCGCTCTCATGCTATTAAAAATAAATTACAGTAATTCAGCACAGATGAATTGTGCCACTGTGTCTAATGTCCTTATGTTATGTGCGTTCCATTTAAGGCTTCAAGATAAATTTTAACTGTGGAGGCCTTGACTGTGTAGAGTACTGCAGTATTTGTGTCAAAACACATGCTCTGGTTGCAGCTGCTGAATTGTCAAGAGGGACACCGAAGAGCAGGGAAGAATCAGATACTGTGGAGGGCAGTAACTTTACTGTGTTTCTAGTTCGTTGTATTATTTTTTAGGCATATAACCATATAATCCTGGCGTTTTTCTCTGTGAAAATCAGTATTATACTTGCTAATTCTTAAATGACTTTGCAACATATTTTTCTGTTAACGAAAATTTCTACATTTATGCGATTTTGAGATTTTCAATTTTCACTGAAGGATGGAATGGAGATGGGTACAAAGTTTTGACTCTAGTGATGGTAACCCAAGTGCAGTATAAAAGTCTGAAATACAGTGATAAGTTTAAGGGAATAACAATATTTCTGACTAAAACAATGGCTTTTGGAGAGCATGAAAAATGACTTTTAAAGTATTTTTGTTATTGACAAAAACTGGTGCTAGCTAACCACTGTTGCCTTGGTTAGCTAGCAGGAAAAAAAAAGAGAGAAATTATGTATATCCTGTAATTTGTGGAGAAAGGAATTTGAGGATACTCCATATTGAAAAAGCTCTAACTCTAAAACTTTATAAGATTCATAATGTACCTTGCACAAGTTATGTCTGACCTACCCCACTCTTCCAGATGGTAGAACTGTGAGAAATGGTGGGTAGATATTGGGACACGGTACTTTAGTGAGAACAAGCGAAGGTGAGGACTGGACATCAGAAACTGTTACTCTTGGTCCTGACCTTGAATTCTGCATTTTCTTTTTTTAGAGTTTAGAGTTTGTCAGTCAGAGGATTCCTTGGACTCTAGCATACGTGTGGTCATCCTCTTGCAGCTGGTTCACAGAACTCTGCCTCACCACCCAGGTAGTCCTGCTGAATTTATAGGAATCCATCCATGGGTTGGGAGATTGGTGAACAGAACCAGTTCTCCACATTAGCAACTAGAGAGTGTCAAAGCATTCATCAGAATTAACAAATTCTGAATTACTTTATGGATGATGAACGCATGAATTTCTATAGATAAGAAGTCATTCTCAAGCATGCTCCTCTCTTGGGAAGAACCAGGGAGGGGAGAGCAGGATGGCCTCTCTTGGTGGCAGTAGGTATTGGGCTTGCACATCTCAGATACAAAGGAGCAGCCTCAGAGCTTGACAGCATCATATGTCCGTAGTCATCTCTGAGAATGCAATATAAAATAATAATACCTATAGCAGGTTATAAGGGAACATACATGTTATATAAATTTCGTTGAGAAATCCTCAGGAATAATTGCTTCAAGTGCTTTGGAAAGCTGGTTTTGTGCAAGAGCAGCAGAGACTTCCCCTTGCTGCTCAGCAGAGCCAGCTTTGATTGGCTGGGTTTGGCAAACGCTGTGGATGCTCAATGCGGCACACAAAATTGTTAGCATTAGAAAATGTCCTGCTGTGTGGCTGGGTTTAATGCACTATTATATGGTATGGATGCAAATTTAGTGGGCTTGAAAATGGAGAGATTGAGCCTGAAACCTGTAGGCTGTGTCCTTGGCCCAAACTAACCTATCCCACTACAAATCAGGAGTCTACTGCAGGGGAAGGTAATAAAGTAGTAGCTGATTAAAATCTGGGTCTTAAAAGGGAGCTTTGACCAGGCAGAAGACCACAGTGGGACTGTGCTTTCTTTTTTGTTTGCTTGTGGTTTTTTTTTGATATTTGTATTCTTTTTAAGGAGCAGAATAGCTGCCAGTTTAGACACACATGAATTATAAATCTAAAATGTTAAAATACCATTTAAAAGTGGCATACTGCTACAGACAATATTAAAAGAATGCAGTTTGAGAAGATGTCCTTGCTCACACTGTAATGGGATTGCCAGTGCTGCTTAGCACATCACAAGAAAGTTTTATCTTAAAAGAGCAAAATAATATCATTAACAGAAAATTAAACTTAAAGTCACCATGAACTATGGACTTAAAACACCCTCAAGAAATGAAAACCAATTGTCTGTTGGAAAACCAGGAGGTCAAGTAGTCATTGACCAACCAAAAGCTGCACCGACTGCTGAAACGTACAGTACTTTCAAATCCAATTAACTGTTTCAAGCAGACAGTCCTCATTTTCTCTTTCATCAGGAAGAGAAATTTGCAATCATATATTCCAATGAAAGTTAAGTTGTTTTGATCTGATAATTGTCAGATGTATTTATCTTAATTTGTGAGTTTCTAATGCTAAAGCTCCAAGCTGTTCAGATATAACAGAAGTACTGGGAAATGAGGTACAAAATGCTGGAATTCAAATTAACCAATAAATATATTTTAATATATATCAGCAGGACTCTAGAGGATTCCATTAATGTTGAAAAATAGAAAGGATTTAGGTTAATTTGGTAAGAAGGCAGGTCAGAACGTTTACAACAGTGGCATAGAATTGTATAGAGATGCAAAATTTTTCAAGAGAGCAGAATTTTTTCAAAAACGCTGACTCTAGCTGTCACAGCCCTGCCTTGGTTAAATCCAGTGGAGAGATATGAGGACTTTCTAATTTGCTTTCCCTCTATTTTAATAATAGCTGTGCATAAGTAATTTATGAAAGGCCAACCAGGCAGTGGGCAACAGAAAATTAAACTCATTTTATCTGAAAGCAGGTGGATTTCTATATATCATTAACATGCATAGAATTCTCACAATGTTATTTCTCATACTGATGGAATGTAACCAAATAATATATGAGTTTTTTGCTTATGCACGAGTGAAATTTTTAGATAAAAGTGCCAGCCCCAATGGCAATTTTCTGCAAAACGAAAACTAATTCTGCGAAGCTTCTTATTACTGGGAAGACTCATTTGGCTTGCATTAGAGACTGACATAAGTGACTTTAGGATTTTACTAACAGATTAGATGAGATGTGCTATATGCAGTAATATCATTAGAGAATGTAGCGGCAGAAGCAGAAGAGTTTGTGGCACTTAAGGACACTGGCACAAGTAAATTGTTTTCATTTATGAGAAGCTTTTGTATAATTTTTTTTCTTGTGATAAGAATGTGTTCTAGTTTGAGGTTTCCCTTGTGCTTCTACAAGATTTAACACCGTTTGTATCTAAATCATTCCCCTTGTTGTTTCACCCACTGATACTAATCAGTATATGCCTTATATAATCTATATCACCCAGACAGACACTAGATATTTATGAGAAAAGCAACTAAATAATGTAATGCAAATGTTATTCTAATCTGTACAAAGAAAGAGAAGCAAACCGTGTATTTCTCTACTTGCTTTGCTTTTACTTGATCTTGTTGTGCTACAACAGTTTGAATGAACCAAGTGAGGCTTTCCTTTTCTTTATTCATAAAACTCAGTGTTACGGGATAGTTTATTTTAATTCTCATACCCAAAGGTATATCCTATATAAAACTTTTTTCTATTGTTACATCTTGTTTAACAATAAACGTCATGTGATACACAGTGTTTTTCTCTGAGGCAAGAGAAGGAATAAAAGACTATGATAAATGCATAGCTCTTATAATATTATCTGCTATTTTACAATGAGGATGAGGGAACAGCCAAGTAGCTTGTTGGGAAGTGAAACTTTCAATTCTATTGCACTTAATTCAGGAAGCAGTAATAATAGCTACCAGGAGTTAGTAGTAACTAGCCCTTTAATGGCTTGGATGAGTGTGTACTGCGTTTTTGTACTTGGGAATATATTTTGTTCACATTTGAATTTCAAAAAGAGAGGGAAGATAGGACTGTGTTGTTGGAGCCAATGACACTGACCCTGGTCGTGTGACAGGGATCATCGTCCTTTGTAGCCCTGGCCCGTGTCAGGTGGCCAGGCCCAGCTGTTCTCCAGCTGTTTGTTCCCTTTCCTATGTCGGCACTCATGTGTGTCACACTTGCATTACAAGACTTTTTCTTGGTTTGCCCTGATAGCAAAGTTTACATTGTCCTCCATATTCAGTACTTTTACAGAGCTATCTTTCCTACAAATGCCATAAGAAATAGGAAAGTAAAATCCTCAGGTAAACTGTATGGATAAATATAAAACGACTGTATTTAGTTTAGTGAAGCTAATCCGAGTGTATAATGCTCTACTTCAAAAACAGTTTTTGGACCAGTATAACCAATATTAAAGACAGCCTTGATATTAAAGAGAACGCAAGGTAATGTCAGGTGAAAATGCTGCTCTCCACCCTACTGAAGTAAATGCAGCAAAATTCTGCTGAAGTTGAAAGATGTTTTTCAGACTTTGCTTAGCATAAACAGGAACAGAATTTGACACGATTGTTGCATGGCCCAGGCTAATGTATTAAACAGTAATCATTAGCACCCAAATGGTAATGTTCAAGCAGATCGGTTGCAAGGCTCTTGACTCAGTTACCTAAACACCTTCCCTGTGCAATCACTTGCAGCTGTTAGTGAATGAAGAGAATGAAAGAGAAGAAATGAGTGAAGAAATAAAAAAAAAGGCACTTTAGTACAGAGGTACACATATTTTGCACCGAATGTGCTGAGATCTGACCTTTGCTTCCTTGGGAGATCTCAAATATCAGATAGAGACTCAAGTTCTCATTCCAGCTCATTCTCCATTGCCTTGTACCTCTGTTTATCTGATCTGACTGCTGTTATTTTTATATAATGGCAGCAACCAGACATAGAAGCTTAAGGCTAAACTGTCTGGATCCTTGTAGATGACTAAGTCTCTTTCCTGGAATCACAGATGTGTAATTCCGAACATCAATACCTCAAATTTCATGTTAAAACCAAGTAGGCTTTTTTCCTCCATTTTCTCCACTGGAAAGCTATTCCAAGACCTTTTGCCTTTGACTACTGAAAATTTTCATGATAAGCCAAGTGTAACAACAAGGTTGTTCTTGTGATAATACTCTTCTATGTCTTAAACAGCTGATCTCTATCTTCTTTTCTGAAATCCAGTTTTAGTTATTGAAGACCTGCCTAGTAGGTCTGCAGCTCTGTTCTGCTGTTCCATGATCTGTCCAGATACTTCTGTGTCTTCTAACATTACCTAAGTGTATATTCAAGCCCATAACTCATAAAAAGTCAATTCAGCTCCTTCAGTGCTAGGAAACACTATTTTTTTTCAACATTCTCATTTACACTGATGCTTTCCAGATAATTATACTGAGTGCTGCAGCCATAACTGTAAGTCTTTTCTGGAGCAGTACAAAATATCTAAGTTGATTTTAATTGTGATTAAGTGCAAACAAAGGAGGGAAGTGAGAATAGAGAAAGTGTATTTCCATGGCATGACAACAGAATATTTTTTTGTTGCAAATGGAAAAAAGTAGCTGTACTTTTTTCTAAGTTTGTGTGTTATTTTTGACATATTTTATTTCCTGTTTAGAACATTAAAGTCAAATAGGCAAATAGATATGTCTTTACTTTTCTCCTGTTTTCATTTAAGTTTGCAACATTTGATGGTGTTTAGCATCTGCTTTCTATTCACAGCCAGCAATCAAATTATTTTCACTGTGTTCTTAAAAACTGAAAAATAAATAGTATATTTTTAATCTTAAGCATTTCAAAATGGAAAGAGATACTTTCCAATAAGTATCAGTAAGACTAGCTCTAAGTTGCTTGTGTTGACATACTGCTGAAGGCTAAAAACAGCTTAAACTGATTTTATTTGTTTATAGGGCAAATTATAAAATGTTCCACCAAAATAAGGAATGACAATTTTTGTCTACATAAATGTGCTTGTAAATGTAATGATGTTTGTTGTCATTTCAACATGACTACCATTATTGAAAGAGAAGAGCCAGTACTAATTCTTGCTGTCATATTTTTAAAAAATGAAAATAAGGCTTTTAAAGAAGCGTCAAGGTTTTCAGTGCTGATCATTCATCTCCTGCATGCTCTTAGTATAACACCCTCAGCAAAACAGACAGACAAAAGCTAACTAGAGTTCTGCTTTCTAATCTCTTTAAGCAACATACATTCAAGGATATTTCCCAACTTCAGAGTTTTCTGAAACTTAGTGAGACCGTATTGAATAAGATGTGAGGAATTCTTATTGTCTTAATGGTTGTATAACTGGGATGTAGGGTAAAGGCCTGGAAAACTCTTATTCTCATGTACCAAAGCCTTTCCTTCTCTTTCTCATTTAAGGACTTACAGGCTTCAAACTGTGTCTTGATCAGCTCTCATGGAATCAACCATCCAGTAAGAATGCTGGCTAGATAAAAGCTGAGAACACGATGACTTCTCTTTATGGGAATATTTTACAGTGGTCTTTATGCCTCTATCTGCTTTGGGAGCTCACCTCACAAATGCTGTCTTGGTCCTGCTGCAAACTGAGGTGTTGCTTCTCCTCCTCTTTTAAATTTATTATCTGCAGATGCAGGCACCAAGAGGTCTGCTCTTGTTACTGGAATAGCAATGTATGTTACAGGACTGGCAACACTGCAGTTTAGGAATAGATGCACTAGGTAAAAGTTAACGACTGTCAGGTCTGACGTCCACTGATAGGTAGCATCAGATATTTTGAAAAATAGAAACAATGATAATGCAATAATGAGTATAGAATGTGGCAAAATCACTGTTAAACTGTTTTCAGTTCTTGTTATTTGACTATTTTGTGATTAGGAACGGAAGTGAAAAATATCATTTCTAGATAAGATTTAAAAAAATGACTAAATAAGTTTTATGGCTGAACACATTTAGGAGGTGAGAAATCCTCAACTCCCATCTTGCCTTGGCCACCAAGGAGTCGCATGGGCTCACGCAAGGTGTTTGGACCTGCTTCATAAAGTCATGTCTCATTTTCTGTGCCCAACTAGAAAAGCCTTTAAATAGGCTGAGTATTTGCGTGTCCTGAAAACATTTCCACCTTAAAACTGCAGCCACACAGAGGCTTTGAAGCCAGGCCTCTTGTGTTGCATTCTTGAAATCAAAAGCTGATTTGGAAACGTTTCATTTTAGTTTCTTTGTGCCTCAGTTTTCCCCAGCTGCTAGTGGGACGAGATGGCACCTCTGATAGGAAGGAGGATAAGGCAACTTTCTGAAGTAACAGAGAAGGGCCAGGACTATGAGGCTGCTTTGCCAGAGGGGTAGAGAGGCGGAATGTGAAAAGCTGAAGCTGTAGATTCACCCAAATGCAGCAGCTCTGTGCAGGATGCTGCCTTGCTGGAAGAAACCTTCTGCTAAGAGAGGAGCAGGCACAGAAACAGCAAACTGCACGATATTATAAGACTGTTGGGGGAAATAACTCTGTTATGGGTCCAAGGCATC
The DNA here is from genome assembly GCA_034781795.1 of Crypturellus tataupa. Classification (NCBI taxonomy): domain Eukaryota; kingdom Metazoa; phylum Chordata; class Aves; order Tinamiformes; family Tinamidae; genus Crypturellus; species Crypturellus tataupa. The sequence continues at coordinate 9,027,437 of JAWLRI010000640.1, forward strand.
ACTCTGATCACAAAACCCAGGAAAATATTTCAAAGTTTCCTTCTTGCCTTTTAAATTAATTGAATCCTCAGATACTGCTTTAATTATTCATGCTGATGATGCGGTATTTTGTTCAGCAGTTTCTGAGAAACGGGAGCCATGACACGCTCACCGATTGTTACTATCATCATAAACTTTCCCACCATCTTTCGTCTTATGTAAATTTAATTCCAAACACACCACTTCATGCTTTATTATCTCACAACAGCAATTGCATTTGGCCCTTTGATTCGTCTGTGGAAAATGCATTATGAAGCAAAGCATAAATATCATAAAATGGTTAGTTCATGGGGCTTCTAATTTCAGGAACATCACAAAATGCTAATTCATAGTCTTCATTCTAGCATAAAAATATATTTCAGTGGATGTCATAAGGGTAAATCCCTGCTCTCGTTCTTCACTTTGGAAAATGCTACAGCTTAAAGAAACTTGAAAGCTCTCATAAAACTTACTGCCAACTAGCTTGCTAGAGTGTTCATCTAGACTTCAGTGTATTCTGAATTAAAAAAATATATAGAACCTTCAAAGTAGCCTAGGATGAGAAATAAATTAATGGAAGAATAGGTTTAATTTTATTTCTCTTCTCCTTGCCATATTTTACAGTGAATAGTGGCCTTCCAGTTGGTTTGGTTCTTCTCAAACAGTGACAAGCAGCCACTTCCAAGGTCGTCTCCTGACCATGAAGGTCCTGAACCACAGATGTATCAGCATGGTGCTGTGTTCGGATCTCGAATGAGACAAGTCGTCTGGTTTTGGCAAAACCCATAGGTGTCTGTGCGTGGTTTCCAGTGGGGAGCTTAGAACACAGAAGAAAAGTCTTGGCTGGAAGGCAAACAGAGCCTGTGGAATAGATAAAATATGAAAACACTATTTACAACCCCCTCTCTTGTGGGAGATGGACTAGGCACCCAGTACTTTTTCACTTTCTGATATGTATGTGTGATAATTTCATCCACAGCTGTTGCTATTTCAGTTGGTCCTCATTTTAAGGTATAATCCATACACCTTGGAAGTGCACGTACCAGCTGCATATACAGATTTATTCAACTTCGTATATTTTGATTATCAGAGTTGAAAACTGAATGGGGACCTTAAAACCACAAGTAGCAAAAAAGTTGGGACAAAATTTCACTACCATTAGAGGCAAGAGCGGGATTTTCCTTGTGTGAAAGAAAGAACAGTCTGTGCAGAAGATCATTTTCCTTTCCAGCAATTACAAAAGAAGTGAGATTTTTTTTAATTTTCCAACATATTTACCCTTAATTCATGTTTTTCCATGTGTCTGCAAATATGTTGTCATTTTGCTTGGTTCTTGAAATTCCTTCTGTCTTTTCAGGCTACCATAAGGGCACTGCTGGGATCTGAGAGAGTCCTTGCAGACTGAACAGAGGCAGCACAAGCTCAGCGCATGTGCTCTGTTATAGAAAAAGTTGAATCACGGGAATTGTGGCTGTTATGTCTCTGCTGCTCTACAAGAGCAGCCTTTGGAGCAGCTCCAAGCAGGACACAGTCCTTATGTCACCTTCGTCTGTGCATGTGCCCAAGCGCATGTTTGACAGGGGATAATAATCCGGACATACATGGGACCTGTGTACTACGGAAGCTGCATTTTGGTTCTGCTTCCCATTTGTCTGTGCAGACAGTAGGCGATTTGGAGCCTAAAGATGGTGTAGAAATGGCAAAGGACTTGCTAGCTGCTCTTTTTCTTGTCTATTAACTATAACACTTTATGGAATTGGGATTATTTGATCCTTTTACACAATAAAATTTGTCAGGCATCCGTAGGTGATGCTGGTTCTTGTCTAATATTTTCAGTTATGTTACTGGGACTTTAAAACTGAAGTAGCCTCCTCTTAAGCATAACTTTCAAAGATAAAAACAAAACCAAACACCATTATTTTCAAATGACACGAAGAGTTGTGAATAAAGGTGATCAGCTGGTGCAAATTCAACCTAGTTTTGATAGAATACTTACAGATATATTGATTTGTATCAGTGAGGATATAATTTGTTGTCTTTCATGAGGATTTATGCAGCAGCACTATTGTATTCTTCAACAGTCATTCTGATAAAAGAGCATCTACTCCTGTTATCCTGCAGACAGTTGTATGCATATATACATAGGAAAATACTAGCTACTCCTATTTTTTTCAAGTTGGGAGGATAGCAACTGGAGCAGGGAAGAAAAAGGGATCTCCTACCTAATACAGGCAGTTCTAGTTTTTAAATTTTGGATCATGCTTGCTTAGGATCAGAACATTTATGTGTGTAATGTGACAACCTTGATTTTTGTACCGGCTCTCAAAACTGTTGAGTTTGTGATTTTATTTTCTGCAAGTCATCATCATTATTTACTCTTAGATGAATAATTTAGATATGTTACTTTTATGAAGACTGGAAGGAAAATTGAGTCTGTATCTCCAATGCCAGCAGAGAGTTTGTAAATTGTATTAGGCTGGAGTTTCTAAAATCCGGTCACTGCTGTAGATTATTTTATATATGAATGGGAAAGAGTAAAGTGTATTTATTCCAAAGCACATTCACATTTTAAAACCCCAGTAGGTAAACTTTATCTTCTTAATATTAACAACATAGCATTGCTAAGAAAACAAACTTGTGCTCACCTTGTGTTTTTATATTTTCTTTAATTTTGGATGCTACAAACAACATAACCATGGTGGACCATAATAGCCCATGATTTCTAATATTGGGTAAAGCACAAATATAAAATATATTTGAAGCTCAGCTTTAAGTAGATTATAAACATTTAATATAGAATGTTATCATAATATTCAGAGCACCAAATTGCAGACTTCTGTCACCCACTTTCAGGCATGCTTCTGAAGATCATAGTTAATTCTGCTGATTTATGGTAATGCTGCAGCACTATCATATGCAGCATCAGAAACCACTAACAAGCTTAGTATAAGCTTGGACTGAAATGGTTTGAGGTTTAAATTTCTGTAACGATTATAAACTAGAGGGAGTGAAATCCCACTTCAGCAAAAAAATAAAAGTGTCTTGTTACAATTCAATATTGCATCCTCTCTCTCTCCCCCTCTCATTCCAAACCCCCCTTATTTCTCTTCTCTCTTTAGCTTCTCTGAGGAGCCATATTTGAGAAAGTAATTTTAAATTGTGACTGGCATTTTTAAATTTAAAAATAATCCTTTTTGTATGGTAATGTGCTTTATAATTAGGAGACACAATGTTAGCATTTATTGGAAGTAGAAAAAAAGCTAGGCTGAAAAGTATTAAAATCAACTAGATTTTTTTTGCTCATTTCATTTGAAATGATAGCTATTTATAAAACAAATCTGATGACTTTGCCAACCCTTTCCATAAACATTTTAATAATGTAAGTCTTATTTGACTATTTCAGGGGCACAGTGGACTGCAATTACCAAAAAGTCTGTTTTAAAACTCACTCTCAACTTAAGGTTAGTAGGATGCTAATGAGGGTGTGCCAAGAGAGAGCATTAGGAACCAAAACTTTAATGGAGGCAAAATTGTAGTGGTGCTTTTTTTTCGTAATGAAACAATCAAAATATCTGTGATAACTTAAATAAGCTGAAAAACAAGTCTTACATGTTTCTCTTTATGCACTGTGCTCTTCTCTTTCCTACACCTTTACGAGAGCTGTGCTCAGTAGCCATCTTTGGCAAAAGGCCAGCATTATACTGGAAATAAAAAATTTCGGCATCCTTGGCCCAGGGGCAGGCAACATATTGCCATTTTCAGATTATAGTTTCGCAGCCAAATCAGTCAAAATTGTTTTTTCTTTTCTCTGCTCTCATCAGAATGTAAAATCGGCCAAAATTTTCAAGAGGATTTGAAATGCTTACTTTTTGGGCATCAAATTTGATATAATCATGGTATCCGAGTTTCAAATCTTAAATAAGTTTCTTTAAAAAGTTATCTGGGAATGTAAGAATTATGACCTCTGCAAATCCTTCAAATTTGTGAAAATTAAAGTCAAGCTAAACAATGCAAAGGAAAATGCATTTCCCCTTTTGCATGAAACTTGTACTTAAGTGATTGTTCTACTTAGTGCCAGCTGTTTGATTTGGCAGAGTTCTAGTATTTTTGCCAATCCTTTAAAAAAATCATGATCACTCATTAATCTAAACTTAATTTTATTGGGCCAAATTTAGGTATACCTGTTAATTTCTATGGAACTATGAGTTTTTTAAATTAAGAAAAAAAATGTGCTGACTATATTAATTTCTTGCGCTTAATTGAGCTGAGCCACATCTGATTTGCAATTTTACCAATTGTACCTCCATATTGCCTTTTTCATCCCAAACACTTAAAATAAGAATCACAGCTTAAACTTCTAATTATTTTCACTAATACCTTTTAGGGGATGAACTGCAGAATTTGCCATTATGTGAATCCTGCTGCATCAGGACACTGTACCAGTTTGTTTTGTGATAAAGAGTGTTACCTTCATCAGGGCAAATCTGCGCTGCCAGGCAGTGTCAGTCCAGCAGCCACACAGCTCCTTGGGCTCACACACTTCAGTCCATCTCTTATTTAGAGAGGCATGTGGAGCCCACTGCCTTCCTGCTGAAAAGATGAGCAAGTCAGTCAGCTCCTCTGGGGTTTGAACTGCTGTCTCCAAGTTGTTCAACTATTTTGCATCTGATGCTAAGGCTACTGGCGTGGCTAATGGTCAAGGCTTTCTATGCCAAAAAACAGATCTGAGTGGTTCTGTTCCCTTTTCCATCAGCCGAGCAGAGGTCTGAAAAGGAAAGCCCCGGGTTCTGTAGGATTTGGGAGGGCTCATCATCTGCTGTTGCAATACGGACTCCACACGCTACAGCTTTCTTTTCAGGATGTCACTCTCCCGCCTCCACACTCACCACCAAACAAACATAGAAATCTACTACTGTTCTCCCCATGCACTCCATTTTCTTCCAATCTGAGAGCCATTTGTGTGTATAATTGAAAATTAGCAGTGCAGCTGTTTGAAGAGAGTAATTTATCACAGCACATTGTTCGCTCCTGACACTTTAGACCTGGCTCTAACAAGGCAGTGGTTGCTGGGGGTTGAGCTGCAGAAAGTGATTCGGCTGTAATGCCGCGTTTCCCCTGCTTTGTTGCTAATTGTAGCCTCTTTTTCTCCATTGAATTGGGAGTTGAGTAAAAGAGCTTGTTTGCTCTGTGCGACGAGGCTGCCAGGGCCGCTTGGGCTATTATCACAAGATACTCTTGATCTTTTGAAAAGCAGGAAATAGAATTTTTCTCCAACAGGGAAAGTAATTTGCGATGCGTCCATTAGTTCTTCATTAAAGCAAGATTAAATTGCACGGCAAATCACATCTGTGTTTGGATGATTAAAGGGTGGCATTTTAGAGGCCAAAACTAATTACTAGCCAAAATGAATGGGAGTGAAAAAACAGTCATGTTTTTACATTAGATAGTGTGGCTTGTAATTAGATTCAAGCTAATTCCACTATTTCTTCTCATTTAATGAGATGAGCCTGTCCTCATCTTTTTCTAGGCCATGCTAACAGCCCCAAATGTATAATTTTGATAATACTGAGAGTTTACTTTATTGAAATTTCTTAGCTACCTGCCACAAGTGACTGTTCTGTCTAGTGGTGCTTCATTATACATCAACACGAGCCACTGTGCATGGCCCTAGTGAGCATCTCAAGCACTCTCTGTGCATTTATATGTATGCATATATACACGGGGATGTATGTGTGTCTGTATATACACATAGATACATAAATAAAATGCTCATGATACACGTATATATTAAGCAAATTCAGGAATCTTTAAAGAGTATTGAAGGAAAGATAGATCTTTGCGTATGTGCAAAGTACAAATCTCCATGGAAAATTTCTTTAATTGAGAAGATTTGGAGGTTGTTCTTCCTCCAGAGAAGAATGAGATAAATAGTTGCATCAGGTGGTGAATGGTTGAAATAACACAGCTAAATCATTTACTGCTTTTTTAAAAAATGAGGTTCCGCTAATTGTTATTATAGCAGTAACTCTCAGTAGAAGCTTGAAAGAGAGAGCTGATTCCAAATGACTAAGTAATAATTTGTTACCTTCAGGATAACTTACATTACTAAGATCAGAAGTTCTTATTTCACATAAGCAGATGCCAGCGTGATACTTGACTTCCTGTACTTAATTCCCAATACTTTTATTGAGAATGAAACAGGAGTGAAACAATAGCTGGGACGTATAGATGTTCCATAAAATGGCTATATAGTTACTCCCAAGGACAGACATATGTGCATGCGTCTGCTCGCAGAGCTTCGGTGAAGCTGCTATGGAATAATGAAGGGAGGCAACTGAAACAGGGCAGAGGGAAAATTGATGTAGAGCAGAGATTGTCCTATAAAGATGACTCTGATCCTCCAATTCCAGAGAGATTATTGGCATTTGGGAGCATGCCCATAGCTAATGGTTCATAAGTGGGCATTTCTTTCTCTGGGGCTCCCAGCTCCATAGGCAATAGAACGTTCAGTGAAAAACTTGGAGGACATTTGGCCCTGAGAGGTATTTATAGAAAAAGTAAGCAAAAAAGCATACTAGAAACGTTGCAGTCATGAAAAAAGACACCTTGAAGAGTTTACTATTTAAAGGTCTGATCCTCAAAGGTTTCCCTTTATTGGCTGTTGATTTGCTGTCATGAACTTACCATTGGCATCTTAGTACTTTAAACATGGGTATGTAAATAGATAATTGTGTTCTTCTATTCCTATCTTTATAGTAGGCATTTGAAGAATAAGTGGAGTATATATTTCCTCCCTTTTCCAACTTCCCAAGTGTATTTTACAGGCCGCCAAACACATTCTAAGTTTTTTTTTTTTTTTTTCCAGTCTGCAATGGCCCTTCTTAGAAATTCATAGGGTGTACATGTATGTAGATTTCTTATTTGAGCAATATCAAACAGTTCCCACTACCTGCAAAATTCTCTTCTTCTGGGCATTTTTCACTGCCTTGTCTTTGGATCTGTCTGTATGAAACTGGGAAGCAATGTTGTGGACTGTTTGTCTTGCTGTCTGCAAAAAGCTCACTGGTTTGCATTCACTATCGATTTTTGTCTAAGACTTGATGCTTGAATGTACCAGCCATGAAACTGCCCACAGCAGAATACCATAGCGACACCCGAGCTCACTTATGATGGATGTGATGAGGTCTCGGGTTTTTTTTTAGAGAAGCCATAATGTAGTCCATGATTGTCACTTTTGTCTAAATTTTCTCACAACATGATGAAAACAGTGTCTAGCAAAGCAAGAAGTTAGGTTGAATTGCCAAAAAATAAACAAACTGTTACAAAGAACAGAAATCCCCCTGGGTCTTTTCCTACTTCTCATTTAGGGACTTCCAAGTGTAAGTTAGTCATGGGAGTGAGTGTCGGATGTCTTAGTATTTTGCCCCATGAAAGCTACTTTTTAGAGGTTACTTGCAGTTGCTTCTTTGAGCTGCTGCTGCTGGATGCTTTTGTCTCATGGAATTTCTAACCTGACTTCCATTTTTTTTTAACTTTCATGGTTTTTTTTTAGTTGATAAGAATGTGTTTTTAGTGACTCAGCTCTTTACTACGTATTGTTTGTGTTATCTCTAGAGATAGGTTGCACACTAATGGACAAGAGACTGGCTACCTAGTTTTAAGGATTAGATAAAGTCAAGGTAGTAAGGGCAATGGAAATCTGCTACAATATTTCAAACTTATAGCACTAATTTATTAGCTCATTCTACATAAATCTTATCAAACTCATATCTTTTTGCAGTGACCACAGATTATACTAATAAAACAGATAAAAAGGTTGGCATTTGAGTATTTTGTCAAAACCACTTTTTCTTACCTTTGTTCGATGTGAGGGACTCATGCCATTGCACCTGCGTTTGAATTCTCCTAATTACAGGGAACCTTGCTTGCTAAAACAATAAGAGAAAAGTGTCCATTTATCATTGCTTGTAGCTAGAAGAACGATGACTGACATTCCCGCAGATACTCTGGCAGGCTGAAAGGCCTCTTGCAGCTACTGCAAGGGCTAAGAATTCATCTGAAGACAGAAGGATTCCAGCTTGTTCCAAAGGCAGTTTAAATTTCCCAAACTTGGAGTTGCAGATTTCAAAACATTTAAAGTTCTCTGCTACCCTTGAAAGCCTCCTGCAATAATGGAATCAAAGTCTCTGATAAAAAGCTTTAATTTCTGTTTACAGATACTTAAATGGCCTGTATTTTCATCTTCCTAACATATTTACTTACAACAGCATATGCAACCATAGGTTCTATAATTTTCTAAGCAGTATACTTAGAAATGAAAGATCTGAGAAATCTGGAGAAATTAGTTTTGTTTATGGTAGTGGTTCCTAGAGAATTTTTTACTACCTACCACCCTGAGTAGCAGCTGATGTACATCTTGTTTGATTGTTTCCAGAATTTCCATGGCTGGTGCATGAAAATGGCAGCCCTGCGGATGAATAACAAGTATTGCCACGCTCTGCTGGGTTCCTACGTGAATGGTAAGCCATAACTTTTGGACTCGATCATCTAATTTTATGCATACAAATCAATTATCTAAGTAGCCTCACTACAATGAACTCCAAAGTTCAAGATTAGAGAAAACAGAAGTCAGAATTTTGTCCATAAGCAGATGATCCATAAAATGTTACAATCATTTCAAAGAATTAAAGAAATAGTAATAGACCAGAGTGTAACCCTTGACTGCCTTCTTTTCTCCAAGTGCACTGAGGTCAGTCATCCAAATTCTTCGATAGTTTCTGATTGTTTTGCAGAGGATGAAACAGTTCTCTTGGGGGGAAAATAACCAACAATTGAGAAATGTGGCTTCTTAACCTCCTTAAACTAGTAAAATAAATGTTTGTGTGATTGAGTGTATAGTTTGGTCATAGTAAGAGAAATACTGGGGGAAAAGTAATTTGTGAGAAAAAAAATTGTAAGAGGTTCATTTTATGGCATGAAGCAGAAGGAAAGGTTTTCTTGGCAAAGATGCAGTGCAAGGTAGGAAGAAGGTGGAAGAGCTTATGAGAAAGCAGCTACATCAAGAAAAGAGACAACATTTAACAACTGGAAGCAATGAGGGAAGTCAGCAGCATGTGACTGTGCGACTACGGCTTGTTTTCACTGGCATTATCAGAAGTGAAATGTCAGCAATAGAGATTCACTTGAGTGATTTATTTAAGCCATGATCTTGGCATTTGGTGGCGGCACTATAATTGAAAAAGTTGATCAGATCTTCCTCTAACAAATTCGGTACTAAGACAAGTAATATTCAGCCCACACTTCTCCTTTGATGCTTTAATGGCCACCACAATTTTTTGTTGGTCATTCGCTTGCGGTTGAAGTAAGTGTGCAAAGCCCGGGCTGCCTCCATTTGTCTATAGCTACTTCAGGAGCTTCGGAAGGCATTGAGCTCATAAAACTGCAGGCTTCAAAGAGCGTATTCAGAGATCCCATTCTGCTGCTGTCACTTCTCGAAGGGGCACTTTTAAAGTATATATGTCCTTCTAATAAAATGTTTTTTAAAATATAAACCTGACAATGGAGATAATTGAAAGAAAATCTCCATTGGCTTCAGTAACAGTGGAACTGATTCCATAGTTTAACACTGCTATTTCTAAAAAAGTGTTATCTTTAAGTGTATTCCTAATATAAGGAGGTACAATTCAAATTTCCCTCTTAATTTTCTGGAAATCCAGTATGTCTTTAATCTCGACCTTTAAATTAAGTTAGTGAGTTAGCTTTAGCACCATGATAAGGAATTGTAGGATGCAAATGATTGTCTCTTCTAAAGCAAAACAAAACAAAAAGCACACTTATAAGCAGAATTCATCCTATTGGGTATATACCAATCTGAAAAGTTGATGGAATGTTAAATCTAGATTGTAACTTATCAAAGTATAGAATGGGAATTATGTAATTTTAGTTCCCATTTCATAGGTCTCCATTGTTGTATATATAACATCACAATCATTTGCCAAAAAAAAAAACTGTGATGTTGCCAATTCAGCTGTTTTTCTTCAAAGTGATATCAGGGGAAAAAAAGGAGAAAAAAAAAAGTGAGCAGTAGGGAAAAAAGACAAAAGGGCAGGTCAACCGTAATTTCAGACCTAAAATCTGGACTATTCCCTTTGACTTCAGTTGGATAAATCCCCAAAGAAATACCTTTGAAATTATTACTTTTGAAATTGTTATTTACCTGGCTAATGTAGCAAGCTAGTTCCTCTGAGAATTGGAAAAGCCCATTAAGCCAGCTTGAACACTGTCCAGCAAAGTGGCTTGATTCAGGTCTCTTACTGTAGACTAAATAATGATGTTATCATGATGATGGCTTTGTAGTCATAGCTAATAGCATTGGAAATAGCCATGCAAGCACAGGACTTCAATGAGTTTTCTGCTTTTTCACTAATTAATCTACTTCCTCAGACATTTAAGAGCCTGCATTTGGGGCATATTCTGTTGATTCAGTTTGACTTCATTGAGAAATTGGCTTGCATAAGCATTCCAGAATAATTATTTCACCTTTGGTATTCTGGAGTAATTCCTCTATGTAAATACTTTATTTACAATTATAAACTACTTCATTCTGAAATAGTTACTCTGCTTCAGAAAGCAATAGTTCATGTGAAATAAATGCATTAATGTTCTAGAATAAAAGTCTCTACAACAGAAAATATTCTGGAATAGCTAAATTATAGGTATATGAATGATCCCCCTCCCGCAAAGACAATAATAGAGGAAAAATTAGAGGATTGCACCATGTCTACCAGCCACTTCCGATACTAGCAATCATTTAATTGACCTTCCAAACTGTTTTTCTGTATTCCTGGCTATTCCCAGAATGCATCATACTGCTTGGAAAAGCATGAGTCTCTTAATGGTCTTTAGAGATAATGCAGTTGCCAATCAATAGAAATTAGCATTGGTGCTATATGATAAATATATATTTTTCATGGCTCTGTACTTCTGTTCTGAAACAGGGAGTAAATTATGGACTTGCTGGGAGTCTTGTACAAATCTCCATTTTCATCTTGGCAGAAGCACTTAAGGAAGCCAGTGGGATGATACAGTGTGATGCTGTGTCCAGTGTTCTGGACTAGACTTGTGCTTAAACTAGAGAATTTACTTTTGCCTGCAGATGCAGTGGACTGATTATTTTTTGCTAACTGGACAAAAAACTAGGCAAAACTTAATTCTGTAAGCCTTAGGGACATACTTTGGAAATAGCTCTCATAAACTTTTCAACATTGGACTTTTTTTTTTTTTTAATCTCAAGATAATTGGAATTTAAGGAATCAGAATTGGAAGGAATCCCCTGCTGCATTGAGTCTGGTCTCCCACAGTCACAAGTAACCAGAAACAGAATTCACACAATACTCACTGATAGAGTGGGCAACTCAAAACACACAGTAAGACTCTACATAGTAAAAATGAGACTTTTAGTCTCTAATCCAAAGTTGGAATTCTGTACTAAACAAGGGAAGACTTGGCACTGGGGACAGACAGTTTATTTAAGCTAATGTGGATACTCAGAAAGCCCATATATTACATACATTAAAATTTTTCTCTTCTATAAGACAATCCCAGCAGTAAATAACAAATAAGTATAATTCTGATGAAATTTGGGCTACCAGCTGTGGCTAGTTACTTTTGATGAAAAAAATAGCTTGAATTTATAATGTATTTATTGTTGAATTAGATCTACAAATGGCATGATCAGACCAGCTATTTGTTGTACAGTAGATAAACTGGTCAAAGCAAAGTTACTGCAGAAAATTGGCTTGACCGAGTTAAAGAACTCTGGAAACTTTGAGAGATATTGAAAAGGTATTTCTTCTAACTGATACGGTTAGCAAACAGTCACAGACTTGACCTGCATTTATTGAAATAGATACATTGGTATAATTGCACAAAACAGAATTAGGCAAACATTTAGAAGGAAGGCCAAAGTGCTTTTCATAAATGTAGGACAACTGTAAAATATTTCAGAAGTGCTTCATGGTACTGAACGCAATATTGTCTGGCTAAGATCACACAGTTGTGTTAAGTTTTGGCTTACATTTTGCTGTGTCTATTTCAAATTTAAAGAGGGAGATATGCACCTGAGACATTGCCTTTCTCCCATTCGTTTCATTTATCCAATATATTAAATTACCTTTCTCTGCTTTGTATAGCTTGCTCATGTAGCACAAGAATGTACTTGGTAAAGTATAAAAGCAAACGCACGTACAGGAGCAAACATCTTGAGGACAAGGACGACTGCTGGTCCTGTTCCTTTAGAGCCCTCCTGGGACCTACTACAGCTTCCTCTCGTCGCTGCTGGGACCTACTATAGGTCCCTCTAAATCTTTCTAATCCTAATCTCTTTCTCTAATCCCTCACTCCAATCCCCCAATCCTAGTTTCTCACTCTAATCTACCACTGTAACCCCTAATTTTAATTTTAATACCTCACACTAACCTCCTAATACTAAATCCTCACTCTAATCCCCTAATCCCAACCCCTTACATTATTTCCTCAATCTAATCCCCAATCCAAACACCCAATTTTAATGCCTCACTCTTACCCCAATCCCTTGCTGTGATACAAAAATCCTTATACATTGCTCTAAACCCTCATCCTAACCTCCCTCTAATCTCTCACTCTAATACCTTCCTTTCTAACTTTGATTAAGACACTGATTTAGATACTCTGGTTTGAGACACTACCACATCTGTTTCTTCTTCCAGCATGGTACTCTGCATCATGGTGCCTGGCAAGAGCAGCAACCCGGTCATGCTTTGGAAATAGGTCTGTCCCATCACCTGAGGTGCTATTACAATCAGCTGAGGGTCAAACCAGCAGCAGGTATTTTTGGGAAACAGGATGCCAGGGCAGAGCCCTTGCTGCTTATTCCTCCAGTTTGGGGTGATGCCTGAAGGTGCAAAACCTCTAGATGGAAATCAAAACCAAGTTATATTCCGCACTCAGTGTCTCCAGGAGCTGTACCATTTCTGTTGTCTCTTTCAGTCCGTTAGCGGTTCAAAAAGCCTAATAAAGGCACAGATTACACTGCAGTACTGCTATCTGGCAGCCGAATGTGAAGCCCAAGCATTCTGTAGTTTGCTTTTTAGCAAACTAAGACGAAAAAAAGGGCTGCTCTCTACCCTCTATTGGTGATCCTGGTCAACCGGGAAGGTCTCAAATCACTGGGGACCAATGTCATGTCCCTCTACAACAACGTTTAGATGGAGGATCCAGGGAACTAGAGACCTGTCAGCCTAGCCTCGGTGGATGAGGAAAGGCTGGGGATGTGGTCTGCTTAGACTTCAGTAAGGCCTTGGACGCCGTCTCCCACCCCATTCTCCTGGAGAAGCTGCCAGCTCATGGTTTAGACAGGGATACTCTACTGGGTGGGAAACCGGCTGGAGGTCTTGCCCAGAAGGTGGTGAATGGAGTTAAATCCAGCTGGCGACCAGTCATGAGCGAAAAATGAGCATAAGAAGCCCTTCTTGTATTTGTCTATCTGCTTTGCAGAGGTCCTATCGTTCTCCCATTCTGCTGTTTTCAGGACCTTTCTGAGTCACCCTCTCTACTTCACTGTGTCAGCAGCTGCCGTGGCGTCTCAGTTCTGTGTCCCACCTTCCCACCTGTGTCCCACCACCAGGGCCTTCAAACCCTTAGCGTTTCCTTCCCGCTATCATTTGCTCTTCATCCTTCCCACATCCCGGGCTTTTGTGGCCCTTTGTTTTCCTCCAGTCCTATCTTTCCCTCCATTATTACCTCTTGTATTTTTACATTGAGAAGGGAATCTGAGAAATATTGTCATGCTGCTAACAGCTTTGATCGGTCGACAATTGCAGATCTTACTAAAGCTTCTGGTTCTGCCAGCTGTGTAACTGCAGCACCATATATTCTCTGTTTAGTTTTCTTTTTCATTTGATTCTGCTTAAATCTGTAAATACCTATCCATTTATGCCTATGACATTCTTTGAGAAATTGTGGATCTGATTAGATGTATTATTCAAAATCTCTCATTTACAACTCAGAAGACAAATGATACCAACCTATGAATAAAACCTTACTTCACTTGGCTACCTGTGTTATCTGCAGTCGTCTTCCTAGGGCGAGCTACCTGGAGGATACACAGAGACGTGTGCCACTTTCATGTTGATATTAAGGTGAAGTCATTGTGACAAGAGCTAAGGCTGGTTTTCATAAATGTGGTTTGAAAAGACAAAACCAGGATGTTTTACTTCATAGGTAGCTGAAAGAAGGCAAGGGGCACAGCTAGAGAAACTGGGAACCAAGAACAGCCAGCTAGAGAAAGTCCTGTGATCCAAATCCAAGAAAAGGGATTTTTTTTCATGAAATCTCCCATTAGAGATATTGAGGAGGCCTATGTATTAAATTCCTGAGTATTGCGTATTGTAATAGCGCTGTCAAAGAAAGATAGAGAATGTGCTACTGTTTCCACCAGACATGACAAGCTGAGGATTCCCAACAAAGTAAGCTGCAGAGGCCACCTGAAGAGGGATAATGAAAGTGATTACATCAGCAAAGAGCAAGGAACAATCCAGGTAAAGAGTTAGTAGATGTTTGATCTTGGAGGGTTGCTGTTACCTCCAGTGCAGTCATCCAAAGCTGTCTAAAAATTAAATAGGCTAAAAGAACAAGAATGTCTAGCATTTCTTCCAGGAACTTCTGTAGTTACCTACTAGGCATCAAAGGAGAATTCTTTTGAACCTTCAAATATACAAGGAGGTCACGTGCACTGGTGACTGCAGATTTGGTAACCTAGTATTCATTATTTCTTTTACTGATTGTTTTACAGTTCCCAAGCCATTTGTGTTGTTCTCTGTGTCACAAAGGGAAAAAAAAGGGTTTTATAAAATCCTGTTTTTCTACAGGAGAAACACAGCAGCTTTCCACTATAGTTGTTCTGAACAATAGCAGCAAAAAATGTTTCCTGTGTTAACTCTGATGATCAGTTCTCATATAAATATTAAGTCCAGTTTTCATGAATGATGTCCCGTGTCCAGGAGAAAAGCGTGTCAAACTGACTTAAGATATTTTCTGTACTTGTGATCTTATTTAAAGATTACCTTTTTTAAAAAAGGTAACAATTAAATATTTAGCTTAACCAGTTTGTTATATTCTTTTAAAGAAGAAGATTATATTTAACACCTAGATTATAAGGACATCCAGGACAAAGAGATACGCCAAAGACAATGAGAAAATAGTGGAAAAGTAAGATATTACTCGTAAATATAAGTAGCCACTAATTATATAGCTGTGGTTAGAAAAATCATATACTTATTTTATAACTCTAGGTGGCAGCAGTGGAACAAAATAGCAAAGTATGTATGATTATGATTGTACTTGCTCACTGTTAATGCAAAACCTATTAATTCCATACAGCTGATGGTGTTTCTTGATAATACTTTTATACTCTAGATGGCAGCAGTATCACAAAATACACAAAAAATGTAAGACTATGCAACCAGTTTAAGTTTCTGAAGAATAAAGTTGGAGACACTTAATGCAGATTTTCCACCACAGAAAGAGACAAAACAAATATTTAACAAATATGCTAAATATGATGTAGAATTAAGGATAAATTACTTCTGAAGTAGTAATACGTTTTAGCATTTAAATGTATGGGTTTTATTGATGGGAACTGATGCATAGAACTGATGTGCACAAAATATAAATGACAGCACTTCTCCAGCTGGGTATAGTGTACTTGTCTTTAAAAATCTGTGCTTACCTGCCAAGGACCACACTTCTCTGATCTATGTTAAGAGAATTTTAGCTTTTATAATATAAGACAATAACAGTGATTATAAGATCTTTTTAAGGATTGTATGAATTCTTCATGAGTTTTTGCATCTAGTAGCTCAGAGGACTTCCTCTTCTTAATCAGAATCAAAAGACTTTGAAGTGAAATGCAGATGTTTGTTTTACATTAGACGCAGTTTTGGTAAAAAATAATTTTTCATGCTGTTTAAATTAAAAGCACTGTAGGTGCTGGTTCAGCAGCAGGCTGATCTGGAGTTAGAAGGGAGAGGGACTGAAGGTGGAACCAAGTACCCTCATTTCTCTCGCTTTCTCCTCTCCTGATGCCGACAAGGTCTTCACTGGATGTAAAGCTTGAGCCACCCAGGAATACTTTAGTATTCAAGTAATTACCCACTGGATGAGGCTACAGCTTTTACAACATAATATCCTAGAGGGAATGATTTAAGTAAAACAAGTTTTTGCTTCAGATTGCTGTGGGTATCTAATCTCTGTAATTTTATTGTTGCTCTGCCTGAAGGACTGAGTATCCACCAGAGCCTGATATATGATATATAATGATGTATAATGTGTCACCAAATTTAGGAATTGCGTATTAAGACAAATCTAGAGCAGGCAGAGATTCTCTTCAGTATGTCAGGAAAAAAAAGGGGGGGATAGATTGATTTTGTTACTGAGATAGAGGATGGATTTAAGAAAAATGGGGCACTTTTTGGTAGACACAGGTTATTTCCCAGTGCCACAAGATGACTGCACTACAAAGAACATAGATGATTTCTTGGAGATCTTTTGGGAGTTTTTGATGCCTTGTTCTGATGTACAAATCCATAGACTGAGTGAGAATGTGACTGACCGTGAGCATGATCTATGAGCATAATGTGTGAGAGAACCAAATACCAATTAAGGGGTCCATCAGGTGTCTACCTTGACCAGTTAATATTCATTGAATATGGCAAGGTTGTGGGTCTGTTACTGAAAAAAAAAACATTAATTCATTATCATTAATTAAAAAAAAATCAGATTATCAGTGCAACAGACTGAATATAAACCCTAAATAATTAAATAGAAAACCTATAATTATAAACCCCAAACTATTTAGTTTGCTGGACCTATAATGAAGAAGTAATTAATATTTTGGTAGAGGAACAAAAAACACTTTTAACACCTAAAGAAAAACCTTTGAGAAGGTTATAAAGATCTCCTTTCATTTCTTTTTCTCTGTGGAAAATAAATTTCCTTTTCTGAGGGGTAGAGAAACCTATAAAGTTTTCGGGAACTTTTCAAAGGAAAATTGCTGTTGTTATATTGAACATAGCTAACTCCATTTTCAAATCCTAAAATTAATTACAGCTAGTTTGGTTATCTCTTCCCAAGGCAAAACAAGAATTAAAACAGATAAAGAAAAAGTAAATACTGAAGACTGTGAGGAGTTTGTGACTCTTCTGTCCTCTGTTCTCAGAGACCTTGGAATAGGAGTTGAAGTAATTCAAGAAGCAAGTGGTGGTGCTGGCACTGGTACTATGGTTCTCACTGACAGCCTTTCTCTGTGATGGAAAAAGAAGCCTGTGGACTGATAGACTGCTCTGAGCACCTGCAATTAGATGGGCTGAGGCTTCTAGTTGTCTAGTAAATAGCAGATGCCACTTGAACTGCGAAACATGTGCCAAGCTTGATGTCTTTTGAGATCCTATATAACTTTGTGGTTGCAAGCCAGTGACATCTAAAGAGCCTGTTTTCTAAGGATGAGGCATTTAGACATTTGTTCTGTGGCAGAAAATACCTGTGAGGGGAAAGGGATTGCCCAGGGAGAGAGACTTCCCATAAAAATGTTTTTTTTTTCCCTACTGAAATGACATTTCTGTTGAACTTTGTACTGTGGGATTAATTTTGCGTGATGTGGACATGAGCATTCGATGCAGTGCAATGCAATGATATTGCATCCTTCACCTGGGCATCATCCCTCTGTCCCTTCTTTGCACTGACTAGATTGTTTACAGGTTTGGCAAGTCTTGATGCTAGAGATCCCAACTGGTGCCAACTAACATTGCTGGTGGGATGAGGGCAAGGGCTACTGCTGTTTTCTTCATGGTAATATAGTAGCAATAGTATTTTCTGATCGCCATTTGTCAGCTGAATAGCAGCTGTATCTGGCAAGAGCCTAATCAGCAGGGTTTGTTGGTTATTTCCTGTTTGGTGTAGTGATTTCAAATGATTTTTAATGGGGA
This sequence comes from Crypturellus tataupa, assembly GCA_034781795.1. NCBI lineage: Eukaryota > Metazoa > Chordata > Aves > Tinamiformes > Tinamidae > Crypturellus > Crypturellus tataupa. The sequence goes on from JAWLRI010000640.1 coordinate 9,045,475, forward strand.
ATTGCTGGTGCTGAAACTACAACAAACTTATGTACTGTGTGAGCTATTATTGCATGAAGGAAGGACTGAAGATGTGTTCCAAGAGTATCTTGGAGTAATGCAGGAAAAGAAATGGTGCAAGAAGCTTATAGAATGTATGTGTTATTTGGGGAGCAAAAAATGCATTAGCACACAAACATTTTCGGCATATGACTGGGTGCCCAACTCCCTAGCACAATACCACTTCATTGGAGGGGTCCTCTAAGCCCGTGAGGTGTTAGCTAGAAATGTAAATTACTCCTTGCTTTGTAAACTACTATAATGACTGAGCATAGAGGTGCCTAAATTTACTGAAATGAGACAATGACTAATGAAGTTGGAAGGTACTGACTGAGACTGTTGCAGAGTCCTTACAGCAGAGCCTTGCTGCTTTAGAGTTTTCTCCAACTTTGCTGAACAACTTTCTTTTTCTTATGATTTGTAGATCATTTCTGTATTTTCTAGCACACAGGCACTCTGACTTGCAGTCAGACTCAGTCTTGACTCAGCCTAGTATAATTCCTAAGGAAAGTGGCTCAACAGCACCTCGACACCAGCATCTTCTGGACATTCTGTAAGGTTGGTGCTCTGAAAACGCCACTGGGATCAGAGAAACGCTCCTATTAGTATTTTATTAATAAAGAGATCTTTTCTAAATAGCTTGTGAAGGTTGTGTAGTTAGGACAACTTCTGTGCAGGTAATTGTAACTCTACCCTGGTGTAAATAATTATGATGGAACCTTCAATTAGAAGTCTATCCAATAAAAGTTACCTGGATTAAATAACAAACTGCTGTATCAGGAAGAGAGAGAACCATCTAAGTGCTTGCACTAAAATGAATCTCCTGTAGTATTGATCAGCATGAACTTTTTGTTGTAGCAAAGCTTTTCTGCTCATTCAGAGTCTTCTTCATGTGATGTTTGCTGTTTTTCTGATAATACAAATCAGAGGCATCCAGCCTTGATAGTCTTGGGAGCTGGAAGCTCTGTAGCTTCTGCTTCCTCCTCTCTTCTCTAGTAGCAGTCTATTTCCCTCTCTCAACAAGACAGAGTCTTTCCTTGTCTTCTGCTAAAGCTACTGTTGATACAAGGCTGCTGCACAAGGAGGAGAGAGAACCAGAGAAGAGAAGGACTTGACAAGAAAGAGGAAAAAAATGGAGCTAGGATGGAAGTATCTCATGGGCTTAAGGGCTACCCCAAACCCTATCAAATTGAACAAATGTTACAGTGATGTAACATTGAAAACTTAATTTCTTATTCAGGAACCAAGTTTGAACAATATGGCTTGAGGTCTTCCTGTACAGTTTACCAAGTCCTCTCTCAAAGGTTGGCGTGTCAAATGCTGGTCATGACATTTTAACATTTGTTTAGAGTCAAGAGGTAAACATCTTGTTTTGATTATGAAGAACTTATATATATATATATACACATACATATGTACAGCCTTACGATACTATTTCTATTCTGAAAAGGCAATATACAGAGATGTTTTGTTCACAAACAAATGCACTCTTTCTT
>JAWLRI010000640.1:9061395-9097988 GCA_034781795.1 Crypturellus tataupa
AAATGACGGGGATTGGGGTTGGATGCGGTGAATTTGGCCGAAAAATAATATATATTTTTTTTTCAATAATTTTTTAAAGACTCCGAGTTTATTTGTGTCACCCGAAAGCTTCCTGCACCATCACCCTGCCTGGAATGCCAGGATATTACAGGATCAATGCAAAATACTCCCAGCTGTCGCCCGTCAGTCATTTCCCCTAAGCCAGGCTTCAGATGTTTAAGAATCCCGGCTCTTTTTATGGCAAGAGCCTTGTGCCCTCCTTCCCAGGAGGGCTGGTTGCAGCCTGCATTGTGAGCGCCCTGGGTCACGCTGTTGGGAGCGCCGTTAATCTCGGGATTCTCCTAAGCCATCGTGCCTGGCCACATACACAGGGTGACACTGCACACCCGGCTCGCAAGGCGTGGGGTGGCAGCAGCGGCAGCACCCTCCCCAAATTTCCTCTTCCTTCCAGCTGTGCATTTGCCTTGGAATTTGTGTGGCGGTCACAGGGAATCTAAAGGCAGTTGGTGCCTAAAGGATTGGAACCAGCTGAGCTCTGCTGGGTGGCTTTTATTTTTTTCCCCCTTTTCTAACAGTTTTTTTTTATCAAAAGACTGAAATAGGAGAGACTCATAGGGGGAAAGAATGCAGTGGGGTTAAACTACATTCACTTGCTATGTTGGTTTATTAGATTTTTACCAAAATCAATTTATATTAAACTTTAAAAATTAAATACATTTTCAGTGAAATTTCAATGTTACACAGAAACACACCTCAAAATCACTCGTCTTTAGAAACAAATACACCCCAAAGGCTTTTTCTAAATTTATTTTTAATCCCCCTGTCTATTAGTAAGTCCAGAATTTAGCGATATTTAACTTTTCCAGCTTGTGCTGGGCAACTTTGTAAAACTGGATTAGTTGTTTCTTCTTAAAAGGAATGTGTGACTAATGCGAGTATTAGAAGGTATGCTGAATTCTTGGGATAAAAGGATCTCTGTGCATGGAATTCATTATAATAAGCCTGTTTTAAAATCTGCAGAGATAATTTTCTCTTCTAAATTGAGAATTACAAGGCTTGGATTAACACAATCATGTTCAGCACTGAATGGTGGTTAACAAAAGTGTATCTTTAAATCAAATATGGCCTTAATGGCACTCAGATGTATAAAGTGGGTGTTTGATCTAGCGGCAGCATCTTCATAGTGAATCTGGTCGGGTTGGAGTATTTAGACCCAAAATAACCAAGGACCCATCTCGCCGTAAATCGATGTTAAAAGAGTATGCACCCACTCCTTCCCAAACTGTATAAACGAAACAAACATTATTTCAAAATATTCTTTTTGATAGTTAAATGCAATGAAAAAACTGTCATCTCCATCTTGTGAGTCTTGCTGTTAAGGTTATGGGCAGGAATTGGAACTAAGTATTAACTACCGGCAATTTTCTGCTAAACTCAGGGCGCAATGGAGGAAGTCCCTTCTAGTAAGCATCTTACTGGGGACATTGAGAGCATTATCAGCATTTATAGGAATGAGAGCTAGACATGAATTGCTTTCTCTTGTGTTATATATAAGGTGGTAAAATGATTTTTTTTTTGAAAACTGGAATTTGAAAGGATGAAATTTGAGGTTTTCACCGAAAGTGAAACGTCACTGAGCTTTGAGGTTTTAACCTGAGCTTCCTTAACGCTTCATGCTTCATATTAAAGGTGAGAAGGTTCCTGCTATGCCAAGATAAGAACCTAAATCATTATGTAAACAGTTACATGGCAGATCTTTTTAATAGGTTTTAATGGGTTAATAGTGAGGTCTGCAACTTAATCTTGTGCTTAAACCTGTAGTTTTATCACGTCTCAGAAGTTACTAGAGGAAACTTGTAAATGATATATCCTTTTTAGGGTCTTCTATTTCTTTATTGATTGGTCTTTATTTCAAGAAAATTCATTTTTAACATGGAATCAGTCATGCATATGTTATGCTTATTAAAAATTGATAAGTAAATGATGGTCTTTAAAACACTTAAAGTCCAGATATTTTTCTCATTGCGTAAATCCACAAACGGTAAGGCCTGAATTTCCTGATGGTTTGTCTTGTGTCTTAAGTGATGTGGGCTAAATTTAACCTTGAGTTAAGTATCTCCTCACTAGTGTTAGGCCTCTTCTGAAATCAGCAATACAATCTGCAGAACAGGTCTGTGTGGGGGTCTTCAGCAGTAGACAGTCGGCTGCATTTAGCCAGTCCCTGCAGCTCGCAAGTCTTGGTATACATCATGATACTGAACATCCATTGTTTGAGAAAGCAGGTAACAGGGATAGGGCACAAAGTGGGTTTGGCATTGTGAAGAAGGTAGGGTTTGCATTGTGGAAGAGGGAGAATAGGCTGGCAGGTCCTACTAGTTGGAGATCACTCGCATTACAACTGTATTAAGCACTTCTGAGATGAATGGTCAATGCTTTCTAGTAGTTGAGGAAGGTGCTGCAGGTTAGTTTTTGCCTTGGGGACATGAGAACAGTCTTGCTAGGAGCTGGGTAGGTAATGAGATTGGGAGACTTAACAGAGGTGGGGAAGACTTTTTTGGTGAAAAATGGCCAAATGCGCCTGGGTTTCTTTTACAACATGTGTAACAGGGTGAAATGCAGCCTTATCCTTAGCTGAGTGCAATGTTTTCAGGTGCGATATGTTTGCTTACATGGGTTGGCTGGCAGATTTGGAGGTTTACAGTGAAATGACACCAAGATAGATACACTGAGTATCTGATAACTTATCCTACAGGGAATCCCTCCATGACATCTAAATGACTATAAAATTTTCCATCTTAATTCTTCACTATGGGGATTTGCATGTGAAAGTTCACTCTCCAGTGCGTGGTGTGCCCTTGCTCTCTTCCTGTTCTACAGTGGTGGCTGCTTAGAGAATCCAGAAGATATAGAAGTACATGATAAAAATGTGGACTGGGATTGAATTCTTGACCCTCAGTTTACAGGTTTTAAAGTGCTTCCTTCTTGATCCCTTTCTCCTTTGAGAGGCCTGGTGGTTTTGTTAACAGGGGCTGGAATATGCCTCAAGGTAGAGAATAGCCAATATATTCCTAAAAGAAAAATAAAGATGAAAGAGAAGTACACAGCGTCTCTCCACAAGTAGAATATAAAATCATGATAACCTGCATGAGGGAAAACTGCTGGGTATTGATAAAGAAAAGTACAGTGTGGTGAATGGAATGACTTCCTTTTTAAGATGTCTTGTCATGGTCAGCCTTAATTAAATCAAGATTCATAGGCTGGGAAACTTCAGATATTTTACAGTTGTTACTGATCTCTTGGAACTTGTATAGACTGCTGTGTGAAATGTAGGTGGTCATTATTGCTGTTGAAGAACCATTGCTTGACCCTTGTAGGGTCAGTCTGAAGAGGAAAATCTTTTCAAAGTTTTGCCCTTTGGGAATGTCTTGCATATAAAGAAAGCACTACAAAAATTTTAAATCATTTTAGTGCTTATAAATAAGCCCAAGCCAGGAGATTGAACCAAAGTTTTTTATTGAAGACTCTCAAATATTTTGCTTATTTCCATTCACAATTGTAGTTATCTGTCTATGTTAAATTGAGGTTTTTGAAAATGGTAGTTCTTGAATTATTTCTTACATTATTTTTGTTTTAATGTTCATGTTTTGGTGGAAGCTCATTTGTTTTAGTGACTTCTTGTGTAAGCAGGTGCAACTAAACATTTCTAATGAGAAATAATATTTTTAACTATGTTTTCTTTAGTCCTATGATTTGATTGGTTGCAGCTTTCTTGCAGTTGCTTTGATTTCCAAGTGGAAACAGCATGACATACGTCCCCTTGTAATAATTACGTAGGGTTTTAGTGCTACGTGAAATGGTTGTGAGAGTTAGTTGCAGATACTAACAGTTCTTGGTTTGTAAAGGGCTGGTAATTGGATATAGGCTTCTTGACCTTTATGTCACTGATTCAGAAACCCTCCATGGTACTAGATGCCAAAGCATTTAGTATTTGAAATTTGCTCAGCAGTAAGGTGTATGTGACTCAAAAGTCAACATGGTTGCTATCTTTAGAGGGACTACTTGTAACTAAACTAACAGCATCTCTTTTTTTACAGTCCAAATTGTCCATCTTGTGGCTGAGATGCAGTTAAGACAGTGGGATGAAGAAGGAATCTAAGACTGCTTATATCTGTTATACAGGTTTTAGGACTTTGCCTGGCATTTTTTAAAAATGCAGTGCTCTCTAAAGAGGTCTTTCTGTAAATCTTGATTTATTCATTATAGTACCATCAGATCCTAATCCATGAGCAAAACCGAAATGAAGAGGAAACTGTTTGCGAGAGATAGCCTGGGTTATGTTAGACTTTTTCTTTGTTATGAGATGATGAGGTCTCAGCTTTTGATGAGTATGATCTTTTTGTAATTTCCTTCTGTGCTTGTCCCGACATGGCCTTGTATTGAGTTTGCCAGATCTCTGCTCCCAAACCTGGGCTAGAGTCCTGGCTGATTTCACTCGTGTCTTGTGGTGAGAGCCTTGTTTCTGCCAAGTCAGTGACATACAGGTCTGTATGAAAGTGCCCAGCCAGCATGACATTAATAGCCTGTAGTACAGTATAGTGTCCTGTATGTATCGTGAGCAGGGCTGCAGCAAGCAGGGCATACATGGACTTTGAAGAGATGCAGCTTGCAGTGTAATCTGAGTGACTGACACTAGGGTCTGGACGGGCCTAATCAGAGGCCTGGCACAGTGAAGTCGCATATCTTCCCTTCCTGTCCTCTACAGTTTCATATATGGGATAGAACACTTTTAAGGTTTATTACATGTGAATTTGCTTGATATTACAGATGAACTGCTGTTTATGATTCCAATATATTTATTAAGTCTGTTGTTAGTTGGCTCTACCCTGTCGCTTGCTTGGAATGAGGTGTGTAAGGAAGATAGAACTTAAGACTTGAATTTTGGCATTATCTATCTTTAGTCATTACTGTGAAATAAAACTTAAGAAATGGAGTACTTTGTCATGAAAGCAAAAACTAAGAGATACGTCGTTAATTTAATAGAAAATATTTTTGTCGTAGTATCAGATGCGACTAGTACAAGTATAGAGTACCAATATATTTATATAGGTTACCTCATTGATAAAGTACCCCTTTGAAATACAGTTAAAAACATGAGCCTTAATCCTTTGTGGCTTGTATGTTCATCAAGTTGTTCCCCAAAATGCCTTGTAAACTTATAGTAATATTTTTAATGTATAAATCTGCTTTATTTTGCAAATTATTTTCTCAGGTTCAGGGTGAAGCTGTGCACACTTTTTAAAATTATTTCTAGGTGTCAGATTACTTGGATTGCATTAAATCTCTTCCTGATGTGTGTGAAGGACATAAGCTTTTCTTGCTTACTTTATGAAAATTTCCTAGTGTTTTCTAGATGAAGGGTTTCTTTGAAGAAGGCAGGAGAACTCACATTTTTCTGTTCTTTTGTAAGGATTATGTAGTATAGTTATGTCCTGATTTGTAATTGGATCTTTTAGGCATTAAATAAATACTAAGAGTGAATAGAAGAACTGAAGATTCATTCCATCCTGCAAACTTTATGTATGCTTCAAGCAAGCTTTGCCACCAAAACATTCCAGATAAAAATAACTTAGTTTCCCCTACTTCTAAAAGTTAACATCTGTATGAATTTTATGATCTGATCTGTTGCACAGGCTTAGTGAGAGTAGGAGCAGGTGATTAGAAGCAGGGAGATGGGAGGGAATGTATATTTTGGTGTCTGTGCTCATTAGAATTTGTTGACCTGAAACCTAAAACATGGTCCTGAAAATCCTCCTTTGAATCAAAGGCCACTGTGCAAGGTCACTTATGATTGTATCTACTACAGAATCATGTAAGGGAATCAACAGCAATAAAGTGCTCGCAAATGGTTTAAGTCCAAATTAATTTCATCTTTTTCTAGAATAAACATTATAATATTCAGAGATGTCATTTAAATTGACAGTTGAATGAGCTGCAGTTTCCAGGTCATCTTAAACCATAGATCTGGGTAAATTATGCAGTTTCTGAAGCCAGCGCTTTGTGAGATGGTGGCTGTATGTATGATACCTAGAAGGAAAATCTGCATCTTGTCAAATGTAAGATGCACTCTTGAAAACCAGTATTCTGAACAAGCTGCAAATCTGCACAGTAGAGTGTATTTAACCTCACAAATGGAGCTCTTGCTGTAGTTATTGCCTTCTATATTTCAGTCACTGTTGACTAATCTAGCTATATCTGTGATATGACTGAGTAGCATAAGAGCTATGTCAAGGTTCATACATTCATTCTAACTATAAATAGCCAAAAGTGAGTGCTTAGTATCTTACAAAATTTATAAGGCAGGTAGACTTGAAAGCATAGGATAATGTGTGTTTTATTCCTCAAAAAACAATTTTTTTGCAAAGTCTGTAGACAGTTTCATATGATATAGTGTTATTCATGTTCTAATAATTGCTAGAGGCAATTGATTTTTTTGTATTATTTTCAAAAGTTTCTGCTCTTTTGCCTGAGGGTTTTTCATTGTTATTGTTATGTTTGGGATTGTGTGAGTGCCTGCCGTCAAGTCACTTGGGAAGCCCCATTTTAGCCACCAAATGGTCTAAATGTGGTAAAATTTGGTGTGAATACCACTTGCAGTTCTTCATAGGGAGAATCTGTTTTGTGATGCAAAAAGTGAGAGTCCCTAAATATAAAATTATTCAGATAAAGTATTGTGGTTTTATTTATATGTATGTTTGTTTGTTTGTTTATTCTGAAAACCGTTCTGAAATGTTATTGTTTCTTCTAAATGCCAGACAAATTTGTTTGACAACTGTTAGGCTGTTTTTATATTGGAATTTCAGTTGATATCTAGTAACATTGAACGTAAAAGTCAAGGCTGTAAGTAGCAAAGAAATAAGCTGCTCTTTTTAGTTTTGACAGGCATAAATTTTAGCAGTATTTTTGGCATGCTTCATGGTGGTAGTGGTTACTTCAAGTTGTAGCACAGGTGAACTGTTATAGACTGTATAGTACTTAAGGCTGCTCTGCATCTCTTTTTGGAAGTGTTTTTTTTCCCTATCCCAGGGCTGTGGAGGAAGTTCTCTGTTAGGAAGATTTAAACTTTAGATTTTTGTGTTTATTCTCCATTATATAATTCTGTATTTCTACAATTAGTTGTTGATCAGACCATTTTTGGGTTTCACAATGACACATTTTTTAAGTAATTGTATGATTTTATTTAATACTTTATTTTTGTGACTTTAAGGCCATTCATGTTAAATATAATACTGTACATGCTTTGAGTTGAAAAATTCCTGGATCCCATGTAGTCTGTACGTACTTTTTAAAATCTTTTTACAAGTGTTTCTGTTTGTGAAGCTAACATTTGTGCAGCATCAGCTGTGAAGTCTGCCACTAGTCATATCCTTGCACAGCTGATAAGCCCTACGCTCTTGGGGTGCAGTTGCCAGTTAATTCATGGGATATAATCTATGAAACACCTTTCCTGGAACTTCTGTTGGCGCAGCTGTAGACCTCTTCTTAAAAACTAGTTTCCCTTTTGGTCTCCTGTGCTTGAGCTAATACCACTCTACAAAGAAAGCAGTAGTAGTTAGTACAATTTCTGTTGTTCCTTTGTATGTGTGTGTTTTTTTTTTTTTTTTTGTATTGGGCCTCCCTTGCTAAACGAGAGTTGCAAAAATTTTGTCTCTGCATGGGTGTTTAAATACAAACATATATATCAGGTGGTTGTTTGTTTTTAGTTTTTTGAGGTAATCACTGCATGCTTATAGAAGTCCATTGTTTCCTCCAAAGAACCAAGGAGGATTTTTTTTTTCCCTTTTTTGTTTCTGGGAAGATCATAGTCTATGACAGGGGGGAGAAAAAAAAAAAAAAAAAAAAACCCACCTTCCTTCTTTCCTATGAGGTCCTGCAGGTCATTAGCCATATTGTCCCCACTCTTTGGCATATGGAAGGTGATATCGCTGTATATTGGCTATTTGGCAAATAGGTTTATCAGACCATATTGCCAGCCTTTATCCAATAGCAAACTGTTAAGAGAATTCCGAAGGAAAGCGTGGGGTTCAGTTTTGAGAACAGCATCTCTAAGATGCTACTTATTGTATTTTGTATTGTATGTTGTATTGGACTAGCTGTCTTGGGCCTCTATCTCTCATTTTATTCCTATAAAATGGTTGCGTGTCTGTGAGGGGGGAAAAACAACCTCCCAAAGTTACTTTTGAGTTAAGTATGGTAAAGCCCAGTTTGTCTGGTAATGTGAAGCAATTCATGGACATTTCTTAGAATGACCAACTCTTATATATTAGCAACCTTATACAAGCAGGGTTATTGTGCTTTGGAAATTGGAATTATTATTTGGAAGTTGGAATGACAATTTTGGTCATGTTTCAGGTTAAACTGCAGTTCCTGTCTTTCTTTAAAAAATCTCTTTTTTTGCATGCATTCATCTAACAAAAATGTTTCTGTTTTAGGGATTCATCAAAGATGTTCATGAGGATTCACTCACAGTTGTCTTTGAAAACAAGTAAGTCTTTTACAGAAGAATTAATTGTGTATCTTTTTTGTTTTGACCTGAAGTGGAAGTGGTTTTCATTAGAGGGTCTAATTTTAGAAATAGACTCCCTATTGTATTCACCCTCTCTAGAAACTGCTTTCATGAATGGCTGTTGTATCAGAAATTGATGTATCAGTTACTGCTGTTGATAGTCATTTACATTTTTCTTTGATATCTTTAGTAATGCCCATAAATTTGACAGCCAAGCTTTGTTTTTCTGTGTCTTTTTGTTTGTTTGTGTTTTGTTTGATTAATTGTGGGTGCCTGATGTTCTTATTTGTTACCTGAAGCAAAGAAGAAAAGAAAATCACTGAAGTACTTTAAGCAATTTACCTAATTTGGGGAATGCTGTTCAGAATCCAGCCAAAGAGAAAGTATCATGATCATGATTTTTTTGTTCACTATTCTTAAATATCCTAATATCCTATTTAAATAAAATTAGTTCCCAAAAGATTTTTTTTCTGAGAGGTAATTTTTGAGATGTATAATCCCTAGAGAAACTATTGTCCATGTGACCTTCTAAATTTAGTGCAGTTAGTACATTAGCACAGCGGTGGTACTACAGAACTGTGGTGACAACTCTTTAATATTATCCAAGGGAAGGTGAAGTAAAAATGAATATTTACTTTTGAAAGTGGTGTTCAGCATTCAAACTGATAGTACCATGGACTGCCTGAGAGATTCTAGGGATAACGTAAGCTGCTTTGGGATCCACATTCTTTCCCTTTCCCTTGGTATGTGGAGATTCTAAAATTCTGTCAACTTTTGATGTGAGAATAGTTACTAGAGTCTACCAACACCCTTTAGATTAGTCTGAGCCTTTCTCCAAGAAAAAAAAAAAAAGATGGGTAATAAAGATAATCCTAGCGATGATGTGTGTATGCATATAAGCAGTGTTATATAATCTTAGGGTGTATATGTGGGTATGCCTGCCTGCGTATATGTGTTTAAAAAAAAAAAAAGAGATACAGGACCAACCCTAGGATTATTCCTTTAAAATCCAATCTTTGTTTCTCTCTAGGCTGTGTTTTCTTTTATGGAAAAGGATTAGAAAATTCAGTGGCAACTTTAATTTACCCAAACAGGTGATTGTGGAAACTGCTTCTGCCTCCTGCGTTTTCATATTCTCAAAAACGAATGGGCAGAATTTCCATCAAAACAACCAGAAAAACCAGGGGTCCTTCATCCTATTCTCCACCTGAAAACATGTGACATCTTCAGTTTAACATTCTATACCTGTGTTCCTATTCTTTATGCTAGAGGCTTTTTGGTTGCAAAGTATATTTTTTTTACATTACAGTCCAAGTAAACTAAAAGAAGTGCTCCTGGTTCACAGCAGGGTCTAACTGTTGGCAAACATTTCTACTGCTTAGTATCTGCGTCACTGATGTATTTTATAAAATGTTTGGTGAGAACAACCATGTTTTAAATAGGTTGGGTTACTACATTGATATTGAATGCTTCTTTTTTTTAACAAAGGCAAGTTTTTTCCAGGAAGTATATTACATTCTAGCCAACTTTTGTGATGTAAATCTGGTAAATTACTGTCTTTCTCAGTTAAATTCTTAAGGGCTTTAATAGAATCAAAATTAGCAATAGTGTAATGTCCCAAGTGTATCACTCTTTCGACAGTGATCAACTCTAGCAAAGTAAACAAGTCTGCTGTGCTCATGGCTGTCTAAATTGTCAGTTTGCCTTTCTGCTATTGTTACTCAGTCTTCACCTACAGTTACTGTAAAGTTCCCAGAATGTGTGTGCTAACAGAGATTGGTAATGATAGTCTTGTGGTCCTGGCAGTCACTGGTTTGTTGGCAGATAGACTTCATTTTTGTGAACAATATTTTTTGGAATTGGATAGTTAGAGAGTGAATACATGAGGCTCAGGAAGAACTGGAAACTTTCATCGCTGTGTGTTAGTGAGTATTGAGGGACAACTTCACAGGACTATTGGAATTTTAAATGACTACACTGGAAGAAAAACTTACTCTTGCTTGGATCTGGTTTCTTAACTCATCATTTTTGCTGATACTTGGGATGATCTTTTTGCCTATTGGGTAAGAAGGGCTACTGGGCATCAGCCCTATCTGATCTTTGTGTATAATATGTAGTTAGTCAGGATTACCTTTCTTTATTTCATTAATGAGTTCTTCCAACTTTGGACTCTTTGGCATCAAAATTTATATACTTATTCTGAAAATTGAGCACTCTTTACTCTTCCACTGTTCTAAGAAAAAAATTAGAATATCATTGAATAGATGATAGCATTAAGTCTTTACTGGTCCCTCTGCTTTTCATGAATGGACTTCCTTCAAGTGATTAGATTTAGAGGTAAAGCTGGTTTACAGCAATTTCAAGCTTATTTTGCTGAAGATAAATGTCAGCGCCTTGAAATCACAGCACCTCATTATAGGCAGTGTATAATTTGGAAGTTTCATGTAAGCTCCCATTTGCTAGGTTCTTCAACCAGTCACAGTTGAAATTCTCATGAGAAATCCAGTTGGCTCAGTTGAGCTGGAGCAGTTTGTTTGCATCATGCTGTTCAGTTATGATTATTACTTGCACAAATTCAAACCTCAAGTTTTATATACCCTGCTGTTAGGGACTTAATTTTGTCCTGAAGCCTTACGGCTTGTCATTGTATTGTGAAAGTGATTTTAGTGACCATTGTAGTTACAAGAATGGGAAGTGAATTGCAAGTGATGTTTCTTAGCACTTTCCACCATATTTCATAAACAGAGATTTAAATATCCCTTGATGACCTGGTCTAGCTTCCAACTTCAACAAAAGTTAGTCATAATCCTGATTTTCTTTTTTTTTTTTTTTGACATTCTACTGTAATTAGAAAAGAAATATGTTATGACAACGACTCGAGCAAAACTGTATCGATGATACCTCACATCTCATGTCAAGCACAGTACATGTGGATTGTCATTTCAGAGAAAACCGAGAAGTGTATTTATTCATCTTGTACAAAGTAACAGAAGTGCTATTTGTGCTGTGGCAGACTTCTCCCCTGGCGTCAGCCGCTCTACCTGTATGCTTAAGAAATAAGCAAAATGCTTTTGCTTGTACCTAACAACAATTTTTTGATTAAGAAGTCAAAAAGTATGTTTAGAACAGATTCTTGTTTTCCAGACAGTTACTGAGGAACAGTAAAAGGCTTGTAGACATAAGTACAAACTTCTGTTAAGGTTTGGAATCAGGTTTTCCTGGAATACTTAAAAGACCTGCTGTAAGCAGATGAAATGTTAGGCAGGTGTTGAGTGAATGATTGAGCTTCATGGCTGGACTGCAAAGATAGTGTTACATCTGTATGAAGACTTTGACTTGAGCAGTTGGAAATATTTTCAAGTGTATCATGTAAGAGAGCCTTCTCACTGTGAGGTTATGAAAGGACTTTAGAGGAGCACAGGCATTTTTCATATTTTGAAGTTAATTTAAAAAGAAAATCATTCTGTCATTAAATACATTTCCAGATTTTATTTTTATTATCTCGACAGGATTTTTTGTTCCTTTGCTTATAAGGTTTATTTTTCATCACTGAAGAAATAGACTTGATGAATGTAAGAGTGACATTGAGCTAAACTCAACAGTTATAAAAAGAAGATCCTGCAGGAAAGCAACATGAAAAATTATCGTTGCCCCCTTCCTCCAATACTTTTCATCATAAGCTTAGTGAGACCTCGATGTACTCATGGAATAATACATAATGTCTGTTCAACTTCCAGTTGGCAGCCAGAGCGCCAGGTACCCTTTAATGAAGTCAGATTACCACCACCACCTGATATCAAGAAGGAAATTGGTGAAGGAGATGAAGTGGAGGTGAGATTATTCAGATGTTGACTCTTGACAAAACTGGCTATCCTTTCAGGGCAATGATGATGATTGTAGGTACATTAGTGTAAAGGTTTAAGATAAATACTAAAGATTTAAAATGTGTCTAGTGATGGGTTTATAAGGCCAATGGCTCAAACTGAGAATTGACATAGAAACCTGATGTCGGTAACTAAATAAAAATGTGTAATTTTTCTGCTAGTATTTTGGAAAAAGACAGCTTTTGCTTTCAATTGGCCTTTTTGTAAAATTTCAGGCTTTTTTTAACAGAAAATTAAATTCTGAAAAGTTTCCAGCATTTTTAAATTTTAGGTTTAAATTAGAAAAAAAAAAGTAAAGAGCTCATGAAATTTTCCCCTTTTGATCTGAACTGCAACAGTCAGAAATATTCTGATATATTCAAGCTATAACTCGATTTTTACCTCTGATTAAGTACCCAATAGGAAAATGCCTATTAAGAGGTTGTGTGAATTAGCATTGAATGAGTGTTAATTAGAAATTATGCTTTTTAAAAGTGAAATTAAAAGGTACGTGTTCTGTCCCCAGTTTATTATGGTATCTTTAATAATTCTCAGACACTAACTTTCTGATTCTGACATCCTTAAAATGAACAATTTTCTTTAAGATACAGCTATAATTTTAAGCCAACAATCTTAAGGAACAATGTGATAACCTATACGCAAATAATTGTAGGAATGTATAAGGAGTGTTTGAAACCTGCTGAAACTAAAGAAAAGCCAAAAATCTTGCAAGATGTTCTGCTATATCTCACCTTGCATTAACTTTGTGGGTTTTTTTATTAAATAGGGAAGATGCAGTCAATCATATGACAGCTTGGTTCATTTCAGTATTTCTAGGTACATTGAGCAAGCTAAAGACAAAATGGAAACTTGAATTGTGAACTTCCTTCTGTGCACAAGTGTAGTCAATATTTGAATTTACTGAGGAATTGGCACTATTGTTGTTTTGTTGCTCTAAATACTTATAATGTGTTGTCAATAAAACGGTGGAAATTACATGAACACTGTTGTGCAAAAATAATGAAAATCTATGCAATAAGCACATCATCCTGGATAGCTATCATTTTATACAAAAAAGGTTTGGCCTTGTAGTGTAGTCCTCTGGTTTTTGAAAGTTTGAAAAGAAATTGACATCTTCTTCCCTTACTATTCATCCAGGCAGTTAAATTATACATACACGTATTTTAAATGTATTTTGTTGCTTTTCCATTCAGGTTTATTCTAGAGCAAATGACCAAGAACCTTGTGGCTGGTGGCTGGCAAAAGTTCGAATGATGAAAGGAGAGGTAAATTATTTAAACCTTGTTGATTTTATGCCGTTATATAAAATACAGAAAATATGAAAGTTTTTTGTACAGAAAGAATTCTGAGTGAAGTACAACCAATACAGAAACATGACAAAACTGAACTAGTTACAAAATTACAGATTCAAAGTTAAGTGCATGCATCTGTGTGTGTGTTCCTGACATCATCTGTAAGATTTAAAATTGTTGACAGCAAGAAAATTCAGCTTCTTGATAGGAAGGGTAATACTTTTTGTTACTTTCATGGTGTTGGATTTCTAAAACCTAACAAAACATGGTTAAGAATAAAATTGTCTAATTTCTGATACTGTTTTTAACAGCTGTCAAGAAAAAGTGCTGCTGAACTTCATAAAGGCAATATGGTGGTCTAAATATAATTCAAAATGAGCAGTTATCAAAGAAGGATTTTATGTTTTGGCCCTTGTGAGAGAACAGAATGTTAAGTAAAGAATACTTGCACATACTGATATAAGTGATTGAATTGTTCAGTTAGTTCTGAACAGCTTCTCTTGCATCCCCTAGAGTCTAGAATTTTATTACTTACTACTTTTTCTATTATATTTGGTTAGAAACTGTTTTCTAGATTGCTCAAAATAATATTCTTAGTATATGTAATTTTTCTTTACTACTTATAAAAAGTAGTAAAAGAAATGTTTTAAATCATGTATTTAAATTAGCATTTAAATTCTTTGTTGTCCAGTGTTTTGGGGAGGGAACATGAGTTTTCATCCTCAACTGACTGGTACCTTATTATTAAATTTGTCCTACTGGGAAATGCTTGAAAAAATCAGCTTTGGTTTGTCAGTCTTTAATATGGTTTCAGATTAAATTCCTTGTTTTGTTTGGTAGCAAATAAATGGGAAATTGATGAAGCACATTTCTGATAGTTTGCCTTGATTGTTCTGATAACCAGAATTTAAAAGCATATGGTAATTGCTCTTCTGATTTTAGTTGCCTGTCATCTATTTTTTCTATTATGTCTGTTTTCAGTATGCCTCAGGAGCCTTATATGATTAGGGAAAAAATAACCCAAATATAAAACTTAAAACTGGGAAACATTATGTGGAAAAGTATGTCACAGCTTTAGTGATTTACCTGTTTCTGATACTTGAGTAAATTTTGGCTTTGACAAAAGCCAATAACTGTTGGGAGGCGGAGGAGGAACTAGTGCTGCACTCAAGAGTTGTGCGCAGGTAAAAGGAAGACTCAAAAGCAGCTGCATAAGGAAGTTGTCTGCCTAGCCAGACCTCAAGAATTCTTTGCACACAAGCTTCTAAATGCTTCTGCTTGCTGGACGGAGGAATAGGAGCAGGTTATTAGTGGCTCATACACCCTCACAGTCATCTTGCCTCCTTTATTTGGGATGTAGCAGAAGGACTGATTTCCTTTTTTTATTTTATTATCTTGCATGATTCCCAGCACTTTCCCCATTAAGTCAGTGGATATACCTTTTCTGTCATCAGGGTTGCAGACCATGCTTTTCTGTGAAGAAAGCTATATTTGCTTCCCTGACAAGTATGTCTTTAGGAAAAAAATGAGTTCCAGTCAATGTTCTGTATTCTGGAACCTCTGTTGAGGTGCTGCATTAGATATTGGAGAGTGGTGGGAAACGGAAAAAAAAAAAACATTAAATATGTTTTGGGTGGGTAGAGATTGAAATTGTGCAGGTGCGATACCCTCACTTCACTAAGGTGTCAGGTATTGAACTATGCCCAAGCTTATTCATGTAGAACTGTAGTACTGTGTCAGCTTATATTTATGCCTTAGTCCACATGCTTATGTGTTGTGTGTATATAGAGATATATATATATTTTTTTTTTTGGTGCTGGTAATGTTAGGGAGTCTTTGTTATTCTTAACTGAAGCTGTCAATTTAATTATAAAAAAAATTTCTTCCGCAGTTCTATGTCATTGAATATGCTGCTTGTGATGCCACTTACAATGAAATTGTCACTTTTGAACGACTCCGACCTGTGAATCAAAATAAAACTGTCAAAAAGAACACCTTTTTTAAGTGTACAGTGGATGTTCCTGAAGATCTCAGAGATGCGTGAGTATCTCTGCACTCTTCAATATACCTGTTCCTCGTTTCATTAGCAGCATTTACGGCATGGTTACCCCATGTTTTCTCAGGAATATTCTTTCAAGTATCCTATAACTGTAAATAACCTGAACAGCAGTACTATGAAATGCTGAAGCAGTAATTTATCTTAGGAACTACTGTAAACCGCAATTTAAGTTATGCCCATGTAAGGGGATGGGGAATTGCGATTTCTGAACATTCTTTGCCATGAAATACTGAAACATCCCTGGTTCTCATGCTGCTGCTGCATGGTCTGTATTGATGTGGCTTGCTGAAATAATACTTAACTGTTTATCTCTTTAGGTGTGCTAATGAAAATGCACATAAAGATTTCAAGAAAGCTGTAGGAGCATGTCGAATTTTTTATCATACCGAAACTGGTCAACTAATAATACTGGTAAGCAATCTATCACTATAAATTTTGCGTGAATTTTCAGTATGCTATTTTGGGGGTGTATACAGCTGTCTTTGTTTTTCTATGGAAAGTCATGTAACTTGCCAAGCTATGTAAATTGAGAGAGGTTTTAATATAAGTTGATCTTTAAAGTGCATCTTCCATGCCATTCCATTTGAAAGGGTTGTAAATATGTATATAGTCTAAGTCTAGGAATCTAGGAGCAACTTATGGTCTCTCTTTTTATGAAAATACTTCCCTTTCATAACAGTGCAGTTCTGAGTGCAGGTTTCTCAAACTGGAGTTCTCTAGAGCAGTAAGTTGCCCCTGTGCAATATTACACTGTCCTTCAACCTGCAGCTGGGTTTCCCTGTCAAATCTACTTCAGTTCACTTACGTTGAAACTTAGATTTGAACTGGCAGGTAGACAGTGTGGATAAGCAGGTGGTTGAGAGCCCAAATCAGGAGGAGGGGACTAGCTGTGTGTTAGGAGGAACGGAGGAAACTTTTTGAAAAAGTAGCTTTGTTGTCCTTTTCAAAGGTAAAATGGCTTGGCCAGGCACAGGAAAGTATAGTTTTTTGTTCACTTAGATTCCTCTGTAGCTGTTATGTTTGATTGCATGGACTTTCTCCAGCATTAGTTTCTTTTCAGTTCTGTTTACTGAATATTAAATTGTCCACTTGAATCTGACTCTCTGGACATGTATTTTCTATGCTTATTTCTTTTCCTCCTCTATTGGTGCAGTGAATGACATGTGCCATGGTAAATTAATAGTTTTATCCTGGGCACATCATGGGGAAAGAGTATAGATCTAGTAGCAGGAAAAAATGTGTAAAAGGTGCTGTGAATGAGGAAAACAAAATTGTTAGTTTGAGATACTGCTGATTTTTATTGATAATGTTGTGTTATTAGGAGTATTAGCATCCATGTGATTTCCTGAAATTTAGATCATCATCTAAACTAAACTGTATACAGGCATAAGTTCCTGTTTTTGTCCTGTTTGATTTGAAGTTCTATTTTTAAGACAATGCACATCCTTTCGGTCTTGTAGTCTGCCAGTGAAGCAACAGTGAAGAGAGTGAATATTTTGAGTGACATGCATTTGCGCAGCATTCGTACCAAGCTTATGCTCATGTCAAGAAATGAAGAAGCTACGAAACACTTAGAAGTAAGTCATAACTTGGAGTTCATTGCTTGAGAGTGAGCTTCTAGCTGAATTTTACATGGTGTGCATGTGGATGAACCTCATTTTGTTTTCTTTTCAGTGCACAAAACAACTTGCTGCAGCATTTCATGAGGAATTTGTAGTCAGAGAAGATTTAATGGGACTGGCTATAGGAACACATGGCAGTAACATACAACAAGCTAGAAAGGTTCCAGGCGTTACTGCAATTGAACTTGAAGAAGATACTGGTACTTTCAGAATCTATGGAGAGGTAAGGGGGAAATTTTGTATAATCTTAATAAGCACTTTTTTTTTTCCTGGTGAGTGGGGAGAATTACCTACAGCTAAGGAAAGGAAATAACAAGAGTTCTCTTTTGAGTGCCCATATGCATACTCAAGTTAGAGGAGCCTGTGCTGCTGTACTTGATGTTGGAGAGAGTATTGCAGTGGTGGCACCCGTAATATGTGTTCTGTCCTAAGCAGTCCGTGTGTTGAAGTGTGAATTCAAGGTTAATGGCACATTGATATACTGTGGTCTCGCTTGATTACAGTTTTTCTTTAGAGTTTTCCTGCTGTCCTTTGATACCCTCCTCTGAACTAGCCAAGTAAGTTAAGACATGCTACAAGTCGGCATTTGTGTGACTTTAATGATAGCACTTTATTTGATGTGCTCTATGATTCTCAACCGTGTTAAAATGTAACTTTGTTTTAAAAGTATGGTCTGTCCAGGAGCTAAAAGAGTAACGATGCCATTTTCACTGAGGCTTTGTCAGAGCATTTCTCAAGGGATTTCATCCCCTGGTACCAATTCAACAGGGGCCAAAAACGCCTGACTCTCAAGTGGTAGCACTTCTAGAAAGCCTTTATCATCTACTGTTTCGAGATTCCTTGCTTTCGAATTATTCTGTCTCCTTGTCAGGGGTATGATTTCTTTTAGCACTGGAGAGCTTCATTTTCATTGTGGTCTAAGAATCTGATGAAGTTGATATGGTTGAGAGGAGAACACACTTGCATTCAGAAAATGGTAGGGATTGTTTTTTGTTTTGTTTTTGTTTTCTCCTCAGAACTCTTCAATTAGGAGGTAGGAGCCACTTGATATCAAATGATTTGGTAGTGTGAAATACCCGCTTGCTTGTTCCCAATGTAAACTTAGTGGAGTCCCAGTAGATCAGTCTGTACTTGAAGATATCTCCCCGCTAGGGAGAGAGAGTTAGCAAAAGGATTTAGATTAACTGTTCACATGACATAATGAGTTACTCCCTATGTACTTGCTTTTGCACTCTTCAGTATATCTGCGAGGTTTTGTGTCCCTTTCTTGGAAACTTTCAACACCTCCAGGCCATCAGGACCTAGAAGACCATTCTTGACTCAGTACTGCCCATGGAGTCGTGTCCCACAACTTGTGAAGAAGAATCTGACGCGTTTAAGCACAAAAGGATATGGAGCCTGTTCCAGTTGAGCTTTTTAACTGTGAATGGGTTGCTTACACATATGAGCACTGATGCCTATTGACAAGTTTTCATCTTCTCGGTTACTGTTTGAGAGGAACTTAGGATTCATTGTCCAAACTGGCTTCATGTTTTGTTGAGCTGAGAATGTCATACAGGTTGCACTTGCACTGAAGTTTTGAGTGCTTGTGGCCAAGTTTAGACATGCATATGGTGTGTTGAGAACTGGCAGCTGTTCGCTTTATGCTTCCCATGAACTGACTGCTTGTGTGAAAGCAATTTTTCATCTGTTCTTGTGGAAAACAAAGTAATAAATACACCTATGAGACAGGACGTTGTAAGCTGTACGATTAATTATGGTCTATCAGTAGAGTTCACTGAAGGTGAAAATTCCTATTGTGTTGATGTCTGTTAGCATCATTTTAGTATTACTTCCTTGTGTGCAGCTGCTTCCTATGGCCATGTTCTGTTCTCTCTCCGTGTTTTATTCTTCGCTCATCATTTTGGAATCCAGACTGACTGTATTTCCCTTGCTAACATTTTGACCTCTGCCAGGAGTCGAGACTTGTAAATTTTTTTTTTTTTTGTTTTAATAATTCTACAGTTTTGCTGTTTCTGATTTGAGGCTGTTTGTTGCTTGTTTCAATATCTGTAAAGTCTCAGTTAACCACTTTGTCATTTAATAATAAAGCTATAAAAGGGCATTTGCAGGAGTTTTCCCCACCAACTGATAATGTTGCCCTGTCTTGGAAAATATACTGGAAATGAGTCATGTCCAGAAACCATTATTTTGGGGAAAAAAAAATGTCATGATTGTCATATGAAATGGAGGTGATACATGATCTGGACAGACTATTTAGTGCAGTATGCTGTTTTTGAATCTAAAATAACCTTATGTTGTATACTTTTCTTTATAATGACATATTTACCCCCCCACTCCAATCTCCATTAGGCTTTTCCTTTCTAGATCAATAGCTGAGTAGAGAGTATAAATGTTAATATCAGAACATAGAGCAGTGATCATGAACTGTGGCTCAGGAGTGCTTGGTGCAAGCTCCCCTCTGGCTGCGGGTGATTTTTTCATTTGTTTGCCCTTTCCCCTCTTTACACTTCCTGAGAATGGAGTCACTTTGGAGTCCCTGATCTTGGTTCTTGCAATGGACTATGTTACTATTTCCCCTCTTACAAGCAGAAGTACCATAGAGATGTGTATCCTTGCTGTTAGTACAGGTTAGATTAACTGGAGAGATGCCATGTTGTTCATTGCTAGTAACACAAAGCAGTAATGAATTTTAATGATGATGCTACCTCAGCATGTGCAGTGGGATGAAGTAAGAGACGCATGATCTGGAGTTTCCTTTAACTTAATATTCTGATAGGACTTTTTACAAGTGGGTTTATTTTCAGTATAGAATCTTTGTGATATATGTTGTTTTACGCGTAGACTGTAGATTTTGTCCTGATTTTGGAGAAAGGAATATAATTAAATTAGACAGCTTTTTTTCCTCCCAGTTAATGTCTACCAGAAGCTGCTTCAAGTTTGCAATATCTGCAGGATATTTTTACCTCTGGGTTTTCTTGTGATAAGTTGCAGAAGATGTTTTCAAATGTCTTAAAATAGCCTGTAGAAAAAAATGCATTCATTACTCATGCTTTGCTTTGCAACAGAATTTTGTTTTCGAAGCATTTACTGGGTTATTTCTCCCTATTTGTTTAGTTCTAAGCTTGATGAATTTTGCCTTTTTTTTTTTTTTTTTTTTTATTGTTTTAAATAAGTTGCTGTTTGGAAGCCATGCGGCTGTTGGAAAAGTTTTATTTCTAACATAATTGATTTCACAAACTCCTTTTTTATTTATTTCCAGACTGCTGATGCAGTAAAAAAGGCTAGAAGCTACTTGGAATTTGTGGAGGATTTTATTCAAGTTCCCAGAAATCTTGTTGGTATGTAATACTGCTAACACTTGAACACCTATGGGAAGCGAGCCTAAGAGCTGTACATTATTGTTGATATCTTATTGTCCATTTTTATCCCATAAAATGGTTTAATTTTAACATTTTCAGATTTGTACAGTCTGATTTTAATGAGAAGTTCAGATCCTAGTAGAATCTCTTGCCAGATTAGCTACTCAGAAAAGCTAAATCTAATTTGTAAAATTGCATATGAAAGTACTGAAGTATTTGAATAGCACAAAAAGCCACAACAGTTTCGGTATCATTGCACCCTCCTGGGTTCAGACTGGTTAAATGTAGAGTTCAGATGATGTTGAGCTGTTGTATAAAGGAGTATTAAGAGTCTCATTGTCAATCTAGAAATAGGCATTTCCCTGCTACAGTTTTATGGAGGTGCTTTTCCCCCAAACATGTAAATACCTACTAGGATAGATTCTGTCTCATAAGCTGCTTAAAGATAGGGTTTATCTCTGTTTGCCCTTCCGGAGACACACCTTTCCCTAATTAGTCTTCATAAGGTCCTCTGTTTGGTTACTTGGTCCTCTTACGAACCTGCTTGTTGTCTGTGTCTGGCAACTTCCTTCTCTACATTATCTACCTGTAGGCAAGGCAGGGATGAGCTAAATCTAATGTTTTACACTTCTTCTATTTTTTTTTTTTTTTTTGTATTGTCTTCTAGCTAATGTGAATATGCCTATGCAGAAATTACAACACTAATCTTAGAAACATATCTCCTGAAAAATGACCTAGACTTGCTGTATACTTATAGAAAGCAATTACATATTTTAAATTTAAAACAAAAACAACCATCTTGGCTTATTCTTTTATGATTGCCTGTGTAAACAGAAGAATATTAAGCTACATTTTCTGATGACATTTTAATGCAAGTCTAGTTCTGTTTGAAACTTGAGTGTAGAATTGATCAATACTTGTCATGTACGTACGTGCTTGCATATACATTTTCAGTATCATGTTAGAAATTTTGGCCTGTTTTTTCCTATAGCACAGTAGAAGTTCAGGTTGCTGCTGCAGTTAAGTTCTACTTAACTGAAATATCAAGACATGTTGTTTTGCCAGTTGTTTCAAAATTAACCATTCTTGCCTTCTGAAGGAAAAGTTATTGGAAAAAATGGAAAAGTGATTCAGGAGATTGTAGACAAGTCTGGAGTCGTGAGGGTGAGAATTGAAGGAGACAACGAAAATAAACTGCCCCGTGAAGATGTAAGTACTTTATTCTTTCTTCCTCTGGCTGTATTTTCAATCTTTTTTTGCTTTCTTTTTATTAAAAAACATTGCAAAGTGTTTATAAAGTGAAGAATTCTATGACATGACTGAAATAAGATGAAATAATTTAGGACACTGGAATGGAGTCAGTGTTTCCTCTTCGCATTATTATGCAGTTCATAAATAGGTATCTTGGTCTGTGCAGCATACTTACGTCCCTCTCCCCCGTGGCTAACATGTAATGATGATGTTGTCCATGTTACAAAAAGCACTAAATTGCTATTCCCTGGCACCCCAGCATAAAAATTACCTAGCTGAGGTGTTTAGGTATCTGATTTGCCTCCTGGGGTGCAGCCAAGTTTGTGAATTGTTTAACAGAGGTTAATAAGGAGCAGTGTCCCTGCTGGAGCAGTGGTTGGACTAGGTGATCTCTAGAGGTCCCTTCCAACCTTAAGGATTCTGTTACAATTTTTTTTTTTTTTTTTTTTTTTTTTTTTTTTTTTTTTTTTTTTTTTTTTTTACAATTGGACTCATTCTCAAAGGTCTGCTATGATTCTAAAGCCAGTTGTCTAGCTTCTGTATAGCGACATTAGTTTTCACATCTTTTCAGACTGACATCTTTCTGTAAATTTTATATAAAATGTAATTCAATAAATATTTTTAAAACGAAATCTTGCATTTAGTAGCAAAAATTTTTTTTCCGTCGTGTACTCTAACCCCTTATCTAATGTAAGATTCATACTGTTAATATTTACACATTTTAAGCATATGAAAATATCAGATGAAAGTCATTATCTCCTAAGACATAATTGACCACCAGGCATCTATTTTCTGCTGAGGTGGGAACCAGTGCAGTGACAGTGGTGGGTGTGATAGAGTCAAGGTGCATCAAGTTATCTTGACTGCCACAATAGGTTGTTGGAGTTGCTAGATTTTCTTAGCTCCTTAGCATACAATAAATGCCCTGTCCTCCCCCTAACTTAAGAGCTGTTTCTACCGTATCTTTGATGCAGGTCAGGATTCAGTCAGCATTCTTTTATGTAACTTGAACTTTTTTGTTTAAACTTGATATTATGCTGTTTTGGTGATGATGCTCTTTCTGAAAATATAATTTGGTGTTTTGTTTCTGTAGGGAATGGTACCATTTGTATTTGTTGGTACTAAAGAAAGCATTGGAAATGTCCAAGTTCTTTTGGAGTACCACATTGCCTATCTAAAGGTAAGTGTTAAATTCTGTGTTCTGGAGAAGAGAAGCTGTAGAGAAAAGTTACCTTGAAGTAGAGAGGAGTTCTTAAGAACTCCAGTGGAATTTGCAATTCTAAAAATGTTAATCTGTAAATTGGGTACTGAAGTTCAGTGCTGTGAACCCTCCTGTGTAGATAGGTGTTAGTACTGTTAGTGTCAGAATAATTGGACCAAGAGTGCTCTTTTATGTGATATTTTAGAAGTATTATGCATTTTTTGGTTCATGTCAGTGGTAGGTTGTTGTGAGGTTAATGCTTGGTAATTGTTGGATGGAATATTTAATACTAACTTGTTATCTGACTGCACATCTATATGTATCTGTACAAATTAAACTTTGACAGCTACCAAGTAGTACTAAGTTTAGTAATTAGTAATGAGGCACATGAAAAACTGATGTGCTTTTTTGAGTAAAAAGGCATGTAGCATTTTAGTAAAGCCATTTCTAATGCAATTGAGTTAAAAAAAAAAAAAAAAAAAAAAAAAAAAAAGGCTTTGTATGGAGTTGTAATGCTTATTTGACAGAAATAATGGATTTACTTGAATAGTGCTGCTTTGCTGGTTTGCATTTCTTAGTTGACCTGAAAATAAGAAGTGGTTAAAAAAGGTAATAGTAATTTTAAATCATCTTGTTGAAAGTCTGTTTTTAAGAGAAGAGTTTTAGAGACTTCCTCAAAACTTGTAGGTCATGCAGAATAATTCAATTCTACTGTTTCCAGTCAGCTTCAGGGTGGTGTTGACTCTCCTAAAGGGCGGTCACTTTTATGATGACTACGTGCTGCATGGTGTGTGGGGAGGGAGGAATGGCATTTCTTTATGAGCAATGCAATATTTTTATTCCTTTTTACGTAGGAGGTGGAACAACTAAGACTGGAGAGGCTTCAGATTGATGAACAGTTGCGTCAGATTGGTATGGGTTTCAGACCTTCCTCCACTAGAGTTCCCGAAAAAGAGAAGGGCTATGCAACTGATGAGAGTACCCTCTCCTCAGTGCAAGGCTCCAGATCTTATAGCGGAAGAGGGAGAGGTCGCAGAGGCCCCAGTTACACATCTGGTTATGGTGAGTTTTCTTCAACTGTGGAACAGCTGTTGAGTATTCAGTGCTCTTGAATCCATAATTGGTTTTTGACTTCTTAGCGGTCAACGTAGTTGAGTGAAGGTAAGGTTGAAAACTTTAATGGCAGTTCTGTTTTCACTTGAATTTAATTAGGTTTACGTTCTTGTTGAAATAAAACTTAAATTGGGAGGGGGGGAGAAAGTGAACTCTAGTAAGATGTCCTTCAACAAAAGTTGTATCTTAAAAAGTTTAGCATGTTTGTTAGTCTCTAGGAGATACAAGCCAAAAAAAGAAAAATATATATATAAAATGAGTGCTGCTTTTGAGTTGCTTAATCTGTTGTGGATTGTAATTTAACGGATTCTTGGCATGGTTTTCAGGTGAATTCTGACGGTAATTCTGCTGTGTATTGTTTTTTATGGATTGTTTGACTAAACTGTAGTGGATGTTCTTCAGTTTATGTATATATACAGTGTGTATTGTCCTTTGGGACATTGTCTCTTGGGAGAGAGTTTCATGTCAGAACCATACAGATATAAGTATCTTTGTTCCAGAGTACTTAGATGGGAGATTTTCTGAATGGGTAAAAAAAGTGGTTGTTTTTTTGTTTTATTTTTTTCTATTTTCCCATTTTGTTGCTTTGTTCCTTTTAAGTAATAAAAAGCTGTGCGAGATTTGTTGCTCAGGAAGGATGGAGTATTATGTACATTGTTTGAACAATTTAGCTGTATATTTTAAAATAATACTGAAATAGCTACCAAAGATTGCTTAGCAACATCCCTTAGCTGTAAGGTGGCAAATATTTATATATCTGATATAACTGGCTGCTCTGCTTGAAGAAACATTGGTGTGAATGTGAAATGAATATGATCTCGAGCTTCATCTCACGTTTTCTCTCTTTTCTTGTACAAGGTACAAACTCTGAGCTCTCTAATCCCTCTGAAACAGAATCTGAGAGAAAAGATGAACTTAGTGACTGGTCCTTGGCAGGAGAAGATGACAGAGAGAACCGACATCAACGTGACAACAGAAGGCGTCCTGGAGGCCGAGGACGCAGTGTGTCTGGAGGCCGAGGACGCGGGGGACCTCGTGGCGGCAAGTCATCCATTAGCTCCGGTAGTGTTTCAAATGCGTTTTGAATTCAGGTTTTTATTCCTGGCAGCTTTCTGTGTAACCTCTCAGTACTTGAAAATACTCCATTTTTACATAATCTTATAATCTTAATGTATGCTGCATTTCAGTAATGTGTGGTAGTTTTTTGTCGTACGCTATGTAATTCAGTTTGTGTTCCACTCATGATGATCTCTGCTTCCTTTGTTTACTACACACAGATAATGACACTGTTAAAGATTATAGGTCTTCGTCATTCCATATATGGTCATCTTTCCATTTAAGCTTGAATTCAGATACAAAATAACAAAGAAACAGTGGTACATGGGAATTAATGTTTTATCAGAATTTGACCATGCCAATCTATAGTACTTTAATAGTAGCGAAAAGTACCATCTTGCTGATAAAATGAGAAGACGTATATTCATAAATTAACCAGTTTTAAGTGGAAAGTTCAGCTTCTTCTTTCGGAAATCATAGTGATCAAGTAATGGGAGTGCCACGTGGTGTCTCAGAATATAACAGTAAGAGAGAAACCAGAAATACTGAGGTTTTCTGTATTATACCTTTTAGTAAAGTTATTTTATATGTTGAAATGTAGAGTTAAGTTAGCATTTAAATTATATGTCATTACAGTATCTTAACTGGAAATTTTTTTTTGTTTGTTTTTGCATTTAGTGCTTAAAGATCCAGACAGCAATCCTTACAGCCTACTTGATAACACAGAATCAGACCAGACTGTGGATACTGATGCTAGTGAATCTCACCACAGTAGTAACCGTCGTAGGAGGTCACGCAGACGAAGGACTGATGAAGATGCTGTTCTAATGGATGGAATGACAGAGTCGGATACAGCTTCTGTTAATGAGAATGGTTTGGGTAAGTATGTCGTTCATGTAAGTTTAGCAAAACTTGTTTCTGCTAGTGCAGAATTGTATTATGGTGAAGTCTGTAACCTCTTGATGGAAGGAAGACTCCTACCTTTGTGGTTCTGCTATGAGTTATCTGGCTTAGCGAGCTGCACTAGTTACTGTTCATGTGTCTCTTGTAAAGACTGTCTGAAGGATATACCCATACTTTGTGTTTCCACACAGTACTACTGTTTTCAAAAGCCCAGTACTGCTGGTTCAACGTGCTATTTTGTCTTTGCTAGTCTCAATCTCAGTTCAAGAAAGCTTCTTAAGTAGCTGTTTGTCTGTACAGCTCTTGCTTAAGTACTTTTCCGCAGTAAATCCTCTTGATATGTACTGGGACAAGATACGTTGTGTAATGGCATTGGAGCTCCTTTTCAATGGTTATGTGCCTAGAATTGGTCATATATTTACTGATTTAATCCTGAAACTATCAGGTCATTAAGTCTTTACTTAAATGTTTTAATAAGATGGGAGTAAAAATGTCAAAATCTAGTTTTTAGGTTATTTTGTATGATCTCAGTGTAAAATAATATTTAACTTTCAGCCTGTCTTATTTAGCTGTCTCTTTAGCCTGTCTTTTCAACAGAAGTGATTTTTAAATATCCCATCCTGAAACTGCTGAAGATGTCTTTTTTTTTTTTATCATCAGAAATAGTTCATGGTAAACTTTGCAATTGCAGATGATAGTGACAAAAAACCCCAGCGACGCAATCGTAGCCGCAGGCGTCGCTTCAGGGGTCAGGCAGAAGATAGACAGCCAGGTAATTCGAGTGAAGCTGTGGGTAATACCAGGTCAAAAGCATGAAAGAATGTTGTCTGCTGTTTTACATGTACTATATATAGCTGCATAATATAAAAAGGTTACTCAATAACTAATAAGACTACTAGATAAAGATGAAAGACATTTCTTACACTAGGAGAACTTATCAAAATTTATAACCTAATGAAACTAATTTTTTATGTCTAACTATTTGCTTGGAAATACAATTCATGCTTCTGATCCAGTTCTCATTAAAGTCAATAGTCTAACTTCTGTTGACTTCAGTGGTCCAGGATCAAGATTTTTATGAAGGTTCATGTTCTGCACTCACTTGCATCTGTGCACTTGCATTGAATGTGACTGACCTTTTCAGCACTGGCTGAGAAGCAGCGAGTTGGAGTGGCAGGATGTGGGTGCCCTGGCAGAGCAGTGTGGGGGAGCTTACATGGGGTCTGCCAGGCCCGGGCCTGTGTCAAACTGCTGCTCTGTCTCTGGCTTTTGTGACCATGCACACGTCGAGGGGGGAAGGAGGAGCGGTATAAGTGAAGCTGCATGTTTTCCATGTTCTGTTGTTGTGGCTTGCTGCATTTCCTCTGTGCGCACTAACACTTGAAATGTTCAAGGTGAACTAGCTAATTTTCAGTGTGATGCCTGTTTTAGACCATGTTTGTAAATCTGTGGCACATAGTGGTACCAGAATGCCTTCTAGGCTCATGGGTGCATAACTTGACCCACACTTGGATTCCTTTTATCTGGGGTTTTCTTAGCATTTGACTTGGAAGGAAGGAGAGAAAAAAAAAAAAAAAAGTTGTTTTGCAACAGTTAAAATGAAGAAAAAGGCAAGCTCATTACTTTGGAGCATTCCGTATCTTTCTAACAAACTGATGGGAGAGGAAAAAAAAAAGGTCATCTTTTACTTTTTGAGAAACTAATTTTAGCCAGAAAAGTCAAGAGACGCTCTTAAATACAACAGGATTGGGAGTTCAGGCTACAATCTTTGTGAAAAGTGCTCTACTGATTTGATCTCTTCATAAACTTCTAAATGGGAAGTGAGCACAATTAGTGGAGTGACTGAACTTGTTTTTCCCTAAATGCTGTTAAAATTCTATTATTTTGACTTAGTGAAAAGCTTCTTCTATAAGCAAGTATTGTATCCTAACAAGGTACCTCAGTCATTTAGTTGTATTGCTTTACATTTTAGGTTCCTACTTGCAAGTCTTAACTGATCTGGTGTTTTGCACTTTTTGCTTAAAAATCTGCTCTCTATATTAGGAGTTGAGAACAGAGCACCGTGTTAGAGAACTCCTCTACATGCAGGAACTTGCTTGCTCTCAGTTACGCAGGGATCTATTTGAAGAGTCAGTCAGTGTAATGGGGAAACCATACATTGTACTTCATGTGCAGGTCCAAGTCTCTTGGATAATCATTGCCAAATCAGAGAAATAGTTCACCTGAATGCATGATATACTAAATATAATTGACTGTACTCTTCAGTAGTTGATGCTTGCCAACTCTAATTTGCTTTATCTCATCAAAAATACAAGTGTGTATTTAAATTCATAGTACGCTCTATTTGAAAAATGTAGCTCTACTTAATTGATGTGGTTATGAGAGGGCGGGATAAGACAAACCCTGGCTACAAGAACTTTCACTGAGGGGATAAGATCAGAACCCCCCTGGCCAGAATCCAGTTTGAGTATCTCTTCATGCATCACGTTTAATCCACCCGCCCATAGGCCAGAGCTGACTCTGTGGATTGCCTTTTGAGTAACAGGAGGGTGAGTTCTCTCGCCGATTGCTTCATGGAGTAACAAAGATTTGAATGCTACTTTATCGTAAGTGATGCCATGCTTTGAACCTCCCCTTGTTCTTTTTTGTATTTTAACCTATCTTCATTTTATTAGTGTGAAATTCTTCATTATTCAGGATAGTAAAATTCCAGTAGTGAATGCAGTTTAAAGAGGGTGCGGTCTGATGTCTTTAAGCACCTTCCAAACCCAGTACAGAAAGCCCCCATTTTTTTCCAGTAAGACAAAATATGTAGACCAAAATTGCTTCTATTTACAAGTCTGCCTTCAGATTACTACCAGTTAGCACTGGTTTTGGTGATAAAGGCCTTTTGTAACATATTTCCCAGTTGTAGCATAAATTCTGCAGAAAAGCCTTGATGCTGAATTAGACTTCTAACATGAATGTCATCTGTATATTTTTCCTTAAACAGTAACAGTAGCTGATTATATATCACGAGCTGAATCTCAGAGCCGACAAAGAAACCCTCCAAAGGAGACTCTAGCCAAAACCAAGAAAGAAACGGTAAGAGGAAGACGGGTTATCTCAATGTGTGTTTCCCTTGTTTCTGTCTTCCCCTGCAGCAATGCAGAACAGTAAAAGTGCTCAGCTTGCATGCAAATGGTGCTGCAGGTCAAAAATAAATCATTAAAAGCAAACATGACAAAGAGAAAATGGAAGTGGGCAATGACTTGCAGAGTATCAATGCAGAGTTTTTAGGAATCAGTTGATGCTAAAATTAGAGGTCCTTTTTCTAGAATAATGTTTTGAGCGATGTAGTATTACAGCATAAAATGTGAATACTAATACCAGTCTCAAAAGCAGAGTCTTGAGTCAACTCTAAAAACATCTTATAAATAGAGGGAAGTGGGGAGCAGTTGTGACTTGCATAAACGATTTTGCAAGACTTAATGTTCTAAGTTAACTTCATTGGCTTAAAGAAATAAAAGTTGTGAATAAAATGTTCTCGGGGTGCACTGTCTTCAAGTTACCTTTGTTTGCTTTTTCGTGAAAGGGTCTGATGCTGAAGTGTCCTGTAGATGATAGGATGGGCACAGGTAGAAAACATGTGTCTCTTACTGCAAAGGCACTGGGGGAGCTGTTGTGCAGTTCAGTCACGTTCTGCATCTTGGCTGGAATTTTAATATTGTTTTCTTCTTGTTTTGCAAGGCAAAAGAGGCGATTGATGAAAACAGCCCTTCTGAAAAGGCAGTGAATGGTCCTGCTACAACTGCTGGGGATGAACCTTCTAAACTACAGCACAGCCCTGATGAAAAGAAAGTTACAGTGCAAGAGGAGGGGAATAATCAGGAAGAAGCAGTGCTGAATGGTGTTTCATAAACTGAAGTTCCTAGTTTACAGTTCTTTTACATTACATTTAAAATAGTGCTTGTATAAGCTTGCCAAAGATAGAATACGGATCGCCAGTCTTGACACCGCACTTTCAGTTCCTCCATTTTGGAATACAGAAAGGGGAGGGATCCTGAAGAAATCATATGTTAAACATACTTTGACACCTACTGTGTTATAAATATATCATCAGATGTGCCTTGAGATAGTATATGTAACATTTAAATAAACAAAATTGCTGGCTATAGGAAACGTTATTTTGTTTTCAAAATATGGCAAAGATGTGAGGGGGATCCCTAACATAATACTCTTTATGAAAGCATTAGCTGCTTTTGTTACATTTTTAATAATATGCAACCACTTCTTCACCTGAGGAATACTAGAAAGAAATGCAGTCTAAAATATTTTGCACTGAAATGTAATTTCTCCATTAGTTTAGTCTGGAAACTGGTCTGTTTTAATACATGTTTTTTAAATGCTGTATGTAGAGGAAAAATCTGCAGACCACTGGAATACATTTGTTAAATTCTCATAATCTGCAGGGATACTGGGTGACATTGGCAGTGACTGTTCTACATTGAGGCTTTGTTTGGTTTATTTATTAAACTGTACAGTATTTAAAAATCAAACATAGCTTTAGTTAACACTAAGCTGAATTAGTCATGTCCATTAAGACATAACCTGAACTACTGAAAGATCAATTTCCAGAAAGTTTATTCTGTATAAACTACATATGTTAGTCCTTAGTAGAGTATTTTTATTTTTGTTTTGGTTGTTTGATGTGCAATATGTTTTTTTTTTTTTGTATGCTGGTAGTAAAAAAAGAAAAAAAAATAAACTTTGATCTTCCATCTGTTGACTGTTTCTATTAGAAATTTAAATTACTATTTACTCTTAAGACTTTCAAGCTGTTAACATTTTTGAAATTTGTTTGCCAGGCAGCTTGAAGTTTTAATGCTTTCAGACGGTTTTTGGTTTTGTTTTGTTTGTTTTGTTTGTTTGCTTGCTTGTTTGCTCTTTTTGTTTGTTTTTCTAATACAGTCACCTTCCATTTGTTATGGTGCTGTTGCAAAATATCAGTTATTCCACCTGAAACTTTATTTTTTTTTATCTTGGGTAATCTGACTAACATACGTAGAAATAACAGATAAGGTTTTTTTTTTTAATTGAGAAGCTAGAAGCAGGACAAACTAACACATCTTTTTAGTTCCATGAGCAAGAACCTGAGGTATACAAGCACAGACATTTTGAGGGAAAGAAGAAAAAAGCCAGGAAGCAAAAGGTAGGTTGTAATGTTGTAAGCAGCCAGAGAAACCACAGGTAGAGCTGAAGTTGTACTAACTTGACTGTGGGTGGAAGGGGAGGGTAGTCTTACCTGATGTGGTCAGAAGTGAGTTGATAAAACCTTAAAAACTTAATCTGACTGGTGCCCACAAACAAAAGAGACGAACAGGTAACTTAGAGTGATTGAAATGAAATGCTCTGAACCACATGTGACTTCAGCTGCTCTATGTGGTAAGGGTAGAGAAGGAATATGCCACCTAGTTTTGAGTATGTATTTCATTTAAGGAAAGGTACAGTTTTCACCATGACTTAAGTGCTGAGACCCCCTTGACAATGTTTCCTCATGGAGAAAAAAGAATACAGTTTTAATATTACAAGTCTAAAATGAACATCAACAAAAATCTGTTCAATAGGCACAAGAAGGGGGGAGAACCTCTTTTGCTCTTCCCTGTTAAAATTATGTTTGAAAATAATCACTATTAAGGTGTTGGAAAGAATATACTTGAGTAGTTTGCAAAATCTGTATAGATCTTTAAAGATGCATCTCTGCTACTACTCTACAGCAGTATTCTGCCCCCCATAGCTATTTCCTAATTGGTCTAGTGAAGCACCCCCAGTTATCTCTCTTTCATAGTTTTAAAGCACTTTATAATCTGCTGTTGCTTTGATCCTCTCAATGCAAGTAATTTCCCCCCATTTATTTTTAAGTGCTTTCTCCTCCATCTAACTAGTCAACAGTGCTACCGCTCCATCAAAGGCTAAGTTGCACAGAGGATGCAGGAAGAGTTGTCCTTGTCCGGTTGAAATACAGAGGCTTGTTAAATCTGAAAAAGGGGAAGGTCTGAAAGCCAAGGTGTGCAGTTACAGAGGGTATTAACTAACCTGCCATAGAGCAATTTTATCTCACTTGCAAGAAGATGGACAAGATTTATTGAAAATGACAGAGGTGGTTGGCATTGATTCAGATACTCTGGACAACAGCTGTTAGTGTATGATCAGCTCCTTGTAGCCCAGTAAAAGGTCAGATAACTTATATAGAAAACAGGAAGTCTTTATGTAAAGTTATTAATACAAAAAACCTCAGCATGTGAATTCTGACTTTGCAGTGTAAGATAATTACAAAACTACAGTATTTCATATTTACAAAATTATAATTTATTAAATGTTACAAAATTGAATTAAAGTTTCTAGAAAACTTGGCACATTCCAGATCATCAGTAACAGGAAGTAGTTGCACAACCTTGTTCTCACAAGGCACAACTGAATACATTCAGTATCAGTTTATTTCTTGATTTAAAACTCACCCCATACCTATGCTTATTCTTCCTCTGTAATTAACACTCCTTGATTCCGGCCCACCATTCTCTCAAAACTGTGTTTTTGAAGACAATGCTCACTTTAACCTACTCAAGAACAGCAGGCTGAACTTGGCCTAACTCTTACTAAGAGGGTGCTGTTTCAACATTGTGTCCATCTGTATCTGGTAGCATGTGACAATAACTGTCCAAACCAAGGTACTAGTATTTTCCATGGTTAAAATACTGCCAAGTGGTAGGTTTTACTTCAGACAAAGCATGGCTTAAAAAAAAAAAAAAAAAAAAAAAAAAAAGTTGCAAGACTCTCTAATGTTCCTACTTTAAAATGACAAAATGGATGAGGAGGGGAAATAGCCCCCTGGATTTTTTTCCCCAATCTTAGTTGGGGGAATCAAGTCAAAGAATAATATTGCATCTTTAAGTAATTTATCAAAAATATTCATTTAAATGAACAAACCCACTGAATTATCTCTTACGATCATTTTTTAGCTTGATCTTCCAGTAAATCTTTAGCTTCGTTGATTTTGGCTGCCACATATGGAGAGCCACCTACAAGAAAGAGAACCTCATGTCATGTTAGATGAAAAAAATACTCTTGTGTGTCATTAGTAGTGCTGCATGCTGCAGTAAAAAGGTGTGTTACTATTGTTTGAAGCCACTCAAGTTAAAGAACAAACTGCATTATCCACATAAGCCATGTGGAAAGACTGCAGAAGTTAATCATGCACTTACTCTGTTAACTCATTCCTGTTAGGGTCTTGCTTTCATTTTAATGGAATTTGGCTTCTCCATTTTTATCAATCATGACTTAATTCAACACAAGTAACTTGGCACAGCCCAGGTGCACCAAAATCATTCATCATGAGATGCACAGTGTTCTAGACTGTACTAGGAACTTCAGTTTAACCTTTTTAGGTAAGAACGAGGTAATGTGCTCATAAGATTCTTCAAGTACTTAAGATTCTTCCAGTCCATACTATCTAACTGAACTTATTTTGAAGTTAAATTTATTGAATACACATAGACCCTAAAACTGTCTATAAAAAGGCTTATCTCATGTTCAGTAGTCACTTTAAAGGAAGCTATTTCAAGTGAGGATTAGAAAGTTAAATGCCAAGTACTAATACCTGATTTTGACTCACTCAAGTTAGCAATTTAAAAACAGGTATGCATGTCTTAGGTTACTAACTTTAAGCACAAATGGATTATAAGCCTTCAGACTATCACATGCAGCAAAACTGCACAGCATGTTTAGTGTCTTCAATACCAGCAGAAAGCCCACAGAGACTCTCTAAGGAGTCCAAATAGAATTCAGGTGGTAGAGAAAATGCAGAAACATACACAGGTCTAGCACTTAGAATTCTTGTCTCATTCTAGAAAATGAATAATATTTTCATCTAATATGCACAAATGATAGAGCACGTAACACATGTAACCTGCCAAATTACGTGTGCTTGCTTTGAAGCATTCAAATACAAAAGTCCTCTCCAAAAGCACATGGACTGAAATGCTTCAAGATTTTTCTTTTTTTTTTTTTTTTTTTTAAAGCAGACAAGTAACCATGTTTATTTCCCTGTATAGGTCCATTAATCTGGGTCAAAAATGTTTATTAGGAATTTTACTTACCTTTATCTGGATGATTCAGAAGCATGATCCGCCTATGAGCTTCTCTGATTTTATTTCTATTGGCTGTAGGACTAGTTTAACAAAAAAAAAAAAAAAAAAGATGACTTGAAGGAATCTTATAAACCTTGGAAGGAATCTCTTACCCATCCACTGAGGGCTTCCATATATGGTCTTTATTTCCTATTAGTGACGTTTAGCATGCA
Organism: Crypturellus tataupa; assembly: GCA_034781795.1. Classification (NCBI taxonomy): domain Eukaryota; kingdom Metazoa; phylum Chordata; class Aves; order Tinamiformes; family Tinamidae; genus Crypturellus; species Crypturellus tataupa. The sequence goes on from JAWLRI010000640.1 coordinate 9,096,040, forward strand.
AGTTCTGAAGAGGGTTTCTAAGGTGTTTTCAAAAGACCACAGGCATACAGTATTTTGGAAAATACAAATATAAGACATTCTGTGATGATCTAGTAGCCTGGGGAACATTCACTGACACTTGGAAATCATAAATAAATAATCGTGCTAGGGGTAAAATATCTGAAGACCATCCAGGTATCAACAGAGCTCCTTTTAAAATGTCACATTTATGCTGGGACTAACTTAGAGTGGTTCTGCTATGCAGCTCCCACTGATACCTAGGAGAATTGCAGCAGCACAGAGCTGCCAAAGGCAAAATCTCACAGTTAACGTTGTGACCAAGCACTGCCTATCCCGAGGACCTGCTCTCTTGGGTGCCTGTGTGCATTCTTCCTGACCTTGCATGTTCAGTCAAAAACAAACAGAACCCTGCTATAACATTTTTAATTAAGACTGTAATCATTAGGAACTTTCTGGACTTTTTTTTTTCAGCGGGGGAAAAAAGCATTTTAGAATATTTTTATTTAAAAAAAAAAAAAAAAAAAGGTTGAATACAAACTTTCCACTTGGAAATAAAAGCTCATTATCTTATTAGATAAACTTGTATATACACATGCAAGAAGGCAAGCGCCCCCTTCACGCTGCCTCTGATTCTCACTCAGAGGGGCAGACAGGACCCCAGCAGCGTAAGCAGCTCCCACCCCAACAAACCCAAGAAAATGGCAGATTCACCAAGACCTGCACGCGGCTCATGAACGTGCTCAGGACGTGCAGCTGCATGGCAGGCAGTCCAGTTACATTTACTTTAAGCATGCTACCGCGCAGCAAAGAATCACAGGTTGGTCCAGGAAATCCTGAAAGTCTCCCTGGTGCAGGGACAGGGTGGCAAGGGGAATGGCATATTCCCAGGGAAGCTGGCACAGGAGAGTCTTAAACACAGTACAACAGCCCTGCAACTACACAACACCACATCCTTCTTTGTGCCCTACGTTTCTAATAAAGTTTCTTTTACCTTACTCCTAGTATTAAAGCTGCTTCTCGTTTAGTCATTTTGGGTTCAAATCCACCTCTGTAATAGCCACTGAAGGCCTGAAAAGGAAGATGCATTAATTTAGTAAAAATAATTATCTAAGTTAAACTATATTGGACAAAACATGTCAGTGATGCCTTAGTAGCTGCTGAACTTTTTAGTCTGAGAATATTATGAATATTCTCTTGAAGGAGTTACAAGAAATTCAGCTGAAGCAAATACTATTATTTAGCAAGTACCGAGCAAGACATGACAAAATAACTTTGCTATTAATTGTCAACCACTAAAATAACTCAGATTAATTATATTACTAACGACAAAATTATCCTTATTATTAGCGGAAAATCCTGTAATGCTCTGCACAGACCAAACAGTCTGCTGTTATTTCATTGAGCAGGCTATTAAAAACAAACGCTATAGATAATACAAAAACTTACAGATTTTGGTAGATTCTGCAGTGCTTGTTTTACTTGCGGCTCCACTTGCTTCATAGCTTTTACCACGTAGCGACCTTAAAGAAATTGGTGTTTAATACGAGTAAGTATATAGAAATCACATTTTATAACACTTAGAAATCCAGCCTGGTAATTTTTAGATTTACTACAGAATAAAGGTGTATTAGATGTCTAAGAAAATAAAACTTTGATCTTTTTATTACAGCAAAGCGGTTATTACAAGGCCTCTGAGGACGTCAAGCCCCAGCGGCGCCGAGGAGGCCGCGCACAGCTCAGCCGCGGCCCCACGGCCTCCACCAACCTGCAAGTCCGGCCGCCGCGAGGGTCAGGCCCACCGCTACCATGGTGCTGGCCTGCGGGGGAAAGAGGAGAGAGAAAACGCTTAACAGCGCCGAGAGAAACAAAGGAGATCAAGAAAACACGGGAAAACCAGGCACCCCTCCCGCACAGCTGCGCGCGGCGCCGCGGCGAGGCCCAGGGGCGCC
>JAWLRI010000640.1:9098244-9103244 GCA_034781795.1 Crypturellus tataupa
GGCGGCCTGTGGTGCCCGCGCGGGTTTGCGAGCAGCTTCGTGTCGGCAGGAAGGGCCCGAAAGCGGGTAGCTCACGGCTGAGGAGCACGGAGTGACCGTTTGGAGCGCTTACACCCTCCTCCCCCGCAAAGATAGACAAAACACAGGTTCTCCCGTCAGCGCCGAGGGTGGTCAGTTCTTTAGGATCCCAGTGGGAAGCCCTAAGGCTCCTGCGGCCGCTCCCGCACACTCTCCTTGCCCTGGCAGGGCAGAGGAAAGGGCGCTGGCATGGCAGCGGCCTCCCCGGGAGCTCGCCGCCTTCCTGCGGCAGAGCGGTCGCTGCTGTGAGTACAGTCTGTGCAAGACGAGCCCTAAAGAGCCGCAGCAAACAGCAGTGACGCCCTTGGTCAGGCTGGATGGGAACGATGCGAGTTTGTAATGCACAACGGTCAGAAACTGTGTAGTGTTTCCACGTTTTTAAGAATTTTGAAGCCAGTTGTGGGTTACCTAAGCGTAGAATAAACTGTCTGGGTATGATTAAAAGTGTGGGAAAACCTGACCACAAATTCTCAATCAAACACTGAGGGTCTCAGATCTGCATTCCGCCCCGAGCTGTTGAACACAGCAACATAACACAACCTGCCGCAGAAACTGGTGCTGACTGGGATTTTTACAGGGCTTAAAACTGCGAAAGAGCTATCCTTGATCTTCAGTAGTGATTCCTTTCGGAGGAAAAACGCAGTGGCATGGACTATACGGATGGCATGTTCTTGTGAGCAGGTGATTTCCATCTTGATCCAGAGCCTTCTCAAACATCACATACACTTTCTACAGTTAGCATTTTTTCTCCTATCCTTGTTAAAGCACCCATTCCATTGCAATTTTATTTTAGACTTATGCTTTTCTGTTTGTTTGTTTTTAAACAGCTATCCTCGTCCTTATTGCTCTCTTTTTTTATTTCTGGTAATTCAGGCTCTCTCCCCCTGACCATCCCATTTAACGTTAGCTCTGCTCTTGCTGCATCCTTTTTGTTCCAGATGCATTATCACCAAATTCGGGAAATTTGCACTTTAATGGAGGCTTCCCTGCTGTGCTGTCGCTGAAGGGGACTGACCACCAGGGCAGTGTGTATAAATTTAATATCAGACACTGGAGCCAGATGGACACGCTCAGTTATTTGATTGTTCAAGATTACTGCAAAATGAGGGACAATTACAGGTCTGGTGCTTGTGTTTGAATATTAATAATAATATAGTGTCATCTACTAATGACACGGTGTCATATGCAACAAAATTGTTGAGTGTCCATCTGTAGTCCTATTACTAAGTCACAGTTTTGGAGACTGGATAACTAAACCTTGAGAACATGCAAACCTTTAGCTCTAAGTTAGTGCTTCCAACTGGCCACATTCATACCTCTAAATTCTCTCTCTGAGAGCTAGGTGCAGGATTCAGTAGCTTTAGTGACATCTTGAATTCTTGTCAAATGCGTCACAGTCTTTGTGAGCACCCAGGGGATCCAGCAATGAATATGAAGACTACCCTGCACTTTCCTCCTTTATACTTTTATGAGTGCTGAATTCATTTTGTATATGTCATAATTTAAGTTTGAGTTGTTTTTGCTCTCTTAAATTTCCCCCAAATTTCAAGATTTAACATGTTCTGTGATAATGTTTGGAGGTGATCTCTTCCACCTCTCTTTTTCTTTCCATCATCCAAATAACCTTACAAGAAAATAATCTGCTCACCTTCAAACCAGGTAGGAGAAATGTTGTGGTTGCTTTGGATGCTTGTACTGAGCATCCTTATGTGTTTCATGAGATGGAAATTAAGGAAACGTATCAATCAAATTATTCCTTGCAGAGCACAGAACGCCTGCTATCCTGTAAGAGTTTTTCATATCCAGAAAGGGGACTCCCATGTTTCAAAATAGCTGCTGATATTTATTTATGTTTTTGCCTGTGTGGTTTCTTTTATAGAAAGCTGTGAAGTGACTGAATATATTTTAATTGCACATGAAAAGTGGGCTGATTTGGAATTGGAAACAGATGAAACAGTCTTTAACATAACACTTGCAAATGAAATGTGAGATTCCTTTAAAACATACTATATCCCTTTTTGCTCCATGAGACAATCCAGACCTCATGTCTTCCCAGGGCTCTGAGGTTTTGTATGTTTCCATGTCATGGTAACGGGTGTGCCAGGTCTATAGCAGCTCTACACCAGTGTGCACGCATTATATAGAATGGAGAAAACGGATATAAAACCAGAGCTACAAGATGCCACATGTGCTAAGAAAGAGATCTGGGGAATTCCTCCTATGTTCTGAATTTAACAGCCTTGTTTTCAAGCTTTCACGTGGACTATGGTATATTGAATATTCTTCTGCCAGCTAACGGCAGTAGCGTTTGTTTTCCCTCCTTTGGAACTGCCCATCCTGTCACTACTTTATCATGACTGGTGGGTGTCAACTGTCATCCTCTCTTCACTGCTCAAAGTATCTAAAGCTGCCACCAAGCTTTCCAAAACAGTATCAGAATTGAAGCAAATTTTATGTGCATATATTTGTAATAGCTCCTCTTAAGTAGACTTGCCCAAGTCTACTTCCTTCTCTGCTGCATACATGGCATACGTCTGCATGTGGCATACGGTGCAGAAATGGACTGCACAGTGCACATTTAAGCATAAATCTGGAAACCCCTGTCTGAGTAGCTTTAATCGCAGGCACTTGAAGGATAAGAGCTGTGATATACTATTTTTGAAACTATAAGATTTACAAGTATTTAAAACTGTATGGCTTGTGTTCTCTAGAAACTGATTATCTACATATTCCTATTGGAAAACAGTGTTTTAAGCCTTGCCAAATGCCGTAACTTGATTTTGTGCAGGTCCGATTCATAGATATTCAGACCATTTCTTACACAACAGGTAGTTTCATGTTTTTTAAGCCTTGATCTTTCCAACTACTAGAACTGTACAGCATATGGCAACAGTGTCAGGATCATGCTGGTGGCCAAGGGCGAGCTTGTGAAATGCTAGTTACTACTACTGCTGAGTTTGAGGCACCAGGAGTCAGGCATCATGAGGAGTATCAAAGTCAAAGAAAACCAGAAAACATAGAAAACTTCACAAAAGGAAAGTATTTATGTTCTCCACGAAAAAAAAAAAAAGAGAAGTTGGATGCACCTCCTTTTGCCATCAGAGCTTTCCTTCCTTTTTCGAGAAATCTAAGTTCTGTTCTATTTGCTTGATTAGTTCATTTATAGCACCTCATTCCTGTCAATTTTCTAGCTATTGGTCAACCGTGTGTTGTATGGGCAATCATGCCCACAGGGAAACGATTAAGCTCAAAGGAAATAGATGCACAAAAGAGTTTTTATCCCTTCTACAGAATACCTGGTTTACGAATCAAAAGCCAGGCAAGGTCATTGAGTGTTTAAGAAATGTACTCTCAGCTAGAGTGCACAACCTTCGATTTTGTCTATTGTGTTTCTAAACTGCCCCTTTTATTTGCCAAAGAAATCCTGCAGCATTTGTAGTTTCATTTGACAGGAGTTTTATCCTACCTCTATCTTTAGGTCTCCCACTCAGTAGCTAAAATACTTCATCACAGAAGATTACTTTTCTTTTGGAGGTTTTATCTTACTAGACTGTCCAAAACAGGCGCCGTGTAGAACATAGACAAACTTCTGCATTAGAGCAGACTACAGCCCCAGAAATCTACCATTCTCCTAGCAGTATGTTCCACAAGCGTGCACAGAAGCTGCAATGTTTTTTTCAGAAGTTTTACCGTGTAATTGTTGCATATAAATGTAGTATGTGAACATTTGTATCGATCTGTTAAACATTTAAGTGAAAGTCATGATTATGTGTTGCAGTAGTTGCCATATGCACAGCTGACCAAATCCTGGTACTGCTCTGTTGTCTGAGGCTGTAGCCTTCTCTTCCAGCTCCCATGGGTGCAGAGCTGGCAGATTTTCGGCATGGGGCACCAAAATAGGGAATTTCTTAGGCATCTTTTAACAGTTTATCTTTCTCAGATTTAGGAATACTATAAAGTTATGTTTTAAGAGATACATTTTGTAAAGCAATGTTTAAAAAGGAAATGTTGCCTTTTTTTTTCTACACACCATTTTTCCTGCCTTTTGCCCGTATTCCTTCTTCTTTGACTATGTCAATCTTCCAGTTATGTGTTTCCCACCTCTTTTCTTCTTTTTCTTTTCATTGATCTTTTTTGAGACTCCACTATCTTTGTGTGCCCTAAACATCTGTACGAGAACACAATGCTGCACTGTCTTACCTGTGGCTAAATTAACTTGGTGATAGTAGCATCGCTTTGTCATTAAATTGATAATCATAATTATTAGAGCATAGCATGGATGACACTAATTATAAACTGGGATTCTCTCACTTGGGTAAGAATTGTTTTTTAGAGCAAACAAAGCAGGATTTTACTGCAATTTGACACCAAATACGAAGTGTGTGTGTGTCACGTAGCATATCTATGCTCATAACCGTATAAAAGAATCCCTCTAACTGACTGTGCACATTATTTAACTTCTTGGCTCAGGAAAAACATGGCTAAAATTGTTGAAAAGTGATGGAGGGACCTTTATTTGCAAGTAAAATACTCATAAAATTTCCTGATCTAAAGGATACAGATTGAGATACAGATGTGTTCTTTCTTAAGAATAAACATATCTCTTAAACAATGTTGTCCTCTATTATGCCTCTTCTGTGTGGAAGAGTAATGAAATAATGCTGACTTACATTGTACCAGGACCATTAATGTTATTTTTTTGTATAATGTTTATTGTTACTCTTGAGCTTTCTGGTCCCTTTGGATACTGCAGCTTCAGATTTGCAGCATTTTCCTCTCTTACCTAAAGATTACAATGGGAGTGTCAACACTGTCAGCTAGAGGGAAAAACTGAGCAGAGCAGATGGCAAAAGGAGGGGAGGCGCAAGAAGCAAATAGGGTGACAGGCAGAGGAGAAGCTCTAGTGGTGCTTCTCATCCGTG
>JAWLRI010000640.1:9108244-9159060 GCA_034781795.1 Crypturellus tataupa
ATAAAATTTTGGAAGCTGAAAGATGATTATAATTTTGGAGGCTATTGAAATGATATGACTTCTAAAGGCTCTAAAGCTAAACCTCGGTATATAACAGTGTAGTCAGTTTAATCCAGAAACATTACTGTATATCTGTCAAGTTTATGATAAAATACTTTCTTGTAAGTGTGCACATGCAAGTGTGCATACATACAACACACACATACACACTTGGAAATCATATAAATGTTCAAAATTAAACATAAAATATGTTTTAAAACAATTGTATTTATTTAATTGATTGCAGAAGGCTGCAATAATTATTAGGTTAAGCAACAGCACTGATCTATTTTCTCTTCTGGCTAGAATTTCATTGTGATATTCTGCTGATTCCCAATATTTTTCCATTTCTATATATTATAAATGCAAGTGTACTGATAGCCTCTTTTTTTATCATATGCAAGCAAAAATGTGTCTTGATTTAAGGGAAAACTTAGAGAAGATAAAAGTTGCTTTCAGCAAGCTAACTGAGCAAACATTTTAATAGAAGTTAGTGAAAGAAAGTATGTGCAAACAATGTGTGATATAAATTGTCTTAAATGTTAAATTGATTTTAGAGACTGTTACTTGCAGATGTGTTTTTCACATTTTCCTTTGCATAGCTGGACACATACTAATTGGATGTGATTTTGTCAGTAATCAGTAAACCTTGCTTTATATATTAACTTCTATAAATTGTGTACCCAGGCAATATGTTTTGAATATTTTTTACACACAAACTTGCAATTCTGCCTCGTCTCCTTTCTGGGGAAGCAGATGTACTAAGGGTGTCGCACCAGCATTCATTTGCAGTAAGAGGTGAATCTGTGGCCAACGGGATTGTTTTGTCACAAAGTCGATGTTGTACAAACTGTAGTATCATATTTATGATGTCTACTTAAATTTGCATTTGTTTATTTGTGGACTGCAGTCCACAAACAGCATTTAGAAAAGGCAGATGATTTCACAGTGGATTTTGGAGCTCTATATGGTTCACCATATTTGCATTTAATCCTCTCAGTATTGTTTCTATAATATGCTCTTTAGAATCAAAGACAATCTATGCTAAAGGTTTCCCCCCTTAATACTATAGACATGTAGTTAGTTGGGTAAGGAATGTTTTTCTTTGCAGATGAAGCAATTTTGCCTTTTAAAAATCTTTGAAGTCTTCCAGAGTAATTAACTTCCAATATCTGCATAATCTGTTTTTGCAACAATTCATTCTTATGTTTCTGAGTAAGTAAAACAGGTATGTACTTTGTAGCACTGTTTGATCACACATATTAAATAAACAGAAGTTTTAAAGTTGCAGTTATTCTGATTGGGAAAGCTAATTTACCAAGTTTCGTATGTCTGTAAGGATAGAGTACTTTATCCCTGTATTTGATGTAAATGAGTTTAATAGAGCCATACTTAATAACTGCTGTCAGCCTCAGTGAACTAATACATTGAGAGCATCACTACAAAGTGAAGAAGCTACAAATTTAGCGGAGCCTCAGTGACTTCAGCCTAACTGAGAGCAGAACTTGGTTCTGTGTAGGTATAACTGGTTATGTTACTGGTTGTAGATACTCAACAAACCGAATAACAGTATCACTTATTTACCCTCAGCCCAGCTCGTTTTTAGCAAATTCTATTTTCCTAATGCTCACTTACCAAGGGATTCCTCTTCTTTCCTTTCACTTGGGGAAGGATGTTGTCTGTCTTCTACATTGTCATACAAAAATGTTTGTGAAACAAAAATTTGGGGGGAAGGGAGGGAAAAGGAGCACTACTACCCGCCTATTAATATAACACTTGCTATTGCACTGATTTTGCATTACCTCAAGCTGAGCAAAGCATGGAGCAGCATTAGCGCTGCCTTCTCTGCTCATCACTCTCAAGAAGAAAATTCCTCAATAGCACACTGTTCTGCAGAAGTCAAGAAGTTAAAAATATGCCGCAGTTTTAAACCTCTATTTCAGATTATGTTTTACTGCAACCAGTGAGTATCAAACTCACCATCAAATGACACTTGGAAATGCCACTTTCTGCAACCCTACTGAAAGCCTTATGTTGCTTATGCCTTGCTTCACCTGGCAGAAATGTGCGCTAATGTGTTTTGTATGAAGGTATCTGCTTTTGTTTTTACAGCCTGAAAGATTACAAACCTACAACCTGACTGAATATTAGAGTATAAAATGGAGGATGGACAAAAGAGGCCTGTCTTATCTTCATTATTTTTAACAGACGTGTTTTTTTTTCCTCTTGTGGTGGTGTTGACTAAGCTTCTTTGTAACATTTTGTCCACGATTAATAAAGTATTGAATTTTCTAGGTGACGTTATCAAAACAAGCATGTTAGCTGCTAAATTATTACTAGTTTTGGTTGCAATTGAGTGGAGAAATATGCAACCATATTTTATAATATTTTAAAGATTTATAATACAGTTCTACATGAAGGTAACTGAAGAATCAGCATTAATAGAATCATAGAGTATAATTTCTTATGGAGATGTAAGCATAAGCAGCCTGTGTATATGGGATATAAAATAAGCCTGGAAGAAGAAAATGTAATTTGCCAGTGTCCAGTTTAGTGTCTTGTTCTGTTACCAGCTGCATTTACTGGTAGGGTGAGTAAGAATTCCCACTGTTCACATGGTTGTCTTCCTTGCTGGAAATGTGAAGCTTTTTAATTGACTCAATTCTGGCCATGCTGTTTCTACTGAGGAAGATGGAGACCATGACTGTCTCTTAGTCCTTGGTAAAACAATGTCTGATGATTTGAATCTTAAACTTTAACTAGGAAAATAAAGCATCTCCCATACTTTTTCATGAAACATTATATGCTTTTGTCCTGGGTGATTCATTAGCCTTTACACAGTGGGAAAACTTTAAAAATAGCAGAATTTGTAAGCTCTTGTACTTCCTTTTTTCAGAGATGCAATACGGAGTCCTTTACGTGGTGAATGTTGATGCAATATTTAGTACTGTGCAAAGCAGAGGCAGGCAGCCAGCTTTGCTTTTAGTCTGGATCTCACTACCTCTTCACTGAGGAAAGAGAATTTCATTCCTTTCTCTCATAGTCTCCAGTAAAGGAAAGAAACAGATGACAAAAAGTTGTACCCATTTGTATTCAGGCATTTAAGCATGTGTTATTAAACACAGAGCTAAAATACTCTTCTCTTTTCAAGGTACATTCCAGATAAACACTTAGGTGGAATAGGGGTTAATACTTCCCACTGTTGGCTTTGCAAAGCAATAATGTATGTTGTAGAGAAGCATTATACTTGAGTCTTAGCTGAAAATGAAGAGAAGCCACTGGACTTTCTGCCACTTGTTGCAAAGGGTCAGGCCAGCAGGCTGGGAATAGCAACAGCAGGATACACCTGAGCAGATTATTCAGACTCTGCAGATTTCTCGATGACCTTCTGGATTTAGAAGAGATAATATTATGTGGAACCTGCTGTTAGGTTTAAGAGTGTTCACTGTGTGCGTGAAACCAGTTCTGAAATGCTGCTTTGTGATAAAAAAGGAAGGAAAAAAATCCCAAAGGACTACTATGTTGAAGTCCCAGCTTAGAGCAGTTAAAATCACAAACATGCATGCCAAAATTACCTTTATGTAAAATAGCACTACAAATACATTATCAAAGGGAAATAAAAGGGAAGACAGGAGGATAGTGTTACTGTATGGTCACAGTTAATCTTTTATTGTTGCCTTTATGAACTTCAGTATTTTCAGAAACTTCAGTTCTTTTAATTTATTTTTTGTGTAAATTCTCTGAGTTCCTACTGGGAATATTTTCATGAAACACTCTTTTATAACACTCTCTTGCTTCAAGCTACAGAACAATAATGTAAAATTTTGCATAAGATCACAATAGAAAAAAGTGCTGTATTTATCAATATTATTAAAAACAAAACAAAACCCAACAAAGAGTGATAGAAATACAAATCCTATTGAGGTCCAGTGGAGACTTATGGTCTTCAGTACTTTAATGCTTCCCTATAACTACCAGCAATTCCCCTGTAATCTTGTTCTTTCATTAGTAATCCCTATTCATCATACATGCGATTTGCGTATGCATGGAACATCTTAATTCCTCACTGCATTTTTTTACATACAGGATTCCAGAACATATTACAGTTAAATACAATGGGAAAAAGAATTGTATGTAATGGTCAACAAAGCATTCTTCCCACTGACAAACAGAGCTAAAAAAATACTAGGTAAGAGAACAATTCTTTTCAGATCAGGTGTATAATTATGGAATCGGTGAAGCAGAGATAGAGCAAAATAGTTTGAAAAGGAGGAAGCTGCTGAAAATCTTCTGAATTCTAAAGATGAAAATTGTTTGCAGGGGCATTAACAAAATTCTGTAATACTGCAAGGAACAATTTGAGATTAGCTAATTAAATTGGGGGATGGGAAGTAAATTCTTTGAAAATGGGAAAGGCTTTTAATTGATATTTGAATGATTGGAAGGACTTGTGGTTTTGTGAGAAACCAAGAAATCCGCCTTTATTTAAAAGAAATGCTTTCAGAGTAGAAGATTGATTTCTTTCCTCCATGAAACTGGAAAATTCTGTAGGAGTAAATAAACAATTTCTACAGCCTATCTCAACTGCTGAGCCCTTGCAGCAGTGGAATTGGGGGATTTTAACCATGGTGGAAATGGATCATTGAGGTTCCTCACACCCCTTTAAAAATATCCCTGCTGTGGAGCTCAGCAACTCCACAGCTGGAGAACATTTTGTCTACACTGGGTATGTTCTGCCTGGGTAAATGCAGGCCGTCTCTCTGGCTTTGCAGCTTTAGCACTTAGGAGTTTTCTTCATCAGGAACCACAGAAATACTCTCTGTTCATGGGTCTGAATATAAGCAGAGAATATCACTTCCACACATCTATATGCTGTGCATGATTTAGGGAAACCTTGAGTGTTGAGATCATCAGAAATTTTGGCTAGATTCCCTGCTGAGATGGTAATTGATACTGATGGTAATCGATGGGCTTTGGCCAGTGGTGGGTTTGGCTTGTTACACTTCAAAGCAGCTGCCTACATGATCTGCTGAGCCAGTTAAAGTGCCACACAAGTTTTGTACTGAAAGGTAGAAAAGTCATTATTGCTAATGAAAGTCAAGTCAGGAAATTCACTTTTATGTTTACAATGTTGATTTTTCACTATTAAAAATCCTGAGGTTCTGTAGTCACTGCTGGTTTTTTCCTCCAAACAATAGAGACTAATCTTTGTCCTTTCTATATCTAATTTCTGCTCTGAGAGGTCTCCTAGTTCTTTTGTTTTAGATAAATTATTTACAGCATCCTGTTGTACAATGTTATATAGCAGTTGTGAGAATCACTTGTGTTTGCAAACACTGATGTTCAGCATTCTTTTTATATAAGGAATCATTACAAAATAGGAATTAATGAAGTAGCAATTTCAATCTGTTGTGTGTATAAACGTAAAGAAATGATGTAAGTAAACTGTGTTATTGATCTTTTCTGTCACTTGGCGCTCTGGGTTGGTGTCGTTTCATGTGAAAGCCAGATGACTTGAAAAAAGTCATATGCTTCCCTTTAATCTGAAGTACTGGTCGCTGGGTGAAACTGTCTAGACTTCGTAATGCAGGAGGTCAGGCTGCATCAGCATATGGGTCCTTGCTTGGCCTTCAACCCTAGGAATGAGGGAAGGTTTTCTGTAGAAATACATTATTATGCATATTTTAATATTTTGAGATTTTGATAGAAATGGAATGGCTAGAGTAGGTAGGTTTGTAGAAGGATCACTTTGTACAGATCTTGTCACCTTTCTACAGCGTTTAGCTTGCAGGTACATGGTTTTATTGTTGCCCCTTTCCCTCCCACCAATCTCGCTCTTAACCAGGAAATGATGACAGTACCTATATAGAGTCCGTATAGCTACAGGCTGTTGCTGGTGGTTGGTTTTTGCTCCTTCTCAGCCATATAACCATGTATTTTTCTGGTGAGCCTTCTAAGCGGAAAGCAATACCAGAAAGCTTTTCAAGGGAGCCATTAACTGTGAAAAAGAAGATTAGCTCAGTTACTGGAGTGTGTGTGGAGTACTCTGGGGGTGATATTCAACGCTTTCCTCTGCGGTACCATTTGTGTAGGACCTTGAACATGTCACTTAGGTGGAATTCTTGTTCGTTTAAACCTGCTCTAGTTGCACCATTGATTTTAATGGAGTTGGGGTTTCTTCTTCTCTCGTAGTTTACCTGAGTGAAAAATTAGAGAACTGCGGTAATATTATTTCCTTAAGAGTATTGTAAATATATTAATGTGAAGTAAGCATGGAAGGTGTTGGGGTTAGCCAAATGAATGCCAGAGTTAGATACCGTACTTGTTAGTTACTGACATAGCCATTTTATAACTTGCTGATTTTACCACTGCCCCTAATCCCTCTGCTTCAAATGAACAATCTTTTTCTAAGACTGTTTGGCTGAAGGATTGAGGAGATTTGTAATTATTTGTTAGCTATGGAATAATTTTTTTACATTTATTTAGTCAGTTTGAGAATATCACTTCTCAAGGGGAAGGAAATGCACCTACTGTCATTTGAGATAAGGAAAAGATTTATTAGTTGGAGAAAAAAAAGTGTAGTGTTCATTATTGTATTTAATGTATTTATGAAAAATACCATGCCATGTAAGCATGCCAGTGTCACTTAGATGAAACTATATGTTAGTAAATATCACACAAAAGGTGTTTTGCTATTAATGGAGGAAAAATAAAAGTCATGATATTTTTAGTTCAGTATAAAGGTTTTTTTTTTCTTTTTGAATATCCTCAGCCACTAACTACAAAAATACTAAATACTTAGCGACCTGCATTATTGTGTTTGAATAAAATAAATAATATGGTCCAGATATTCTTTGTGAAAACACAACTCAAAGCTGCATGCCTATATGATTCTTCTATTCTTCTGACACTGATGTCTTTTAATTTAGAATTAAGTCCCTTAAAAATACATCTATATTAACTACTCATTATGTTCATGATGCTCTTCCGGTTCTGTAGTTTGCAGTCATGGTTTGATTAGCCATCCTGTTTCTAAATGCATTTCTTGATACTGCCTTTGAATTATTTTCTTTTATTTTCATGCTGATCATCTTGTGCCATAATCACTGAATTATAAAATAACTTTTCATTATTCTTATATTAAAATCGTTAAACTCATCGTATTGAGTCCTATCTCAGATAGAGTTCTAGGGGCCACTGTAGTACAGTGATATAACCATGTATTTATTAAAGCCTTAACATTACAATCTGGGCAATTTTGAAATAAAATATGTTAATTTTTTAATATTTTTTGCTGAATGTTGTCTGCATGACTAGGTTGCTTGCACACTGAATCACTGTAATGTTACTAAAAATTCTTAGAATTACAGGCTTTTCTTTAATGACAGGATAGATTATTAAGGGCATAATCATTAGAAGCGTTTGAAATATATTTCTGTCTGAAAAATAAGATAATAAAAATGGTAGTAGCTTGTTCAAGTGATCATTTTTGTGTGTATGTTCTTTTTAATGTACAGCAGAAGTTAGTAATGTAAAAACCCAAGGAGATGAAAGAGAGAGAGCCAGCAGCTATTACCATTATTTCTTATTGTTCTTAAATAAATGCAATTGTTTAATAGGAGACACATCTCTGGGCAAATTAACTGTATCATCATTGCTGAAGCTATAGTTCAGAGACAAAAGCGATGCTGCGAAGCCAGCACTAGGGATCTTTACCTACCCCACTGTTCTGCCTTCCTCCTGTTCGTAGTGATGTAAAGGTGACCAATGAAGCAAAAATGGTCTCGTAGGATTTTTCCTTATATTTTATTTGTTTTCAGTTTTATTTTTCATTGCATGCATTCTCATTAGTGAAATGAGCTGCGTGACACAACATAAGTCCACTGAAATCTTTACGGTCATTCTTAGCTTGGATGCAACTGCGCAATGCGTTTTGCAGCGAACAGGTGAGAAGAGCTCTGAGGAAAGCATTTAAATGGCTTCAGAATGCCATTTGCTCATTGCATGCGTTTTAAAGAAAGGATTTGTACTTGATATTGAGTGCTTAGCGTTGCCTGTTTACCAAGAGAGCTGCTTGGTCACTTACATCAATTTAGCGCAGTGCTGTTGTAGCTGCGCTGATCTATGGGTGGAAGGGAAGCAAGAGTCTCACTGAAAGAGGTGATGTCTTTTTCTAGGACTGAAGTAGTTTGAAAAATGGAGATGTTTCTGGCACACATGCACTCTCTGGGCTTTTGTGCCTCAAAACATGCTAGAACAGCCGGTCTACTAAAAAATATTACCTCTTGTTATGTGTTTTGCATCTCGATTTAGAAATTTATTTCCTTCACAATATATTGATGGTATTAGCACACATTTTTGTCTATCACTTTCCTGTATCTACTTTTATTTATCTGTTAACACATGGGTTATTATTCAAACATTTTAAAGTTTAAATTAATTATTATTGAGGATTCTTTAGGAATTGTTTAATATTAATCACAGTTTTACTTTTTGAGGGCAATGTTTCTGTTTTGGGATTTTTAGCACTCAATCCTTGCATTTATGGAGATGCTTGGGTCTTAATGGGTCTTGATCTGTGTATTATTTAAGGGACTATACTACAAACCAGCCAATAAAAAGGCACTTATTTTCTGCTCTGTCACTTAAAATTTGAAATGCTAATTGCACAGAAAATGCCTTGCAATAGTTTTTTGAAAGTATGATATTATTGTACTTATCATCTATTGCTACTGTGATTATTATCATCACTGATTAACCACAGGAATCACCCTCATCATGTTTTTGTTATCAGGATTGTAAGGAAGATATATTTGGTTTTGGACTGTTTATGATAACTTATACAGTTAATTTCAGAAGTCTATTGTAAGGGTATTGAAAATGCTTGTAAATTAATCTTTCATTTTAATGACAGTAAGAATCTCTGGTAGATGTAGTATGTTTAGACTGGGTCTTGTATTTTCAAATTTATTCCAATGTAATAAGGTGTTGGCTTGGAAGTGACTGTTTCAATGTCAAGTGGACGTTTGTCACATGTGAGTACAGTGACTTCCCGGCTTTTCTGTTCAGCAGTCGTTTGTTAAGGTTCCAACTGGTGGAAATCACCAGTTGAGAGAGGATTGTGTTTATTTTCTCTGAACAGCAATAGTTGATGTACTCATTTCCTGAATATTTCATGATACATGGACTCTGTATCCGATTTGTCTTTCTGTCCCTGTTTTAAAAAAATATAGAAAATTATTCCTAAGACAGTCCCAGAAGCTGCCCTTATTTCTACCATAGTGTGTAACGCCTGATACGGCACTTCCAGCTGTTGTTCAATGGCCATCCCTGCAATGCTGGCAAATACAGTCAAGTGCTTCCTTTTTGTTGAGACTTTGAGATTTTTTCCCTTGCTTCTCTGCTTGGATTTCTTTCCCAAGATTACCCTCCCCCTCTCCTTCAGTTTACAGACTTCTCCAGTGGTTTTTTTTTTTCTGTGCTGATTGCAGGAACACCCACCTTTCTGTGGTTTTAGTAGAGCCTTTCATGCTCTTTTCTCTGTACCAGCCCTCTAACCAGATATTTAGGGCAATTATTCTGTTCAGTTTCATTATTCTGCTCCCACAACTACAGTAATAGCCCACTTGAAAGATCACTTGGCTTCTTTTACTGTTGAGACTGCTTGCTAGTTCCCCGAATGGCATCTTCACATCCTCTGATCTTCTGTTTCTTTTTTTTTTTTTTTTTTCCTCCCGAGTTTTATTTAAATTAATAAGAGGTGGAGGTTAAAAGGAAAACCACACACATAAATGAGGGCAGAAAAAAGAAGCCCAGCTATCAAATACGTGTTCTCAGGAAGGGAGATTCCAACACTGGCAGTTTGCAAGAGACACTGAATATCAAATACAATTATTCAGTACATTATCCACAGCAGGACTATAAATAAAAATCCCAGGGAGATTCCCAGAGCAAGCATTGCCTGCTTTTTGTTTTGAAGTCAGGTAGAGCATGAATTTTACTTACAAGAACAAAATGGCACCAGAAAGCTTTTGTTTTGTCCATGCACATTTTAATTATACCAGTCCTCCCTCCACAGCGTCTTTGTTTTAATACTGTGCATAGACATTCACAGGAGAAATTTTTAACCGTAGTATTAATGTCTGCCAGATTATAGACAGCATTTAAATTTAATTTCCAGTATTAAAAAGTCTAACTTTCCTCTTTTGTCTCTTCTTTCTTCTGCTATTTTCATCGCTACTGTACAAAAGCTCTTGGCCTCTTCACCATTATCTATTTCTATGGAATTACTAGGTCAAAGATACGCAGGAGTATTTCACGCTTAATCCTTGTAGCACAATGACCATCAGACAAGAATTTTAAGACCGGGCCTCACTCATTTGTTGTTCCACATCCATTTATAATATATGTAGATTCTGTTGTTCTTACTAATGAAGTTGTTTATTCAAAGTGAAAATTGTGCATTATTGTTGAACAATAATCTGTTCAATAAATTTACATGTAACTTGTTCATACCTGTTTCGGTTCTTCTTTCCTTTTTCCTTAATGAATAAGATATTTTTTCAATTCAATTCAAACACGGATGACTTGCTACAGGGATTTTTTTTCCCTAGATATTTTAACAAACCTACAAAATGACCATATATCTAAAAAAAAGAAAACAAAAGCAAATTTCTCTGTACCCTTTTCAGTCTTCTAAACAGCAAGAATATGCCTCTGTGAAGAACTTTATAGCTTATTTCCACCGCGTGAACCCATGAAATGCTTAAATGGCCACGTTTTTGCTATCATGGGTTCCTTAATTACTTTAACTTTTAGAAAGGTTTTTAATTTTTGTCCTTTGAACTGAAGACAGAGTGGGAGCCTGCGACTGTATAAAAGCTATTACTGACAATGCTGGTGTTACTCACAGAGGAGAGGATCACCCACATGTGGTAGCAGTTCTATGGGATGCTCTGCTGAGAGGAGCTGATGATTTTCTCAGCCTACTTCCTAATGAACAGGTGACTTGCACCACCATGGTTGCCTTTCTTGTTAGTCGTTTCAGCAGAGAGGCTAATGATAAAACGGGCAGCTCTCAAGGTCAGGGATAAATTACATACCCAGGAGAGTGTGAATGAAAATTGCATTGCTATTCTCTGCACTGGATCAATTCAGAAGAAAGAGGACTTCACTTAGCAGAGCTGTCAGTCCAGCACTTTTCACAGCTGTTCAGCTCATTTAAAGAAAATAATGAGAATTCTGAATTTTTGAAATTGATCTCCAAATTTCTTTAATTGTTCTTACACGCACATCCGTGTTGTGAAAGGGTTGTTATAAACTGGATATGAGAAACCATTTCTAAGTTCAGAAGGGAGAACTTCTGCAGATTTACGTTTAGTGGTAAGCCGAACTAGAAAATGTGATATACTCTATGTTTATACTTTTCCGCCTAAGTATCAAATAGTTCATTATTTTGTCTGTAAAAATACATTCAGATAGAAGAAAGATGAAGCCCTCTATTTAACATTTTTTAATAAAATAATAGTAACCGTCCTAAATACATTTATAGAGTACAGGAACCCATACTTAGGTATGTAAATACAGGATATGGAATCTCTTAGTCATTTTTTTTCTGGTTTCTTTGATTTGTCAGAAATAGTCGTACCATCTTTTTTGGTTTGTCTCCAATTACTGTACTGGAGCATTCACTACATGTTTTAAGCTCATGTTCTGTACTGATCATTGTTTCATACAGCAATTCCTGTACCTAGTGAGTGCGAGAAAGCAAACCTGTTTTGATATTCCTTATTAAATAATTTAAAATGAAGCAACATATAGTGAGCTTCAGCTCATCCATCTCTTTCCTAAATGATTTTTGGAGAGAGAGCACACAGTCTATAGGCAGAATCCCAAACCATTGGCATTATCTGTTACTTCAAAATGGGCTTTTCAGCCTTCAGGAGGTTATACGTGCGTTATATGCATGTACATATCTGTGTATACATATGTGTGGAGACATCCATCTGTGTATCTAGGCCAAAATGGAAATGATAAATTGCCCTGGTTTGCGGTCCTTGTGTCTTTGTCACATTCTATTTTTGTGGATTTACTTCAGATCGTACATCTTCATCTCCTAGGTCTGTATGTTGTAAAATCTTGTCTCAGTGTAGAAGAGAAAGAAGAAGGAAAATAAAGGATCTTCTTGCTTTTTAATTCTCATTTTCTTTGGTCAGGACTTGTACAGTTTTTATTTGCAATAGCACACAAGAATTAAACTATAAAATCATTAACACAATAGCAGGTACATTTCTCCCACTCTTGAAGTAGTATGATGAAGACTTGTGATTTGCAAGATGAGCACATGCTCAGGGTCTCTAAAATGTTTGGGCTTCTTTCATCTGTCACCTTTGTCTGTCACTTCATTGTTATTCTATCTTTAGATACTCAATTCACAGCTGGCATAGACTAGCAGTCTTATCTAAGTTTTGTTTGTCTCTATTATCAGAAAGACTTTTCATTTTGTCTAGTAAATATAGATGCAGTTCTTCAAAATGTTATGCCTAAGGGATGAAAAACTATTTATTTTGCATGGCTGATACTTGTTCAGACTGAAATAAGTTAATTACTTACACAGAAAATAAGAATTTGCACAGTCTTTGTGAAGAACTAGCTACTTTTAAAAGCAAGATTTGAAAGCAAGAGCTCATTTAGTATTCTCTGGATAGAAATTTAGAAAAAAAAGCTGAAACTAGGATTTTTAATATTTTTAATAAAAGGATGAATATTTATTTATAAAACTGCAAAACATTAACTGGTAAAAATCCAGTACACATTCCTACAACCAATCTTTTTAATAGTCCTGTTTTGTGGTTTGTGAAAAGTGACTGCTTTTCTAAGCTAAAGTATATTTTCAAAATGTGGATGTAGAGAAGAATGAGCCTTGGGAATAGAGTATCATGCTAACTGCAGATGGCTCTGGGAGGAGAATAGGAAAATGTCATTCCTGGTATCTTCAAAAGACCATTTTTCTCTGTTTCCCTGCTGTAGACTGAAACGCCTCTCTTCCAAATTCTCTGTAAAAGTTTTATTATAAATAATTGAAAACTTTAATCAAAGCCACCTGAATAAGGTCACCAGATCAAACATTTCTGGTTCTTAATCTTGACCCTTGATTTTTTCATGCAAAGAAAATACCTTTTTGTTTAAAGGTAGATTCTCCTATGAAGTAGTTACCTACTGGAGATCAAAAGCTTACTTATAAAAATCAGAACACAGAAATAGTTGAAGCACTCTAACTTATAGCATAAGAATAGAACTTGTCTCAGATACCCAGCAAATATAAAATTTGGCATGATTAATCAAGAATTGGGTTAAATTAATTATTTTCTCTTACATCAAACTACTGTCTCTGTCACCCCCTGTAAAATAGCAAACCAAAATTTGATTCATTATTATAATAAGTTGTTGAAAGACTGATGAACACAATCTTTGTGGGGAAATCAAACCTCAAAAATAGGGACTGAAGCTCTGCTATAAATACCACCATGCAAGTATATGTTATTTCTTTAATATATGCTTTAAGAGTGTTCAAAAGATGCCGAAGGATGCTAGTGATGACTGAGTTGCTTTATAAAGTTCTAATTCTGTTCTTTTAGTACATTCTAATGCTAAGCTGAAATAGTCAGATAAAAGAGAAAGTAAAAACAGTTTTAAAAAATTAAAGAAAGTGAAAACTGAAGGAAAGAGAGGAAAAGTGATCTATTTTTCTAGTGCTGAGATTTCCTCATCAGGCACTGGGACTAAAGATCTGTGGAAAAGTTTCACACAGAGGGACATGAGAAGAATGTTGTAGCAGTGGGAAGGCAGAAGGCCCATTTCAAGACTGGACCTCGGAGCTAAGGTTGAGTTCGTGCCCCAAGAAGATGACTTAGCACACAGACGTGCTAAGTGGAAAGCGCAGTGGGAAGTACAAGGTGTAACGCTCCCGCTTGTCACAGTTGTCACCAGCTATAGCTCTTTCATTGCGCTCAATCCTGCCTATGCTGCTCAACCTCGTGTTTTACAGGGCTGCAAGCAATGCTCTTGATACTGGTTTGGGCAGATTCGCCTTCTGGTACTCTACGTGGATACTAAATTGAGCTCTGCATGTCCAAAGGAGGTTCAATGGTATTCAATAGGCTTTTGGAAAACCATCTTTTCCGAGTAAACTTTTCTGAGTTTAAGTCTTAATGGATTTGGTCTATTTGAATTCTGGTAAGGGTTTTATTTGCCCAGTTAGTCTAAAAATTTCCAAAGGATGTGCAAGGAGTTAACCCTCCCCCCTTTCAATTATTAGTGCCAACAGCTTTCCCAGACTGGATACTCTTTAACTGATTTAATTAATTTACTTTAAATATGTGTGTTTATAGATATACTACTTAAAGTAGCCTGTTTTATACAGACAAACAAAACAAAACAAAACCAAAAAGCATTAGAAATGCCAGTTAGTTACTCCAGTCATACCATGGCAGAGAGCTTCCCTAAGGCAGATGCCTTTATCTTTTTAGTCTAGATCCACCCAGCTTTAACAGAAGGTCTGGACAATGTTACAGCTTCTGGGGTGCTAATTGTTTGTATGTTATCTTAGCACTTTCTTTAAACAGTTGCTGGTGTCGTTTTGAAACTTTGCTTTTCTCAATTCTCCAGCAAACTGATTTGTGCTTTTATTTTACTTAGCCAAGTTCTCGTAACTGCCAAATTTGATGCAAATGGAATATTAACATCCAGCTCATTGGGCTGGGATGCTCAAATTAGAAAAGAATTATTTCCTCTCCTGGCTACTGCGTAAAGGAAACAGGGTAGTTTGTTCCCAAAGGTGTACACAGCTGAACTTCTCTCTACTCAGTGACTTTTTATTTAGACATTCACTACCACTAGTGAAGCCATTGGTTTCAGTGTTTTGCAGGCTAGAGATGATCGCATTAAAGAACTTCCATTGGATCTCTGTTTGAGGCTTAATGTGGATTATATAGTCTGTGATGACATATAGTGTCATAGATGCACACTCTCTGAATGCTGGACCACTTCTTGCCTCTTGTTTCGTGAAAGTCTTATTTAGTCACAGCTGAACTGGCTGGGTCCCAGTTTTAATCCTTATAGAAAGGAATGACTTTTTTCTTATGCTAGCTCACTCTGTCTCTTTGATTTTCATCTTAAAAATATTTCTGACCAAATCCTGGTCCCAAAGGTCCAGGAAAGCACTACTGTTCATTTAAATGAGCTCGTGTTTCCCTATCTTCCCACATCATGGAAGTGTTTGTTTAATACTTTCATAGCTGTGCTGAGATTTCCCTTCTATATCCTAGTCTGAAGGACGTTCAAAGATCATTCAGTTCATGTGGCAAGTGAGGCCTATGAATGGTCTTATCAGTCCAATGATGCAAGTGTGCTCTTTGAAATCAGCATGGAGAATGTTACCTCCTATTTTTGGTTTTCTTTATCTGCACAAGCTACAACACAAGATAAAACAATCTAGGAAAGTAGGAATATAACATTTAGAACTTGAGTTGGACTGATTATTTGCCAATGTAATAATAGGCTGCTTCTGCTGGCTGTTTTTAAAACATTTTACATGACTTCCATTAAAACTTGACTTTTTTTTTTTTTACTGTTTTTGTAAAGTTCCTTAAATAGAAGCCCTCATTCTTTAAGCTTTCAGGAAAACTACTTATGAAAAAAAATATTAAACATCTTATGATTGTTACTGTTTACCAATAATGCTGGTTTATTGACTTTTGCATATTCTAATGCTTTAAATACTTGAAATGTAAAAAAAATACATCCTACCAGACTCAATAGTCTATATAATAAATTCCCAAATGAATCCCTGACAAGTGCTGGCAACTATTTATAGTTATGCAGTCTCACTTGAGGAAACTTTTTTGAGGTGTTGTAATGGTGCTGACAAATTTGGACTAATTGCATTGTTTATTTCATGTTTCCTTAAATTCAAAATCATTTGCTTTGCTATTTTGCTAACCATTTGCTGAAAATACTGCATTAAATGAGATCTGTTCTGGTGTGGTGTGTGTAGTGTTGTTTCATTCTTTTCTTAATTTTTTTTTCCTTGGCGTGCATGTACAGACACAAAATTCCTCAGATGCCTTTTTCTCCTCTGGTTTGCTTTCAGTTCATGTATATAATTATGCGTTCCGTTGTCATGGTAATTGAAACAGCAGTTGTTGGAGTGGAAATCACTTGCTGTAGCCTGGAACATAAATGTCCAGTTATGGAGAACCATATGACTATATTGTTGGTTTAAGGTTTCTATGACCAGAGGTTACATATAGAGAGATTTTTGAAAATGTTTTGACTAGTACTTAAAAGCTTTAGAAGTTTTAAGATTACTGAGTGTTTTATCGTCATCCATAGGAATACCCAGTCCAGGCTATTTCCAAAGATTATTGTAAGGTGTTTTTTCTGAGCTTGATGCTGAGTCCTAATGTCAGCAGATTCATTCTTGTCATTCTCATTTCATAAATTTTGAGATACTTGCAGTGGGGTTTCATGTCTGGCTAATGACAGCAAAGTTAAAGTCCTAGGTCCCTGTGTCTTGAAATACTTGGAGTCCTCGCATTGCAAAAAAATAACTAGTGGAAGTAAGAGGAAAAGGTGGTATTAAGAAGAAGTGTGTAGGATTGTTATTTAGTCCTTGGAGGAAGGTGATCCTGAAGGAAGGGTAAAACAGGACACGGTCATTGTTGGGTTTATTTTGCTTAGAGTGTTCCAGCTTCATGAAGTTTGAGGACAGGTTACTTTGAATGTTGGCTTATGTTTCATGCTAGACCATGAGAAAATCTTGTGAGATTGTACCAAAAGTACAAAATCATGATGTATCAAAAGGCTTGATACCTTGTCGTGCCTTTTTCTTGACAAATCTGTGTTCATACTTACTCATTTCATTGTCTTTCAGATGTTTTTTAAACATCAACAGTAAAGAAAATTAAACGAAACAATCTGTGTTTTTTTCCTCCTCCCATTTGCTCTCCTGCTTTTACAGCAGACATTGCTTTTGCTCTTTTCAAGGCTTTTGCACCCACATCCACCCATCATATGCTTTCAAAAATAAATCTAAAGGTGATCACTTTCAAACAGAAACAGCTATGATAACCATCCACTTTTGTAGGGTTTGGGCAAATATAATATGGCCAATTTCAAAACATTTGACCAGCCTATTTTTTTTCTCTAATCTTTTCGTGACCTGTTCTGGGCTGATATTGTCCTTTATCTGTTGGTGTTCATTGTGGGCACCAGCTGATTGCAACTGACCTTTTTCCTAACAACAGCCAATAAAGTGGTAAATGCTTCAGACTTCTTGGTCTAGTCTGCTGACCAACCAGTATCTGTTCTTGATCCTCTTCCCCTGAGTTGTATTTACAGAATTTCTTTTTATCCTTTGACTCTTGCTGATTGTACCTCAGTGTATTTGTTCACTTCTCTGACTGCACTTTTGCATATTCATGCTATTTTTTATACTTATATTTGACAGTTTACACTTTCTGCTCTAAGCCTCTTATGTTTGAGAGTTCTTTGTTGTAAACAAAAAAAAAATGCCTTTTTTTCATTAACTTCTTGTTTCCGTAGTTATGTCTCAGGTGATCTTGCCTCTCATTTCTGAGTTTATTAAAATATTCCTTCTTAATATGCGTTATTTTTATGTGCTGTGGTCTTGCATGTTTTCCTTTTTGTGGTTACATATAAACTGTTACATATGTGGTTACATATGAACTGTTCTGATCACTTGGTCAAGTTGCAGAAGTTTCAGTTTGCGTAATTTTGTCTGTCCCTTTAAAGACAACTTAATTTGAAATTTGAAAGGACTGCTAGATTTGGTTGTTTTTTTTTTGTTTGTTTGGTTGGTTTTTTTTTTTTTTTTTTTCCAGTATTTTAGACAGGAACCGAAAAACTCACTAGTAGATTGAAATGGCTGCAAATGTTCCATATTCCTTATTTATAATAATCGTAAAAATCTAGTCAGACCAGTAAACAGTGCGCTGGAATCTGAGAAGAGGGAGGGAGCTAAGACAATTTTAAAATGAATAAGGAGGTGGGTAAGGAGGAGAGAGCTGTTTCTAAATGTGGTCTCATGCCACCCTTACATGTGCACGCAGTGGCTGGTACTGCCTTCCTGGTGGCAGGGGAATTGTGGTAGGCAGCTTTGAAGTGCTCTAGCAGTGCCTTTGCACGAGGCCATGTTGCATGTCATAGGGCAGCAACTAAAACGAACCGAATCTCTTATCTAGCTTTTACTGCCTGAGTGTGAGGGACAGAACATTCTTCTTTGGTTGTCTAATGTCGTGAATCTATCTGCTTTACCTTAAGTTATTTAACAGACATTTATATATATACATATATATATATTTATTATGTAATTAATAGTCTCAAATCAAGCAGGCCTGTGTTTTCACTTGCTCTGAACTATAGCTCTGCTTCCTCCAATGCTATTAATGCTGCTGGGGTTTGTCAAGGACAGTGATTGTGCATGTTAATGGTACATGACAGCCTCCTCATGCTTATTAGCTCTCTTCCTACATGGTACAATTACAGCTCGTAATGAACCTTCTACAACCATAAAGGGAATTATAACATGCATTGTTTTACATATTTTATATATATGTATATATTTTGTTCATTGGCAAGAATGCACACTGGCTTTTAATGAAAAGCAAATTCTAAACTGGAGGTGGTGCAAGTTTTCACTTCTGAATTACATTCATGCAGGCCCCAGCTCAGAGAAACATTTAAGCACCACAGTGCAGTTCTGTGGTAAGTTGGGCCTCATCAGAAATGGAGAAGTTCCATTGGGACATCCCATACGTGGCAGATCATGAACATGCTACCTGCCATCTTCTGTGCATGCCCAAATTACATGATAAGAGTTATTTTCAAAGGTGAGTTAGTAAATAAATTCAAAAAGCAATTTGGAAAGAATTTCTGGTAGGCATTTCCAAGGTTAGCTTTTAAGTCCATTTATTTCACCAAGAGCTAATGGGATAGGTAAGAAGATAAAGCTCTCAACAGGCTCCATAGTCAGCCAAATGGAAGATGACTGATTTGGTGAGAAACAGACTTTGTTCTTCTGCTAAGAATATGAGGTAGAGGAAAATGTGACAATGATTTGTCACACACACATGTGTGTTGACAAGGTGTCAAACACACCTTGAACAAAAACCAATGGCTTTTAGGTCTTTTCTACAGTGTCAGTATGTTGACTTACAGTGTCAGTTTCTTGATCCCTTAAGGTGGCCTTCACTGCTGTTAACTCTAACTTCCCAGATGGGTGTTTTTCTCCTGGTCAGATAAATCAAAGAAAAAATCTATTACTGCTTGTGATTGATTCTGTAGGGCACATGACAAGCTACTAAATGCACGTGTTCTACCTGATCTGTGTTCTGTGGGTCCAGCACAGATGTTTTCTTAGCGGGAGGCAGAGCTGGCTCAGTTCTTCTGAAATGCAGGATTGCAGTTATGTGGTCTTTTTGCTATGTTGTCTCTCTTCTGACTGCTCTTTTGGGGTAGTCACAGTAAATTGATGCAATCATAACGTGTATTTTCTGCTTTGGCCTGCATGCTCTTCATGTTCACTTTACCCTTCTTACTGCTACTGAAAGCACAGCTGATATGTCCAGACAGCCATTTACAAAGATTGCAAGAGCTCTTCCTTCTATAACTATTCAGTAGAGCCCCTTGGGGAGGATGTGAAGTTGGGATTAATTGATAATCATTTCGTAATCATTGCATTTCTAGGATAATGGGAAGATACCATTGCCACTAACTTCAAATGATAGTTTGTATGTGAGATACTTGAGGCTTGTGCTCTGACAGTAATTGTTTTTGCCTTAACAGCCACAGCTTAACACGTAGCACTGTTTTGTCCTTGTTTTATATTTAAAAAGGTGTTTCCAATGGTTCACTCAGTATTTCCAAGAAATAATAGATGTACATTTGTTTTCAGTTGGGCTGAAATACGCTGCTTCCACAGCAAAACAGTGGTTCAGAGCTCCTGCCCCTGTACCAGTGTTTGGAGTCTCCCGTGGGTACTTTGTAGCTGTTTCTGGGTCCTGTTTAGCTTTAGGCTGAATTATTTCTGTGTCTTTACACAGACTTTATCCTGTAGAAAAGTGAGTGCTGTGGTCTGTTGTGAAGGGGATAAATGAATAGTTAGTTTCAGGTTTGAAACTGCAGCATCGCAGCACCGTGAAGTCTAGGAGGAGAAAGCTCAAAGTATCTCAGAACATTTGGCATCCCTGACTTCTCTGTGGTTGGGTAAGTGGGACTCGGGAGCAGACTGGTTCCAGACGGCTCTCCTGTCTCTGGGAACGGTGCTGTCAGCTGCCCCTTGCACAGGGGCTGCTGTTAGCCCTGGGTGAGGGGACATGGCACCTCCTGTAACTATTAGCTGCTTTCCTCGATGGCCCTCAAATGCAAAAATTTGCATGTTCCTACAGTCTTGTCTTACGCAATGTCATGGGAGGGATGTGAACACTCGACCTTATGAGAAACTTGAAGATGGAGAGGTGTACTGGAACCTTGGTCCTTCCATGCATGAGGGAATTATGGATAATGGAGGCTCTACTTGTCAAACTGGAAGAAATCTTGATCCTGATAGAGAACATCTTGCTAATATGTATTTAATTTCAGGAAAGTAAAGATTCATCATTTGTATCTTTAGCTGGTCAGTAGAGTAGAGTAGTTCTTGTAAAGTGAGTGCTAATGCTGTGGAAGGGTCTTTATCTCCTGGGAAGGAACAAAAGTCCAGATAATAGCATACCTAAATATATTGTGGGTGGATTTTTACATAGTGTTTTTCACACTGTATAAAATTACATACCATTTTAGTAAAAGAAGTATGTCAAGACTTTCAAGGTCTGAGGGATATTCTTGTATAACTCATTTGTCCAACTTCCTCCTAATTCGGAAGGCTTTGTGTAAGAGCACACAGACCCGTAGTGTGGGAGCTGCTTCTGCAGCCTGAGTATGTAACTACAGACGTTACTCAAAGTAACGTCTCTGCCCGGGTTGTTGTGTGTGTGGCTCTGCGTTACCACAAGCCCGGGTTCCTCCTCAATGGAACTGCTGGAACGGCATCGGGGAAAGAGTACGCAGAGAGATTTAAAGCAGAACACAGCGAAGCAAATGCTGCAATTTTCTGCAGCTGAAAACAAGTAGCTTTTAATATGTCCATTCACCTAAGAAGGAAGAGAATTATAGCCCAAATGCTCTTTCTTTCGCCTTTTCTATCATTTCTCCTCTGCTTTTTTTTTCCTTTATACAGTTTATCACCCATAATTTCAGGATGTGTTTTGTTTCTTTAAGCTGTTTTATCTATAGGCTTATGAGGTCAGTCATGTGTGAATTCTTTTGTTAGTCACCTCACCTTTTGCCTTGATGATAGAAAATTGATCAGGCCTAAAGTACAAGTTCAATAGAAAACCCCCTTGGTCCTTTGTCTAGGAGAATAGCTACCATTGAAGGCCATGAGCAGGTTGCTATTAATATGACAGCCTGCTCTATCTCCCACTGTAATTTATAATGAAATACCTAATCTCCATTATTTTGATCCAAGCAGGCGATCCCATGAAAAAGTCTTTTCATCCAGTTCCCAATGGCAGTTACATGAGAAATGGCAAACCAATAATTTTTGTCAAGTTTTTTAAGCCAACAGAAATGCTTTTCCACTGCTACAGTTTCAAAAGGCACAGATAAAGCTCATTCACTGAGATGAATGAAAAAGCCATCTGGGGTTTTTCTTTTTGACTTCCTTTCCTTTTCTCCATCCTTGTAATCAAATTTGAGCAAAATCAAATGGGGCTTTCTATGAAAGTACCTTTTGTTGATCTGAACGAGCTGGTAATTTACAAAATACCCTTCCTTTGTGAGGAAGGCTAAAGAAAAAAAGAATCAGTAGCTTTTAAAGCTGGGCCTTGGTGGGACTCTAAATGCAGTGAAAGCAGTCTGTGTTGAGAGATTGAAATGCATTTCAAAGCCAGGCCTGAGTCAGGGTACAGGGAAGAAAAAACCTATGTACATTTTATAAGAAGAAAAACCTGAATGGGAAGGGGAAAAGAGAGAGAAAGAGAGAGAGAGAGAGAGAGAGAGAGAGGAAAATCTGGATAATGCATTAATCATTATTTTGGAAATTGTCTTCCTTGCTGACACATACTGCGTAACTAGTGATTGAGAACTTGGATTTTTGTTCTATTGTAGGCATCTCCACATTAGTCTGTGCTGCTTTAAAGTTTGAGAGGCAAGGATCCTTGAACACTGCTGGACTATGTTTTAAATGTGTATATGTATTTTTTCAACTTTGTTTTTTTTTTGGTGTGTGTGTTTTTTAGCTTGCCTGTGAAGTACTGTGGGGAAAACTACTTGCAGGAAAGCTGAGTTTATTCTTTTTGGCATGCTAATGTTTATTATTTTATTGTATTTCTGCTTACCAGATTTCCTAGTGGTAACTATTTCCCCCTGACTCAGAGCAAAGGACATACGGACACCTAACAAACGGTAAGTTTATGTCTTGTTTTCATTATTTGCATTTCATGATTAGCCAGGAAAAGCTGAACTGTTTGATTCATTGCAAATTCTGTATTGCTAGCATTAGTGTTGTGCAGCTCGTGAATCTCTTAATGTGAGATATTGACGATGTGCTTTAACTCTTGCATTTCTTACCGTAACTGTTTAGTGAGGTACCGATGTGTAGATTGTTCTCTGTTCAAGCTAACGCAGCCTGTGAAAGAATCGTATGGTAATTTACCTAACAAATTCACAGATATGAGCAAACAGCCCATATGTTAATGCTTATGGAATTTACAGTCTTGCTTATAATGTAAAATGCTTCTAATTTCTTCATTAATGTTTCAATACATTTTTAAAAACAGCTTCCTGGTTACATGATATAAAAAATAACTGGCATTTTTACAAACATGTAGTCATTCATAGTAGAAGTTCTGTTGTTGTGCTTTTTGTTTTGGGGCTTTTTTTGTCTTAGAAAGCTTCTCATGGTAATTTGAAGAGTGGTTTATGTTGTATCCTGCTAGGAAGAGTGGAGACATAAATATCACTGGCAAAGATCTCGTTAAAATGCTAGTACAAGTGCATTGCCTTTTAGTTTATATGTTGAGAAAAAAAACACAGAAACAATTCAGAACTGTGACCCTTTGCTCATAGCTCTTCTTTGTTTTGGATGAAATGATATAAGAGAAAGGGTAGTTGCTCTGAATTCCTGTTTCATACATTTGTGCAATATTGTGTGATAACACAGCTTAGAAAGCCTGCTCTAGGAAAACATAAGCCCAAATAAGACTTCTTTCTTTCCTAAAATGATCAAAGTACAAAGTCAACCACAAAGTTTGAGTGTAGCTTCAGTATTCCAAATGATTTAATAAATAATTTCCAAAATATTTGCTTTGATGAAAACTGACATCTGACCAGATTGGAGAATATCAAGAAGTCACTTTTGTATCTCATTTTGTTTTACACTCCTAGTTCTTACTCTCCTATTCACTTTCAATTTCCTACAAGATTTGTTGTCTCATATGGTTTTGAGCCATTTGCTGCCTCCTAATGACTGACTTGTAAAATCGCAAACATGGAAAATCTAAAAAAAAAAAAAAAAAGAAAACCACACTTTTCCTGGAACTATCCCTGCTGCCTATTTTGTGATTGTCTGCCATTTTTCATATATGAAGAACTAATGAAAAGAGGTGTGAAATTAATGGCTTTACTTTTTAATATGTTAGCAGAGCATTAGACTTTCCTCCCTGCCAGATACAGCACACAGGGCATTAATGGGAAACTTTCTTGGTGCTGAGTGCCTAACCCAGCATATAGCCAGCCAGCTTTGTTTGGATTGTATCACTTAAGAATTTTTATTTTCACATAGACTTGCATACTGGGATTGTATGCTGCATATTTTGTCTAAATCATTGTCTCCTGCCTTTTAAATAATGATTGATTTTCTTTTTTCTTCTTTTTTTTTCTTTTGGTTGTGCATCTTTCTTCCAGTGTGCCCCCTTAAACTCTTAAAATACAATCCTCATTAAAGAACCTGACAAGCCTGACAGGTTTTAATTGATTGCTCAACATGAGACACAATAACAAAGCAAGACAATGTCTGCTCTGGTTTTATCCCGGTATCAAAGCTTTTCTTCTTACTATGCACTGTTTCTCACAACATCAGCTTACTTAACTTTGGGACCTGCCACAAGATACTGAACATTCAAAATTACATGGGACATAGGAATCGAAGTGTATGTTTTCTACAGGTGTTCTTTCTCATTATAAGAATTCTGCAGATTTTAAAGGTATGTAAATAGAACAAATGCCTGCAACTGGGATTACAGTTTTTAATGGAGTTCTGGTTTTGTCCCCTACTGTTTATGTTTTTTTTGTAGCTTTTGTTCTAAACTTTTCCTTGATCTGAGTTGCCTATTGGGGTAGAACCATTTCTAATGTTTCTAAACCACTGTAAGATTCTTAAACACCGGATGAGTCTCCCAGGAGCTCCAATGGTGACTGATCCCAAGCTCAAGCACATAAGTATTAGAGTATAATGAATTCATTCCTTACAGTATTTTTAATGTGTCCTGTATCACCTGCTGAGAAGCTTTTGTTAGAGGAAAAGCTCATAGAACAAATTACTAATTTTTTTAGGAGAATGTGTATAATTATGTACTTAATTTGTATGCATAATTATCATATCTTCTCATTTGAATCTTGAGAGGAGTTTACAGTAATCAATAATTAATGGGAACATGGAGTTACATCAAGTAAGTTAAAAGTACTTCCCCTTTTTGAGAACCTAATCTGGTAAAGTATACAGTGAACAAGGAAATGCACACTGGCATCTTAGCATCATTATAGGGGAGCTGATACATCTGTGAAGAAGACTGCTTATAGCAAGGTAATTCTAATGGCCTGGGTGAGGGTGCTAAATCAAATGGGTAGGGTGTTTATATTGGGCCGAGTTTGATTGGGGTGGGAAAAGACATTCACTAGCCATTCAGCAGCATTTATTTTTTAAATGTCACGCAGCAAGAGAAGGGATAATGGACAATAATTCCTGAGCCTCATGTGCCCTCTAGGGTTCTGTGTTGCCTTCAAGGAATGCTTCCTTCACTTCCAGCTATGTTTCAGGTACTGGATGCCTTTAAAAGCTTACTCCAAAATATAGATACGGATTTTATGGTGTGGCTTAGTTCTCCTAATGTTCATAGGCAAATTCAGCTACTCCCCAGCAGAGCTGGGCAGTCTTACAACTAGAACGTGTTCCTTAAAGGAAGACAAAAAACAGAAAAGGCTTCGGAAAGATATGGAAATTGGAGTGGGTATAGGAAGAAAAAGAAGGATAAGAGGAATATGAGGAGTGGTGGTAAGTACTGAGATAAAGGCATTACCACTTAAAGGTCCCTGGACCAGGCCTTTTTTGAAGGTCTCAACTACTATTTAAATTCACTGTCCCAAGGCTGATTGTTATATTCAGTTGGAAGTGATGCTGGGTTTACATTAGCTTAACCATAAGAAATTAAGTTGATTTTTTTCCCCTTATCATGTTGTTATCATTCAGTGTGATCTTCTCAAAAGAAATGTCAGCTTCTCCTCTCTATCAGCTTACTGAAACACTGGTAGAGTAAGACTTCTCACTCAGATGCAGGCAAGCAGAAGAGGATGTGTCTGGAGTAGAGCGGGACAAATCCTCTTGGAATTTTTGTTGGTGCTGATACTTGGTGATATGAGCCTGGGGTTTTGTGTGTCTTGCAGATGGTTTTGTGTGTCTTGGAGATGACATTGTTGATTTTTAACTTGAGGAGAAAAATAATTGTCATGATATTCCCTTTTGTTCCATCAAATCAATTTGCAAACCTGTTAAGATACTTCCAAAATTTTTCAAATGTCAGAGTTGGCTTTTAATGAATGTCAGTTAGTGATGGGATAGTAATACATGGAAATTGGCGTAGGGTATTATTGTGGTCTTTTAGAAGTGCTGTATTAATGAGGCTCTTGATGCACTATCCATTGTGAGCTTGATATAAGTAACTCTGTAATGCAGGTAAAATGTGCTGTTCCACATGAACTGTGTGCTGAAGTAGGGTTTTGTTTGTTTTGTTTTGAACATTCATTATGAATTTGTAAAATGCCTCCAAGGTGTTCCAGACTTGTAATTCTGAGCGCCTTTTTAGACCTTCCATTTTAGCTACCAGGAAAGGGTATTTAGTTATAGAGAAAGCGTAGGTGATATTTTTGGCTCTTCTTTGCAAACATGCCATGATGTAATGGGTGATACAAGAAAGGGTGTTCTTGTAGGATATTTCTGGCTTTGCATGTGAAACAGTTAAGATGATAACTCCCGCAATAAATTACTCCATGTAATCCCCTGCAGTCGGTCTGTCAGTCCAACTGAAAATGATGGAAGCACCATACCCCAAGCCCTGAGCAAACACCTCTAAAAATCCCTAAGGCAACCTATGCTCTTTGTAATCTTTAATAATGTCTCTTTTGCAAATTTCTCGTAGGATATGTTGCTAGCCAGTGGAGTGGTGAGGTCTAGACACTACTACTTAAAAATCCTTTCTGCCAGTTTTATGCTTTGTTTCAAGTGAAACATAATCTCTGAAGGGAAGATCATTGGAGTTCACTGTAGATCACTAGTGGCTGTAATGTGGTCATCACCTGTAACATCCCCACAAATGTCATATTTTGTCTCCCACAAGAGGTAGGGGCATGATGCTACGCCTGCAATGTTATGGGACAAGGAATATATCTTTTTTATTCATCACTTGTTATTTATCTGTTACGTGAAAGTCAAAATTTGTGGCACAACTGGGAGCACAAGGCATAGCCTTTTTATTTTCCTGGTTCGTGATGCAAATCTGAGAGGCACGCAGAGGTGTATCTGTTACTTCAGCTTTTTCAGAGACCATGTTAATAATATCATACTAGCAACAACATGAAACAAGCTGCTTCTATCTTCCCTTGGAAAACTTGCCTTAAGTTTAGAAAGCTGACAGATATGGGCAAAACTGCAGGAGAGCTTTTCCTGGGACTTCCCATCTATGAAACCTTTTTTTTTTTTTTTTCACTTTAGATGTTTAAAGAATGGTAACTTTGTAAGTAATGGGTTCTGATGTATGTTTTCTGGGTGATATTAAGTGCTAATGCAGTAGTTATGACATGGTATTATCTTCCTAACCTAAGTACCTTGCAGATTAATGAGCTGCTTCAAGTACTATTAGAAAAATATTTTTTAACCTAGTGTGCAGTGGTTCAACAGTACAAGATGCTCGTGATGGACTTGATGACTGCTGGGATGTTTGCAGTGCAAAGGCAACCAAGGCCATCACTGCCCACTGTGTGTGCAACAAAGTTCTAACTGGGATTTCTAATCATTGCTGAAACAAGAAACGTCTAAGAAAAGTAGCCTAAGCCCATCATGATTCCATGGTTGATGGATGTGATAATGTAGGATGACATCTTCATGAGTTGGAAACATGTCAGTAGCTGCATTTGATTGACTCACCATGCAGAAAACATAAGTGTTCACGTACAAAAATATGCTTTTTACAGATTAAATTTGCAGATTCCCCCAACTTATTCTGAGATCTCTGTATGATCTGTCAGTTGTGCTCATCAGAGGTTTTTGCCTCTGTTTGCCATCTCTTTGAGACTTCTCACTAAGTTTTGCAGGGCAGCACTTTTGGTGTCAGCTCTAACGGGGAAGCGTGAGCTTTCCTGTGAGTGCTGGTAACAGTGCAAGGCAGCGGAATCAAATGGATGGGTATCAAATGTGAACTGAAGGGAGTTTGGGGAGCTGTTGTAGATTGAGGGTGCAGATTAGTAGCTAGCTAATGTATGGAAAACTCTGCAATACTTGAGCAGTCTGGGAGATGGGTAAAACTAAACCAATTGACAGAAATAATCTCTCCTCAGTAGACATTTGTTCTCCAAGAAATGTGTGTGGCAAAGGGCTGAGATGTCATTTTAGTTTTATATGCTTTTTGTCACATTTTAAAGCTTAATTCATCCATAAATTACTCTTCTTTTGAGTGTTTTTTTATCTATATTTGTACATGCTCTGTTTATGGGGGTAGGAGGAAGTAGCCTGAAAAGGCAAGAGAGATGTATGAGGGGATTGGGAGCGTGAAAGAGTGAGTGAAGGAAATTGTCAAATCAGTGTAAACTCTGAATTGATTTGCAGTGAAGTTACAACATATTTGATTTAAAACAGAATAAGCAACATCCTTCGTTGCTTTCAGGAACTTGTCTTTGTAAATTTAGCCTGTTACTTTTCATTTCATAATTTTTTTTTTCATTTATCTGTACGTGTAATATAGATTGAATGTTTGGGTGGGAGTGAAAGTAGGAGTTACTGGGCTGGAACAGATGCCTTAAGATCTGTCACATCATACCATTAAAATAAAGAACTAGATACAGTAATTTTAAAGAGATATTGTGTAAAAGTTGGGAGATATTAAAGCAGCATAATGCATTGATCGATTCCAAACTTATGGTTTTTTATGCATATTATGCATACCTAATTATTGCAGATACCAAAATATTTGCTTTGTGTCCTGGATATCTCGTGAAGGGAGTAATTCCAATATATTAGAAAACTTTTATTCCATCAGCTCTGTGTGTGCATGTATGTAATTTCATTAGGTGATTTTGGAAATGCATTGATTTCTGATGAAATTTGTAATACACTCAAAGCTTCCTCTAGGTCCTAAATTCTTGCTCATATTCTTAGCAACTGCAGCCCTCGGTAGGCCAGCTCTCTGATTAGGACCAGAACCTGACTAGAAATCAGAACAGAGAGGCTGTTTTAGGGATTTTTTTTTTTCCCAACATTTGGTATTTTAATGGCTATAAACAACCTGTTTAGTTTATCTATTATTCACTATTATCTATTTGAATAGTTAAGTATCTTGAGGATAAACAAATGCATTAAGAAAGACATGCTTAAACTCTAAATGCAAGAGGGCCATATAAATTTCCAAGATGCTGTTATTTTTGCTATAGTCAGGTATGTAACAACATAATTTCTTTTCCCTGGCTATGTATTTTATTCTAGATTTTTCAGCTAGTTTGCCACACTTGTACTTGAGCACCTCACTATTTACACTTATAGTGCCTTTATATATAAAGTATATATTTATACTTACAGTGCTTTTTTTATATATAGTGCCTTTATTTTATACATAGAGCCTTCCCATTTTATAGGTAGGGATGTTAAACAGTAAGCAAGTTTTGCTCAAGTTATTGCAGAAATGGTGAGCCGAGCACAACACTGAACTTGAGTCTCCTAGCACTAAATCCCGATCCAGTCCTCCTCTTTCTTCCAGGAATGGCCCATTTCTCACTCCCTGCAAAGGACCTTCAGGTCTTTGCCTACCTGTGGAGTTCTCTGCCCAGCTCCTTCCTTTCAGTGGCCAAAAAGACAACATTCCCCTTCCCAGGGACAGCTGCCACGTGCTGTCATGCAAAGGTTTTTTTTTTTTTTTTTCTTTTTTCTTGCAGGAACATCTTGAAAAAGAGTAAAATACAAAAATGCTATGAATTGTGGGTGGTAAATCCTAGATTGTGTATAGTACAAAGGAGTTGGGAACTGGAAGAAAGCAAGAGATTGGGAGTTTCTACAGTGCAGAATTTGGTCCAATATATCAGTAAATGCACGATAGGCATCTACCAGAACGAATGATCCTGCCTGAGCAGGGAGTTGGACTGGATGGTCTCCAGAGCTCCCTTCCAACTTCAGTCATTCTGTGATATGAATTTTATTGGAGTTATCTAACAGTTGTTCTTCCATTCCTTTAATGTTTTGCAGATTGCATCATGAAACAAAAACATTAAAAATTATTTTAAGAAGCAACCTTTCGTTAATTAATTTAAAGGTTATGATGCATATTTAACAAAAAGCTGGATATTTTGAAGTGTGGACTGCCATTCTCTTGCCTTAAACCACTGATGTAGTGTCAGCCTTAACTTCGAATTTTTCTGGCTTCTGTCACTCTTGTCACAACCTTAGCATTAGTAATATACATTTTATTGTCTAGGAACAACAGCTGAAATTTTTATTTTGACTAGTAAAATTAAGAAGATGACACTTAGGTCAGAGGTTCGCTGTGCAATACTAATGTGTGTCATTTTTAAAACAAGTATAATTTTGAGTACTTGCTAACTACTATCTATAGATACAAAAATAACACCTCCTGCCAAATGACAGGAGACTGTATTTTAAGTTTTATACATAAGCTACAGGATGAGAGGAAAGAGGAAAAGCTTTTAGCTAAGCATTATACTTTAGTATGGGGCAGGAACTAAATATAGTGATTATGTCATCACAGCCTCGTTGCTTTGTGGCAAAAATACAAAAAACAAAAAGCAGCCAAGAGATGTAAATCACTGCTGCAGTCATTAGAGGAGGAACTGAGTGGGGGTATGGAAGGCTCACAGACAGGGGCAGGTGATGACAGTCTGAAGGATGATCCTTGTTCCTGGGCCGTCTCATTTTGACCATTTGGACCTATTTTGCTCACTCTGCTCACTCTCTCATTCCCCTCGTTACTGTCCTTTTAGGTGAGGTGGCAGCAAGCTGAGGGAAGCCTGAGACATCAGTCCTGCAGCAGGAACGTGCATTCTGCAGGCTACCTGCCCTGGGTGCACTTTTGCCAGCTGCTTTCTGGGCCATTCAGGCCTGCTGGGCAGCCTTGCATTCCTTCCCCTGAAGAGAAAGGGATTGACTCCATTTTGCCCAGAAAATGGGAAGGAGAGAGCAGAAAGACGAAGCAGCCTAACAGTTGGGGTGGCCGCTGCCTCCTTAAGCTCTAAACTAATCCCTGCCCTTTGTCTTCTCTTTCTCCCTTCATTCTGCACATTTTCAAGCCAAGGAAGAAGCCTGAGGGCTGAACCCGCCACTTGCTTGCAGCTCCAGGAGTGACCGCTATGATAAAAGGCAGAAAAACCTAGTTCTGGGGACTGGGTAAAGGTAACTGGGGAAGGCAGAAAGCAAGGGCTGCTTCTAGACAGGAAGATGTGTTAATGGCAAATCCAGAATACAGGATTCACAGTGCTCTATAAAGCTCCAAAACCCATGTAGCCCACAAGTGTGGGCTCAGTTAGATCAGCAGAGTTAGGTACTGTTAATTGTGTGTTTCTTTTATAGACGCAAATCTGCTCAGCAGGAGCAAGAATAAGCCATGATAACCTGGATTTTTGTTTTAACAGAGTTTTTTTTCAGCTTTATGGGCTAGGTGAACTGCAATATGGAACTGAATCATGTCCTGGAAACTGGTTCTTCCTGTCCTTCTCCTGTTAGTATTCAGGCCAACTTGTAAAATAACGGCTACGTGCAAGATCTGTTTTTTGATTGGTGAAATCAAATTAAGATATATACTTACATAAAATAGAGTCACTGTGTCAGCCCTTTTTTAAGGTTCAGGACTTGGTCTGTCCTCCCTAAAATACTTACTCTCCTGTTACTGTGGAATTGTCCTTCTCTGAATGACAGTATAGCTGTAAAATGGGATAGTGTAAGTCAGCGCAATGGGGGTGTGCTACCATATTATGAGGTGGTTATATGCAAGATTACAGTGTATAATTCTTTAAATCAAAGATAAACATCGCTCTTGTATTTAAAAAAGAAAACACCCACAACAGCCTAACACCTTCCCTCCACACACCCTGGGCAAGCTGCTCTAATGGGTGAGCTGCTAGTGCCTCTAGCACCATGTGAGAACGAGTTTGTTCCTTTGGGCTTTTTTTGTTTGTGTTGCAATGTTGATACCCAGGCTGAGTTGCTCAACTACTAGGTGAGCAGGTTCTGCTGAAGTATTTCTGTGCAGGTACTGAAGCGGTTACGGAAATCTGTGGAAAGTTAGGCACCAAGTTAAGGGTTAGGAGCTGAACTGCCGTCATGTAGCTGAAAGATGTCTGTGTGCTCTAGCATCATCCTGTGCTTTTACTTCAAATGATGGGGGAAAAGTTTTTGGAGCTCCATCACAAAATACAATAGGCATATTAGTTATGTATGTTATTAGGTATGTTAGCTACACATGTTATTTTATAGTTATGTTAGATATTCTGCAAACATGGTAGTGGATGGAAAAAAATGGAGATTCAACCAGCCTTCTTTGGCAGGATCCTTTCTGGGCCTAGTGTAGAGTAAAAGATGAGCTCCTGTGCTAATAGTGTGTGTGGAATAAGAGGTAATTTGCAAAGTTTGTGCAAGAGTGCTGGCAGTTTGCAGCTTTTCTGCAAATTTTAGTTGTCTGACAGTTAAACTGCTCGCACACCTCCTCTTTGGGATTTCTGTCTTCTGTGGATCTACACCACAGTACTTTTTTTTTTTTTCATCCTTAACACTCATTTTCTTAAATATCTACTTATCTGAGAAGGTCTGCTCTTAACAGCCAGGTTTTGCAAGCATTATGACTTATCATAGCCTGTACTGGTACTGAAGTTGGTGGATTCATACTTCATGTATGGAGCAGAATAAGGTATAATGTGAATAACCGGTTTTGTTTGTGAGATGAAGAATCACCATGGTTACTTCTTTTTTGCCGTAATTCGGAGGGCAGGTTCTAAATTTGTAGCGTAAACAATTTGCTGCATGAAATAATGGCAAGGACCTTTTGAATGTTTACTGCTTTGCAGCAGAGGCATTTCCATTAGTATTAGGGAGCAGTAGCTCTGCAGAACCTCTGCTGGCCAGGCAGGGCAGGCTCCTTGTGAACCGTTCAACTCTGTTTATAAAACGAAGATTGTGGCTTGTTCGTGTAAAACAGGCCCTGTCTGCAACAGTGTCACCCTCTCTTCACGGGCATTTGCAGTTCCTACTGCGGTGGGAGCCTGGATGTTAATTTTGTTTTCTTAACTGCAAGTATGAAAGTACTTGCAGTACAAGTATACTATTTAGTACCCTGGAGGAGAGACTATTTCAGGATTTAAGTAATGATGACTTATGCATTTTGGTTGCATCTAAGGGCTAGTCTTCCTGGTCTGAGTGATTTATCAGTTAAGTGCTCTTTAATGGCTGCAAGTACGGAAAGGGAGGATATTGCCAGTGTAATCCACCTCACAAATGTATGTATGTAAAACCTTAACAATAAACAATCAACAAGAAAACATGTCGTAAGTATTCTTGCTCATCAAATATCTGCTCCTCTTCCTTAATTGTATCAGTGACAAAAACAGTTAAGCAAACAACTGTGAGAACGAGTTTGTTTCTTTGGGCTTTTTTTGTTTGTGCTGCAGTGTTGATACCCAGGCTGAGTTGCTCAACTACTAGGTGAGCAGGTTCTGCTGAAGTATTTCTGTGTGGGTACTGAAGCGGTTACGGAAATCTGTGGAAAGTTAGGCACCAAGTGAAGGGTTAGGAGCTGAACTGCCGTCATGTAGCTGAAAGACGTCTGTGTTGCAAGCATTTCAGGTGGCGTGGTGATAAATATTATTGTTTTATTGGCAATTTAGCTTAGTTTGGTGGCTTGTATGAATATGTGGGATTGTAGGTGACTGCTTTTCTTGCCTCTAATCACTTTGGGGTAGAGAGAGTCAACATAAGTGGCTTCAGAAATTATGCTTCACTGCTTACAAATTAAGATCCTATTGCTGTGTCCTGGTTTGATCCAAGTAACTTCCATTCTGTCCACATTGTACTACTGCTTTTATATTACTGCATTATAATATTGGCTTTTTTTAAAAACAAGCAAACAAACAAAGAAACAAAATGTATCCAGCTAAAAGGGAAGTTAATAGAAGGGGAAGTGGTTCAGCTGAGAAATGGAAACTAAATATTTAAAGTTGCTTTGGAGCAGACTGTGAGCAATGCTTGTTAAGGAGAGAAGATAGTCATGCAAAAGAAAAGGTCTAACTTTCTAATGGGGAAAAATAATGCTGAAAAACAACCAGTACAGAGAGGTGAAGAATAATTAGAGATCATATTTAAGAGCAAGAATCTTTTTGCTCTGTTCATATTCTGTGTTGTGGCTTTCGCTAGGATTTTGCACATTAAGATTGCCACGTATTGCTTAGTATTGTTAATACGCAAAATCCTGGCAAAAGGTTGACATTGTAATGGCTCTAAAGGACCCATTTCAATGTAAATCCTAAGGGTCTATCAGTGTGCAGGGGATTTACGTGGGTGAGTCCCATTAATGGTAATGGGACTTATGTGCGTAAATCTCTTCTGCATTGATGGGAAAAGAGACTCCTTAGTATGCAAAGTCTCATTTGAAATCAGAGAGCATTTGCATAAGATCCATACGTAGCATGGAATACCATGTTAAAAACAGTGTGAAAAGAAGATCATACACCTGAACTTCTTTAGTGGATAAATACTTGGTTGCCCATATTACTTTTAATTGCAAAAAGTACATTCTTTATATTAGCTATTATACTTCTATAAAGCTGCAGCAATTGTTACGCTATAGTGTCCAACTATTAGAAGCTGGAAGGCTTTTATTTTTCCTAATATGGATAGTTGCTTTTTATATGATGTGTAGTTGAGCAAATTAATAACGTTTAGTTGTGAGACTGCATGGTGCTTCTGTGCCAGATTGCAACAGGAGATATTATAAGTCATTCAGAATGTAGTATAAGCAAGAAACCCCCTAAAGATCTTGCACATTCCCAATTCCACTGCGTTCCTCAAAGCCTACTGATATAGTAAATACTCTCACGTAAAATTCCTTGGTTTTGCTCTTATCTGAAGCACTAACGAGTATTGGAGAAGTGATTGCA
This sequence comes from Crypturellus tataupa, assembly GCA_034781795.1. Classification (NCBI taxonomy): domain Eukaryota; kingdom Metazoa; phylum Chordata; class Aves; order Tinamiformes; family Tinamidae; genus Crypturellus; species Crypturellus tataupa. Next base: position 9,143,036 of record JAWLRI010000640.1, read on the forward strand.
TGCCGCAGTCACTCAGCCTTTGCCATACAAATGTAGCTTCATGTGGAAACAGTGTCCTCCCCAACCCATGCAGGTGCAAACTGAATTCCATCCCAGCACCATAAGTTGAGCTGTCATCTTATGGCAAGTGTCTGAACGTACAGCAAATAAGACCGCAGTGCTTTCCAGCAGGTGTCACTGTTGGCAAATGTAAAATTAAAACTATACATTTATCACAGCTTACGTAGAGTTAAAATATTTTGGAGGAATCGATGTCTTTTTTTAACCTCCTGTTAAGGTAGAGTTGTTCATTTTGTTAAACATTTTGGTACTCACTGCTTAGCTTAGGGAGGCCCACCTGGCCACAAAGATGCTATGACAACATGATAATACTACCTGGAGAATATCTAAAATAGTGATGGCCTACTCCTGTGCTTTACTGTCCTGCCTAGCATTTACTAGTCTTGCTCTAGATTTGCAGGGAAATTTTAGAAGCTAACTATGAGCATAAATATTGTTTGATTTAGCTGTTTTGGAAGTGGATGAGGTTGATATTGCTGGGGCACAGAACAACTGTCTTGCAGAATCATTTGTTAACTTTTCTAACATGAAAGAAGGATCCAAACGTTAGGTAGCCTTAGGTCTCTTAAGACCACAATTTTGAGCAAGCTGGGATTTGCAAAGTTTCATCAACCTGAAAGAAAAAGAGTCTTTTCTGCCTCATATAGTGTCTCACCTCAGGGATTCATATCAGTCATTTCCATGAAGCTTCTTTCAGAGTAAGAGAAGATATCAAAGGCATATTTTAATCTTAAGGATATCTGCTTTTGGTATTCAGGAAAAATGTAACCTTTCACTTTATAAGATAGTACACAGTTCGATATTGGTGTTTTCCATAAGTTTAGGTAAACAAGATTTATGTTATCCAGTGCATACTGCATAAAGAATTGCTGTTAGAAGGCAACTTCAGATGATTTAAGGGTCGCTTGAGTACAGTCAGCCCCTCCAAAATGCCCTTCCTTTTGGTGGATAGAATGAATGCATTGTGTTTTATATGAGGAAAATATTTTTTCACGTATAACATTTTTGTCCCTTAGGTGAAGAGGGAGTGTAACAGATGAAAATGCATTCAGGTTTTCAGTGAGCTGCTGTTTCCTATGTACAAACCTTTTTCTTTGCCTTTGAAGATAAATATGCCATAGCATAAAAACTTACCCACTCTGTGATTACGAAGATCCTAAGGGAATTTTTTGTGTTTCTTATAGAGTTGACCAAATTCATACTGATAACAAAGACCCTCCTGTGAGATTGTTTCCTGTCAGATTGTTTTTTTTCTTTGTACGATGGATTGTATTTTACTACATTTTTTTGCGTGCTACTTGGGAGTCTCAACTCTAGTGAGAGCAGAGGTGCTGGATTAAAGGCATCCCTGATATAATTAGATCAAATGTAGTTGTATTAAGAATAAATTTTATTTATATGTTGTTCATGAAAGTAGTTAAAATAGTAGTCAAATTCCTCCTCCCACAAACTTTTATGTGGACATGAAGGGTTTACAGCAGTCACATGGAGAAAAGAGTTTGCCCGATTGCAGCAGGTTCACCTGGTTGCACAGGTGAAGAGCCCAGGGCTGGGCAGCCATCAGCAATTGGCATCAGCTGGGAGCAATTTCACTTAAGCCCAAGCAGCCTTCACAAGTGCAACATTATCAAAAGCACAAAATGTGCAGAGGAGGTTTTGTCTAAGGTCAGCAAGAATGTTCTAGTGCCGTGCTGTAGCCCAAATTTCTGGGTTTTAGCTCACAGCCTCTGCAGGGCAATGGTCTGCTGTGCTCTGGAGACAGAAACATGCAATTAAAAAAAGAAAAGTTGTTCTCCCGGAAGGTATGCATCCAGTATGATCATTCAGGTATTGTACCTCTCCCTCCCCCTTTCTTCCTTAAAAAGGGCTTTGTTAATGATTGGTTGTTGGAGGAATAATTCTCTTAAAAGAGGACTTGATATATAAGCAAAATGTATTGCTTTTAGTACTTTCTAAAATACTCAGACAACATATTACACAATAACATGATTAAATGTTTTTTAAGGATATCTGAAGTTAGAACAAAAATTAAACTCTTTCAGGATGTCATATCTGGTAATTTCAGGTTAACAGAAAATAATAAAGAAGAGCAGTTATTTATTTGTTTGGAAATATATGAAAACCTTCCTGGTTTCTGAAAGCAAGGCCAATCGTATATTATAGTTGCTATAGCTCTGGCTAATCATATGTGAAGTTACTTCAGTTAGAATGCTCTCTTCTGACTATATTTCAGTCTCTTCTGACTGAATATTTCTTTCCAGTAAAATGACTATTACGACTGTGTGATTAATAATATCACAGTTTAAGACACGTTCTCACAAAAAGACTTTCTTTTGGAGTAAGTGCATTTGAAGGGACCAAAAAGTTGCAGCTAAAAAGGCATAGTTTCCTAGCTTCTGCAAATGAACCGTATTGGCTTGCTCTATTTTTCTGAATTTTATGATTTAGTAATGTTTTACTTGTGTAGTTTGTAGTAAAAACAGTACTCGGTCTTCCCAAGATCTAGTCCTGGACAAACATGGATATGTTTAACATTCATATGAAAAAGAATAATTTTTTTGTTTGTTTGTTCTATTTTTATGCATCTGCTTTTAATGGCTTTTCTTTGCTTGCTTTTTTACTTCTAGCTGGAAGGAAGTGCATGAACTTAACTTTCTTTCTTGTATATTTTATATCTTTGCATTGCTAACATCAAGTTTGTTATAGATATCTATAGTTGGGGTGAGGAGAGGCAGGGAATGCTGCACACCTCTGCATAGATTTGAGAACTCAAGGTGTTTTGGCAGAATGACTTTAGCAGTGAGGTCTTTAAAAAGCTTTCTGTTGCATTTCTTGCTGTTAATTCTGTATTGCAATTAATCCAATCCTCTCCTTTCTGAGAGTTCAAGTGGATCCTTATTTTTGCATTGAAAAACACTGTTACTGTTGTGTTTAGAATGCCGCTGTTCGTTGATGTAGAATAAAGGAAGAGATATATAGAAGGGCTGCTGGTTTAAGTTTATTGTAGAACTCTGCAAAGTTGTAACCAGCAAAGTCTGTGGGGGTAGAGCAAGTATGGAAACTTCTGGAATGACTCTAATGGACCTGCTAAGGCTAGACCTCATGACACTTCAAAATAAAATGCAATGTGGAATATAAAGATAAGAATTTTGGTTAATCGGCATGGAAATTGCAAGGAAGATGCAAAGAGGGGAAAGGAGCCTCTAAGCACGATGACTGTCTTGCTGTCTATGTTTCTGGTGCTTCCCTTCAGTTACCAGAATAGTTGTATCTTCAGGTCCTACACATAGCCTGCCAAGAAGTTGCTCAGGGAAAATACTTGCAAGTAGTTGGACAAATTTGTATGTGGCTGTTTGAGAAATTAGTTCTAAAATGATTAAAATATAATTTTATAAAATGACCTACTCTCTAAATGCGTTGTAAAACAAATAATTGTGCTGATGTAGAGCAGTATAGAATAAAGCTCTACTGCATTAATAACAAATGCATTTCTCCCTTGAGTGGAAATGATAATCCTGCAATTATCCTGCAGTACAAAATAAACTGTAGGATAAATAAATACTAATATAGTCCTTTATTTAAGAGAAATCAGGCTCTTCAGTTCTACCCTATTTTGTGAAATAAAATGATAAATGAATAATTCTTTCATCCTTAGTTCCAGGTTAAACTACTTTGTTATTTTAATTTGGAACAGAGTTCTCAGTATTGTCAGTTTTTGTGTATGTCGGAAATAAGTAGATAATTTATACGGGCTTTTGTCAGATGAAGTGTTGTCAGAAAGGCATTAGGTGTAGAACACCTAACACCATCTGTTAGTTTGCCTTGCTTGCCGCAATGTGCAGCTCTAGAGTGCGATTTCCTTCTCTCTGAGCTACTTTTCTAACCTTTCCTGTAGGAAAATCTGATGCAAGTTGTTAAAAGAATGGGTTGTGGACTAAACTGCATGTATAGTTGTACAGAACAGCTATACAAGTCCTCCAAGTAGTTCTTATGAAGAAAACGAGCGTTGTTCTGATACGTAATTACAATGTTGTGTATAAGTATATTTAGAATTCAGTTATTCTCTGAATTGATTAGTATAAGCATTTTATAGAGACAGGTCAGTGTGTCTGAAAATGTAGAAATATGTCTATGCATATAGAGCATGCAATATGTATAAAAATGGAAAACGTTTTTATCAAACCACCTATCTTCAGTTTCTAGACTCCTGAAAATTATATAATTTTCTTGAAGTAGTGCAAACTGTTAATGAATTTTGTAGTTAGTGTTCAAAGACTGTTAAAAACCACTTCAAATAACATGACAATCTCATCTTTACAGTAATACTAGGTTGTTAATTAGCTGAGCTACCCAAATACTGAGATTATAGTTAAAATGGCTCTGAGTAGGAGGTGATAATGATGCACTGCCTGTGTTCCAACACATTATATGCAGTGCACATTAATTCTGGTTTCTAAAAGAAATTTCCATCATATTAAAAAGCTCTCATTTTAAAGGGTGAAATCTTTCTCAGAAAAGCTAGCCTTATTAAACATGTCTATAATAATTATTACTATATCTAGCAATGGGAAGAATGGTAGAAGTGTATTTAAGAGGTATGCTTAAAAAAAGTGTGCATCACCTCAAATTAAACTGAATGATGAGGTCTGTAAATCCTAGTTTGGCAAAAAATTTTCATAGACAGTTAAAATAATAATTTCTTTTACTTACAATACAGGTTTCAGCTGTATTTGAATGTTGTTTCATGTAGGTGGAGGAAATGACTAGAGACTAGCCATTTATCTGTAAGACAATATTTAGTAAATTAACTTTAATGTCTATACAGAGGATATAAATTGGCCAACTCAATATGTGGATCTGTTTCCTAATTCTTCCAGTTTGCGTAGAATAGGTATCTGTGTGTGGGAGATGGGTGTAAAAGCTGTGCTAATGCTGATTTGATTTTTGACTTTCCCTAGCAAATCGTAGTAAATGAGGTGTAATAACAGAGATGTAGAGCAGGTGCTACTAGCACAGCAGAGACCTTCAGTACTTCTAATGTGACTGTCCTGTGGTGAACCCGGTGTCACCTGTCGGGTGTGATTAAAGCTTTCTTGGCTCTGCCCACATGAACTGCAGTTGCAAATCTGCCACTACTCGTGAAAAGTGACTATTGCATTTCTGCTATTTTTTAAAAGAATGCACAAACATATTATTCACTGAAGAGTTGTAGGAAGGGAATATAAATTCCCAAATGAGGACTTTTTCTAAAGCGTAAAACCCCCTTTCCACACATCCTTTTTTTTATTCTTTCTGTGTCATCTTTTGGACAATTTCTGCTTATCTGAGTGACCTTGATGGTCCATGGGAAAAGACTTGAAGGATGCTAGGAGATGTTCCATCTCTGTGTGTGTGTACCAGGCATAGTACTATTAGAGCCCAGCAGCATTGCTACAAGCCTCTTCAGCTGGCAAAAGTCCTGTAGAAAGATGATGTTCAGGTGGTTCAGGTTATGCATGTAAGTAGTTTTACTGTATATAGTTGAATCGAGTAAATATTTTTGCAGTAGGCAATAGTGTTGTCCAGATGCTGCTGTATAGCTATGAGATATTTATGTCCTTGAGTGGTACTGTATCTTCATTTTTTTTTCTCGTGTACTTAATTATGCATTCCCAAGAAGCATACATTTATGTCTGAAGCTAGCAGTGTACCAAATGCATAGTCACAAATTACAGGTATAGACCAGATAGAGGGTATGATCTTCCTTCTAGCTGGTGAGCGCTTTAATGTAGCAGCTAGGGAAATTAGTTTACAGTCTTGGAGCCCTTTGACATCTTATGTTCTGCAGGATAGCTCTGTGTGTGTGTGTGTATATATATTTTTTTAAAATGATTCTGGGATATTATTAGAAGGCAGGGTGGAATTTAAATTTATGAGAATCTGTCTGCCTGAGTGTCTCCATTAGTGTGACCTTAGCTTTACTAATGTGATAGACCACCTTTCTTTCAAGCAACATTTCTGAAAAAGGTGTATTTATCCAAGAATACCATGCAGCCCCTCATCTAGGTTTAAAAAAAAAAAAAAATCTCTAGCATGTTAAAGTTCACGGAGTAAAAAGGTCTCATAAAATAGGTTCACACAAGAACCTGAGGTGCTCCTTATGCCTTAAAGGGAACAATAACTCCAGCAGACGCTTAAGGTATTTGACTCCTGAATTTTGTAGATCTTCTGCTTTTTGTATACGTTCAAAAAGCCCAAGATGATTTGAATTCATTTTCTCAAAGATTTATATTACTTGAAAACTACGTGACAAGCGTTTTTTGGTATAGTACTGAGTTTGGTTTGCTTAACCAAGTGTTCGCAGTTTTAGTTTAGAGAGGTATTAGGTTTTGTGTTAATTAAATTGATGTGAAGATCTGCTTGGGTCCTCAGAAGGTACAAATTAGCCTAGCTGTGAGATGTCCCATTAAAAGAAGAGGAGTGTCTTCTAAGTTAACTACACCAGTTGAAGAAATTTACAATAAAAATATGAACATATTTATTTCTAAATTTTAATAGTGAAAACAGTAGTGGGCCTTGGATGGTTTTAAGCAGCTGATAGCATGATAAGGAAACAATTTTAGGTCTGTGGTAGATGGGGCAGGACCTTACTTCTCTGTGGGAAATGGCAATTTTTCCTTTCTTCCTTCTTTTAGAATAAAAAACAAGAATCAACTATTTAAGTAAGTAAAATCTTAGAAAATGCCCCTTCCTTGAACAGGAGGAAGTATGTTTAGGAGGAGAAAAAGCATGGAAGGTTACATATTAACTGTGGAGTAAATTCAAGGCAGTGCATCATAGACTGCTCCATTTTAATTATTTTTCTGAAAGTGCAGGGTTTCCAAGTTCACCCTCATTTTCAGAGGAGGAAGGAGAAAGCTTTTGCTTCATTTCCTTCATGTGGTTGCAATGTCTGTCTGTAGCAAACACCCTGTGGAAAGGATACTGAAATACTTCTGCAAGGTCTGGGTTAAATCACCCAGATTGTGTTGCTGAATTTGGCATGTATTGCTGAAATGTTAACTTTTCCCTGTGAGTTGAACATGGAATCCTGATATTCTCCTGAAGATGCTGCTTTGTGCATGGGATTCAACCAGTTAAGTCACTCTGTTGTTTAGCTGTGAAAATACACTATGGTCTTCTTTCCATCTTGGTTTTGAAAATCATGCTGTAAAACTTCTGCAATAACTCTCTTTGTTCTTACTGTTTTTAGTGCTAACTGGCCCATGTTGTTTGACATACCTTTATAAACTAAAATTTGACTGATCATGACTTTTCTCAATGGTGTATACTCAGATTTTAAGTTCCTATCGTGCTGTTAAGATGTGGTGTGGATGCCTGAAAAGACAAAGTTGGATGGTGTTTATTGCTATAAGAACTTGAGTATGGGAGATTTTTATGACTGGCTATTCACTTCATAATACAGGTAGTTTGCTCCCTGGAAAGGTAGACTTCTAAGAATCTACCATGAAAAAGACTGTTGCTAGAGCAAAAGGGACTTAATACAGAATGAAGAACTAGAATGCTCTGCATAGTGGCAAGGGTGGTTTTTGAAACTCCACAGTTAGTGGAATCCATAATCCCCTAAACTAATTATGTAGAGCTTTCTGCCTTGTGTAGGCAGTAAGTATTTCTCAGTAAGTATTGGCACTAAGTATGTACAAGAACAGGATATGAGCAAGTAGTCTGCCAGAATTATTTTGATATACGCTATGAAATCTGGTGCATCTGTGCATTAGTGCTTGGGGTAACAAGTCCAGCCTCCTCTCAGCCTGCTTGTGGTGTTTGCCAAAACTTCTTGATGACTAAAGGTGACTTCTGCTAGTCGCTGCACAGTTATTTTTGGAAACCACTGATGCAGTTGAAAACACGACCATTTCCAAGCTCCCCATGAGCGTATGCCCACTGCCTCTCCAACTGAGATGAAGTATTGCATTCTAAGTGACTAGTTTGCCGTGGTGCAAAATCAGCCCGGTCAGTTTAAATTGCTGCTATAGCAAATTTAAGCCAAAACACTTGAAATAGCCCTGAAGGGACTGGGAGCACTTGCATAAGCACATGCAATGAATCAATTAGTCAGTCATTGCCTTACAGCTTCTTTAATTGCACATCATCTCCATAATCCTGGTGACACAGGTCGGTGTAGGTGTAGACCACCAAGAGGTCTCCTGTGAGCGTATTGTACTGGATGCTGGCAGAATCCACAGCCATGCTGAGTGTTTGTTGTTCTTTACTTTTATCTCTCAATACTGAGACTGATATTGAAATGTGCTTTAATTTTTCAACTGCTTCTGCTACTTACAGGTTTAAATGTTTTGTTTCTTTTTCCCTCTTATTGAGACATTCTTTGGGAGGAAAACCTACCAGTTTTCCTGTGACCATTTTTCAGGTTTCGTATTTTGAAAGTGTCATTCAGTTACTTGGAATTTTGAGGAGTTCTCTGAATTTAAAAAATTCAGAGAAAATCTCTTCCTCTCTATAACAGATTTTTTTTGTTTGTTTAAATATTAAAATGCTTTCTGTCATGATTACTCATTGAGTACATTAGTCAATGCCCTACTTGAAGCAGGAGTTATAGTGGTAAATAATATGATTTGATGAAGTTTAGGGACCTGAACAAGATAAAAAGGTCTTGGAACATATTTTTGTGGCAAACTTAATGTTTTATAAATGCAATGACAATCAACTTTCTCTGTAGGTGAGTATGTTTAATATGGTCAATACTGTTGTATATACTAAAGATATATGTGTGTATATAAATCAAATATTTTGATGTATATTCTTGGATATTTACAATTTATAAAATTAGTATTGCAACAATAAATCTTTGTTTGAAGAAAAACTAAGAAAAAAATGAAAATATTACAATGAAAATATCCAGTATTTCAATTAAGATCAAATAAATGGAGAGATTAAATTTAAATATTTTTAAAGAGTCCTTGAATGGTTTGTTGATTAGAAACTAATGTAATTCCTTGTCTAAGATAAAACCAAACAGGCAGCAGCTGCTGGTAATTGGTGCAAGTAATTGTAGAGCCAATAAGTTCAAGAAGTGCTTATTAAAAGAAACTGCTTTCCTATCTGCTTGTAAGTTCAATTGAGTAATGCACTCTACATGTGGTCTGACGGTAGGTAAATTATACACCTGATTTAAAAACACTCCATCCATAAGAGCGCCTATTTTGCTCATCCATAAAATTTTTACTTTCTTCATTACTAACTACTTGCAGCAGCGTATGGCGTAATATCTATCAAATTAGGCCTTGAGGACATCTAGACTGGCACCCTGCTGACTGGAAACATGTGCTTACCGCGCACTGCAGCGGTGTTAACCCGTGAGTGCCCCTCGCTCTGACTTCGAACTCGGAAGGCACGAGGGCCCGTGTGGCCTCACGGGCGCGTGCCGTGTGCCCTGCTGCTCTGCTAGAAGTCCCTGCAAGCTCCATCTCTGCTTTTACGTGACACGGGTACCACAGCCCTGCAAGCTTATCCTGAGGATACTTGGAAGGCTGAACATTAGTTTCAAACTGATAACAAAATACTGGGCTGTGGAAAAAGCACATGTAATTCAAGTTAAAGAACTACTGAATAAAAAAAATAAACCATACTGCTTGAGTATATTAGTTTGCAGGCAGCACGTTCAGAAAAATGTGTGAATGTCTATGTATATACTTCCAAATGTAGGCACAATAGTATTTAATTTCCCTTTCGTATATGTTAACTTTTACCAGAAGGTGATTTCATTAACTCGGGTGAGCTCATGTTGTGCAGGCATCGTGGACTGCTGCACGTCTGTTCCCATGAGAAAAACTTTTTCAGTGGCTCCTAGAGCCATGATGATAACCTCGACATCTACCCTGTCCTCCAAACGAATCTAAGTTGATTTGCCTTCAACTTGGAGCAAAGCAATGTCTGTAAGTTTTTCTCTGTAGAGCCTGTAATAAGTCCGTCTGCAGACAAAAAATATTTTGGCGTCTCGTTAACTAAAATGCCGTATCATGGATGAAACCTTGGAAAGGACTACTGATCACCTGGTAATTAAATACTTGCAGAAGATGAAAGCATCTGGCTGGAGAGCTGGAGAGTTGGCTCGGTTGTTCCTATTTGCCTTGGGGATTTGTGAGCACCTCCAAAGTCTTTTTTGGAAACAAACATAAAACACAAGAAGTGTTTTATGGAAACAGTCTGTAAAATCTGGATACTGCCTTCCTTGTTTGAAATTATTTTTAGTCGTTGGAAACTTGTCTTTTGAGGGAGCCCCTGGACAAGCCAAGTCTCTGGAGTGGATGTGTCCCCGCTAGAGGGCTTTGCTGGCCGCTCTCCTGCTCCAGCTGTATCGGCCGTGCGCTTTGCTCCAGGGCGGCAGGAGCTCGGTAGAAAGCTCATTAGCTTCCTCTACATGGCTAGTTTGGTGAACAAACGGTTGCAAGAAGATAGTAAAAGATTAGCCATTGCTTATTTTTATCTTGAGAATATGATTTTAGTTGACGTGAACTTAATGCTTTTTAATTACAAGCACTACTTGAAAGCAAATATTATTGATGTTCAAGTAATGGAGGGAGCAAGCTTGAGAACAGACCACATTACAGAACCAAAAAGAGATTTGCAGCTCCCTTTCACTGGGAGAGACCATCTCTGCCTTTTGGAGCCCACGAAAATGGGTGCGAGTGGATGCCCAGGAGAGGGAATGCAAGAGGGTGGCTGCCATATCGCAGTAGTTCTCCAGGCCACCTCTCCAGCCATTTACACTGTCACTTTCTGAGTCAGTAATAGGGGCTTTCTATAAACTTCAGTGGATTTTTTTTTTTTTTGTAATTGTATCATATCTTCCCTTTATATATATCTTCAAGTTTGTAGTTTTAAATCTTTTTTTATTGATGTTCTTGTCTTTTTTTGACAGTCTTTGTTGCCTACATATTTTGGGGAGGGAAAGGGCAAAAATGCATATGTGTTCAAAATACAGAAATGTCTTGTCATTTCCTAGTTTGATCTTGCTCCCTTTCTCAATAATTCCTTTTTGCTTTTTTGACTGCTAGTAATGGTATTTAGCTGTAGTCATCTTGGAAATCTTGGCAACCTTCAGTGCATAGATAAATGTAAGACTGCTTTTACCTACAAACACCTATTTCATCTGCCATTTTTTTGCTTTTCCACTTACAATGCAACATATTTTAATGAAAAAGGAGAGTTGGATTTTATATATATATATATGTATTTTTTAACAGGAATAAAGTTTCTTGATGTACCTAAATATGAGCTTTTTCGCAGATCTTCAAGAGCTGTTGCTGACCTCTGAAAATTGTCTGCTTATTCTTCATCCTCTGCTTTCTGTTCCAAGTTCTTTATCTAGGCCAGAATCTTTTATTTTATCTCATGACAACTTAGTGTCTTTAATAGCTTTTTCACAATGGACTTTTTCAAAAGCCTTTTTGAATTTCAAGATTATATTGTTTAGATCTTACTAGCACATATAATTGCTGACTTTTTTAAAAAACCTTAATAGCATTCTGTGGTCTTGCTTCTTTATAAAAGTTCTTCCTTAATAGGTCTGGTTTATTTATGTGCCCATCATCCTGTTCTTTAAACTTAGTTTTACCTCATGACATCTCTCTGGGCACAGTAATGTTTTCTGTTGTGGAAAAAGTAAGAGCAGATTGTAATTGTCCAGCTTGTTTACCCAGGTGCAGGTAAACTATATAATAATGCACCAGCCATTCCTGAGGGAAATAGCACAAGATGTAAGTTCCTCTGACTGAAAGTGGAGACAGAAGGAGAAAAGGGCACTTTCTTCTCTCTTTCTCCAGGTTTTCTACAGCTTCAGAAGAAAATAAAATTCTTGCAATGTCATGAATGTGCGAGTATATGGGGAAAGAGGTTCGGTCAGACCATTTACCATCCTTCATACATCACTTCTTCAGTGCTCCAGTTATTACACTTGAATTTGTTTTCTAGTATGTCATACAGAAGACAGTGCCAACACAAAGGAGCTCCCACTAAACTAACTTGATGGAGTCTACGAAATCTGGAAGCAGTTGTTTAGGGCTCTAATAGATGGCATTGCTAGAGACTTTCGGCAGCACCGTTTAATCGTCTTGACTCCTACCTGTTGGCCAAGTGAGTTGTAATTGTTTAGAGAAGGAAAGTGCTGCCTGTAGAACCCCTTAGAAAGGTTAAGCCAAGATAATGGAATTAAGCAGAGGCCTGCTGGACGGGAAGTCGTTATCTAATACAACAGTCAACACCAATGCTTATTAAATTGCAGGGAAAATTCCTAATTTAAACTTAAAACTCCCTGTTCGTTGTCTGCCTAGGTGTTGAGAGTATCCTGATGACGTGTTGGAAATATTGCTGAGAAATCTGTATTTGAATATTATGCACATGCAACTTCTATTGAGAAATTTGAATTTCACTGTGACTGCTGAAAGCCAAGTGTAAGGTCAGGAACTAAAGCACTGTTCAGGCAGAATTAGCTTTTTGTTATTACAGGCTAGACTTGAAAATGCTAAAGTATTCTGAAAACAAGAAACTATTTTCTGACAGCTTGTGAAATTTGCATTTTATCATTCTTTGGGAATGGTTTAATGAGAATGTTCTCTCTTATATCAACTACTTTAAATCCTTTAGAATAATGTTAAATCTTTTAAAAGTGTTTTTTCTACCTTCAGCAAAGACTAGTTTTGAGAGCAGAGGAAAAAAAATAAAAAGCTGAACTACATATTGAATTTTCTAGGCTGTGTTTCTGCACAGCAATCTTCTGAAAAAGTGCAATTATTTTTTTTCCACTCAAACATGCATTTGAGAGGAATGAGTAGATCAGATAAAGAGCTGAGATTCAATTCAACTCAACCTTGAGTCACTCTCTGACTCTGTCTCTTTAAAAAGAAAAAAAAAAAAAAAAACAAGGTGGCAAAATCAATACAAACCAATAATAACTTCACATTTGTGGAAGCAACATGAATGGCTCTCCAAAATATTGAGACACATCCAAGTACATTTTAGCAGAGCTGATATTTATCAGAAGTCATTTGCCCTCAAGCAGATGCTCTCTTTCATTGTGCTCCTGTCACAAATGACTAAGATTTATGACAGACAATTACAGCATCTGCAGTTAGCAGCCTTATAATCAGCACCATTATTTAACGATTGGTGCAATAAACTGACTCCTGTTACTGTTTATCAGATATCAGTCAGTTCTGGCTATTTTCTTCAGCTCCCCAAATCACAGTATGGTGCAACCACTGCCTTTTAATGGCTAGTCAGAAGCAGGCACATTTTCCCGTTTTGTACAGACTGCTGAGGAAAAGAAAAAGCAGCCAATTACATGTATGTATGGTGCCCTCTCATTTGAGATGCCTGTGTATGTAACTATCTCTATACAGTCTAAAACCTCTTGGAGGAAAAAAAAAATAACAGCTTTTACTGTTTTGGACAAGAGCTTCTATTTAGTCTTCTGCATGGGGGAAAAATGCTCTCTGTTTAAATATTCATGTTTTAAAGGATGAATAAAATGTTGGTGTACCGGAGTAGTTGTACTCTTGCAGCATGAATTCTGCATGCATTTGAGGAAGGGGCGGCAGCTGTTTGTTAGTCAGCCTCCAGAACATCAGCAAGTAACAGCATTGTATTTTAAAGTTCATAAGGTTTTTATTTAAGAAAATAAAAATAAAAGCTGAAGAAATATCTCAACTGGATTTTTAACCAATGTGTACCATATATTCTGTGACAATCCTATTAGGGCTACCTTTTTTTCTTGGAAACCTTGTGAGAGGGGAACTAGATGTTTTGAGCTGCAAGACCAAATGAAAAACATAAGACTTCTGCTCCAAATGCAACAATCTAATCCAAAACTGAGTTCTGCTATTAATTAATATGGGAGCATCAGATGTAGGACTGGTTCCTTTACATAAATGCCTGGAAGCAAGTGCTTTTTGTAAGTGTGTAGAATTTGTCTCCTGGAGCAAATAGTTTCTGAAGATTTTTTTTTTTTTTGCCTTTTTACTATTCGTGCAGTGGGAAACACTGGTTGACACATTTTTTTTGTACATAATAATTTACTTAGTGTCTGCAAAGCTCACACAGAAAAGATCATTTGGTACTTTAGAGGGATGAAGGAGAGCAAGTTGGATCAGTTGTTCCTACAGATAGGAAATAAATAAGGTAAATAGCTGTAAAGTTATTTGTGGAGAGATGAGTCATCTAGTCATAAGCAGAATTTAAAATCATTTTTAATAAAAGTGAATTTGGTTGATGTACAGACTCTGTGAAGTTAGAATATGTGTACTTTTAAGACTGGGTTAGTGAGCTAAGAACACACGGACATGATTACATTTCTTGATTCAGCAAGTACCTAACCTTCCACTTATATTTTTAATCTGTAATTACTGGATTTTTGCGGTTCTCGCATATTCCAGATGCAGTGCTAGAAGATGGTTATTATACATGCCTTTGATTAAATTTAATTTTCTTGTGATATTTTTGTAATCCTAATATGCATCTTCCTTTTATTTAAAGGGAGTACATGTGTGCTTTTAAAATCTTAACAGTTCTTAATGCAGAAGTTGTGGTTTTAATTTAAGACATGGGTTTAAATTACTTTGTGTCTAGGACAGTCACCATTAAAATGGACTTCCTGTATTTCAGTGGATCATAATTTGTCTGTAAAATAACTTTAGATAAACTCACTGTCTAAAAATGTTGCTAGTATGAAAGAGATACCAGCTTTACTGTAAGCGACTTCATGATTTATTTGATAAATGTCAGCCAGGGACTGGGTTGACACTGTCAAATTCATTTTATTTTTAGCTGAGGTAGATGATAATGGTAGATATGTCTTCCAAGAGCTACTTAGTAGTACAATCCCTTTGGTTTCCCTTTTAATTGAATTCAGTCTTCTAAGTCATATATCCAGTTTTGACAAAGGACAATTTTCAATTGGATTTCTATCTTTAAGTTGCTTAAGTTAAATTACTATGATTAAAGGAGATCCCTGGGGTAAATTAGAGCCATGCATAGAACTTGGGTGTATATGTAACAATGTTCAAATGCACGTGCTAACTCTGCCAGGTAGAAGTATGTGGTCATTAGTGAAAATGAATTACTTTTAAATTAGTAATTAATAAAAGTGATCATAATCTCCTGCAAAGCAAGTTTATTGGGAAACTTGTCTTTACTGAAGTAAAACAACGGCCACATTGTGGCAGTCGACCAGGGTGGGAGGAACAGAAGTCAGCAAGTGGTGTGCCCTTGCGACAGCTTTGCCTGTCCCTGGAAGGCAGTTCAAGTGAAGCTCTGGTCTCTTGCTTGCCAAGCGTAACTTTTGAAGGTCGTGTACTTCTGATAGTCACGTATGGAATAGAACATGCTAACTTGCTCACATTTTGTCTTTCTCTGGTGTGTAAAGACATTTGTGTGCCCTGCTCTTGGTACGTCATAAATGCTTCTTGCAGTCCAAAGGAGCCTGCAGGTAGACCAGACTTTACATTCGGTCTTTGTGTATGCCTGCAGGTAGACCAGACTTTACATTCGGTCTTTGTGTATGTGTTAGTCATTATATGCAAAAGATTTATTTATGGACTTAATTGTTTGGGTGTCTGGCATAGTGTTACCTGCTTTTTCCACCTCAAGCAGAGGTGAGGAAAAAAGAAGAAAATGCAACTGCTGCTTCATGACTTAACCTTTCCTTTTCCCTACTTAGCCGTGTTGTGGATTGAAGTCATACAGTGTTTCATATGGCCAGTGAAATATCATTCAGTCTAGGGTATTTCTTCCACCTTCTTTTTCTTCCTTGCTAGCATGTTGTAGTAGTTTGTGTTCTGTGCCCCTTATCTACTATTTATCTGCTTACAAGAACTTAAAAGTGAAGCATTTGTAGGAGAATTTTATAAACCAGAACAAAAATTTTCAGACATTGTAAGATAATACACCACTGTTGCTCAGGGTATTAGTAG
>JAWLRI010000640.1:9159160-9184827 GCA_034781795.1 Crypturellus tataupa
ATCTGCTAGTGCAGTGCTGAAGCAATCGTATTGATGAAAATGTTTGGATATATTGAGAGGAATATTTAAAATCTGACAAAAACTGCAGTTGCTCCCTGAATAGTCTTAGTGAGAAGTTTCTTGAAGTATTTTCTGACTTTGGTTTCCTCTCTTTTTTGAGTCTGAAAAAATAAAAGATGGAGGAAAGAGCTACACATATATTAAAGTATACATATAATGTTCTTGAAAATTTGCCTTGCAGTCTGAAATTTTAATAAGTTGACATTTCAAATTAGTCATTCCTCCAAAATAACTTGATCAGCATACAATAACCTACCTGGGAGAAGGTTCCTGATACCAGAGGATGTTGAACACCACTTCTAAACTGAAGTGAAGTTCATGCTATAAAGAAAACATTTTCTGTGTTGACCTTTTTTCGTAGTTATTGTTTGAAACCTTTACTTAGAGTAAGTCTGCATGATTAAGAATATTTTTATCAGAAGCTCTTAACTGAGGAGCTGTCAGGTGAAAACTTTACTCTGTATTCTGGAGGACTCCAACTGCACTGGTTGCAAACCTGGTGTGTGAAGCTGGGCTGTGCAGCCCTCAAAATGCCCGTGATTTACTTCTCTACAATTTTTGATCTGCCGCACAGTTAGAACATGCCTGAGACAATTTGCTGACAAGATACAAACTTTTATTGATTGTATGCTAAGTAATAGAAATGTTTGAACAATTAGTTCAATCATTCCATTATCAAATTATATGCCCAAAAGGAGGATTATTGCAATGTTCAACGAGCTTTATTGGGTCTGTATTTTGTCCCGGAAATTATCTGAAGTGGTTGTTCCTACTGGCCACTGTCTATATATTAATTTTTAGTCTGTAAATAAATTAAAATTACCTTAATTTTCTTTCAGCAAAGAAAAATAAAGACTCCTGTATAAAGTTTAATCAGTTGATCAGCAAGATGTCTTGAAGTTACAAGCAGCTATTTTGCACAAGAGTAAGGCACAAGATAAAATATTGGCCGTTTGAATCGGATTATACTTGTCTCGTATTCTGCAATGATAACACATCATCAGCTCGTTGATTTTAATAGTGGAATTTTAGAAAATTTCTCGTAGTGTTAAAGGACTCAGGACAAGGGCGTGTCTGTAAAATGCATACACTGTGCTTTGCGTATATGCATGTGTGCATGCTTGTATGTGTATGTATGAATGCAGAGCATCTGCAGTTTGGCAACAGTAGTGATATGCTATTGTACAAGTTCTCGAAGGTCTCAAAAGACTTTCTAAAGCAGTAATTTCTGCAGCCCATCTGCCTCACGCTACAGTCTTGTGGGCTGGTACGCAGTGTTATCCGGGCACCCTGCTCAGTCTGAAGAGTTCTGCGGATTATCATGTGCCCATAGCATCAAGTGCTGATTTATTTCCTTGAATATATGAATTCATGATGGAAAAACAGCCAGCTTTTGTGCATTGCATTTTATTCTGCCTCATTTTCCCAACTGTGAAGGGGAATACTATGAAGTTTAAAGAGTTGGATGATAATTGTGTTGTAGTTTTTTATTTTTATTTTTTTAAAAAGCTGGAAATATTTAAGAAAGAATGTTACTATATCCAACTGATGTCCGATCTGTTTCTGAACTGCACATGTAGCTTTAATTTGCAAGGGTCAGAATAGGCAATGTTGTTATTGCTTTATGAGCTGAATATTGGTTAGTAAGCAAGCAAGAATACACTGGTTAAAAGTTACCTCTAACCAAGAGGTAGTAGATGCTGAAGTTGTAATGAATATAACTTCAATCATGTGCAGGACTTGCATGATATTTGAGTTTTTGGAGTAGCTAACCATTATCTTGGAGACAAAGATTTCACATAATTTAGCATCTAGTTTTTAACAAAATATTTTTAGACATGGCAAATAAGCATGGTACCAGAGCACTGAGCTCCTTTCTCAGCATCAGAAATTCAGTGCTTGGTTCCTTCCACTGAGCGTCCTTCAGCCATATCCTAAGTTGATTTTACTCCTTGCAGGAATCCTGCGGACATCTGCGAAACTAATTTTTGTTGTGGAGATTGTACAGTTGGGCAAAATTTTGCATGCATATATATTAGTCTGATTTTGGTTTTGAAAGCTGCAGCTGAGTGGCCAATTTTGCCATGATACTCAAAAGGAATCAGCAATTAAAATGATTTATCAAACTTGAATCTTTTTTTCTTGTGTGACAAAATGGGTTTCCCTGGTGCCAGAGTAAACCATTTAAAGAGTCTTTAAATGTGAAAAGTGTACAAATCGGTGCATGCTAGAAGTTTGTAAGGATTTGGCATTTAAAATCAGAATTTAGTGCTTAAAATCTCTACAAACCTAACTATGCAACTACTGAATAGTAATGCAAATGAAAAAGGAGTAAAATGAGTAGTGTATCAGCACTGCCTATTTATGTTATTATCGAATTAATAGTGCAGATAGTGCAGTAGCCAATGTTAGAGTTGAATCTGCATGGTACCAGGTGGCAAAGAATTATTTTAGGTTGTTTTTAAGGTTTTCCTGAATAAGTCAGTGTCTATAATAATAAGAAAGAAAGTATTGTCTTTATTATTTGTTTAATATTGCTTGGCTCACTGTGGGACATGAATTTGTGTGTTGTTCTGCAGAAATCTGTATATCTATTGGCCAAAAGGTTTATAAGCATGTTTTTTAGCGAGCTAAAATTCTTTCAATTAATTTTTCATGTACAATGTAGTGATCTAGCTCCCCCTAGTGTATTAAAAATCCCCAAAGATTTAATTGAGTATTTAATAAATTATTAAAATGGAAATATGTATTTTTAGCAAGTAGCTCATTTTTCACTGGAAGAAAACATCAGTGCAGTTCTTAAAGGTAGATTTTCTCCTGTTTTCTAAGTACTTTGTATATGTCTTTCCAGTCAAATTAAATGTCATTTTCATGAAGTGAAAATGTAAAATGTTGTTAATAGGAAATAAAATGTCTAAAAGGTCTTGAAATGTGTTACTGCCTTCTGGAAATCACTGCCAGTTTAGTAACTTCCCGTCCCTTCCGAAAGCCTTGTGCCAAACTGAACTGCTTAGGGAGGCTCTTTCTAAAATGAAAGTGTTCACTGAAATCCTCTTTCTTTTTGTGGCTGTTCTACTCTATGCATCTAATGAAATCATAAACGGAAAATTATAGCTTCATTCTAGGGAATGTGAAGACTTACTCCAACAGATGGCATCAAAACACCGGTCTGAACTATATGATTGCTGATTGTTAATTGCTTCTGTAAAACAATCCTTTTAAACAGAGTAATGCATTTTATCATACAGATTATAGTTCTGTGCGTTTTGGTTTTTCAATATGTGTTAACATTTTCTCCTCCAGTGTAAGATTTAGTGTTTGCATAATTATCGGATTAAACAGTGACTCATTTTTTAAAAGAAACGAGGACAAGGAGATGGAGAATTATGAATCACAATTTCTGTTTATTCAAAAATGTTGAATTACTGTACAAGTATGAGCTTTTATTATACGCAAAACAAATGGACCAAGATGTCCTTAAGTGCACAAACAATTACCTAGTCCAGTATTCTTTGCTCAAGAAACTCCCAGTGACGTTAGTAGAAGTCTCGGCTGTGTAAGGAAAGCAGAGTGCTAGAAAGATGCTGTACAATATCCATTAATCATTATGAAATCAATACCCCTGATTATCCGTTTGCATTGTTCTTGCACAGTAAGGGCTGGGTATTTTATGGAAAGCTAAATGAATAGGGAAGTTCTTCTTAAATGCCTTAGTCCATCAGGAGGGATGCATGGAATTAGCGTGCGAGTTGGGTTCGTGGAGTGGTTCTCTTGTTTCTCGTGTAGTCGGCCTGGGAGTGTTGCGGGGACTGCAGGCTCGTGCCGAGGAGCCTGGAGCCTTGCACCTCCCTCCTGGTGCTTCCTGCCCTCCAGCCAGGGGGTAGTTTGCTGGTTCACGTGAAGGACTGCATCAAGTTCATCGGGGTTGTGATCCAGTTTGTCCAGCGCTATTTCCTCTTGAAGGACTCTAGTGACCTTGCCTGGGTGAGTGTTGCCTTTTGCCTCAATGCAGTGGAGGTAGCTAGATTTTCACATTGCTCCAGCTAGGAGAGGAAATGACAAAACAGTTGTGCTACTTTTAAGACTTCTTCTCCAGACTGTTGTTATAGCATTATTATACATTCTAAAATGTCCATGTATAGGATGCATAATTATATTAATATCTGAACTATTGTAATAGATATGCATCTGCTGAATAAAATCTGGGGCCTGCAATAATCTGCCTTTGGTGGCCACCAAAGGCCAAAGAGAACTTCGTGCCAGTTGGGTACCGTACTCTTGTTCCCCTCAGTGGATCAAGAGGGACTGTGCTAGAAAGGAGCATTTCTGCTCTTAAGTGCTGCTGGTTGATGTCTCTATATTGAAAAAGTAGTGGAAAGTGTTCTCCTCCTTTAGAGCGAAGCTGCCTGGGGGTGTAGGAACTCTTGGATTTAATAGTGATCGAATATTAGTATGTCCATTCAATACCATCTTTTGCTGTAAGGTGGAGTAGTTATGCAAATCATTAAATTGGTAACAAGCAATTCCTGTGAGGCTTTAGTGGGATTAATTTATTTGACAGTGTTTGTGATGTTGGGAAATATTTAGTCTTATCAAGTTAAATGGATTGGCCTACCCTTAATGCTCTAAATAGACATTATCTAAACAGTCAAGGGGCCACCTGGTGCTGAATCCTTGAGGGCAGTGGGTGAGCCAGGGATGTAGCTCGATGAACAAGTAGTTCCTTCCCTGGGTTAATCTGGAAACGGCGCAGGGACCTGGTGCAGCTTGAGGAAGTGCAGTAGGCTGGAAGCAGCGTGTCTGGCTAGAGCAGTTGTAAGAAGGCCTTTGTCCCCAGAGTGTGTTTGGATACTGGACTAGCTTACTGCTGCAATGCCAGGAGAAAAACAATAAAGAATGGGGAATTTTTCAACCCATCTTTGTAGAGTCTTACTGAAGGAGGTGTGTTTTACCCCAACTGGGTAAACCGAGGCAAAGGGTTTCTGGCCTGGTTTTTCAAGAGGGTCTTAATCTCATGTCTTTAATTGAAATGAGATTGTTGAGTGATTTTTAAAATAGCAAAATGCATCTGTGTGCCTATAAGAATACAGCAGGTTCTTATCTGACCATGTGCATATTTAAATACTTGTATTCCTTTTTCAGTTGTGTTTAGTTGTGCACTTTTATTGGGCTTCTTGATGTACCCCAAATATTTGCACAGTGGGGTTACCTCATTGCTGCACCATTTGGCACGGACCACAACCAGCATCATCCTCGACAAACCAAGTAGAATGTCTCTACCGGGGCAGTCCATTATGGACGCAGTTTTTGACACTGGAATGTGTTCAGGGACCTGTGTGTCCCAAGTCAGACTCCATATGAATCCTTACACAAGAGCTCTGATTTCGAAAATGTTGAGGGATATTAGGTATTTAGCACTTAGGAATTCAGACCTGTTACTGTGAGGTGGAGGAATAAAGAATTTACAGTGGCATTTAAAGCATGGCAGAAATGAAAATACACCCAAATTAAGCTGGGCTTTGGTTTCTCTTTCCAAGGATGAAAACAATCTACTTAGTAAGGCACGAAGCCTGCTACAGCCTGATGCTGAATGTGTGTTAGACAGTGTGTATATATGTATAATTCATTTGTATGACCTTCTGTTGTCAGGTCCATGGTACATATGTGCACTGACCAGGTGGGGACATAATTAAGCTGATGGTGGCCAATTTGTTTGCTAAACCCATGAACAAATGTCTCATCCACAGATTTGCTTGTGCTGCCGAAAGAGCTGAAGCCACAAGTGAAGGCTCTCATTGTTTACACACTTTTTTTTTTTAAAAAAGCTAATTAATTATTTGCTATGTAAAATCGCAAAGCTGTCGTATTAAACAAGGTGTTACTAAATAATTTTGGATGCTCATTCAAAGTGGAATAATCTATTAGCATTGCAGAAAGGATTCGTAATTAACTAGGCTGCAGAGGTAGGCCTGCCTGCTGGGCTGTAAGAAATTGTGGAAATAGGCTGTTTCGCTGATTGTCATGAAAAGCAATTTTATCCAAGAAATATAATAAAAAATCATAACTGTGGCAAGTCTGCAATGGAACTAGATTATACTGTAAAAAGCAAAGAGAGTTTTGTTAGTGACTCTGATTAATATAGAGCAAGTCTTATCTGTGCGTCACGCTTCTATGTTATATTCAGTGCATTATATGCAACCCGTTCGGATATGTCTTTGGGCTGGGGAGACTTTGCTAATTCAGCTTCTTTAGCAAACCCAGGAATTTCTATTTTAGTGAAACTGGTCCCTGAGAAATTTGTGGGTGTAAGTGACACTGATACAGGAGGACCCAGACCAGCTCCCTTGTCTTCTGGAACTTCTTGTTTTACTTTCAGGTTTAGTCAGAATCGATGACTGGCTTAGGAAATGAAAGATTTTTTTTTTTTTTAATAAAAATTAATTGCTATATTACTAATTAGTTGTATTCAGAGAGTCTCCAGTATTAGAAATGACTTAAATCATACTATTGTTTTACGAAGCTATTTTTATTACCTCTAGTTTGCAGGGATTTGAGGGTTTCTTTTGTTTACATATCATACCCATCCAAGGTTATTTTAAAGGAGAATTTTCAATTTGTTTTAAATAGTGCTACCTACACTATTCTTTTCCTATTTTCCATCTACTAAAGCAATTTTTATATTTCTTTGCCAGATTTTGACAGGACTATGCATCGTTGTCATCAACGTTAGTGACACTTTGAACGCTGGTGTTTTATTGTGTTTATTTTTAAATAAATTTCGTGGAGGTCCCTGGACAGAATCAAATAAATGAATCCTGCAAACATCTTCATTATGGAGCAGCCAGAAAAGAAAGGAATCTGAATTAGGACTGTATTCTTAGCATAGTTCATAATAAGCGTTATCTTTATGACAAGCTTAAAGAACAGAAATTGCTGAATCCCGAACAAAAAGCATTTGAAACAATCAACTAATTAGGAAGGGGGGATGGAGGAAGAGCAATATTTGTTTTCCTTTGCAGTCTAGCTAAATAACGCTTACCCTGAATACATAACTTATTTTGAATGATCTGTTGTGTCAGGATCCGGCACGTCTTTTTCAGTGCCAACAATTAAGGCTACGTGTAAATGGAAATGCCGACTATCCGTCACTGTCCCTTTCCCGGGAGCGCTGCTCGCCGTCTGCGGCCCCGCGCGAGGGAGCCGGGCACAAGCCGCACGGTTGATTATCTCATCGGAACACGCTAATCCTGGCAGAGCTCTCCACTAGAGAAGACCCATTGTTTGCAATAGGTCAGTTGTTACAGGGCTTTCAAACCTGCCTTTGGATATACGTTCTGTATATTTACTTACTGAAGCAAAATGATATGTCACAATGAAAACTAAACTTGGGGAAGAATAAGATGTATTAAGCTATTAATAGGAAGGAGCACAAAATACACCCTCGCCAGAGAGGGGAAGAGATGAGGTTAGTTGCAAACAAGCATTATTTGGCTCAGTGCTAGAATAACTGAAATTGTGTGGCCTACATTATCGAAGAACTCTGACTAGGTGTTCTGAATGCTGCCTTTGCATATTAAATTAAAGATATTTCAGCACAGGATGTGTTTTGAGAGCACTAACAATCATTCTCATATGTAATATTGTAAGAATTAGATGATCAGATGAAAACTGAAGATATCAGTTTTGTGTTTTTTTTAAAATTGGGAAGCTACAATTAGAAATTCGACAGATTCTTCAGTGCAAAGAACTTGTAGAGTTTCTTAATGAGATGTTAAAAATAATATCCTGAGAATGAGTTCTAAGATTTTTTTGGCATGCTACTTAAAGTTGTTTAAAAGTGACAGTTTCAAAATTCATTATCATTCTAGTATTTTAGGCTTTTCAGGCTTTACAATATTATCTCTTATATAATATTGGAAAAATCATCTTTTGCAATAATAAAATGAAAAAGATAGATGTCAGAGTATACCTGAAAAAGCTATTAAACTTTGTCTTAATTGTAAGATAAGTCTTGTACTACCCCTCAGGTACTTTTCAATTTGTAATTACTCTTCTCTGAGAAATCTCGACAAATTGTAGTAGCTTTTTAACGAAATTTATTTTGTGTGTTTTCATAATGTTAGATGTGTGCTAAGTAGGATGCTGCTTTTAAAGCAAATAAAGTGCAAAGGGTTAGGTTGTGGGAGGGGGGGAAAAACATATAGTGTGGGAAAAATAAAATTTTGGAAGTCACTTAAAATAAACTTCTGAATAATAATCAGAAATGCATTTTTTTTTTTCCTGCTGTTGAAAGGACTATAATAGTCCCAAAGGAGTGGGTTTGGGTTTTTAAGGGGATGAGGTGCGACTTCCTTGCCAAGATGCAAGCTGACCCATCCTGGGGGTAGTGGAGGGCATTGCAGTTCCTCTCAGCCTCAGCTCTCGCACGCATCCAGCAGGTTTTTCTCTTGGGGTGATTGATTGGGATGACATGGTAATCCATGGGGTGTTGTACATCTTTACTGAGATCCTTTCTCATTATTTAAGTGCTTGGCTCAGCCCTGCAGCCAGTTGGGGATCTCACCCAGCAGCTCCTTGGGCACTTCCCTTGCTCACACCCTGTGTGAGCTGAGGAGAAGCCGCCAAGCTCTAAAATTAGAGCGGTGCTCATTGCTGTCATCCCAAATCAAGGGAATGCCAATCAGAGAAGGCGGGACTGCCTTTTGAAAGGAGAAATATGCGCTTTGTTACTGTCAGGAGATTTAATATCTCTTGAAACAGTAAGGAGTGTGCATGCCATGCATCTCCTGCCTCCGCCTGGCCGAGTGGCCTGACTGGTGCCTGTCCCAGCAAGAGGACAGCATCACGATGTCCAAGGCATCTCAGTACAGGAGCTGCTCTACAGTGGATTTCTGCACAGGGAGCAAGGAATCTTGCTTGATGCTCATAAAGACTTGGCTGGGGCTCCCTGCGTGCTTGGGTATAGCACTGCTCGGAACAAGGACGACTAAACATGCTTTGTGCTTTTATGGCCTCTTCTTCCTCATTGTCTCTTAGCATTATACCCTGGAGACCAACAGATTTGAATATGTAGAATTAACAAAGCAAGAAGTTGGATCCGAATAACTTGATGTGACTCTCCTAGAAATACATAGCTTGGTTTTATGTTTTGCAATTATACTACATCTCCCTGTCTCTGCCAGTCTTTCCACCCAGTAACTTTGACACTTATTGGCCAAGGATAAGCAGAACTGAAAGGAAAAAAGCAATCAAATATGCACATTCTAAAACCTGTTGTGAAAATTGTTGGCAAGATAAATAAGCCCAAGCTGGTATCCAGAGGACCTTGAAAGAAAGTTGGGCATGTTACAACCTCATACACCTGACCAATCTGCATGCACTATTATTATTATTTTTTTTTTTTCAGTAGTAGTAGTACTCACAGCACCTCCTGGAGTTTTTTTTGCATCCTGAATGCTCTGTAGGAAAGTGTGAGGGGAACCTCAGATTATCATAATGGGGAAAAAAGTGTAAACAAAGTGTGTGTTCTTGTTTGGGGGGCAGGGGAACTGTAAACTGTTCCATGAGTACAGAAACTAATCAATCTGTCACTTATACTCCCTTGATATCGACCACAATGTATGTTATAAAATACACCATCTCCAGGAATCCTAATGTCCTAGAATATGCTGCAAGCTTAATTGATGACACTGTGATTGGTATTACTGAACATACTTTTTAATTAATGCAAATTTAAGAATTTCAGCTAGGAAACTGGTTAGATTCTAGTTTTCAACAGACTCTTCGGAAATATAAATGACGGGATGATTTGGGGGATCTTTCTACCTAAACTATTCTGCCTGCATTGATGGGAGTAAGATACTATCCCATGAGTAAGCTAGAGTTTGGTCTTGAATGTTTTACAAGAAGCAGCTTTTAAGGAAAACTGTTGGTTTTTCATTTTTGCCATTGTGCTATGCTGTCGTGTTGCTTTGTAATTTCAGACCAGTCCTCCTTCTAGAGAGAATAAGGAGATGATATAATTATCAACTCAGGCAGTAGAAAAAATATGAGAATCCTTAGGGGTCGTACCCTTAGACATGGACCATTTTAAGTCAACTTTTAATTTTGACACAACTTGCATGTAGGTCTATGGACTGGTGCTGTAAGTCAGATAAAGTTGGCTGTGCAAGGTGAGAGGAGGCAGCAACAAGTTCTTTTCAATAGTCCATATAGTTTTTGGATACTAAAATAAAATCTGATATGATTAAGAAAAATGAAGTTACGCATCACAATCAGGGGCTTCAGAAGTGTAAGGGCTTCAGAAGCGATGGTTATTATTATTATTATTATATTATCTTGGCTAAGCAGAAGATATTTTCAATGGAAGTTAAATCAGGCCTGTATTCTCGGTTGTTTTTTTCCCCCAGGTTGGAAGTCCCTTTTAATACTAATTCTTGCAGTTGAGCAGTAGCAGCACCTGGTTCAGACCTCTGTTCCTCAAGCTGTCCTTGTCTTTCTAGAGTTACAGTTGTAACACTAGATGATGTTACATGCTGTGTAAATGCAGCAAAATATTGTTGTACAAGCAAGACTCTTAAACAAAAACCATGAGCACCAGTTTTATACTCAGTGCTAATAGAGAAGATGGTGGGTTGCACATTTCTCCTACAACAGAAGCTCTCTGTTTGCTGTGGGACTATTTAAAATTGGCAATGCGATGCTTATTCCACCCCAAGTTTGTGTGTCTTTTATGGAAGCCGGGAAGTTTATACAGATATTCAGAATATTGTTGATAGGAGAGTTAATTCCCACATTATTATGTATGTTAAGAAGTATCTGAAAAGACCTGCAAAATTAAAAATAGAGAAAGGAAAATGAAAGTAACTCTGACATGTCCTCTCCCCAGTCTGGTATGTAGTTCTTTGCTCTCTTTTTGGGAATGAATAGTCATTCTTCCTAAAGTCTTCCTAAAATTCATTTGTTTAGTATTTGTATGGAATGATTTTTAAGGGAGGGAAGGGGAAGGTAATTTAAAGTTCTTAACCGCCAGCACAAAGCTCATCTTAGAGTGCCAGAGTTTAGCCAAGTTTTCTGTTCTTTCTGTTCTTTATTTTGTAGATCCTTACAGCTAGTTGACTAGTTGAGTACTTGGGCATTTGGAAATCTTTTTTTTTTTTTTTCCTTTTCTTTTCCCAACTGATAGAAAAATAAGCTCCCTGTTTAGTGAAAAATAGCACTCTAAAAATGCTACGTGAAATATAGATCTGTTCATTAGTGTTTATGTTTTACAGTCTTGTAGAAAATATTCAGTGATGGGTCTAGTATTATCACCTTATCATTGACATTGCAGCCAATATATCAGCTGAAATGCTACAGACTAGAGGCAGTGCTACCAAGGGCAAAGCTTCCCGTGTTGCCCTACAGGCACCTGCTGAATAAATTTCTGATTTCACGTTGAGTCAATGTCCAGAGGCCAGTGGTATAATGCAGTGTTTCTGTGCAAGAATTATGCACCGAACTGTCTTAAGACTGGCTTTATGTAAGTGCACAGTGTTTCTGCTTGTGTACTTTCCATTTTTCAACATATGAATAATAGCATATAATAGTCTGACCGGCACTTCCCACTTCTATTTCTGTGAAATAACAGTGGATAGTAAAACTGTAGTATATATTTTTAAACTACTTTGTCGTACAGTAGCTTTTTGTGTGGCTAAAAGCTACTTCTATGTGACCTGCTTTGCTGCTGAACATTGTCCAACTTGCTTTGACTGGCACGGTAACACTATATATTTATGACTATCTGTTAGACATATAACCTGACAGGTACACTGCTTGACCAAGCTCTGTTTTATTTAGCTGCTCATGTGCGAAGTCTCCGCATGAGTCTGCGGAGAAAATGATGCGGTTCCTAGTTAAGAAAGAGGGAGGAAAAAAAAAAGGGCATTTTGTTGAGCAAGGACTCATACATTTTTGCTAGTTAAGATAGAATATTGTTGTGTAGAGCTTTCTCCTCTCCATTTGGTTCTTACTATAACATATAGTATCACCAGTGTTGCTAACTGCATAAGCAGTAATACTTGCTAGAGATGACCAATAACCTGAAAGAAAAATAATCGTGATTGTTTTCTGAAAAGCTGTGACCTTTTTCTATAATGTGCTTCTGAATGAGCCAAAAATGAGCTTGGTGACTTCTTCATATCAATTCAAGATAATGCAAGAGGAAAACGTATCACAAGTAGAAGCTTCATACATAATAACTAACTATATAGAGCCCAGGTGATTGTGTATGGTATACGCATAAAACCACTAGAGAATTTCTATTTGAGCTTGGTGATGATGGTGAACAAAATACTTGCAATAGGTAGAAGGATGGCTGAGCCGTGTTTTGGGCCTCTTTTGATGGGCCAAAGTATTTCAGAAGCCTTTCAAAAATGGAGGGGTCTATAATGCATAAAAGTATAGGTATAAATAATATATGTACATAAATACATTTTCACAAGAAGAGACTCTAGGTTAAAGATCGTTGTCGCTTCTGTAAGACAAAAACCATCCTGGGTTTCTGCCTACCATAACTATACAGAGAAGGAGTACCATGTCGGTGGTTCTTGGCAGTAAATTTCTAGATAGAGAAATGTGCAATATCTTTTACCATAAATTTGGTACATGCTTTGTTCACATTTATGTTCCGGATTAATTTCTGGTTTAAGAGTCTATTTTTTATTTTTTAGCACTAAATAAGCTTTTTTCTTTTTCCTTTTTCCCCTCTGTATACTTCGGTGGTTTGGATGTGTAAATTGTAAACTAAGAAATACTTTTTGGGTGTCTGGGTGTCTGTGTCTTTGCATTTGTGTATATCAGAGAACATTTAATGAACCTATAATTGAATCTAAGTAGTAGCAGACTTTAAAAAAATATTGCTTAGTGTTTCTATCCTAATGGGATAAATGTCATATTTTAACTATTGCTCTGTATCAAATCTATTATGCACAATATTCAATAATTCCCCAAATCTTGATTTTTACCCAATTGAAAGTGACCCCAGGCATAAATTCTAAGCAGAGGAAGGCTCTGATTCCTTGATCTTTGGCACTCTTTTGTTAAAACAGAACATGGTGTCTTAAATCAGCAGAATAATTTAGGAATGGTAGATACTGAAACAACTAATTTTTCTTTCCTGTAATCTGCATAGACTTCAAAATGCCTACAAAGCACAAAGTGCCAGTTCATATAATTTGTTGGCAAGGATAAAAAGAAGAAAGGAAATGATTTCCTAAGCGTGTGAATCAGCCCAGCTTTAACAGATATTTTTCTGTCATGTGCAGCCTGAGGGCTTATGCCTATCTGAGCTTTATTTGACAATTACCACTTGCCAGCATAATTAAATGATAATTTATAAATACTGAGAGAGCATTATGGGGAAGAGCAAATAGGTGCTTATCAGGGCATTGAATAAACTTGATCTGCCTCACTGGCAATTTTCATCTCTTATCTAGGTTGTTAACTGGTCTCCTTTTTTTTCCCCCTGTTTTGTTTTGTTTAGGTTTGATAGCTGTTGGATTGATTATATCTACCTGTCTTTTTTAACTTCTTTTTTTTTCCTGTATTCCCAGCATTATTTCTTCTCCTGCTGCTTTTGCCATCAATATTTTGCAAAATACCAAATAGTAGCATGAGCACTAGGTAGCTTAATGCACGTGCCTGTACAAAAACAAAATGAAAATCCACACACTTCATATTTCCTACTTTAAATTCTTAACTTTTTATTACGTGAACTAATGAAAACTGTAGGTAGCCACATTTTGATGTTTGTTAGTTCCATTAGTTTCACAATAAATCTCCTCCTTGATTTTGTGTGTGTCTAATGATTTTTGAGTAGAAGGAAGACTGTGATATTGCAGTGAGTGGGAGAATATAGGCAATTGTAGAAAAGCTGCTCAGACAAAAATGATGCCGAATGGACAACTTCAAAATTCTGTCATGTTCATGCTGGATATAAAAATTACCAAGTAAAGAATTCTGAAGATTTGAAGCCTTTTGTCCTGTCCATGTTTCCCTTCTAGGTCCTTGAGCCATTATAACCAGTTGTGCTATTTCTCATAAAAGCATATTGCTGCATATGAGTAGGAACACAAATCGGTGCTGAGAAATCTAGATAAAGAAGTGCAAGAAAAAAAAATCCCCTATTTGAATGGAAACCAATCAGTTGAATGGCAAAAAATGAATTTCCATGGCTTTTGAAAAGCTCCTACAAGGAAGAGAAGGGGGCGGGGGAAGTGAGACGCATTAGTGGGTCACTAGGAGATTGAGGTTTGAGCCATCCTAAAATAATTTAGCAACTTGTGACTAGAGTTGCAGTGGTTTGAATGAAGGGCTAAGCTACTCCGTACCATGGAATGAAAAAATAAAGGGCTTCTCTGTTTAAGGTTGTCAATTTCTCAAATTATTCAGCATTTACTGCTTATAAATAGTAATTTACTTTTTCTAGTCCAAGCTGAAAATTATCTTTCATATTCAAATATTTAAATATACAATGCTGTAGTTGGGGCACAAAAATTCCTAATGTCAGAACAGATTTTTGTACAAGGAATAATTTGAAAGTGGGGGATTAGTTTCCACCTTTTGAAACACAGTGCTTTCCGTAATCTTCAAACATTATTTAGGATAATGGAAGCCATCATCCTGGTTCGCAAATGTTAGCACTTCCATTAGAATTTGCTGTTACCTCTTATTTTTTTTATATTAAAATACAAGGCTTAAAAGGTATTATCTTACTAAAGGAGGACAATTGTAGAGATGATTTGATTGAATAAAGGAAAAAGCTGTACAGGCCTTTTAAGATCAAGGATGTATTGATGGAAAGCTATCATTAGAGACAATTAATGTTCTCCAAGGGAAGAAATTGATTATGGACAGAGATGGACCCTAAGGAGCAGATATGTCTTAATGCTCCAGAGCCTTAAGGATTATACATTCCATTCACAGCATCTGTATTTTAACCCTTTGTAAGGGCTGGAGTAGAGTCGAGCACTTTAAGAAAACTCGGCATAGAGTTTAGTAAAGAAAGTGGTTTTTTGGTAAGCTGCACAGCACCTACGGTTGCTTTAAGCATGTATTGGATTAGGCAATATTTCATCTGCTAAAATGTTGAACTTTATGATGTTTTGGATCATTTTAAGCTGTAATAAAGCAGTCTTGGGATAAAAGGCAAACTAGCTATGAAGTAACAATTTCCAACTTGTGGTGTTATGTGCATTATAAGATTGAGAAAATATTTTCCCTGGATGAAGCTACCTGTTTTTTTTTTTTTTTTTCTGCTCCCTCCATCATCAAATAATAAGATTTATAAGAATACCTAAGGATGGACTTTAGTGAAAGATATAAGTGAAGGAATCTGGGTTTGGAAGCAAGTTTTACCGTTCTGAGTCTGAGGACAAAAGAGATGAAGCAGTTTGTAAATTGTTATTGCAGCTGGGTTGCTGAGCCGCTTCCGAGATGGGTTGTTTTATGTCAGTTTTCTTTGGCTTAGCGCTCAGTAAAAGCAAATAGTTGGCATCTTTGGTCAAGTTTGGTTTCTGAGCAGCTAAAATACAAGTGTCGAATTGAGCACCACGTTGGTGAATCTTTCCCGCTCTGCACCTCCACCAGAGTTGGGGACATCTGTGACCTCGTAACTGAAACATGCAAATGCCAGAGTCCCAAACAGACGGAGCAGCACTGCTATGATTTGTCTTAATGCTGCAAGCTCATTTACATTCCTATCAGCCTTCTTTTTTTCTATCTTCAAGCAAGGAAACTTAATATTATCCAGTGGTTGAAATTTTACACAAAAAGTAGCAAAATGAATTGCCATTCACAAACACTTTACATTTATTTAGGACTAAAACAACATGATTGTAAACACCTACCCTGTGGTAGTTATAGAACAGGCAAAGAAATTTTTTTTTCTATAACTTTTGATGTTTTCTTTATACATTTGTAGTGGATGATAACTTAAGATCATACATGGGGTAGTATTACTTATTTTTAGTATACTCTTGAATCTTTTTGAAGTACAAGCAATAAGCTTTATTTCTGAGACAATTTTGATATAACTTGAACTTTTTCACTTGAGCAAAGGTATTTTGGCATGGCATATAGAGGAAAAAAAACATACTGGAATATTGTGCTCAAATATGACATTTTCCCCTAACTCATGTGTACATGGAGATTGCTAATATTTTGCTGCCTCAAGAACCATGTGTAGGTTTCAGTGAATAGTAAAGTAATGCATTAAACAGGCAAAAATAATAATAGTGTGATTAATAGAGTAAGTGTAACTTTTATATAGCTGAGTAGGTGAGAACTATTGTATAACAGTATGTATAGGAATCGCTCCTTTGGAGACCATGTATAACAGGCTTGGCAGGACAAAGATTAAGAGACAGAAAAAAAAAACAAAAAGGGAGCTCAAAAATGCAAGTGAAGACACACAGAGAGGAGAGAAGAGGCTGAAACCCAAGAGACTCGATGCCTTTTTTTGTGCTGCTATTTTTTCATTTGTTTGATACTATTTTTAAAGAGCAACTATTTTCTGTGGAAAACAGAATCCCTTCTTCTACACAACTCCCCCCCCGCCCAGCATCATTAGGGAAATACCCAAATCCTGAAACAGAGAGAATGGGAATGTAAGTGAATGTTAAATACACGGGGCAGAATCAGCTTTCACCTGTATTTTTTTTTTTTTTTCAAGCTGTGAGCACTCTTTAATTACAAGGTTAAAAAAAAAAAATTAAGACTGGTAACATATGTTGTTGTCAGCATGTATTTAGCACCTGCAGAAGTGAACACGGCAAATGTGACAGCCCATGGGTAGAACACCCACTGCGCTCGCTGTGAGGACTGTCAACAAATTTTACTTTGTTAATTTTTTCTTAGTTAAAAAAAATGCAACAAAAAAAGCTTAGCAGTGCAGGTGTTCTGAGCATCACGGAAAGGATATAATAGAGGAGGAGGCAACAGCCCTTTCTAATGAAAACCATTATCCATGTTAATATGACCTAAAAACATTATGTCTCTTTGCTGCTAAATTAAAATCATAAGGTCTGATGCTGCAAACATTTGTCACCGTGTTGCCCAGCCCCAGTACCATGGTGGCCCTTCCTGCTCCTGTCTCCTGCTCTACCTCTTTCCTCCCCTTCTAAGTTCCCTTTTCTCTTTGTTTCTGTTTCTCTCTTTAATCTGCTTGCACCATCCAGGCAAGGATGAGATGATGGAGCGGGGCGGGTGGCAGCTTTGCTGGAAGGGACCTGGGGCCGTTATCCAGGTGCCGTCGTCGCTTCGGCCACCGCTGGGCAGGGACGGCAGGTCCTGCATCTTGTCACCCACCCACGTGTGGGGGACCAGCTCTGGCTCCCGTGCCACAACACCACGCACCCTGCAACCCTGTTTCTCTAACAACATGCCTGAAAATTAAATTGCAGATGGAATGAATGGCTGGAAGAAAGATAGAGGCTTGTTTGAGGTTTTGATATTCCTCTTTATCCGCAAACTGCTTTTTTCTCCTCTTTTTGGCTTAAAGTTGAATGTGTTTTTTTTTTTTTTTTTTTTTTCAGGTATGCACACGTTTTAGTGATATTCCTATTGATACTGCATTTGTATTAGAGCAGTGCTCAGATTCCAGTTAGTGGGACACTGTGGGAGTCTTTGTGCTGGTTTGGTGTGTTTTGTAGCCACGCAGCTACACAGAAAAAGAGGATCTTGGATCCAAACACTTGCAGTTAGAAAGCCTATTTCCCTGGAAATGTAAAAATGTAATTGTTGAAATGTTAAAATTTCTCCATGAAAAGATTGTAACTGACGTGCCTCCTATGCAAACTACCATGTAACCTGTCAAATACACCTCACCTTGGAGGCAGGGGGACCATGTCCTAACTGTTTAACTTATTCTGCCTTCCAGCTGTTGCGCTGGCGTTGCCAGAGGCCAGCTCGGCTAAAGTCACTTTTCTGGTTTTGGTGGGTATTGACCACTAGAATTCAGGCGGCCAACATCAGATTAGGCTGTTTTACTGTCACTGGATGATAATTTTTCTAAATGTGCAGTGAGGATATTTACAGAAATACATTGCTTATTTGACTGTGCACAAGATGTGAAGGTTTGTATGCAAGTATCTGTTAATTTTGGTTTTGACTTAGTAAAATATCTCGCACTCTGTTGCAGTACAGGAAGAAAATAGGGAAGAAAAATATCTTTCCTTTTTAGTTCTTACGAGGGTTTCTGAAGGAGATTTGAGGGAAGACGGGCAAAGAGATTGCTCTGCTTTAGGGTAGGAGATGGGATTAGAGCTTGTGCCTGTTGCCTGGGTCGTGGTGCTTTTCAGGAGAGCCAAGTATTTCCTCTCCCACTATGGTGCTTCGGGGCAGCTAAGGTGGCTCCCCTGGGTGTTGCTGCTCTGACATCTCAGTCTTAATGGAGCTCTGAGCAGTCTTAGCTTCTGTGGCTCAGATTTGACACTTTGTGTGTCCCTGAAAGGCTTCAGAAGCCTGTCGAGTCCTCTAAGGATCCCATCTTAAAGAAGACATAAGATGTCTGTTACAGAGCAGTGTCACCTGGAGCTTATAACTGGCATTAAGAAGGGGATGTTGTAACCTCTGTGATGAAAGCCCAGGCACTGGGGGAGTGGCGTGGAAATCTGTCTGCTGTCCCTGGCATAATCGCAGCCGGCGAGGAGGGGATGAGGAGCAAGCCTTGTGGTATTTCGTTTGAAGCTTTGCCCCACTGCTCTGTTGAAGCCCTACCTGAGGGTCAGCATAAAAACTTGTGTCAGTTTTCTCCCGTTTCTTAAACCAGTTCTTTATCCCTAATTCTAAACTGATATTAATCCTTCTTAAAGCAGTTAATTGCTTTGCAGAATAACTTCCAGCTGGGAAGATAAATTAGTCTCTTTTTTTTCTTTCCTGTTGCCAGTTTATACTAGAGCGTAAGATACCAAATAACTTTAGTAAGTAAGAATCTGGAACGAGTTTGTAGAAGGTTTTTGCAGCCGTGTTAACTATGATTCCAGTCTGACTCATATCTATTTAGGAAGCGCAGCTAACATGGCTAATGAATATGTAATACATAAGCTCCTATTTCACATATTCAAAATATTCTCTGAATGCACCGAGTGTTTTGCCAAGGAGTAGGTGGGCAGGAGAGCTGAATCTGTGCAAGGGAAGCTGACGCTGCCGTAGCCCAGTGTGGTAGTTTAAACACTTGAAAATGAAAAGCTAAAATTTAAGAATAGTCTCCCTTTTGTAAGGCTACAGTGAGCATTGTAAAATGTAGCAGCCCAAAATCTCGTAGTGCCCTTCTGAGTGACGGTCGGTTGTGGAGCTGGGGTGCAGGGGGGTTCTGTTTTGGAGCCTTGGGCATCTTCCCGGCTTAACCAGGCCCGAGGAACAACTCGCCGAGGCTGGGAAGAGCTTTGCTGGGGTCCCCAAGGGGCTATCACAGTAACAAGGATCTGTTTGCTGCAATCAGGGGCAATGTTGACAGTATGTTCCAAGCCATCTGCTTGAGGGGCCGGTGTTAACTCTATCAAATCCTAATATTTTAAGAACGCTGATCTCTGGACCCAAGAGGACTGGTGACAGGGAGTTCTTGCCAGGCCTGCATTAGGCTGCCTTCATCTCATCACCAAATACACTAATACCCCCAAGCCAAGATACTAAATATGTGTGAAATTAGATGCACAGAATTCTGAAATGGAGGAGTAAGACACAGAAATTTTCATACTTTTTGTCAGTGGTTCATGGCTTTTTTAATTACTCAAATACTTTCTTCCTCATGCAAACATACACTAATATTGCTAATTATCATTCACTGCAGAATATAAAATAGATTTTTTCCCTTTCCTTTTAAAGAAAAAAGCTTATCAAAATACACATACCTTGTTGTATTCTTACTTTAGAGACCTGTACAGGAAATGCTGGCTTTGGGAAAATACTCTTGATCTTAGCCCCTCTTGAGCCAGATTAGTGAGAATATGCTGGCAACTTGAACAAATTTAGGAGTTGCTAGTCTTTTTCACTGAATATTAGGCCAGGGAATACCACGTCCTAGTACCTTTCATAAATTTTTTTTCAAGGAATCCTGAGCATTACAGAGACAGGGAATATACATGCTCCCACCGGCGCTTAAGTCCCTTGGCTTTCTCTGTTGTCAGTGGAGAGGTATCGAGACATCTGCTCCAGAGCTCATCTCCTTCTTCTTCTTGCAGAGAAAGTGTGTAGGGAGCCTGGCCTCATTACGCCTTGCAGAATACTTCCCTCTTCCTGCATATGAATCATCCCTGACACTTGTGGAAGTGCTCTTATCATTATCTCTGTATTAGGAGACACACAGGTAACATTTTTTTAATGTGATGGGTCAGCTCCATCTAGCCCAGTATCATATTCCTGCTAGCACTTGGTAGCTAATTGGAAAAAAAAAATGAGAAAATGATATGATGTATGTGACTTTTTTTCCATGAGCAAATGGCTGCTTAGGCACTGTATCCAGGTTGTTGCTGCCTTGTACCACGTTCTTCCACTAATGTATTGAGTTGCTTTTCCCATTTGAAAATGAAAACCTCCATACCTCCCAAGGGATATATGTGACTAATTATGTAATTTAATTAGGTAATGACTGATAACATACCTCCTTTGTTTAAGCATTGCTAACAAATATTTTCATTGAATACACCTTCTGTGTGTTTAATATGCTTTTAAATGCATATATAAATGTGCCTCTTTGGTTGTACAGATCTCAGTGAGGCCGAGATGTTCCAGACAAACTGCTCTATCTTTGCTCGTCCTCATTACCCTTCCCCATACCTCACGGAGTATCTTGTGAGAGGGATGATCAAGTTCTGGGTGTGTGTGCTCTCATGTTCTGTTTTCATTTTCTAGTAGTTCCTAGTAGTATTTGCTACTGTAGCAATGATCGCATCGAAAACTAGGATTCAGTTCAGCAATTTCATGTTTCTTTTGGACTCTTAGGTCAGCATCATGTCCCTGTAGAAACTTTACTCTTCACTGTGTCAGCTTATTGTAAAATTCCTTCTTCCAGGATTTTTTGATTTTTTAAACATAAGAGCAGCTGACTCTTTATGTTGTCTTAGATAGAGAAACTACTGCTGTTGGAAGACCTCTCTGCCTTCCTGTCTTATTTTAACTGAGCACTGAACTCAAAATTGACAAATGGCTATAAAATAAGTTCAAAAAGCTTAAAACTATAACTATTGTTTTAAGTTCTGGGAGTATTTTGGAGAATTTAGCTTCATTCCCCTTAATCTAAAAAGCCTTTTTTTTTTTTTTTTTTTTTTTAGAAAAGATGCAATTATTTGACAGTTGTAGACAAAATTGCGTATACAGGGATGTAAAGTCCAAATATCAGAGCAAATCTAAAGATATAGGATGATAAGTGTAGGGACGAGTTCTGCAATTTGAATTCTTTCAAATGAACACTAGGTACCGCAAAGTCTCTATAGTTATGTTGACTTCCCAGGTGTAAAATGCACCAGCCTAGGAAGAAAATTTCTTGCCTAGCTCATGGCTGATTCCATCTTTTCAAGCTGTTAAAAACAGAGAGGTGGGAATGACCCTATCCTACATACTTGTGACCTGTTCCCTTTTCTAAAGTATATTATGGATGTTGTATGAACACACACAAGATGTGGCACGTCCAAGAATTATAGTTGTGCATTGGTACACAGCACGTACCTGTTAAAAGTAGTTTCGGAAGTGAAAAAGTTTTCTACTACATGGTTGTGCATTGACTTCAGTCCTCGGCAGAAGCAAGTCAGTTTCTAGTAGTCACGGGTAACTATGTAATATAGGAAATTGGAAAGCTAAAGGTCAGAACTAAATGTATAGGACTGATTGTGTTGACATATTTAGTATTTTGACTGGGTTTTGGATAGAAAGCAGTGTGGTGTTTTTATTTTTGCCTTGGGAGAAATAAATAGGAAAGACTTGAGAAATTAAGAGTGAACTATTAATGTTTTGCTAATGTTTTCAGTAAGTTAGCTACAGCAATGTGTATGACAAAGAATATTCACATGCGCAGCATGTCAGGTAACACGTTACATGTGTAGATTGTTGAGATGGTACTTAAAAGAAATCTCTTAGTAAACGGTGCTCAAATATTTGGCCGATCATTCAAGATGATCTTTTTCCTGAAAGAGGAGAACGCTTTTTATTTGAGGATAATTTTAATAAGTTCTGAAGTACTAAAATATAGTTTCCAATGTTAATTGTGCTTATTACAGATAAGCCAATACTGGAATTAATTTTCCATTATTGTCGTCTTTGACTCTTTTCTGTGTTAACAGTAAGTTTCCTTGCACAGTTTCTTGGCAAAAATAAATAATAAAAATAATTTTAGCATAAAAATAATTTTTAGCAAAATATGCACTGAATTTTACTGTGTATAGATTTTTCTTTCTGAAATACATGAAATATCATTTTCTATTCAAATTTCTCAATTTACATTTGTTCTTCTGTGATTATTAAGAAAAAAACTAAAATTCGGGCCTAATCCCTCTGAATTTGTAAATAAATTGTCCCAGGAAAAATAGTCCATCTTTTAAAGTCCATGGAAGTTTTAAGTATGCTAGAATTGTTGTGTGTGATACCTTTCTACGTATGTAAATGGCTATTTAATACTCTTTTACTCATATATTTCCAGGACAAGGATATCTGTGTTTTCTTCAGAGGATTTTTACAGAGGAGTCATTTCTTTGAATTAGTTGCACTGCCGATTTTGTGAAGCAGATTATTTATAGAGCCAACATGTTGACACACTATCAACTCTGTTTTTTTTTTTTTTTTTTAAAGACTAATAAGGTTAATTGTCATATGAACCCTTCTCTGTAGTCTGCAATCTGTAGGCTTTGATTGTTTCTCCAGGGGAAACTCTGCCCAGATGGCATTTTCCTTAAGGCCGTGACCCACAAGAGGCCTGTGGAGATGGAGAACAAGGTGCATCTCCACAGACTAATTAATTTACTATTATAGCACCTGTTCCAGAATAGATAGGGCTGGAAAGGAAAACAGTCCCTGGGCACAGTGGTAGGCTCACTGGTAAATGGATTTGAGCTGATTATATTAAGCTGATGCTTTGATCATCTAAAGGCGTTAAAATGGAAATATGTTTTTGCTGGCTGTTGGCCTCCATGTGAATGTGGTTTGTGTTATTGTAAGTGAGCAGTAAGAAAAAAGCTGTTTTGGACTCAATCAAATAGCTTTTTAAAAGTGTGCAAGATTTCTCTGCACACCAGATGATTTGCAGTTGATGCTTTTCCTTAGATATTTCAGAGTCTTGTTCATAGGTTGCTAAGTCTTGGACATGAAACCCTAAAAATCCACTTGGTGTTGTCACCCACTGAATGGCAATACATATTTTGGCCCTTGATTAAAGCATGTTTTTGGACTTTAATGAAATAAATGATATTTGTGGGAAATAGAAGCAACCACTTCAGTAAAATTTTGGCAAATTGTGCAATTAAATGCTGATCGAATGGTAACAGGCAACGACAAATCCTTGTGTAAACATTGCCGGGTAGTAAGTGGATTTACGATGTGTTAATCTGTGCTCACTTTCACTTTATTGCCATTTGGATTCCCAGAAGGATTAGCTGTAATTTTATTGGCCCTGTGCGGCTGTACTGTTATTTTCCCTTTCAAATTAACTCTGTGATTTCTTTTTTTTTTAATTTTATTTATTTAACAACCATGGATCTATAAGCTTTGGGGTAAAATTAATTGACCCTTGTCATTGTAGGGTTAAAAGTGTGTGTAATTAAGGTCCCGTTAACTAATGCTTTCTTTAAAGAAGCAGCAAAATTGCAGCAAGCTAAATCGCAACTAAATAGCATGTATAGTATTAATGAGTGAGGCGAAAGCAGTCTCTTCATCAAAATTCTAGAGGTGTTTCCAACTGCATAAATTGCTTAAAAGCAAATTTACATCATTATTGTGTCATAAGTATATTTATGCATTTATAAAAATGATAACATCACGAAGCAACCCAACCAAGAAACACTACATGAGCAGTACTCTAGGAGATGTTTGTCTCCTTTATTTACTGTTAGCAGCATGATACTCAAACTCCTCTAGGGTTAATAAAGTACAGTGCAAGTTTGTGCTGCATTTTTAAAGAAAATGGTCTCCTAAAGCTGTTTGTGTAGTTGGCGTTAGATAGAAGGAGAGTTGAGAATTGTTAAAAAAATAATAATAATACGGTGACTATTAAAATTTCGCCATTTCTAGAGAATCAGTGGAACGAAATGATGCAAGAGAGCTATTTAATACCTTCAAGGGAGAAGGTTCTTGCACAAGCACGGAGAATCTGGGTTTAGAGCCAAAAGGGGGGTGTCCTGCATAAAAAATAAGGAATGAGGTCTGATTTGAAGGGTGCAACTACCGAAATAGTTGGTAGCATGTGTTGTTAATTAAAATGGCCAAAATTTGGTGTTAACTTCCCTTTTGTTCAGATATTTTGAATCCAATTATAGCTAAATCAATGGCAGAAATAACTTTGAATTTGATGGGAAGAGAAGGCTTATGTTTTACAGAACGATATGAAAGCTTGAAAAAATAGCTTAAAGACATTTTAAAAAGTGTTAGGATAAATTTTTTTCTAAAACCTAACCAACCTCAAATTAACTCAGTTCATATGGTCTGTTCCAGAGGGTAGTCTCCTCTTAAATTTGGTGTTTGGTTTTTATCTGAAGACCTTCAAGCACCCTTTTGTAGATATTTCCAGTGAAGGTAGATACCAAACCCATTTTTTAGCTGGATAAATTCTGGAAGGAAAATGCAAAAACTTTTCTATAAGGTCTGCAATTACTTGGCTAGAGCGCGGATGATAAAATCTGCACTCTTAAATTTGGTGCTCTAAGCTTATGCCAAGCTGGCATAAGTGGGAATCAAAGGTAAATCCTGATAAATTGATCTAGTTTAAATCAGTTCCATGGGATTAAAAAAGTTCAAGTGTGAGAGGAAGGCTATAACATTAATTTAGGATGATGGATAATATAGCGTAAGATTTTCATCAAGTAAAATTAAAGCAGTTTCTTGTATGTGTTTTATTTTACCATACTTAAATTGCAACTTTTAGCAATCTGCAAGAGAATCATTAGAATAAGCAACTTAAAAGAGTTAGAACAGTTAATTACTGTGCATAGAGGGAATTATTAAATCTGCAAACAGATTTTTTGCTTAAAAGTGCTCATAGGGATCACAGAAATGACTGAAGCTTTCTGAACTTTAACACCAAAATTGTTTCCCCTGCCTGTAAATATGGTTAAATCTTAGTGAATGTATACAGGTATGCATTTGCATATGCATTTTGAATATGCGTCACCTCACTAACCTGAAACCTTTTGTACTCCAAGGTTCCTTGTTTCTTTCTTTTTAGCTTGCCTCCTTCCTCCAGTTTCATATTTTCTCCTCAACAGGATTGTTTGCTCTTTTTGAGGAGAAGCGAAATATCTCTCTTTCTCCATCTGTTTCCTTGGATCAAGTCTAAGGAAAGGAAGGCTGACCCATTGAGGCCGGTCGCGCACGTGGCTCGCCCGGGTCCTCTGTAGCCGCGGGTCGACCGCGCTGGGACGCTCGCTCTA
>JAWLRI010000640.1:9184927-9322979 GCA_034781795.1 Crypturellus tataupa
CAGGCCTTCAGCCTGACTGGGACATGCTTGTTTTACACCAAACATACATTTTTTTCTTCCCAAAACCCTCCTGTACCTAATTCCATATCTTCCTACAACCCATGCTCTACTTTGACTGCTATGTGTGTCTTCCCCCTCCTGTTCCTGATTTCAGCATGCTGATTTTGCTGGTTGCTGCTGTGGTTCTTGTCTTAGCTGATAAGCAGCATCTTCTGAGCGGCCCCTCAGTTGTAAGTGAAGGAAAGTCCCTGTCAAAGTGTGGAACATCTGTGCCGTGCTTTTGCCATGCTCCTAAAAATGGAAGGGGATTGAGTATCTCGTTAAAAACCCAGAAGTAGGCTCTTGAGATCATTAATCTTCTGAAGAAATAGGGAGACTTATCAGATGCATGAAGCTTGGAACAAGCCAGTTGAAAGACTGCCAAAATGTTAAAACTCAGAGAACTAGAAATAGGTACAAACTCCAGACTACTAGAGGATTTCCTCTGCTATGATGAGAAATATTAACAGAAAGCTTCATATTTCTGTTTTCACAAAGAGAAGGCAATTTTTAATCTGAAGACTGTGTAGCAACAAGTATATCTAGGAAAAACAGCTTGGGAAAGAAGAAACAAATGAAATGGGGAGAATGACTGAAAGACTTGGTAAATAAAGAGCATCTGCTGCAGATTATGTATCTCTTTGGAGGCTGGATTTTTTGAAACTTTTTAATACTATCTTACCTGCTGCCATTCTGAAATCAACAGGCATTAGACTGTTAATGGTCTATTCTTAACATCTTATTAACATCCAGCTAAAA
This sequence comes from Crypturellus tataupa, assembly GCA_034781795.1. NCBI lineage: Eukaryota > Metazoa > Chordata > Aves > Tinamiformes > Tinamidae > Crypturellus > Crypturellus tataupa. Next base: position 9,185,726 of record JAWLRI010000640.1, read on the forward strand.
CTGATGAAAAAAAGAGCCTGATAGGTGACTACCAGCACAGAAGATGTTAGGTAGTCCTGGGGACTGTTTCAAGAGTACTGCAGCCTTGTGTGAGAGAAATCTATATAAAACTTGCAGTGATACTTTTTTTGTGCCCCTATATATAAAGCAAGACAACACTTTAAAAGCTGTCTAATGATATGCATAAACTTGTAGCCTTTTCACTTCATATGCTAGGAAGCCCTTTGAGGACAGAAGAGCCTTTTTCTGTTGTTTTTTTTGTTGTTTTTTCCGCTCCTGGAAATGATGGTAAACTAGCAAGCTGGACACGAAAGGAAAAAAAAAATGGTTTGTGAAACCTGCCTGGTGTTTATTTTCAGTTATGTATGCCCTGAGCAAGAATAATAAAGGAACAGCTTCCTGAGCCACTGCAGCTCTCCAATGAGTTGCAAGAGTCGTGTCTGTTTGTCTATTAATTTTGAATGGGTGACTTTCAATCACCTCAATCCTAAGGTAGGAGTGGAATATTTTAAAGATCAAATTGGTGGATATAATACTTGCTTATTTTGCAGATCAGATGCTGTTTGCAGAATAGTATTAGGCCAAGCTCTTGCTGTAATGTGTCTTATCACAGTGTTTGAAAGTACAGCAGTCTTTTCAACATGGTGGAGGATGTTTGTAGTTTTCTGTTAACATCAATGTACTGATTAACAAACTTTATTAAAAATGGATTTATAGAGGGTCAGTGTTCCATGATGTACGCCCACACATATTTTAAAACATAGAACACTTGCCTATATTTTATTTTTTTAGATACTGCCATTGGTTTGATATTTAATAGACAATTGCTTTTAGGCAGTTCCTTCTGATGGTTAGAAACTGCTGGAAGTTGTAAGTTGTATGTGTGTGAAAAGCCCTGGGAAAGCTACTTAAAGTGTTCCTATAGATAGCTAGAATGGAAGAGGAAAGGAGCTGGATAAACATGGTTGTACCATAAAAGCACAGGATCAGTGTGGAGTTGTCCCTTCTAGGGGAGTTTGTAGAAGTAGGTAATAGCAATGGATTTTTAAGTGCACCGGAGAAGAAAGGGTGTGGAAAAATAGAGAATTCAGATTTAACTGTGATGTGAATTTTGACCTTCAGCACTTGCTCCCTTTGGTTCTTGGCCATCCTCAACTTACACATCCAATGCTTTTCCTTTTCTCTAAGTTTTGTACTGCTTCACATTCTGTAAGTCTTCATTTCTCTGTTAATCAGAGGCGCTGTAGAATATGTGTTTGCCCGAGTGCATTGAAAATGTTCGTCAAATTTCCTGCAGCAAAAACTGGACATGGGCAGAGTTTGGTTCCTCACTGTCAGAAGAGATTACCATTGGTCTGAAGGGGCGGTGTTACCATTTAGTACTTTAAAAAGCAAACTGGGAGATGAGCAGAACTAACCTAAGCAGCAGATGAATATGGAGGAAATCTCATGCTTCTCTTGAGAAAGATGACATAGAGAGAACAGCATATTTTATAGGGAGAAGCTGGACACAGAAGAGCTACCTCTGCGATGCCACCACTTAGTTATAAGGCAGGAATAGGCTGATGGCGTCATTCTGATCCTGTTCGGTGAGAGTTTGTATAAAGTGGAGCTTGTTCTCTGAAATAGTGGGAGCCAAAACAGTGGCGCTTTGTATAATTCTATTAATAATGTGGTGAGCATCAAATAAAAAAAAAATCTGAGAAGAGCTGTGGGAATTATATTAATCTCCTGAACACTGGCACTGCAGAGGCTTAGAAAGCTTAAATCAAGGGCATCCAAATTTTGCCCAGCTGAGGCTGTGCTGGCATCCTGTCTGTAACTTGAGGGTTGAATCTAATTGATTGCTGCCGACCCCCTCTTAAACACGGAGCTGCAGCTAATGCAGATAAGCTCAAAACGGGAAAGAAGAACACATTCTGTGGTACCTGAACCATTTGTTTTTCATATTAAAATGACTAAACAGTAGGAAGCGTTGTTCATCTTTATTTCTCCTCCTGATAATTGTCATGTTCATGATTTTAGGCTAGACAGGCTTGGACTCAAAAATTTGAGCTGCTTGCTTTGTCTAACAGATCAACAGCAGTAGTAAAGTCTGTGCATGCTAAAATGAGGTGAATTATTTTACGCTTCTTAGTTCGTTTATAGACGCCACTTTGACCTATGAAGAGTTTTTTTTAGTGACCAATTCTGAATACATGAAGTGTCATATCAGAGGGAATCGACACCAAATTAGGATACAATTTGCTTAGATTTTCAGAGCTGTCCTTTAGCAGATTTCTTTTTTCTTTTCTGAGGTCACTTTCTTTTTGCATAAATATTGCAGTATCCTAGTGGATGTATTGAAATTACTCCAGGATTTCTCCATTCAACCTGAGGGTTCATAAAGAAACATTGTTCAGATCACAGTTGTATAGATCTCTGAGGGTGAATGGGAAATGGCAGGAAGTGTCTCATGGAAAAAGCCAGGAAGAAAAGGACACTGCTGCTACAACAATGTTCAAATTGTTCCAAATTATTGGGAATGTAATCGGTGCTTCTCTCATGCATGTGTATGTGAGTATTAATGACTATTTTTCAGTGATTAAACGCTCCTGCTACAACTTCTACATTAAATAAAAAAGATATGTAAACCGAATATATTACACCGATGTTTAGATACTAAATAGATGGGAGAACAGAGACAAATGTGTTGAAGTAATTCTACAGACAATAACTTATTTCTGCATTTTGTCCTCTTTTTAGGGAGAAAAATAAGAGGAGGTGCACATAAAATAGCCGTTTAAGATAAAGGAGCAATTTGAATGAAGGGTTGGGTGGGGAAACGTTTATTTCATTTCAAAAATAAGAAAGTTGCTTTATGTGCAGGTGGATTGCTGAAGGTTTCCCTCTTCTGAAGCCCATCTGGGGAGTTAGTTTAGCTCTATTGATGTTTAAGTCTCCTTCTTTCATCACAACCACATGCTAAGACAATAAGTAATTGAACTGCATGTTTTGCCTTTTTAAAAAGGTGTAATCTCCTTCTGAAGTGTAGAGAGATGTTTAGCAGGATTTTTCTAATTTATCTGTCATCACACCATGCAGGCGAGATTCCAAGCCTAGACTGCAGTATCTCTTTTTATCATCTCCTTTTGATGAACACCTGTTTAGACTGTACAAATGTGTATCTGCTGAGATGCAGAATTACAATAATTTTAATAGTCTAAGAATAATTAGGAATCCTTTTTCAAAGGTCCACCTGCTCAAAATACTGTTTTGTTTATTTCTATATTACATATAATATAGATACACATGTTTAGCAATTATGGTTGCATATACATCATTTTTCCTAATACTTTAACCTAAAGATGGAATGATTTAAACTTAAAAATCAGAAGTCTGAAAATGCACCCCAAGAAAGTGTTTTCTGACATAGATTATGATTTCTGTACTCTTTCTGTAACATTGGTTCTCTCCATTGGTAAGGCAAGAGACCGGTTTTCTCACCACTCACCCATATCAAAATGGGGACATTTTTGCAATTACAGTGTAATTTTTAAAGTCTATTTCTGGTTTAATTTCAAAGTAAGGACTGAAGTGTATGTATTGAAAATTCTACATTCATCTAATTTAGATAATACATCTTGTAAAATGTATTAAGTAAACAAAATAGGACAAATTTAAGTAAGAGGCAAAATCTCACAAAGACATATGTAGTTTTATTCTCATTAATACTCTTTTTTATTCAGTAAGGGTATTAGGGGGTAACATTCCAAGTCTGCAGATTAATGGACTAGTTGTTGGTTCTTAATCTCCATGGCTTTGATTTTTTTTTTAACTCAAATTATCTATCTCATTTGAAGAGATTTCCTACTAATTTCTCTTCCTGTCTCAAATACTGTTACTGCTATTGATCTCGTGTAACCTTTCATAGAAGGTTATTCCATTGTTTAATGGAACAATGGTATAAAACTCATTATTAAGTATAATGAACACTCTAAATGGTGGTTAGGATTTTAGGTTTTGCAACACTTTGCATTTAACACCTTGCTTGCATCTGCTCTAACATTGCTAAGTATTAACCATCGGAGCAGTTCTGCTCAACAGGTTTCTTCTCACAGCCTCAGATGTTTTATGGTTTATTTGACTGCTGAAATTCTCTTTGACCATTTTGTATGTGGCGGCACTGTACACAAGATACATTTTCATTCTTCATAGAATTAAGGTTTTTTTTTTTTTTTTCTTAGTAGATTATAAGGAAAAGACAGAAGCATGGGCAGTCCTCTGTAAAATGAACATCTTTGCTTGACTTGGGAAAATGAATAATGGAAGAAAATAAAAGTGGGAATTTGTTTTGAAGCATGGTCATTTCCCCATGCAAAGATTTTAGAAGAGTTTTATGAAGTGCTGTGTTTGAAACATGAACAAATTTCTCTTCAAGTAGAACAGTCAGTGCTTCCTTATTTTGAGACATACATTTCAGGCTATGGGTTGTTACCCTTTTTTAATAACTTTTTAGTTTTGTTATTTCATTTTTATGATTTTAAAAAGTTAAGTTGTCTCTGTCAACCAAATGAATGAACCTTACGTGAATTAATGATTTTCTTGATCAATTTGCATATTAATCCCTCATTTTGCTACAACAAGTGAGTATGTATCTGACCAGAAGGAATGTGCAACGTTGGTAACGACTACTGAAATATTTTACTTTATTTACGAAGAAGGAATTTTAAAGATTACAAGAGCAAAGCAAATGTTATGTTCTTGGGCTTTCTTTTCTGTCTTTTCTTCTCAGGGGTATAGTATTGAAAGAAGAAATATTGATTAGTAGATTCATCTCTTTGACCTGACATATTTGGTCATTAAAAATAATCAAAACTGAACTTTCACTTAAAGATTTTTTGCTAACTGACCTTTAAGTTTGTTTGCATATGTTTTTAGAATCTCAAAATCAAATCAAAATGTATATGTCATCATCAAACAGTAACATTTTATTTTGGCGTAAGTGTAAAAATTATGAGGACAAAAGGAAAACCTCAGTAAATCTAGGAAATAAATTATTTGTCCAGCTCAAGTAGAGTACATGAAAGTCACTAAAATAACAGGAAGGGGGGAAAAATGGGTATAGCTAACATGATGTGCAGAAACATTTGTGAAAAAGAGGATGGCCAATTTTAAAAAATATTTTATGTTCCCTAATGCTGTTCTACATGTTTTAATTTTCATTCTAAAATGAATTTCTGTTTTTCCTATTGTAGTGATATAGCTGTCACAGTGCAGACAGACACTCTGTCACATTGAATTTAGTCTTGCAGAAAGTTGTCTCTAGACAAGCAATAACAGCGGCAGGGGTGGGACTTGCGTGTTTCTCCATCACTTTCCCTACAGTGAGCACTTTGCAGTATAGTTCCAAGCATTTAAGCCTAATTAAACACAAGCATGTCTTTCTCTCTACTAAAAGCAAACAACCCATGTATAATAGATATATTGTTAATTTTAATAAAAAGTTACAAACTGTGAAGGATGAGGTTCCAAGAGCAGTGATGCTGCATGTATGTACAGTTTTGGATTTAGTCTATAGTATAACAGGGAGCTAGGATCGCACGTGAGAACTTCCCTACAATGTTTTTTCCATCACAGGCTTGATCCCCTTCTCATTGTCCAGAGGTTTATGTAATTTTTAAATGAAAGGCTCTGAAAATAGTTGAAATAAAAAGGTTTTTTTTTTTTTTACATCTAACCTAAATATTTACTTTTTAATTAGACCATTACAAATTTTAAACTTGAAATAATGAGTGGAAGTAATCTGCCATTTAAGTGATTCATTTGATATGTTTTGTTGAACACAACATCCTTTACTACTTGAATATGGGCCATGAAGTTTCAGTTCTTTTATCCCTTCTCTGTGCATTGTATTTTGAGGCTTTCAGTAGCATCACTGCCCTTTTCGCTTGTTTCTAATTCAAATATGTAATCTATTGTGCTAACCCCCAATCACACGCATTATTCCAGGTGTAGGATTTAGTGGTTCCTGTAAACAATGAAATCGCTGCCTATATTTTTCTTTGGTTCCTTCTCCTCTCTATTTTTTACTGTAATTGCCATATCATCAGACATACTTTTAAAATGGTCACTGATTTACCAGAGCAATTAAGTTAATGTTTGCTTTGTAAACCATGTCAAAATGTGAGGCCCAGCTTCAGTAACAGATTCTGTTAGGCGGCTGTTGTTGTAAAAATAAGTCTTACGATAGTTGTAAATTAGTAGCATAAGGTTCATCAGAAAGCTTACAGTGAGTACTAAAAGCTAAAACTTCATTATCAGAAACCTGCAACCTGTTACAAGAATTATTAGTATTTTTATTATATTGATGCCTGAACCTTTAGCTGTTGATCCAGACCCCTTCGTGTAAAATAAAGCACAAACATAGAACAAAGAGGCAGACCCTGACCTGAAGAACTTTTAGTCAAAGTAGAATCATGAGCAGGGGAGAGAATGAGGATGTCAGAAGTCTTTCATTAGAATGATTGAGGAAAAATGATGCATTTGGGGAGGTGTCAAAGGGGAGGCATTAAGAGATATTGGAGAGACCAGTTGGAGTTAGAAGAATGGTTTATAGTAGGGAGAAAAAGGCAACCTTGAACTTTTTTTCTGAGAAAAGCTTTTATAGTAAACCTCTGAGTACTATGAAATTCAGTGGACGCTAAGTCTAAGCGGTTGAACTAAGGGCATTAGATCTTTGAAAAGAGTCACCTGCTTGTTATTCTTGGCTGAGGGGTCTTGAGACGAGATTTCAGAGCAGATGAAGATTTTCATTTTGTCACTGCCACGCCAAAACATGACTATATACAAGATCCTTATGCGTTCCATTAAATTGAATATTTTGCTTAGAACTGTGTATAAGCTATAAATATCCTGTGTGGATGCTGGTGAATCCTGAGTTAGTTTTCAAACAGACTTTAAATTAATTCATTCGAACTGTTTGTAATGTTTCATTTATAACCCTTGTGGCCTTCAGTTTTTTGGTGCTTTTGATAATATTGTGTAGAGGTACATGGAAAAGTGGAGATAGTGTGACTTAATGACTAAAAGAGCCTAATTGCATTTCTGAGTTATAAAATTGCCAGTCGCCAAGAAAAAGAACATAAAAATTAAAAGGAAATCTGTGTTCAAAAGTATTGGGGACAGGTGATAGTTGTCAATAGCATAATTATCAGGTCAGTGTTCTGAGAGGTTGGAGATGCCTCCAGCAGTGTCTCCTGTACAATTGTGTGTCGTTCCTGATTCTTTCTGTTTCCTTTAATGGGCTCCCAGCTTTCCCTGCAACACCGAAAAAAATGAAATAATGCAAGAGGGAGAGAAAAAGAAAATAGTGATTTTTGATCAAACTTTGCATTGTGGCAGCCAGAACCTAAGCCAACAAAATGATTTTTTGTAGGTCTTATTGCAGCTGGACACCTTTGTAAAGTTGGCATTTTTTTTAGTTGATGGTGCTTTGTAGACTCATCTCTGGTATATATGAGCACAGCAATACAATAAGAAATCGTTACAACTTTTTAGAATCTGTGTAACTATTTTGTTACTTAGTGGAGTTTTGGCTGTCTTCCCCATGTTCCCTTTCCCCTTGGGATCGAAAGAGCTTGTGGTTGGTTTCCTCTATTTGCAGTCCTGCAACCTTCTTTCATGGGTCATAGGTTTGTTGATCTGCAACTGGCAGGTCAAAAGAAACAGAGTGAGTATTTGTGCTGGTACTTGAGTAGGCTGATTTGAACTGAAGATGAAGATCTCTGATAAACTCTATGTATGCATTTTTTTTTTTTCTAAGAAGATACATAGAAATTAGTAGTAGTAGAATTGGAGGTGGCTATGGTAGGTTGTTAGTGATATGTGACAGCAGCTTGCTGATTTCTTTTTTCCCCTGTCAGCAGAAAACTGTAATTTCAGTAAATTTTTTTTTGCAGAATTTCAACTTTTTTTAGAAAAATTGTTGGAAAGCTGAAAATGATTTTTTTTTTCAATTTTTAAGTTAAAAACAACTCTTACACTATAAGCATGAGGAGAATTCAACTATTACTGCTTATGTTCTTTAATTCTTTATGTTCTTTAGCAGTGGAAAAAGCAAAGGTTGCAGAGCAAGACAGGGCAAGAGAGTAGTTCATGCAGAGAAAGACAACTCTGGAGAAACCAGTGCTGGAGGCACAGTCAGGTATTCGGTAAGGTGAAAGGCCTGGAGAAGGGCGACAGCGGAGAGGACTCTCATAGCCCGCAGGCGTGAGGGAGCCTCAAGGCGCCCTTTGCATAGAGGTAGGTTTTACGGCTTCGGTTATCGGTTCAGATGGCCATTGTAGATGGGAGATGCAGGAAGGAGACGTTTGCAAGAGAGAGGAGGAAATCAAGATGCAGATCCATAGTTTGCATATTTTCTACTTTCTACAGTGCATGGAAGAGCGGGTGTTTGCAGCACTAGGGAGTGCCAAACTGTCCCCAAGGGCTGGAGTCATTGGATTTGCTGGTCAGGAGGAGCAAGGGTAGACACAGCGAGTGAACGATGTGAGTGAGTGCGGATCTGTCCCGTCTCCCTGACGGCGGTGTGACAGGCAAATCGTTACCACGCTGAATCCATGTATGTCATGTTCCCTATCCAGATCAACCGTCCATTACTCGGGCAATGATAATGGAAGATCTGTTTAACATAAGGCTGAGTACTAACTGAATAAAATTTAGGGAGCTGGATTGTAGACAGGGAATACAATATAATAAAGCAGGGAATTGACTTGCTTGGTATGATCTTATTCCCGATACCGTCATTGCAATATGTATTAGGTTTAACGGAATTGAGAAGCATTTTAGTACTGAGGCTACACAAGAAATTTTCCTCCTCTATAAGCTTGCTTGACTGAGCAAGTGAAGATTATTCAGTATGTGGGTTCCAATCTGCAATGTACTGACAGGTATCTTTTTTACTGGAATAGGCTAAATGTTTTCTACCAGTCAGAAGTATGAAAACTACCCAGATTTCTGGTAAATACTGTCAGAAAATAATTACACATCACATTGTGTGGTACAGCACTTAAACACTTCTGTTGACTGGGATCATATCCAATGATTTGAAAGATTAAATTTGAGTTTTAAAACTTTCTAGAATGAAGTGTTGCAGATCCAAACACTCATGCTTTGAGATTACAGGATGGCATATGCTCATTCCCAGTTTTTCCAAGTACACAGTAGAGCTCTCTATTCCCTACACTGTGATGCCTTCAGTGTGCTGAGCAACTATTTGAAGACAGATGAGACAAACACCCCCACCATGCAAAGTTAAAGACATTCTTCCTCATCCTTATTGCATTAACAAAGCTGGTGAAACTAAAAAAATATAACTAATCATCTCTAACACAGATGTGGGCCTACTTAAGCTATCATTGGGATTCGTGATGGCTTTTTGAATGCGCCTAATTTACTGTTGTGGTTAGTTCCATGTGAGTGTGTCAGACTAGCAGAAGCAGCTGGGTGCTACAGCACTGCTTTAACATATGTAATACACCTTCCCATACTACTACTTGAATAACATTTTGGAGTGTGAATTGCCAGAAGTCATCGTGGAGTGTAAACTGGAAACTGAAACTATGTCAGAAAGAACCCAAGACTCAGTAGGATGTTGCAGAGTTTGGTTATAGTATTGTGGGAAACAGTTTCAGTTTAAACGAAACGAATCCTCTAAAGCTAGAGAAATAATCATTAACTCTTTTGTGATTCAGGATTTATTTGGTTCAGAAGATATCATCTTCTATTATCCCTGTCTTCGGGTTTCAGGAGGGCAGAAATACAAATGGTACTTGCTCTGCCACCTTAAACTTTGACTGAGGGAGCCAAGGGAAATGCTTACAGCAGAGTCATGGGAGGGCAAGGTTTTAAATAAAAATTGCATTGCAACACAATGAGACTCTTCAGGAGTATGTATCCTATATAATACAATCCCTGTCCGTGAAATCTTCAAGGTGACCTCCCACTTGTGCTGAAAAAAAATCTTTGGGAGGGACCACCCGGCTAGGAACTGGAGCTCTAAGTGTTGCCTTGTAGGTCTAGTAGAGTTCAGGAATATCCCTATTTAGATTGCTTTGTATTTTTTGTTTTAATTGTTCTCTGAGCTCTGAATGAAAAAAATGAACAATAATAGAGCTGTGTGAGATTGAAATATATGAATCCATAATAATTTCCCTCGGCTTTCAGGAAAGCTAAAGAGTAAATATCAAACCGCTCAGAATCAGTGATCTCTAAATCTTCTGTCTCTTCTGACCCTTTGTAATTCTGTTTTACATCGTAGGTGCCACATTGATACAAAGTAGCATTTAAAGTGATCTGAGAACTATTGTGATGTTTTTGGGTCATCAGCCCATAAGAGCTACTTTTAGGCCAGCAATTGTTCGTTCTCTCTTTCTGTATCCTAATTTTTTTTCATTTTTGCACATAATTTGGTGTCCTTTGTACAGTAGATTTGCTCAAGGTTTATAGCTGTAAGTTATCTTTTCATTTGCTCTCATTATTTCAAACGTAAAGAACAAGTTTCTAAATAAAAATAGATTCTGTTATAGTAATTTAGGAAAGCTAGTGTCACTGGTATATGTTATACTATAAACTATAATATTTTAATCTTGATGACCAGCTTTCTGTAATTCTTTATGATAATTTTTGTATGGCTAAGGTTTAAAAAAATAATAATAGTAATGGCAGTTCACTTAAGAGTAAACACTTGCTGCAGTCACATTTGACAGACTTCTTGTAACACTTGAGGGCATTTTCAGAGCAAGCAGACTAGAAGCAGATGTGCCTGTTGAAGTCCGAGTTCTCTTCCTGAAAATGTGTTAGCGCTGGCATCTCTTCAATTTAAATACCGTGCATCCAGCTTGTATTTTCTGCATTTGAAGAAAGTCAGATTTTCTTCCCCCGCTGCCTTCAATACACTCACCATTTCTTTAATTTTTTCCAATAATATTGCAGTACTTCAGTACTCTTTTTAAAGATAGATGATTTTTTTTTCTCATAAAGAACATCGTGGGGTAAAAAAACCTGCTGGATGTGATTTCAAAAAATGTCAAAATATGTCAAACGCAGAAACCACTCAAGGGTTTCATTAACTGAAGCTTTGGTGATAAGTGTCATCTTGTCAAAGACCCACCCATCTCTCCCAATACATTACCAAATGTACTAATTTCCTTGCTGAGCTTGATGTTTATTGTATAGCTGAAATTGAAAATGGTCGGTAATGGAGTGAGCTTCAATCCAAGACCAATTCTGAATCTAAATTACTTGCTTCTTTCAATAGCATTGACAGAGGAGAGCTTTGTGCACCTTGTACCTAATCAACCCTTACTGTGACCCTAAATTCAGCAGTCTTCGGAGATTAATAATAAAATCCTTAGTTCAAACAAGTATTTGCCCTGAACAAGTTGCCCATTTCTTATGCAGAAAATGAAAGAATGTGACTTTTTTTTTTTTAAGCTCTGCATGTCGTGGACCCTCACTAATTTTTGATCTTTGCCCTGTGGAAGCAGGTGTATGGCTGGAAATCTCGTGTAGAAGAGAGATATATTTTCTTGAAGATTTATTTTTTTTTATGAGTTTAATTTTATTCTGTTTTAAAATAGAAATGAAATGATGATTGGGTTTGTTTACAAATGTGCAATAAATGCTGGGGACTTGTTCAAAACCATATATACTTCAGTAGAAGCACAAGTTATTAAGGATAATTCATCATGAGTAAAGGATAGGGAATTTCATTTTTTCTTCCTTCAGAGATTATAAAAATTTTTTGAACTAGTGGATATGCCAGATTCCCAAAGTTTTCACCATGATACAAAAGTTTGAGAGTCTTTATGTCTTGGGCTTTGCTTTGCCCGTCTTGCAGATGGTTTGGGTCATTTTACAGAGAGGACTTGGTTGCGAATTTTGGTTATAAGTACAAATAGTTGGAGGCAAATTAGGAAATCAGCTCCAAACTAGAAAAGCACAATATTGAAAGGAAATCTGTTTTTCTGTAACAGCACTCAGTTTCAGAGCAGGAAACCCTGAGGTGGCTTTAGTAGCTCCACAATTTAGGCTGCAGACAGCTTAGAGTTTTGTGGCTGCTATAGGTGAAATCCAAGGAGGGGTCTCCATGGACAGGTGTGAAAAAGTGTCTGATGCTGCAGCACAGTTAAATACCCTGGCTTCCTTCAGCAGAGGGCACTAGTGAGGTGTGTGAGCCAGGTCATTAGTATTTGTCTACTAATTGGGGAAAATAAGTAATTGATATTTGAGAGATTTAACTCTTCCTTCTATAAATATTTGATATCATCAGATGATGGATTTGTTAATAAAAGTGCGTAGAAAGGATATCATTCGACTTGAATTTTGCAGAATCCTTAATGTTTCCTGGTATAATTTTTCTGTCCTGTGCTCTATTTATAGCCCTTGGCCATGAAATGCTTCCTATAGCCAGTAGGATTTGGGTTAATAGAATTTCAGGTTATGAAGAAATCTTTTAAGACCTTGTGTATTCATTTCAATAAAGAGACTGTTTTTCTGAATGTAATTGTGAGCATAAAAGAATACTTATCATTCATTCATCTCATCTGTAAGATGGGAAATTGTTTCCTAGGCAGCATTAAACAATTCTGTAATGTTTATAAAATAGTTTCAGATTTTTGGCAGCAGTAAATGGTGACTCTACAACTGCAAAAAGTTGTGTTTGCTACTGGTCAAGTACGAAGGTCCTATCTCTTGTCCTGCCCTTCACTACATTTTAGAATGTTGGTCTAGCTATTGTGATTATAATTCACTGAAACAAGGATAAGAATAAATTGCTAGTATCAGAAGTAACACATGACCTCGTCTTATATTCCAATATTTTTCTTACTGCTGCTCTACAGGAGCAGTAATAACTTGACATTTCTGATAAAGCACCGACATTCACATCATTTCTGCTCAGGATTATGCACATAACCAATGTGGTTATTGGTTTGGTGATCACTATATGCCCATGAATGTACTTCCCCTGCGTGTTATTGACTAAAATCAATAATTATTCTGTACTTATACTGTCATTATTCTTTTGTCCTAAAAACCAGTTTCTAACAACATAAGAACATTTTTTTCTATATTCCGAAACCTATTTATTGAATATTTAGTGAACATCTTTAGTGAAAATATGTTGCCAGAGATTTTTTCGAGGAAGCTGCAGAGGACTTAACACTGATCTACTCTATCTCATCATGCACTGGAAATAAATGTCCCCTGATCTCTCAGCTTTTCACCGGGATTACTGGTGCCTCATCCATTCCCCGCTTTTTTCTATAGCTCTTTTAAGTGATTAGTCATTCAGGTAATCCATATCTTCCCCAAATTGCATCTGTACTCCTGTTTGAGACTGAACCTATAAACAGGTGTATAAATAGCTGTAGATTACTGAGAAAGTTGAACTGTGTATTGTAATAAACTTCCCATATATTTTATCTGTATTCTAATTAGATATTGTTTTGTGTACATCTTAATACTTTGGCCATGGCTCAAATATGTGCTTATGACTTGCTTGTTTAGTAACAAATGACTATATATGTTGAATGTCTAATATTTGGTTGGCCTCTAGTTAGTAGAAGGACGGTTGGGTATGTTTCACCCTTCTAAGCAGATGAATTAAATATGATTTATTTAGTCTAAAGCAGAATAGCAAAATCCACTAGATTGTATAACAAATGTATTCCTAACAAATGAAGGATATGACAAGAAATACTATATATCTCATATGGTGTTGTTAAATTTCCAGTGGTAAATCTGCTGTCTCGGTATGGTATCACAGTCAACATTTTATTAGGTCTTTGAGATATTGCTGAAGTAATTGTCAAGATAAAGGGATTTTGTGTTGCATCTATCCAGAACAACATTATTTTTGAATTCCAGTTCTGCTAGTTCAGATCTATGCATTTTGATTTCTTCTCTTGTAGTAATGAAATACCCAAACACTGTAAGTACTCTTGTTGTTTGCTTATTTTTTTTGAATAGCTCTCAGGTTTTGAGTTCATCTAACACTTTTTGCAACTCTGCTTTATTTCTCTAACTGAAAAAAAGGGAAAATGAGCTTTTTCCTACCTGACAACTGTGAGACCAAATATATTAAAATATTGTAGGGAACTTGGATGAAATATCAAGGTGAGGATTGCACTACCTATTGCCACACAGGTATGTGGCTCTCTACAATAATCATTGCAGTTGTGAGTTCGCAGTTCTCATCTTCTGTTAGTGTTTGCAGTGAAGCTTGAAACCACAGCCCTAAGATTGGAGAACAAATAAACAGGCGAGAAGCAGGTCCCGTTTGTCCTTTCAAGTTGTCACTAGCCAATATTCAGCTGATGGCTTGGAGTGCCTCAGAGGCAGCTGCGTTTCCATGGTGGGCAAAGCACCTTGTGGATGAGACTTAGTTCAGCAAGAATTAATCTGTATCTACACAGTGATTTGTAAATTGAGATTTTATAAATATTTAACCTACAAAAGCTCATGTTTGTTCAGATGCTGATGCCTTTTGGTGCTCAAAGTTGCTGGGGTTTTTAGTTTAGCTTAGCTGTGTCTATAAGGTAAGGTGTCATACCTCCTAAATAGGCCTCTGTGGAAAACATAAATTCACACGCGGGCGTAAATGAATATCTTATTTTCCTTGGTTCTTTGGTAGAATCTATGACTTATTTTTATTGTAAACAGTTGTTTCATGCTTCTTCCTCATCCTTACGCATTTCTTTCATGGGACAGTATCCTTGAAGATCTTCCAAAAAGATAAACTTTGCTCTCCATTTCCATCTTTCCATTTTTTACATGTGTATGACACCTTTGAGCTGGGTGCCAGATATCATTTCCAGCAGTTGTTGAATCCATTTTGTCTCTTGGATTTCCCCAGCCATTCAATTTCCATTGCTAATGAATTTTGTAGGAACAGATGTTCCTCCTCTTAGCTCACTTAGGCATCTTAAAGAAGGATGATCCCTGGTGACTTTAGGAGATAAATGCATATATCAATGTGAGCTCACAGCCATACAGAATGAGTGTTAAGCATTCCTCTCAGAGGTGATGTTCTTCATAGCTAGATACTGACATATATTCTTGCAGCACTTTGTAGCAAAGAAAAAGTAGTTACATGATCCTTGGGAGTACTCTTTAGAACTGATCATTCTGGTATTACTTTCACTGACGGTGCTCCATCTTTAACCATGATATGGTTAGCAGCTGACCTACCAAGACTTTGAGTGGACTTCTTTCAGGTGCCAGGATCCATTTTTTTGCCCTGGACCAAGCAGAATGTCAGATTTCTCTGCTCTAAGGCTGACTCTAGGATTTTTGTTAGATGTTTTTCTTATCTTTGGATGAACTTGCTGAATTTTTACCTTGATACTGTTGATTCCTATGCCAGTGCTCCCATGGAATCTCTTATGGCAACATATTGCCAAGGTATCAGTACTTTCTGAATTTTGGCTGAGATATGGCCAAGGTTATGTGAAGTCCTACTGTGCTTGTTAGTACAGCTGCTGTGGAGCCCACTTACCATTGTAGACCTGCTTTTTCAAGAGATGACTTAGTTTCTTACATGAATCTTACCTGGTACCTTGCGGCTTCCATGTTGGTGTCCAGTGATAGCTCCTGTGCATCTGATCGGATGAGACCTTGTTGTCAGTAGTAGGAACCAGGCATATTTGTAGTGTAGCAATTATTTTTCTCCCACAAAGTTTTTGCCCAACTATTGAGGGTTATTTCTAGCCCTGAAAAACAGATTTTTTTTCCCATTAAGTTTTTTTTAAGTATGCACTTGAAAGTGCATTTCAGCCACCTGTATGGAGGTGCTCTGTTTTCTTTCAGCTCCCTGAAACTCATTTTGGATCTCAGCTGGAGGCTGTGATCTTTAGTGGGATCATAGCTTTTTGAGGATTATCATTTAGTCAGGAAGATGGATCAGGTCCTTAAGGATAATTACAGAGGAGGACTGGGGTTAGCCAAGGCAGTGTCTGAATTTCAGCTGACACACCTGTAGCAGAAACGTGCTACTTAGGGCATGCCTAAATTGCTGGTATCCCTTTTTTGTGTGTACCTCTGCTCAGTATGGCATTGCATACTATAAGCAGTTTATTAAAATCTGCAATTAAAAGCCTTTTTTGTGAAGCCTGTAAGAGGTGGCAATAATAGAAGTAATTTTCATTCTGCTTGATCAGTTGGCAAAGCACCATTGTGGATTTTGCTATCCAATAATTGATCATTGCATAGATGACTCATCTGAGCTGAAGATATAGCTGGCTAATAGATGTCACAGTCAATTTTCTAGCAAAAAAAGCTCATTACAAAAATGGTTATCTGTTAGCATACAATAGGAAAAATTGGCATTGAGCTGTATTCATCAAATGCACAAGAAATTTAAAGAGACTGAAAAACTGCCCAGATTTCTCTTTCTCAAAGCTTTATCAGATTGTGGAAAGCAAGAGACACATTTTTGTATTAATATCACATATTTTTGCAATAATTTTGCTTTTTATTTTGTATTTATTCTATATTCTCTATTTGTTTTTCCCATATTTTCTAAGCAGACTTGTTTTAATTCTTGTGACTGCAAATTTTTTTTAACTCTTATGTCTCATCCCATGTCCCCAAAAGATAATGAAAAAGACTAAATATGGAGTGTATTTGGTGGTGTTTTTTTAAAATTTCCAAATTTAAATAATGAGGACTGTGTGCTTGCTGTTCACAGTGACAAGCAGTCACTTATCCTGGGACTCCATGACTATCAATAAAACTCTGATTCTCAGGTCATCTATTTCAGTAAACAGCTTGTTTCCAGTCTTAGATTTCCAATGTATTAGTATTCAGTCTTGATATAAGCAAAATAATGCTGTTAAAAATAACTACAGCTACTCTTACAGGCTACAATTGCTGGAGGAGTTAAAAATGCAGAAAGAAGAAAAATGTTCTTGTCTTTAGCTGTTTTATTACAGAAGTAATGAGAGATCTAAGATGAGGTTGGAGCCTAATTATACTAGCTGTTGTATTAGAACAGAAGAGATGCACTTCTCAATGGAGTTAAAATAATAATAAGAGGAAGAGGAAAAGGAGGAGATGATTTACTGAAATTATGCTAGAGGCCAGTAAGAGAGCTGGGAATAGGATCAGAGTCCCAGTGCAAGGTCTATTCAGTAAGCAAAGTTGCTTTGCACAACTGACAATTGAACATAGTCAATTTAATCAATGTGAGTTTCAAAAGAAACTTTAGACCTTGATGCATGAGGTCTGCATGTAAGCACTGTCCAGAACCACAGATAACACTGTAAATGGTAAAGTACCTTTAGTTAAAGGCTAAATTATGCCAACTCTGCCTGCTTCTCATTTTGATTAAATTACGAATAATCTGACTAATTTCTGGGAGATGTTTTTGAAGCTTACTTAAAATGAGGCAAAGTTGCATGTCACTCTGTTGCCAGAGGTAACATTATTTACTGTTCCAGGCATAAGGACATGTAGATGGATTTAAAACTGTACCTTACCGTTTTATGGCTTTCTCTCCCCGTTGGACACCTAGTATTGATTGAACACATTTATTTTTGTGACTTAAAATGAAAATTTCCTGAATAAATAGAAACAGCGGTAACTACATTTTGTGACATTTATGGATATTTACAGCTGTTTGGTTAATAGTAGTGTTTACAGGTATTGTCAGACAGCTTTACTTATTAAAAAGCTGGAATACTTTAACAAAAGATTGCAAAATAAAAAGTAATTTGGAATATGTTCTTATGAGAGTGTGTGTACGCATTCAGTGCTTTGGTAGGGAATAATTCAGACAGTAATGCGTGTAAAAGTCTGACTTGTAAAGTTCTATTAATGCTGTTAATCTATCACTGAAAATAAGTACTAAAATATTCTGGGATTTGGGAGTCTTTTTTATTTTTTGCTGTTAAAACCGCCCTTGGTGCCTTAAGCACACAGTGTCAAATCCTCAGCAGGCATGAATTGACATTTCTGCATTAACATTAGAATGACAATGATGACTTGCACCAGGTGAGAATCACCATTTGGATTTGAATTAAGACCTTTTCAAGGTTTAGATGCAGTCACACTACAGAAAATTTAAGTGTGAGACGTAAAAACTTCAGGTGCGTCTCCAGCTCACATGGTTATAGCTGTAGGTGTAATTCACTGCGTGAGCGTTCTCACAGTGTAGTGCTGAGGACACAAAAGAATTGCAAAGCAGGCTTAACTCCACTCAGCAGATGTTGTGGCCAAGCAGATATGTCCAAGCATCTTGTTAGGTGTTCAGCACTGTCCTCTCCAGACAGCAGCACAAAAATAAGTCTGTATATTTCTGTGTATTACATCACTGGAAAAACATATATTCCTGAAAAGCCTTCATCATGCAAGTTTGATGGTTCTTTTTTCAAAGTAGACATATCTTCTTAATATAGGATATTTAATATCATCTCTATTTCATACTGGTCTACCTGAAATCATAGTAGCAAATATTAAAGACATCCATGTTTAGCATCAACTAACACCAGTAGTGCAATGCATTGTGATTTTGATGGGATGTGCATGATACAGGCACAAATGTTCTGTCTTGTCTTCCAGATTTTTAACATTTCTTTCCCTGTGGCATTTTTTTTCTCCTGCTAGAGAAGATGATCTAATTTGAACTTTTAAGGATTATAGGGGGATCTTCAGGAGGATGTTACCTTCTCCCACAGAAGAACAGTCACTTTTATACTCTTTTCTAAAAAAAGAATTCTCCTCAAGTAAGTCTAGGCATCTACTTAATGATTTTGATTTTACAGAAAAGTGAATAGACAACACTGATGGATTTGTAGAAGTTATCGGGAAGAGCACAAAGATTTGCAGGTAGACAAGCCAGCACTAGAAATCTTGGACTCACTGTGTGTCTGGCAAAAACTTGGACTTGAATAAATGTGAATTTTGGACTCTCCCAAGTAGAAATCATCATCTCAAAACCAAACAGGAACAAAACACAGCCCTCCTCCCAGGAAGTCGACCAGTCTGTTTGGTATGTCAAGGGACATGGAGCTGACAAGGCAGCTCCATGATCACTACTACCTATCAAAGAGAAGGTGCTGAAAGGGCAGGATGAGTAGCATAAGGAAGATAAATCAGATGTGTTGTATGTGACGGATATTCATGAGTCCTCTTGAGAGGAGTTATTCTGCATTAAAGCAGATGTTGTTAAAAGTGATCTAGAATGGTATATTCACAAGAAAAGAAATTGTCTTCTGCTGATGTGTGGTCTTCTATGGTCTCACTGAGAAACTATTTGAAAGTGTAATACTTTTGTGTTAATAGGGAACCTTTCTTTAGACAGAGGGTAGATGGAAACCTCCTGGTTCTCTAGTGATGTCATGTGGGGGGGAAAAAAAGGCTGTTCCTTGATTTCAGTTTGAGATTTCCTGAGGAAAGGACCAGAAGGTCTCTTGAGAATGATCAGTCATCAGAGCGATGGCTGAGATCTGGCTGATCAGATGCGTGCTTGTTATGCTCTTTCCAACAGTACATCTAACCTGTCTGTCAAGCTAACTGTAGATTCAGCAGAAGTATAAGATTTTTCATCCAGGCTTTTTATTTAATTTGATATGATTTTGTTGGGAAGTGCAGAAGGACATTGGCCTGAAGAACCTGATTGTTTTGTACCATGTCAGGATAAATTCTGGCAGCATCCAAGGGTGGCATCTGAGGCAAACCAATGATTACTAACAAGTACTTAAGCCTTGTCATGGCTTTATTCTTTATTAAAATTGTAACTCTTGGACTTTTCTTTTTGCTTCTCAATTTTATTGGTTCAGCTGTTGCAAATCAGTCTCTGCTTATTCTTGGCATGATTAAAAAAAAAAAGTTTCAATGAGCCTTGTCACCATTTGTCAGCCATTTAAAAAAGAGAGGAGAGCAGAAAAAAGGTAATGGATTTTTCAGTCAGTTGGTAAAATCTCCTTTCCAGCATAGGCAAGGGTTTTCCTTTAACTTTTTTGGTAACATACTGGAACAACTTTCAAAGCTGTGGGACTGACTCGTGCTTAATGTGTCTCCACAAGCTAAATACATGAACAAGTTTGTAATTGACTTTTACCTGAATCGGTTTTTCAGTTGTGCTCTCCAGACTTCATTCACAAAGTAAATTTGCACATGCAAAGTGCCGCAAGGGACTTGCAAGGGATTTGCCTTATCAAGGATCCTGGATTCAGGATCCTAGAATTTTGAAAGTCAATTTTCTTACTTATTTTGCAAATAATTAGATCACAGAAGTTAAGTTGGCTAGACTATGTATGGGGGAGAAATATAATCGAATATTTCTACCCTCCTCTGTAATCAAGTGATATTCTACGGGGCAAGGATGGCAGCAGACCTAGCACACCACTCGGCTGCTCGGTTGGGCAGGGCAGCCCTGTGCTTGCGGATTAGCCTGTGTTACCCCATCAGCTCGTGTAGATGAGAGGCTCAGGGAATGTTCTCTCAGTCCTATGTAGGCTGCTTAAAGCCATTCAGGCAAGAAATGAAGGTTGCTTACTGTAGCTACATGTCCGCACTCCCCATCAACCATTCCCTCCTTCATGTTCCTAATTTCAGTCCTACGTTTGTGTAGCCTGCCTTGTTTAAGGCAGGGAGATTCACATCCCCTCTGCTTTCTTGAATGTAAAACATTTAAAACACGAAGCACTGCAGCACATGCTGCTATGGGAGATGCCAGTGCCATGCCAGGGGCACGGATCTTTACTTCCATTAACAGCCAGACAGATCTAAGGTGCTCTTAAGCTATCTAGAATCAGGTGTTTCAGTTCGAAACAACTTGTTTTATTATAACATACTGTTCTGAACAAATGTATATTGGAGGTTGATTGTAATTGCTTGATTTTTAAAAGTGATATTTCATAGAATTGCAAAGCTGGGCATGAACAAAAGGACTGTATAAAGAATAATCAAGAATACACAGCCGTCATACGCATACCAGAGAGAGTAACTCACATATCGGAGAAATATGTGTAGCTACCTGTGAAATTTGTGAGGGTGCTGCTCAACGATTGCTATACCATGCATTAATATCAGTGGCACAAACAACAAAAATTTCATGGAGAGAAGAAACCAGGTTAACAACACAGAAAGCTTGGATCTGCAGTGAAGAGGGTTAAAAGTTGTGGGACACGGATCCGTCTCATCCCCCAAATATACAGTGCAACTGTGTAACTGCAGTTCATTAGTGAAAACAGAAAATAGGATAAGTCCATGTAATGAAAAGTGTCTAACATACTGTGGTGCTCCTCCAGTCCTCCTACCCCTGCATCCTCCTCCACTGTATTAAAACATCTTTAAGTTGCATTGTATTCCATGATTTAAAATAGCCCCAAATCTATCCCAGAGGCCGAATATGCTGCAGGGGTGTTGAAGTTGTGCTCCTTTTTATCAAATTTATACTGTTAGCTGGCAAGAGGGACAGTGTAGGATATTAATTAATTCCATCAGCCTAAATACTCCAGATGATTATCCTCAGACTAATTTGATACCTCTGGGGGTAGGTGCCCTTTATATAATATATATATTATTTATTTTATATATATACTTAAATATATTTATATATAAAGCCATATTCCATAAGCTACCATTTGCAAAGTGTTCATGTCCAAGGAGAATCTGACCCACTAATAGAACATGTTCTAATAATCATAGCCTCCAAAAATATACTGTGCTATGTCCTCAGTGAGTATAGTGAGCACATCTGGTTGGTTTAAAACTCCTTGCTTTTAGGTTATTATACAGTTGGGGGAAAAAAAAAAGAAATTAATAAGTCTGAAATTCTTTTTTGATTATTTGGAGTTTGTTTTATTTTTCAAGACATAACATGATTTTTGGAAGTGACTGATTAAGCTGTAGTTTTTCAGATTTTAGATCTAGATCCTTCGTGTATGCAAACTAGTGTGGTTTCCCTGATGGTAGTGGAGCTGTGCTGATGTGCCTCAACTATCAATGTGACAATATTCAAGTTAATTAAATGAAATATTTCTGTGTTTAAACTATATAAGATCCCCTAGAAAACCAACATTTTGGTTAAATGATCCAAATGCCTTCAAATCTCACTATACAAATGAGAAAGTTCACAGTTTATTTCTAATATTATTTTAATCTAATTGCCATAATAAAAAACAGTAAGTGTGGTAATGTTCATATAGTATATGTATTTTTAGCGTCGCTTCTGTAAACATTGCTGGCTGAGAATTAATTTTATGCTTCTTAATGCTATTCTATACTCTTCCAGCTTTAACAGCAATTTGAATGAAATTTTTATGGAGCGAAAAAAAAAGGAAGGTTTACCCAGTTCACATCTTGGAGGTTACAGTATGTTTGAACAGATATATTTTCTTTTAGTCTAACCTTGTCTGGAAGATATAGGAAAACTAATTTGCCTTATTTACATATGGCACAATCTATCCAGTATTCAAGGGTTTGTCAGAAACAGGAACATTGTGCATTTCCATGGTAACAGATGGCATGCTGACAGTATCTGGCTCGTTGCAGCTTCGTCTAGGCAGGCCAGCAATTAATCAGCCATCTACATGCACAAAATTCTTTGTGAGTGAATGGCACTGCTCCTCTGTAGTGCTGCCTGAGCTTTTACAATTTTTGTATTCCTGCAGGGCGAAGTACTTTTTTGTCTCTTATGCTCATTTTCTGTAGCTTCCAAAAAAGCCTGGTAAAGAATATGAAAATGGAAACAAGTCCGCACATAATTTAGAAAGGACATTATTTCTTCAGCGTGTAGGTTTGCGGGCTGGGGGAGCCTTGTTTTTATTTCACTGTTTTCCTTGATTCCTCTCCTAGCACACACTTTTCATAGGCTTTCCGTGCAGTGTGTTTCCTTTGACCTGTTTGACATATACGGGGTTTTCCTGTTACAGATAACCCTCCAAAGGTGTGCAGAAAAGGAGTGGTCATCTGGATGGCTGGTCCAGGACTTTTATGCTAAAAGGAGAGCTGTGGTTAAAGAAAGCCTCGAGCAACGAGCTCAAAGTCCCTTGCTGCCCGCTGGAAGAATAGCATCCTATACGGCTCAGGATTTCCCCCTGGCAGCTGCATTGCACCATCAGGCCATGTCCTTACATCAAGGGACCAGTCTTTATGATTAAAGTGAGACTTAATTTATCAAATTATCTCTCTGTGTCTCTGTTCAAATATGCCAGGGGAGAGAACTAAGCATGTCTTCTCCTTCCCCACCTATCTGGCTGGGGCAGAGCTGGGTTAGAGCTTTGCTGCTGGCATTCATAGGTGTACTGACTACTGGCAGCACTTTGTATCCAGCTGCATAACAACATCCTTCTCCCTTCATCTTTTGGTGTGATTATTTACATTTACAGATTTTTTTTTTCTTTCAGGGTAGTATTTTCATGACTGCTGCTTTATTTCACTAACTCTTCAGTGGAGGATAGCATTTTTCTCTTTAAGTTCGGGAATGCAACTTTGGATGAGAATTTGCGATCAAGTGGCCTCTGGAATGTTAAGGTCCAAGTATTTACAGTGTATTTAGGTCTGGACACTTTATTTTTTTAACTTCTCTAGTTAAGAGACACTTCTGCCAAAGTTTTATTTCAGAGAACAGCTTATATGTCAATGATAGGATGAAATGTTGTATGTGTATGTGAGCTAGTCTATATATAGGCAATCAAAGCAATTATGAATTTTGGCTGTGTTAGAGGATTCACTTACTGAGATGTAGCAATTTTAAGATATTTGTTTTTGATCTATTCAGTATTTATGGTATAGCTGGTTAGAGATTCATTGCCATTGAGAAAAATAGCAAGAATTTTAGCCTTTTGTTGAAGCAAAATTCTGTTTGTATGACTTAAGGTGCGAAATAAAATTCAAGACAAACCAATATTGCCCTGTTCCCAACTGATTATTTTTGGACAATTTGCAGAAATTTAGTGCCTCTTCTAAAGAAGAAAATATGGTTTCTCAAGTTTTTCTTTGAAGACGAACCTCACCTTCCTAGTTCGTTATACGAGTTTTAATGTCATAGGTTTTTATTGTTGTTATGAGCTTACTTAGTGAATAACTGAGATATAATTGAGATTTGGGAAAAATCACAAGGGAGAAATTGAGTTACTGAAGCTTTGAGTTGTTCATTCCAAGTTCATTCTATCCATTTGAAACTTAAAACTCTTTTTTTTTTTTTTTTTCTCTTTTTTTTGCTTGGAGATTACATGGGTCAAATAGAACATGAGCAAGGTGTTATCTTCAGCTATCTGGGAATGGAATCCAGTGAAAAAGAACTATATTGACTATACTGTACATAGTATATTGTAAGACATTATGTACATGTATACATGTATGGAAATGCATGTATACATTTATTTTAAAGAGTATACTGTGGTAATTTGGTACTGCAACCCTGACTAAAGGAAATCTAAATTGTTTTTTGGACTAGTCTCAGTACGTTTTTCCACTGCCAACATCAATCTCATGCTGAAACTCATGGATGTGAAGGGTGTTATGAGTGTCATGGGATTTGGCCCTTTATGGAAGGTAAAAAATGTTTTTAATCTTAACACTATACTTGGCAAAAAAGAGAGTCCTGACTGTGAAAGTTAAGTACATGCATAACTTAAAACATGGAAATAGCCTTGTTGAATTCAATACATCTGCTTTCACACTTACTAAAACTAAGCATATGCTGAACTTCATTGCTGCGTTGAGGTCATCATACTTTGAAAAGTATAAATAGATATATTATTATTATTATTTAGTGTACTCATGCATGGCCAAGCCGTGGCATCTACAGTGACAGAGTTGAAGAGGCTTGGGCCCCATCCAGTCGGGTCAGGGACTGTCCTTTCCAGCATGAGACTGTACCTGGCCACTCTGTGTCCAAGTGATTCATCCATATCTGCATATGCTCTAGCAAAGCACACTGCTTTATAAACACCGAGGATGAATTCTTGAAGGCCTACAGGTGACCTGCTCAAAGTCTCTCTAATCCTCTCAGTCTCCAATGTATGCACAGCACTGAGAGTACCAAAGCAGTGAGACCTGAAATTACCACAAGCCTATTAAATTGTTCTTAAAATTAATCTTTTTATTAATCCAACTGTGTATCAGTCAATGATCTGGCATTTAATGTACGTGTTGTTAAAATAAACCTTTGTTTTCCTTAGTCACACAAATGGCTGGCCACAGTGCAGCCATCTAGCACTCAGCTGGGTTGATGTCATGTTAGGTGGCTCTTAGAAGGCTTCTTGTTGTATTTCTGTTGAAAAGATGTACTAGATGTCTCTTACGCAGAAGCTTTAATGCTTTCCTGACTGCTTGAAGTTATCTGCTAGAAAGTGTGCATTATAGCCATAGTTTTGGCCATATTATGCTTATAATTAAATGTACAGCCATTTCAATGCAAATGCTCTAAAAATACGAATCTTTCAAAGCCTTCTTTGTTGAAGATTGAGAGAGATGATCATTGTCCAATAATTTTGTCAAGATTTTGACAGAATATTTACTAGTTTCACCACCAGCAGTATTACTGATCACTCTGAAGGTAGTTTGAGTGGTGGTGGCATGATCTGTTCTTTGCAAATAAAACTATATTATCCATATATATATCTGTCTTGATAAATTTGAATCACTTTGCTTATTGTGGCTTCTAGAATTTTTAGCTGGTATTTTGGCAGCAGAGTCATTTGGTACTTTCAAACAAAATATTTCCACTTTTTAAAGTTCTAAAATAAGGTTTTTTTTAGGTGCGTGTTTAATCACTTAATGGTTGCTAAAATGGTTAACTACTTGGAAAACTTCAGGTTCTTTTTAATTCTTAGTCCATGTTTTTCCTCTTTCATTTTTCAGTGTTTCAGAGAAAGATGTCACTTTGATCTTTTTGACCTATGCTTTCCCTGGAATACTCAGGAAAGGATATTAAGTGAAATTTTGACTGATCTCATACAAAAGGCATTTTATACTATTTCCTCCTTTATGCTCTTCAGGCTTTTTGTGTGAAGACTTGATTTTAAGTCTTTATAAATCTGAAAAGTGGTGACTTTAAAACCTTTTTGGTTTGCTTTTAATTAATCTATATCATTAGATATGTTCACAAGAATAATTAAGTTCTTTATGGTTACAGAGCTGAAAGAGATTGGTTGGATCATGAAGTCCTGTTTCTCGGAATTTTCGTTGACTACGTTATATAATTATAATAAATATTCTGTATACTTTGGGAAAAGCGCAAGAGACGGAAATGGCTTTTTGCTTTCTACTATTTGTTTTCATTTAGAGACCTCAGAATATATATTTTTCCTGATAGGGAAAATAGAGTATTTTTTCTCCGATAGTTACCCAAGGGGAACCTTAACAAAGATTTTCACCCGACTTAACTACTAGAGCTGTTCTTGTCCCAGCTATAGAGGCTGTCTGAGTTGCAGTAGAAAGAGCTACAATCTGTTGGTTCTCTGGTCTCAGGACATCCAAATATTTCAACTGTGGTTAATAGATTGTATTTCCAGACACTTGTTCTGGAAATAAAGCTTACTTCTCCTGCAATGGCACAGGCTGACGGTGGGACCCAGGCTTGATGGAGATTCTTCAGTATGTAGAGATTTAGCCACAACAGGCTAGCACCTACACAAGCTGTACGATATCTACATGTGTAGGTAATACCTGATAGGGGTGAGACTTATTTAAATACTTTGAATTCCTGTAATATTGATATGGAGAATATATTTAAAGGAGAAAAGGAGTGAAATATTGAAGTGCACAGCAGTGTTACGAAATGTTTTCGTGGCTAATTCATTAAAATCTACTCTTCATTACTAAAAATGTAATCTCATGCAAGATTCGTGCCTATGAGAAAATTATTTAATCTAAATTAAGTCAATACAAGATATCTTAAAGGATAAAATCTGATGGCATCTTTAGGGTTTTGTACATTTTTGCATGTAAAAGTTCCTGACCTCCTGCTCCTCCAAATTCAGATTTCGTTTATCTCAGTAAGAAGACAGGGCTTCCCGTGCAGTCAGCATGGCTAGGGGAAGACATGGGGGCTGATTTGGCTGTATGTGGCCAATTATGTTGACCTTTGTGATGGCAAGTCTGGAATTTCGAGTTTTCCTTCTATTTAGGACTCCTTCACAGCCACATAATACATTGATGCCATGTCAGTTTGTGGTCTAATATTTTTACTACCCAGCAACGCACATTTGGAGATTGTGATTAGCATCCTTAATTCCTAGGGGAAAAAAATTTAAAAGCCTTGTTAGAACTGGAAGGCTGAAATCTAAAATAGTCCACCTGCTGTTCTAAAGAGTATTATTTTAGTGCCCTGGGGACATGCAAAGTTGTAACCTACTGGTGTTAGGATTAGATTTTATATGGCTTCTTTTAATGTAAGTGTTTTTGATAACTTGGCAAAGCATTTTCTGTTGTTCATTTCTGTTCGATGTGTCATAAAAAAGACATTCCAAGACGCGTAGACAGGAACTTATAAAATGCCTGATGTCCCATTTCTGTTTCACTATGATATATTGATCTTTTATTTGACAACAGGATTAAGATGATTATCAACAAATCATGAAAAAATATTTTTTCCAATGGTTAGCATTTTAAGTTGAATTTCACTGCATTTGAAACTGTGATTACTGATTGTAGTAGGTTTGATTTTTTTATTGTTTGATTTTAATTTTTAATTTATTAACTTTGCCCTTAATAACAATAATATAAATCTTCTCCCAAAATCAGTATTTGTTTGTGCTACTCATTTTAATGTGCCCGATAGTAGTGAAGCAGAGATTGTTTATTTGTTTTGTGTTCAACAGGGCTTAGATTCTCAATTGCTATTGCAATAAAAATAAAACCTTCATTCTGAGATGAATTTATGCTCAGTAAGACCCTCAAAGAATTGAAGTGCTTTGTCTCTGTAATGTTAAGGGTTAGACCTGAATTAGGTGGCGTGTGGCCTGTACTGTTAGTAAGGAGACATTTCCCTGTCGTAGCCTTTGTGATGATGGACTACCAGGAGCATCCTGCCTAGGTGCAAAATTAGAACTGAATGTCTTTTCAGCAGCTGCAATTAGTCTCCATGACACTTGGCCTGAAAAATTCCTTCTCTAGTCATCTTTAAATGACTTGTAGTAGTCCTCTCACTTCCTGCAAGTGTGCATGAATAATGTTTCTAAAGGTGGGAATGCAGCACACTCAGGCCAAAAGTGGTCATAATCACGCGCAGAAGACCACTGCCGTGAAAAGCTTGCAGTTTAAGACAGTACCTGTCTGTGTGGACTGTTATTTTCTTTTAGTTATTCTTTTTCATTCTTTAGGTTGTTTCCTAATAGTTAACATATATCATCTCCCAAAACAAAACACAACTTGAAGTGATAAGTAACTTTACAATAAAAAGTAAAATAATTTTGATTAATTCTAAGATGCTGGAGCGGTGCCTTATGAGCTACCCTTGGAGAGGCCATTAGGCTTTTTGGCTTTTTGACTGACCCTCAACAAAGCACTGGAGCAGCCCTGATACTGGTCTTTTTCTCTCATAGAGCTGCTGCTTGCTTTCCAGAGCCCACCCTTTCTCCATCTTCTGTGTCTTCTGTGTCTCTCCATTAGTGCTCTGTCTCCATTAGTGCTCTCTCCATTTGGCTCTTTGTCCTGTTGATGATCTTAGGGGTTCACACAAGTGAGCTTACAGAGTCTGGAAATATAAATCTCACGTGCAGCGATTCACTTAGTGGTGGTGCAAAACAGATGACAACATTGGTGTTTCCAGCGTATTTGATGGCTTGAAAAAGGTCTTACATGAAGTCCTCGCTGCTCCAAATACCATTTGGACAGTTGGACCCAGAAGGTACTGTCACACGAGGAGGCACCTGGTGCCAGTTTTTGAGCTGTGTACAGATCCCTCTGTCAGTCTGTGCCAACTTGAAGGATAGACAAAATTACCTGCTGCGATGGGACATCTAGGACATGGCTCCAAGCCTCTGGGTTTGTCTGCTGGAAAACCAGTCTGTGCCACTTGTGATGGTTTGGGCAGCTGGTACTCGTTTAATAAAGTTGTCACCCCTGCTTTTAGTCATAATAAGGTGAATATATTTTGTTTGCCTTTTAAAAGTAGTTGCAGGAAACAGATGTGAGGTGTTAAGTGATAATTAAACCAAATTTGCTGAACCTCAGCAGTCATATCTTAGTGTATGTCTAAATGTATGAAGTAGTTCAACTTACCTTTTTTTCTCAAGCAAAACAGGTAATAATATAATATACTGTCATAAAGAAGAACCTCAATTATTCTAACTTATCAGAGTGCTTAATTGGGAACTTGCAAGTTTGTCCTGTTCACTGGTGAGGATGAAGCTTCTCAGGGGATCCCTGTTAAGACAAAATTATTTAATATCTTGTTAATCAATTACTAACTGTTTTCTATGGATAATGCTGCTACGGATGGTCCACTAATAACACATGTTCTTAATCTTTAGAATGATTTTCCAATTGCTGAAGAATGATTAATAGCATACTCCCACAAAATATTAAGAAAACAAAATGTACAATTTTTTTGGCACTAAAAGAAAATTACAGGTAACTCCAGATAAAATGATAATTAGAACAGCAAGTGGCACTGTGATGGAGCAAATTAAATCCTTTAGGTATCTTGTGGTTATTTTGGATGAATCTCTACCTTCTCTAATCATTTGGATTATATTGTTCAGAGAGCAAATTTGTGATTGGGGGATTAATACACATATAATTTGACTGTGGATGCCAAGAGAATTGTAGCTTTCAGTGGTAAATATTGTCAGTTACTTATTCTGGTCATGTAATTTACTATGCAACCTCCTGATAAATTCTGATTCTAATCCTATCAATATATATAATAGTTTTTATTTTTATTTGTTTGGCTTGGTATGAAATATCTGCATTCCTTACATGAGAAAGAGAAAAAAGGGGAGCAGGCGTTCCCAAATACCCACTGTTCAGCTCATTGCTCCTACGAGCTGCATTAGGAGCCTTTTAGGGCTCCTGCCTAATCTCTGTGATGCTGTATTCTTTCTCATCCCTCTTCACAACAGTGAAGAAAAATGAGATTTTTTCATCATACAGATTACAACCACCTGCAAAGGCTTAAGAGCCTGTGCCAATGCCATCGAATAAATGCTCTATCTGTCACTAGATGAGGGGGTGAGAAAACCACTGGTCAGTGAAATGTCTATCTTTGTTTTCTTACGAGGCAAGATACTTAAGGAAGAGTCTCGCTTTAGATGTATGATTAATCCCATTTTAATCAATGCGATTTAAGACAGATATGTGCTGAAGTACCTTGTTGAATATCAGTCTGGAGAGTGATACATAAATTTTGAGACATAGATATGTAATGGGTTTCTTTTCCCCTCTCTACTGCACAGCAAGACAGCGTGATGTTAAAAAGCAAATGCAGGGAGATCTGTTTATTACGTTTAAAAGTTTAGAAATATATTAAAAGTACTGAAATGTATTGATTTTGTAGAAATATGAGTTCCATTTGAACTAAACAAGTCCAATTGAATATTTACTAGTGATAGTTTCATAGAAAAATATTGGCAATTGCACTAAAAGATACACTAAAAACAGTTATACAGTGAGCAAGGGTGTTTTGTAGTCCTCTCCAGAACTGCCAAAGGCAAATTCTAGGACAGGGCTAACAAATCTGATAACACTGAGTGCTCTTGAATTACATGAAAACTTACTTGCCACTGATGAATCAGTGAGGAAAACCTGTTGATATAAAAACTGAAACTTAACAAAGACTCAGACAGGGGCTGTCCTTCTTTAAAGACTGTATATATTATTTGTTTGTTCATTTTTTTTTCCCCACAGTTATTTCACAAGTGACAGTTGTAACTGCTATACAGACTGATTTCAACAACCACCACGGTATTTGTTGATCACAGATTTCTGTTAGAGATCGATAGCTCAGATATCCACATCTCCACATCTGGAGTTTGGAGGGATTTTGCATCTGCATTTTGTTTTGTCCTTTAACAGACATTGGATAAATTCATGTAATATCTATACAGATCTGTATCTTAAATGAATCAGACTCAGTCTTGCCAAGATGGTTTTGTTTATTTATGTATATTTTCAAGGCTTGCATAAAAGGACCCTTATTCAGTCTATCATCAACAGACTGCTGTGGCTTAAGGGGGAGGGAAGAGATTCCCCCAGTATAGATGAGATTTAAAGATATGAATTGCATAAATGTTTTTAGTTACAGCTGTTATTTATTTTCTATTTAAAAATGAATAGAAAAGAAAATGTTATACAAATATTGTTGCAGCAGAAAATGATAATTAAATCAGTGAACATCTGGATGACAGGAATTTTTTAAAAATTTTTTTTTCATATATTTCATTTTTTAAAGAAGATAAAAGAATTTAGGGCCTTGGCAACGATCAGATCTGTGCAAGAGTTGAATGACTGGCTGCATTTTGTGCCTTTCTGAAAATTGTCCATACATCCTCCATATTTCTTGTATTTTTGTTGAAATCTGTGTCCAGGGAGCCCAAACTCACATGTGTGAAATTAAATCTTGGTAATTTTGTAACTGTAAAATTTGATGTTCCTTATTGTACGGAAGAATTTTCAGTTTGTACTGACCTGGAGAAATATTTTGCAGGGTAACTAACTCTTGTGTGGTGTTTGCAGGATTTTGTTTGCTTGTTTTTGTCCAAATTGCTTACAATAAATGCTGTTCGCAACTGTATGATTACTGATTTGTGACTCTGGTGCACTGTACAGTAGCACAAGTGTGCAACCAAGACACTGAGAGCCCCACAATTCTCTGAAGACTTATTGTCACTATGAGACACTTTCACTTATGTGGCTTTTTGTGTTCTCTTTTAGTAGGACCAGACAAATGTTTATTCATTATATGCAGGGTCCCTTGGCTCCCTGTGTTGTTCTAACCTGTCTTGCAAACTTAGGGGTACCAATGTGCTCACGCTAAAACTAAAGTTGTTCACTAAACTGCCAGAGGAATGCACACAGCTGACTGTAAAATAAAAGCATTGCAGATTCACAGAAGTCAGTTGTTACTTATGAAAGCTAAGATGTATCAAGTTCCCTTTTTCTGATTATTTTAAAATTGGGGATTTGTGTGTGTGTAGGGGAGGATAGTTTTGCAAAAGGCAACTATTATAAAGGTGCTGAAATTAATTGGCTGCTTTAATTGAGGCAGATTACTAGCTAATGCTTTCTTGAATACAGTAATTCTCCTATTAAATTATCTTTGAATAATTACCTGAAATTTCTCAGCTGCAGGGACTGATGGCTATTTAATTGCACAGTGATGTTGCTATATAATTACTTAACAAGGTGTCCTTTAATAGTTTAATTCCTCTTTTCCAAGAAAAAAAAACTGCACTACAAATACGACTTTTATTTTTTAAGTGCTGTGATTTTATTTATTTTTTAAAGATAACTGTGTACGAAGCACTAACGGAAAGCTGTTTGTTGATTTGCTTTTAAATGCAAGTCTTTTGATAGTTCAAGCACAGATTTAGACTCGGAAGAGTTTTAGGAACAAAAAGAAAGATTTGGCATTCGATTGGTTGAATTATTTTGTGGGAAGTGTGTGGGAAGTTATATGTTTTACAGTATATTTTGTATACTGTAAAGTTTTAACTTCACTTTAGCCAAGATGAATAACAAAGTTTTTTTAAAAAAAATCTAGGTTTTTCCATTGATCTTTCAAGCCTAGTGCAAGAAGGTGTTCACTGTGTGGCTTTCAGAGGCGTTGAACTGCATAAGGTAGCCAGCAGCCTTCAATGGCTAGTTTGAGTTTTAATTGAAAGAAACCGATACAGTGCCATTAATTTGAGTGGCATTTTTGTCAATGTTCATAAATAGGGCTGAAAATTTCAGGAAACCCTTAAAATTTTCCCCAAGGCTGCTGTGGGGGAGCTGACTAACCCAGGAACAGAACAGGAACATCTTGGGCTTTACTTCTTGTGTGAGGACAAGTCCCTCTCTTGGTAGTCAATGGCATCGGGAGAATCTTTTATTCCTTGGGCATGAGCAGGCTTGGGCCTTTATCTCATTTGATTTAAATAAATTACAGTCTTTGCAGACCAGACTGCTAATAGCACTGCTGCTGTTCATTTGGATTCTGACTATGCCTAAAGGCCTGATGTTAGGACTGGAGCCCACCTGTGCTAGGACCTGAGCTGTGTTTATTTGCTGTAATAAGTCACTGGGGCAAAAAGCTCCTTTTCAAGCTCCTTCAGAGTGCTGGAGAGAGGTGGTATGAAGGATAGAAGATGTGATGTATGAACAGAAAGATTAGGGTGTCTAGTCACCTCTCCAGAGTGTTCCCAAGTCTGCCAGAAGTGTTTAAGTCTCTTCTCTGCTTCCCTTGCCTTGCCATTCTTTTAGTTTTCTCCTGTTTTCTTTCTTCTTGGCTGTGACCTCTGCTTGTTCTTCATCTCCTTCTCCCCCCTCCTGTACCAACCCTCCCCTTTCATTCCCCACTCTTTCTACTTTACTCCTCCCCTCACTCATTTTCTTCAACGTTGAAGCAATGGTAGTCAAAAGAAGAAAGGCACAGAATTATCAGTTACTAAATGGGTGGTGCTGATGGAAAATTAGGGAGGAGGAAAAGAAGAATTAATTATCTGTAATATAAGGGTTAAGAAATAAGATTTTCCCAACTACCACTAATATCTGAAGATACCCTAAATTTGTGAGAAATAGGAACTTTCCATCTTCCTCCATCAGAAGGCTCCATACCAACAGAGATAGATTTAAGAAGGTCAAACTCGATATGTTTTGTCCTTGCTTTCTGTAAGTAACCTGCAAGACTTTTCTTTCAAGGTTGCTGAGGATCTGCTGCTCCAATTTCTCTGCTTCTTAGGAAGGATGAGATGTAAACTGTTGCTTTGAGATCATTGTATGAATGTCATGAAATAAGTACAAGTCATTAATGCTAGTAGAGGGTATAAATAGTAACAAACTAGAAGGCCATCCATTAATTTCTGTTTTGTTTATTTTTTAAAAAGGTATGTGGCTGATACGGAAAATAAGCCAAGCCAGATGGATGAGTCAGCACAGGCAGCATACAGTGAGTTGGTTGTCTTTTTGTTTTGTTTCTGAGAAAAATATTCAAGCTCAGGGCAGTTACTGCATGTATAAACTGAGAAAATGACTCCTGAATTTCTGTAGATTTTTATCATAAATGTGGATGCACTTATAAGGGAAGGATGGAGAGAATTGTTATCCTGAGCTGTATATTTGGCTGATTACCCTAAATAGAAAAAAAAATGTATTTTCCATCACTTATTTTCAGCACTGTCCTTGAACAAAAAGTGATAACATGTAGTAACACTAGAAAATATCATACCACAAAACTCTCTTATAAAAATTTCAGAGCAGTGATAACAAAAAGCACTTCCTTTGTACATATGTTTTGCAAATATGTCTGCATTGACCTGAAATCTTAGTGATTGCTCATCAGCTTATAAGGTTATGGAAAATCCATACTTTTTTGCTCAAGTCAAATGTTGCTTCACTTATTTTGTGTAAGAAGACACTATTTTTGTGGGCATTTTGAGTTTATATTTATAAACTAGTCAGAATCTTTTTTATTCTGTACTAGACTTTAGACATTATCAGTAAAGACAAATCCAGGTGTAGATTCATTTTACTTGGAGACATGAAACAGTATATGAAGATACTTAGTCCTCCTGTAACCCTTAGTCTTTCTGTAACTGTTTTTACCCTTTGGAGTAATGCCCCTTGGACCCTTTGGATCTAATGTCACCCAAAATAGAAAAATTTGGGCTTCAATTAGTGGTTTTGGGGTTAGGACTACAGATACAGAGTCGTCATGAGGCTGCTGTGCGTTGTGGTGCAGTAAGAGGGAGGTCAAGAACTGACCTGTCTTAAGCCATTGCCAGAAGTGGGCAAAATCAGGATCAAAAAAAATCTTTTTCCACCAAGATATATGATAAAAGTTCTTCTTTTTCTACAAAATTTGGTGATATTTTCCTCAGAGGTTGGGGTGAGGTTAATGCCCCTGGTGGCAGCAGGGGTAATACATTCCCCTCTTGGCTTTAGAGTCTGCTCAAGGATGAGGAGGTGCCAAAGATTGCGGGATGGGGCAGGAAGGATGCACTGAGTAGAGATGGGCACCTATAGCTCATAGCAGGGCCTTCAAAGAGGAAGGAAGAAGAAATTACTAAGGAAAGGGCAAAGTTAGCTCATTGTAGGATCCACTTAGCTCTTGGGATACCGAAGCAGGAGAAGGGCCTTAACTGCCTCCTTCACACAATGTAGAACTTCATCTGTGATGTGGAGTGTCATGTGAGGACATGTCAGCTCACAGACCATGAAACTTGGCAGATATACCAGTATTTTTGTCAGAGGGGATGGGTCAGTTGCTTTTCCTCTTATACATCAACTTGAAAATGTGAATAAAAGCAAAGAAGTGAAGTCACTGGGTCAAGAAGTTTTTCAGTTCAAAATAGCAAAAAAAAAAAAAAAAAAAAAAAAAAAAACTCATAATACTTAAAATGCTTTACCCTGAAAAATGGAGTGATTGTGTCCTCTTCAGCTTTATAGGAAAAAGACTTGATTAGGTCTGCTGTGTGTATGGTTCCTCTCAGCCATGAGTGACCGAAATCTTTCATAGTGGCAGACTTTCTGTGTGCCAGCTATGGTGTTACGGAAGTGGTGCTCTTGAACTGGACACATTAGTGAAATAGCTACAGCTTTGGTTTTTTTAAATAAGTTTTTATTGGTACTCTGCTCAGACCTGTGGCAATTATATCTAAAGACAAATTTGAAGGTATGCACATGTTCCTTGTTAAAAGCAAGCAGTCACAAGGATTGCTCTACCTTTGGATCTAGACTCTATTACTAAGAAAAATCTCAGAATAAAATGCATGACTAGAGTCAGAATTCCAAATTAAGCCTTTTAATTTGGATCAAACACACCAAGTTTAACTCAGATTCTTTGAATAACACAGGTTGAACCAGCTCTTCTGTTGTGGATCTCTTGAGAGTGGGGAAAAAAAAAAGTATTAATACCTCCATTTCCTACCAAGGTGTACACAGCTTTCCTCTCCACTCATGGCTTTTTGTGATCCTTCTTTGTAGCTTTTTCTTTTGTTTTCCTGTATCCTGCAGCTTTCTTCTGTCTCGGGTTAAGGATCCTGGTTATTCACTCCATGGTAGTGAAGGAATACCGTGTTTCTTACTTCCTGGTGAATTTTCAAGGTCTCTTTATGAATCTGGCTTGCATTCATACTCAAATGGTCTAAAAATATTCTGTCTTTGAGTTAGATTTGCCTCATCTATTTAAAGAATAAAGATTTAAAACGCAGCCTAGGGTACCTGAAGGTGACACATTCATATTCAACTATCATATGTCAAATATCAAACGTACAATCATTACAAAAAATACAATGTATAATTATAATTGGCCTCAAGCACTTAGTCCCAATATTACGTGCAGTATTAAAATTGTGCCACTGTTTAGTGACTCTTAGATGTCCACCTCAGAACTTGCTTCCTAACCTTGATTTTTATAAATAATAAAGGAAGCTTTTTTCCTTTTGTAGATATGAGGCTGGGTTAGTGTGGACTGAACAATGTATCCTGCGTAGAATCGAATTAGTAATATGATTCAAGAGAAAACACTTCCCTTTGACATATTTCAAACTTCTGTAGGTACTTGTAGATCTTTCAGTGAAAATTCTCGTTAACTTTATTTTAATGTGGGCCTTTTGAAACCTTGGAAACCCTAATATTTGGCCTGAAACTAATGTGGTTTAAGGGTATTGTAATTGGATTTAAAATAGTGATGCCCTACAAAGAGGGGGCAGGCAATGTTTTGTGCCGCCCTTGCCCTTCGGGGATGCAATGGGGCTGCAGCCAGGAGGGGCACAATGAAGAGCTCTTCAGGTTCACCCTCCTGAAAGGTGGTCGCATCATCAGAGACAGTCTACACGGGGTGTCATTTGATACCTTTTTATTGCACTTCTAACAGATCCGTGCAATAGTTGCTAGGAGAAAGAACCACCGTGTTGCATAATAGAAGACATACACTTTAGTTTTCTTTCCCCTAACATCTTTTTTACATCTAAGGATGGTGTAATTTTAATTGTATGTCTGGATTAATGTAAAAAATAAGTTGCTATGAATGTTACTTCTAGGAATGTCATTTGCAAGAGGTATAATCAGTTGTATAGGTCCTGTGGTCAGGACCTGTAAACTCAGTGCAATTGTTAGAGATGCCATTTTTGACTTGGGTTAGACTCCTAGGACTTCGGGCAATTGAGCATTTGTGTGCAGAAAGTGCACTCTCAACCGCTTGCATGATTTGCATGAATATCTAGTTGCCTGCAAAAATGCATAATTCATTAGTTGTTTGTGCTGTTTAACTGTTGTCGACAGATAGCCGTGTCAGTTTGTTTTTTAGGAGCATTAGTAAAAAAATTTACTGCTTGTAGGATATGAAAACAGGGAGAGAATAATGAATATGGTCCTTTATATATATATATATATAAAAACATACACATATATATAAAAAGTATGATCCACACGGAGTTGTTGTTTCCATAATCTAGCAGCTGTTATGTTAAATACAGTACTTAATTCCCAGGCATTTTTCAATTATTTTCAGTAAACTTTTCCTGGTACTGCCCTGTAGCTACAGGCAGTGCTGTAGTGGGCAACTTCAGCTCCAGGGTTTAAACAGCAGCAGCAGTTTGCTGCACAGCTCAGTACCCGGCATTCCCGTCTGGTCACGGACTTCTTCGTTTTTTAATACGAGCAGCTCATCGAGGAAGCTGGGGCCCGGCGGCTGAAGGCAATGCAAGGTGCTTCCTTGCCCTCATTGGGCTTTGGATCAAACTCATCAAATGCAGCGAGGGGCTGGTCGCTCGCACAACACTGACAGGCTCATCCCGATGAATGAATAAACCATTTATAATTGTATTTTGTAAAGTGCACAGTCGCCATAAATGGGTTGAGATTTTTTTTCCTCTGAATTGGGCTCTTTGTACTGAAATGTGTAGTTAGCACAAATATTCTTTCTGCTCTGCTGTATAAGCCGAAAGGGTCCAGAGGAAATTATGAATGTGCAAGTCACACTGACATTTCACTCCTCAGTCCTTTGCCCTCATATTGTAACTTCTCTATTTACCGTCAAAGGCATAAGCAGGGAATGTATCCAGCTGATACAAAGCATTTTAACTCTTTGCGAGTGGTAAAATTCAGGTTTTAAAACAGTGATTTATATTAATTGACTTCCCTGTTCCTTTTGTATATTTGTGAGTTTTAGGAATGTGAACCTCATGCAGTTAGGAAGCAGCAAACGTGTGTAGACTGTGTATTTGTTGAAAACCCAACAGTAAGTGCTACAGGACTTAGGAGGGAACTGTAATTGCTCTAAGCTTTCCCTCTTCTGGGATGTATAATACTCTGATCTTCATAATCCTGGGTATTGAGAAACTGAATAACAGTTGTCTTGTTTAAAGTAAAGTGAAAAACATCAATTGCATCTCTCCTCCCTGACTCTTACCCCTGGCAGTACTGCCTTGAAAAGCAATTTTCCTTCAAAACCACTGACATATTAGTGCCCTTAAAGATTGAGATGTTGATTCATTAGTCCTGTAAATTCTGGCAGCAAATCACTAGATACTCTTTTTATTTGAATATCTTTTAAGACTTTGTTGAGTTTGATCCAATATTAAAACTAGTAGGGCACACAAAGTGATTTTTATATTTTTAGAATTAAAAAAGACATATTTTATATAGGCTACATTTGTGGTGCAATACTTGTTCAGCCAGAATTAAGCTCCAGAATTAATGTGACTGCAATAATCAGCAGCCCCTTGAAAATGTGCATGCTAGTCCTCCACAATACTCCTATTTTTCTAGCCAGCATCTCCCTATGTATTTTACTGCTACATGTTTCCATTGGCATTTCACTTCAAAGTCCCTTTAGAAATAATTAATGGACAAAATCCTTGTGCGTGTTTTAAAGTATCAGAAACAAACAAGCAAGCTCCCCCCCAAGTAATTGTCAGCCCATGTCAGCAATTCGGTTATTAGGATCACATAAACCCATGTCTTCTATATTCCACCCAGAATTGTTTTAAGGTCCTTGTATTTGAAATATATTATTTGAATATAAAAGTAGATTATGTATTTCCCCTGTGGCTGGCCAAATGTCTTTCCAACAAAGGGTAAAATAAGAAGGCTATTTTTTTGTGTAAAAGAGTGATCTTTTTAGTCATGCTTGATTGCTTTTTCAGGACTGTCTCCATTTATAATGAGATATTCTTGGACTCATTTGAACCAGAAAGTTTAGTAAAATTGTTACACTTTTACATTAGAATACCTTGAATTATTTAAAGTGTCTTAAACTCAGTGTTTTTTAAATGTACATAGCTGTGATATAAATATTGGATTTTTCAACTGCACAAACTAAGCATGGCTTAAAAAGGAAATATATTTAGCATATTTGCAAGAAATATTTGTTTTAATCTCTCATAGTTGTCAGCACTTCACACTAATTTAGTCTTATCTGCTGCTAAGGAGTTACATAGCAAAGGATGCACTTGTTATTCAAATCCCTGTTAATGTTCCATATCAAAGTTTGGCAAGAAAGCTGTTACTGTATTGGAATACGATACAGGAAAGTTTTAATTATCTGTACTTTTCAGGGAACTTGGCCTAGGATGTCTGAGCTAGAGTATCCAGAACAATGAGAAGTGTTTGCTTTTATCAACTGTTTAAAATGGCATTATAGCGTGTGTTCTGTGATAGTGTTTTTAAGAGATCTGACTTGCAATGAAATGTTCATAGCCTACCTGGGGGGAAACAAGGGGCTGCGAGCAGAAACACATTTTTATTACAGTTACAGTTCCTGAATAAAATAGAAAATGTTAGGCTTTGGAAATATTTCTTATTTTCAGCTAAGGACATATTGGACCATAACTAAATTTGTTTTAGATTTAGAAAAATGTGATTATAATTCCAGACTGAACTTCATACTGTTTCTTGCATTATTTTATATTTAATATACTCTAGCTACATTTGCTAAAATATTTCATTATGATACTGCCGGAGCTTACTGAAGCCTTTCTGTACTTTACAGACAAAAATATCTTCATCAGTTGCAAAGCTACTAACAAAACCCCATAGCAGTTCTTTTTTCAAATGAACAAATTGCTCAATATTGCAAATTTTATTTTGCAGTATTTTCTTGAGGCAGCATAATAAACAGCTCTTTTACATCTGAACTCCCAGCAAAACAGTGGCTCATATCTCCTCTAATTGTCCATTCTTTTTTATAAGATTTATTTTTGCCTGTGGTGCTGAACTGAAAAAGTCACCCAGCTAAAATGTAGTTACTTCATTTCCAAGTAAAAACAATAGTGTTTTCATGTCCATACTTATTATTATTCTGAGAATGTACTAATTTGTTACATCCAAGATGACGGTTAGTTTGGTCCATGAAAGGGGCACTGTGCCAACCACTGCAGTTCAGTAAAAGGGCTTCTTTCATGGGGAGTAGTGGGACAGAAAGTAGCCTGCAGTGCATGTGGGTGCGGGAGGGCACGCTGCCAGCAGAGTCATCCCGGGATCAGGCTTTGCTGTGTTGGGTTCTGAAGGAAGCTAAAACTATGATTTCACTAAATGTCGGCATGGGCAGCCAAATTTTCAAACCGCTAGTGCTCTAAGGAGCAACTGATAAATGTTTTATCCCTGCGGGCTGTAGTTGATGTTGCACAAGGATTTTGCATGTCCTCAATGCATTATCATTTTTGGCATTAAGCTTAGATAATTGTCTACTTATATTGAGCCTGTAATAGCAAAATACAAGTGAAGAGGCATGTTTTACAAAGTAAAACTATGAAATAGGTTTAACTATATTACTATGGATTTTTTTTTGTTCTATCCTACTAAATTTGAATGAGAATGAAGTATGATTCTATACCTTAATTCTACTCAAACCAGGGTGGTCTCATAATTTTGTTTTACATGCATGACATTGCTTAAGGTCATTAGTTGTAAATCTTAGTATAAAAAGACTGAAAATATATTCAGTACTTTGTAGTTACCGAATACATATTTAAAAGCCTCTATGAAAAGTCGGGACCTACATGGCAGATTTTCAGTTAGTGAATGGTCAATTTAATGATGTAGATTAGCTGTATCTAAATAGTAAATGGAGATAGGCTGTTGCGAGGCTTTGATGAATCTCTCTGATGCATATCCCAGTTCATCAATTTTCTAATTTTAGAGATTAGTATTCTGCTTTTCAATCCTAATATGCTCTTTGGTAACATTTTATTTGACATTCAGCTAAGGTGAGGTATAACTTTATTTACATTTTTCCTTTGTTTTGCTGTAGCTCGTCTAACAAATACAAATCAAATTTGAATTTGGTGTCTCTGTGTATTTAGTGACTAATACAATGGTTTCATTTTTATCACATGTTTTTTTTAGAGTTATCTGCTTTCTAATTACTTAAATCAGTAATCACATATATAACTAGTATTCTCTATTGCTAAAACTTAAATGTTTTAAAGGAAAGTGAATTGTATGACATGATTTTTTGCAACACTGCTTGTATTTAACCAATAAGAGTTTAGTAGTTAAAACTGCATAGAGAAAAATTGCTGCTCTTTATTACATAATTAATTCCATGCAGTAAATATGTATAGTGTGACCAGCCTTTATATGTTTATAAACTGTGTTCACGCAGTATTTGTTGAGCATATTTGGGAAGCCTTTTGTGTACATATCAAGGAATATTTACACTTTTTTAATAAGGCTCATATTTTGTTTTTATTGTTTATGGTCTTGGAGCTGAAGTAGTTTGTGCAAATACAATATATTTTTAACATATTTGAACCTGAAGGCAACTCAAGTCATTCCATTTGTAAAATATCCTCTCAGAAAAGGTGTAGATCCAAATAAGTTATTGAATATAGTATTAATTTCATCTTTACAAATGAGGGCTCTTTAACCTATTGAATAATTAAATATTTGTAATAAAGCAGTTAACTCGAGCAGTTTATTGCTGTGATTTGCAAAACTGCATTGAGCTGCTTTCCTTTCATTTCATTGATGGTGGAACAAACATTTCCTTAATAAGGCTAGAGCGCATTCTAATTTTGTTGCAAAAGCTTAGATAAGGATCAGGCCCCCTCTGAATCACTGCTTTGACCTATGACATGGAAAGTGCTGAAGCGCTTTGGCAAAAGAAGAGTTAGTCATTCATTATTATGCACAGGACTTTCCAGTTCTAAAGGGGCTCTGTGCTTTCTCTCACATAGACTTTGTTTGTTGGAAATGAGAACTGTATTTTGGCAGTAAAGGACAAGAACTGAAGCAACTCTGCAGGCAGACTCATTATGACATAATCCTTCATTAATCCTTATTCTCTATTAATAGATCATGACAGAAGTTTTGCTTGGGTTGACCATCTTCACCAGCAAGCTCTGAGAAAGCTTTAATACCGAAAGGTCCCCACTCAGCTCTTGGGGCTGTTTTATTTGTGATTTTAAGAAAATATGTATGCCTGCCTTTGACAAGTTAGTATATTAAGTGATTTCTCTCTCTTTCTCTCTGTTAGATGAGAGCCAAGATGTATACCTTACAAATGTGATATTTCTCTGAAAATGGGTTTCTTAAAATTGCTCATGTAGCAGATAAATACACTGCGAAAACTGGGTTTTGACCACAGAGATGATGCGGGACAAATACGGGGATCTGTGACTCCACCGAGGGTGGCAGGGAGGAATGAAAGGACTGAGGGGAGGCACCATAAGCGGCATGTGGAGTGAACACGGCAAAAAGTGACTGAGAAACGGGAAACCCGAGTTCTTCTGGCATAGAAAAATATCAGGAGAAAAAATTGGAATATAACTGTGGAGTTTCCTTTCTGCAAAAGGATAAAATTACTTTTTTATGGAAGTCAAGAGTAGTGCGATTCATAATTGTCAGATGCAGCAATATATGGAAGGTCTTTAGCCATTCTCAAGGCATCACAGAGAACAGTGATGAAGTGTAAATACACAAAAAAATTAAATAAATTTTGCTAAAAAAAAAATCAATGCAGAATGAAATGCTATTAAAATAATACCTGGGTTCACAGGAGAGAAGTCAAACTTGCTCTTTTAAAAGTGTCATCCCTGCTTCTTCTGGCCTGCCTTTTCACAGCAGCTTTTCAGTGTTTCTGGTGTGTTGTTGGCCAATAAGTTGTGCTTGGTTCTTGTTAGAGCTGGTTCATTTGCACTAAATGTAGCCTGTGCCACAATGTATAGTACTGCAAGATCAGTTTCCTCATCTGCTGAGATATTTTTTGTAAAGCTATTGATGACAGAGGAGGTTAGTGTGGTTTATTATATAAATCAGATTCTGTAATGAGTATTTATCTTCAAATTTAATCTGAATGTAAATCAAAATGTAATTTCTGAAACAACTGTCTGCATTCAACTTTTGACAGTTGTACTTAAGCATTTTTTCATTTAAACTGCAAATTTCTGTAATCTG
Organism: Crypturellus tataupa; assembly: GCA_034781795.1. Taxonomy (NCBI): domain Eukaryota; kingdom Metazoa; phylum Chordata; class Aves; order Tinamiformes; family Tinamidae; genus Crypturellus; species Crypturellus tataupa. The sequence continues at coordinate 9,229,265 of JAWLRI010000640.1, forward strand.
TAAGATTATTTGATGGGAGTGAACCAGAATGTTTCCATTGACTTCTATAAAACTGTACAGATTTACATCTACTGTAAACTTGATCTTTATATTTTTTTTAAATCAGATTATGCCTTTTTTATCTGTTTGGCATTATACATTCATTGTAATATCTGCAGGGTGACTCTGGAAAAATGGTGGAGTAAATTTCTGTGTTTTAGAAGCTGGAGGGAGAAGAGCTGCTTTTTAACACACTGTGTTTTGATTCTTTGAAGCACTCCGAGGATTAAGTGCCCGAAGAGACAGTTGGGAAAAACATGTCCATCTGAAAATGTAATATTATAAAAATAACATTTTATTTGCTCTTAGCAGGATAAGAATTTATGCCTGGAACTGTCCATATCTTATTCTTTTGTGTAGCTGCTTAGCACCCTGCCTTTTCAGTCTAGAAAGGTATGAAATATGAATAGATAGCATATTAACTTTTTCTATAGAAAAAAATCATGGTACAAATAAGGGAGAGAATGCAATGTGTTTTACAATTTATAATTCCTATTGCCATTTAATACTTCATGCAAACAAGAGCCTACACTTGCTACATTCTGTGAGAAAACACAAAGGTTTTTTTTGTTTTGTTTTTCCCTCTGCAAAGAATAACACTAATCCTTTCTGATTTTGGAGTCTGATTTAAACATAACATGACCTTTCATCTATGAGGGACAAGAGGAGAGGAAATGGGGGAAAATAGTTCAAAAATTCTAAATTAGTTATATTTTACTCTTGTTTTACACTTCTTTGAGAACCTGCACAATGCAGCTTGCTTCTGATTGGAGTTTGACTCCTCTTGCTACACTACAGACATGCACACATAAAACGTTGATAGCTTTGAAACTAGCTGTGGTTACATAAAGGCCTTTGAGTGTTCAAGTCCTGACTAAAGCTCACTGGTTCAAGCACATCTGTTTTTAATAGTTGCTTTCTGAAGAAGAGATTTATGATAGTAGGCAGCCCTTTAATCTAGCAGACAAAAGGCATAACAGGTTCCAATGGATGGAAGCTAGCACCAGGCAAATTCAGTCTAGAAATAAGGTACAAATGTTTAACACTGTGAGTAATTAACCATTAGTGCAACTTATCTAGCAACAGGTCAGAACATCTATTGTATTAAACTTGGAAATCAAACCACCCTCTATTGAAATACATAGTGACTGAAATGCAAGTTGCAGGTTTGAAGAAAATATGAAGTGAGCTCCATAGGTCTGTGTTATACCTGTTTTATTACTGACTTTAAAATCAGTAGTTGTATTTTTCTGAAGTACAATCATATAATTTAAAATTATATTACTGTATACAATTCAGGTGAAATCCCCTCTGATTGCTGAAGGTGCTGTGACAGACCAAGAGAGAAGTAATGATCATGTTTTATAATATTGAAAACAGGTGGCACCTTCCTGGCTTATGGCTGTTCTGAAGGAACACAAATTGCTGCTAATGTCAATTAACAGCATTGCTATATTGCCTTTCACATTTAACACTCTAATGTCCTCCTTTTGGCTTTGAAATTATGTTGTTGGAAAATGCTGGTCTTGGTTGTCTTGACTGCCCTGATCTCAGAAAATCAAAGGGTTCAGCGCACCAAATTAGCCATTTTCCTTATGTTTCACATCTTAGTATTCAACTTTTTCCTGGAAGGCTTGACACCATAGCAGATTCTAGGATATTGGATAGACCTCTGTGGACTATAGATGTAACATTTTCTCTTCAGATTATACAATTTTTTCAGATTTTTTTCAGTGGTGGGTATTGTGCATTGCAAGTGAATGAAGACTGACAGTCCTTTGGATTACTTTTCAGCGAAATGTGGAACAAGTGTTTTGTGCTGCTTGGCACTGAGAAGGCTCCACCTCTGCTCCCTTTTAGGAGTCTCACTTCAAGAAAGGAGTGGGTGAACTGGAGGGGCTCCAGAGCAGGAAAAAGAGGCCTAGAAAATATAGTGTGTTTAAGCTGAGGAAGGGAAGAATAAGGGCCTCATAATAAAGTAAATAATAGTCCATTGCCAAGAGAAGTTTGGGGATACAATAAGAAATAATGTACTCAAATTGCAACAGGAAAAATACTTGGTTAGAAACAAAGCTGAACTTTATAACAATTAGGATAGAAAGTCACTGAAATGATTTACTTGGGGATCTATGAAGTTACCATCATTACAAACCTTCGAAAGAGAGGCTAGAGAAACGTCCAGGAATGCCATAATTATAGATGATACTGCTTTTTGGGGGAATATGAGGCTGAAGAGCACAAGGTGAAGGGAGTGTGATGGTCAGAATAGAGCTTCAGGTTTCTGCCAGCCCATCTTCTCACTAAAAAAGCAAGAGTTTCCGAGTAACCTATAATATCCAGTGGATTCCATAATCTTTTCTTGACAATTCCATGACTTTTGTTACAGGTATAGTAGTTATGGGCACCACTGTATCCCTGACTGGTGTCTGGTATGTCACATAAGATGCCAACAAACACCAAAAGCACCAGTCTTTGTGTGATTCTGTTATTTCTAGTAGTAACAATAGAAAATGAGGAAGTCTGGCAGTACAAAAGAAAATAAGGAAGGCCATAAGACTGGGGGACCTGTCATTTGCATTGGAGTTGCTCAACTGTAAAAAGAATGATGCACTTCATACACTGAAGAACCTGAGGGAAACTATCCATTCCTTAGGGACTTGGTCCCAGCATCCAAAAAGAATGTGTATTAAACAAAAATTCAAGAAATGACCCATGAACATCATGGATATTTCAAATTATCTAAGAAAATGTAGCAATTCTATAGTTCAAGGCAAACCATCCTGAACTTGCCCACTTGTATGGACTGAAAGACTTGAAAAAAAATTTTATCTAGATCACTTGACTACAGGACCTGTCATTATCTCTCTTCAGAAAACTTATGTTTTACCTCAGGCAGTTATGGCTGTGAATTGAGTTGGGTGTCATAGGCTATCACCTTTTTACACTAATTACTGTTTATCCCTAATTGTAAACCCATGACTCCATCAATCTTAACAGAGTCTTCTGAAATGAGTCGGCTATGATAATACTCACTTTCTAGTATTAGGGCCAAGAGGAAGTGTCAGAATCGGAAAAGAAGGTCCTTTTGCAAGATTTGGAGAGAAAGAAGGGTGGCAATGTAGTTTGGATCTAGTAAAATAGAATTTGTTCATGCAGGAGCTGAAGTTCATGATCATATGCTGATCACCAGAAACATCATCTAGACCTCAAAATATCTATGTAAATATTACAGAGGTGGTACCTGGGGTTACAGTATCTCAAAATTTATGTCAGTTCAAAATCCTATGGATATTCATCCAAATTCCAGCAGAATTAGCAGCATAATTTGTGAAAAACAATGTTCAAATACCTCTGTAACTGTGACACAGTAGCTGCTTTTGCAGGTCAGAAATCATTTGCCATAATCTCTGCTTTGTTTTGTAATAATTTGAAAGTGAGGACCCAGAAACTAAAGGAGGATCATAAAGATCTTCCAGGTGAACTTTGAATTTGCACCCATGCTTGCACTGCTTTCCTCAGAACAAATATTAGACACCATCAGCCTGATTTCAATATTCATAGCTAATTAACCTGGGATAATGACCACTCACATAGTGTAGTGAGCCTAGGTGAAGCCATATACCGTATTGCAACACTTATCCCTGTAGTGATGATCTTCAAAATGTGCTGATCTTTTCACTGATGTCCCGTGAGGTCTCTGATTTCTTTTACTATCCGTAGCTGTAACTACACTGGTGGATACCTCATTGCTAGATGGGGTGGTGAAGGTGGATGACCTGAAGATCCTTGCCTGTATGATCTAACAGAAAAATATAAATGCAAAATAATGTCTGGTGATTTGCAAGGCCTCCTGGTGTAGCAGACCTGAGGCGAGCTGGTACACAGCGAGGGTGGTGCCTCTGTAGTCATGTTTGTGTAATTAATGGGGCAATAGGAGGTCTGTCTGTCCTGAGCAGTGTTTGTCTCTGGAGTATCAGGTACCACTTTCTTACTAAACATACCTCTTGCACAAACTTCCTATCCTTCAGAGCTATCAGGCAGAGAAATCAGACTTGCTTTTTCTAATTGTGAGTGGAAATCAAGGACTATGTTCTACAAAACATCATTTCGGATTGCAGTGACCCTTAAATGATTACTTCTGTAACTCAAAATAACATAAAAGACCAAGATCTCTTTCTTTTTTTAATTTATTTTTCCAAATGACACCTCAGCTGAGAATCCCAGCCACTTATTGACCTGTCTGTGCCTTTTGATTCTTGAAAACGACAGATAATACTTGGCAAATCTTATATTAGATGCTTCATCCTCCAAGGTAGTTTTGGCTCCCTGAGGTGCTGTGCGTTTCAGGCAGTCCTTTCTGAAATACTGTACTCACGCTGTGATATAACACACCATCTGTATGTAACTTTGTAATATTATATTCAGTAAGGGGATTCAGATAGACTAAATATTGCTTTGGAGTCGCTTATGGTATTAGATGCATACAGTTGGTCATGCAAATATGAAAGAAGTTTCTTACTATGTAGTAGCAAAAGTGTTTCAAGATATTGTGCCTGTAAAATTTCATAGCTTAAGCTCCTGAGCTTGGCATATCTGTAGCTTCATGACTGAAGGGAAACTGAGGCATGGTAGATGTAATCTGTGCTATTAATACCATCATAGAAAGTGTGAGCAGGGTGTTTGCTGAATTAATATTGCTGGGCACAGTGATCACTGCTTCGAGATAAAGAAATATGAAAGGGTAGATACGCAACCAAGAAAAAAGGAAAAAGAAAAAAAGTCCAGTTACTGTAAGAAGTTTGTGTTTAGCTTCACAAACCATAGGATTTCTATGTTATTTCATTTGATTTTATTTTGTGCATTCCTCTTTTGTCAGCTGTAGATGGCAGATCCTTATCATTTGTATTGAGGCAGTCTTCAGGAATGTCAGCCAGGGCCCAGGAGCGCAGCACACTTGGCTCTTTGTAAATACATTTGTTGATGCGACAGTCACTGCTGTTAATTGCCATGCAAAGCATCACTTTCTAAGTCTAATTCTTTCTTAATACATTTATACCGTTGCCTTTTTCACCTGGCTCTTCCCCTTGAAGCAAAACATAGAATTGTAACCATAAGAATAGAGATGATAACCCAAGTTATCATGCTATTTGCACACTATTTGTAAGCTAGTAGTCTATGTATGTGACTGGTCATCTGATCAGTGAGCCAGGTGTTAACAGTTGAGCAGCAGACAGGAGATTTTTGTACACAGCAAGGATTTTTTGGTACTACAAGGTGCAATTCTGAATCTTTAACTTCTGGGTTAGTTGAATAATCTTGAGTATGGATTATGGCAAATCTGGGTGTTCAAAGGAAAGTGAATAGAAATGGCATTTTTTTTCATGACTAGACATATTTTGTTTTGGTGCAAAACAAGCACAAATAAATAATAGCCAAGCAAAATAACAACAACTATATTATTTTTAGTTTTACTTTAAAGAGCTGTCACCAGTATTGAAACTTCTGGCAACCATGGGATGGATTTCAGATTCTAAAAAGAAATAAACAGCCGAAAAAAACAGAAGTAATTGGAAACATGTGATACCACGTCTTGTGCACAGATTTAATTAAGATCTCTACCTTCAAAAGATTTGCCAAGCAGTTTTTCTAAATCTCAGGCAAAATAGGTTGGTTAGTCCACATTTGGAGGCACACGCGTTGATTTTCATGGTACAGAGGGAATCCCTTTGTTCAGAACTATGTTACTTCGAACAATGATTTCATTAGGGTGAATATTTATGTAAATTTTGGATACGCTCTGTCTACTGGAAAAACTCTTCCCGAAAAAAATATGCAGCACATGAATAATGAGTTGTTTCTGTTTTCTTTCCCTCTGCCGTGTACTGTTCTTAGAGGTGTAAAGCTACACGTCTTATATTGCCTCCCCTTTTTCGCACACAGAATAGAAATTACAGCTAGAGCCTAGCTTGTTTTGCTTGTGGATCAATGCCAGAATTGCAGTTTTGAAGGTGTTTTAAAATGAAGACATCTGGCAGCTGGCGCCCTTGCAATTCATTTGCCAAGACAAGTTGTGTGCGGCTGGAATTCTCAATTGGAGGTCACGCACCAGGTAAAAGTCAGTCAGGTGGAGCTGCTGTGTGGGGAACCCGCTCGCTTGAGGAATTGTTGTCTCGGGGATGTGTGGGTGGGCTAAACTGTGATCTAGGTTTGTCTCATTTTTTCCTCTTTAAAACGTGGAGCTTGGAGCTGAAAAGAGGTCAGCGAAGCTGACAAGAAATCACAAGGCTACGACGTTTCACTGGAACCACCATCAATTAGTTTGAGCAGAAGGTGCCAAAAACAAAACAAAAAGCATGAATAACAGAATCCAGCGTAATGTTGGGCAAACACTCTGCTGTCAACTGAGCGGTCGCACAATTTTTCCTCTCATTTTTTTCATAAGAAATAGCCCAGAGGATTATTTGTACACAGCTTTCCACTGACAGTGAATTAGTAACAGTGTGTCATTGTGCATTCAGTTATTCAGTGACAGCCCTGAGACTAAGCTGTTTACATTAATTGATGTTTAATGGTATTAATGCAGTATATTTTACCATTATAAACTTTCCCTCTATCAATATGCATGCTTACTAAGATACTAATACTTTCTAAATCAAGACATCTACGCTCACAATGATTTTATGCATGTTTAGATGGAAAATGTGTGTATTCCTTTGATAGTGTGAGGAATCGTTCAGTTAACTACCGCAAAACTAAAAAGACGTGAGGCCTCAATCTTCTCTAATGTAAGCACATTTAAGTTCCCTTCACTTTAGTAGATATATTTATGATTTGCGTCCCTGTAAAAAGGAAGAAAATTGAGACTAGGATATGTCTCCTACAACCTGTAAAAGTCTGAATGTACCAGAATGTAGTCTGAATGCTCAGAGATTGAGCAGCGTTATTCATTTGGTAGGGTCAATACAGCCCCTTGTCCAGAGAGTGTCAGTGGTTTCTTCTGTGTTCTAAGTACTAAAAAGTACTTTTGTCATAATTTTTCTCAAAACTCTTCAGCAGAGGGACCAGGCATCCCTGCTATTCCCTACAGATCTTGCTTCTCAAGCCCAGCCTCTAAGCTCAGAAAAGATAACTTTATTGTTCCCTACGACCTTCCTGCACGTTTCAAACAAGGAGCAGGAGCAATAAAAGGGTGTCTGATAAGGATGTGAATGCAGACACATGAACTTCTCTGCTTTTAAGGGAGTTACTTGCTGCTGTTTGCTTGCTTTGCCGTATGGACTCTTATGGCTAAAACACTGGAGCAATCACTGGAGACAGAACCTCTTCCAAATCCCTGTAGAACATAATTTATGGCAACATCTATTGGTAAAAGCACCTCTCTATGCATTTTGTCATCAAGGGAGACTAAAATTTCATTAGTAAAACAACAAACACTAACATGCCAAAACTTTTTTTTCTTATGAATTTAAATTCAAGCTTTTTGTTTTTTTTTTTTTTTTTTTTTTTTTTTTTTTTCCTCATTAGATTGTAGGCTATATGTGGTCCAACACTTTGGATAACTAGACTTTACCACATTCCCTGTAGGTCTTCCCCTTATGTTTTTGTGTGGCTTTCAGGTCAGCGGTCATATAATCTCACTAAAGCCCTGAGCGTTGCAGTAATAGAAATCATTGGTAATTGCTAATATGAATTACTTTGAACCAAAGACTTTGACTGGTGTCAACACTAGGTATATAATAAAAGGTAAAGCTGTTTCATTTCTTCTTGAGAGGTACTACATAAATTGTGTAAATGTAACATAGTGTAAAATACTGGATAATTTTTTTTCTTCATATAAGAGGGAATGTAGAGTCTAAAGATGAAATATGAAACTGCTTTGAGATGAAGATCTAGAGAAAACGCTGATGATTTGTCACAACTGTTCATCACTGTGCTAAACCTGTTTTGTTTTCCTGCTCAAATTCCTGACAGATAATGGCAATCTGACATTCTTACTGTTTTCATTTTACTGTGAAAAAGATCTACAGATAACGGGCTGAAACCAAGTAGTGTCATTACGTCGCAAGCCTCTTAGTCTCTTAGGAATGATTTCTGAAGTAACATAAGCTGTTTCTTCTGCAGTCGTGAATATTTTGAAGTTACTCTTGCTTAATGTTGAATTCGATTGCTGGTTAAAAGGAACCCATGCTATAGGTCTGCTATATAACTATCTCCAGGGAAATGCAATAGCATAATTGGTCCCTACTGACCAGCAAAGGAGAATTATAATTACGTGCAGCGTCTTCAAAGTAATGCTTCTAAGGAAATAGTCAGATTTGATTTTAAATAGAGGACTTGGTTAGTCCTCCTTGGGCTTTTATGTGGCTCTAATAACAATAAGTGTCTGTCTTTCAACTTCTATGTAGAGTATGCAACCCTTATGCTCAAGTATAGCAAGACATCCATGCCTTTTGACTCCTAGATTTCACTATTACAGTGTTTTGTATTTTATTTTGGGGCTCAGCACTGTTGCAGTAGGAGATACTTTAGATCTTAGAGAACTTTACAGCAGCACTCCAAAGGACTTCGGCTTTAGCTGCATGAGCCTAACATTTGCTTTTGTCTAAATATAATTTAGATACTTGATCTACTGGCGTCCCAAGTGTGTAATAGCCGTGTGTCTCTTCATTAATTATCATGGGAGCTGCGATTCCTGAAGCTGCTTTGCTTGTAGATCTTGGTTCTGCATGATATCAGCATGAAAACTCCCTGGGTACCAGCAGACCCACAGTTTAACCTCCCACAGTATCTTTACAAGCCTTGTGTAGCGCAGCTTCGACTTGGAAGTGGTGTATTTGTAAGGAGTGATTTGTGTTTATTATTTCTGAAGCTCTAGGAATGAGGATGTTGCCCCCATGTCTATTTTGATTATGGAAAGAAGTTAGCTGTAAATTCTGTTTTTATTGTAGCTTATTTTTTTGGCACAATGATGTATTTGACTTGGTTGCTTTTGTCAATTTAAATGCCCCCTGCTGCTAAGGCAATGGCGTGTGCTTTAAAAATGGTATTATAAATATGTTAAAGGTTACAAATTTCAGTCTTTTAAGAATATAAACAGATATTTAGAAATAAGAAATAATACTTTATCAGAGTAATATCATTTTTCTAGGCCAAAAAAGATCTAAAACTGAAAGTAAACTAAGAAAGAAGTACAACCGCACAACTATTGGGGAAAGATTTTCATGGCTGTATTTGAACAACAATATAGAATAGAAGAATTTTTAACTGCGTGAGGAAGCTTTAGAAGAAGCTAAAGCAACATTGATGTAAATGAGACTCAGACTACAGATGAATAATACAGATCTTTCAGAGACTTTTTCTGCTCTTACGTTTTAATTGATTCACTCTGATTATCTGTAAACTAGTTGATTTGTTTGTTTTTCTTTCGGCAAGGCAAAAACTGTACTTTTTTGAGTAGAAATCTTCTATTTGAATGAGAATTAAAAATTGCAGGAGTTACAGAATTGGTAGGTAACAGATTTTCATACAGAAATCTTTCAGTCATGGAATCTATTCTGTGTTTAATTATTTGGATGCTGTCATATGGATCAAAAAATATTTGGCAATCAAAAAGATTACAAATAAATATAATCCTAAGGAAGCAGGATCTTAGATACTAAAGACTATTTGAACAAGATCTTACTTGTGTAAAGACCTGAAGGAGAACTAGTTTGGCTACTTTGGAAGGTGATGTAAAATTAAGTGTTGTGAAAAAACATTAAAAACTATATCTATAATGAACTAGTAAGAATGCAAATGGCAGATATGCTATAGATGTAAATAAAACTAGATAAAAATAAATTTGTGCTAGAAAATTTGTGATAGTATTTTGAGAAAGATGTGATTGATAGTGTATTGAGAAAGATGATTTATTAATGAATGTTTATTGGGAGACAAAACTTTCAAAATTAAACTAACAAAATTTATGCATGAATTGCCAAGAAACAATGGTCAGCAATAATTTTTAGTCAATGCAGTGCAGCGATCACATACAGCAGTCATGGCAAGGAAGCCCCTTGATGTAGCATGAATAATGCTAAAACTACAGAAAATATGTAAAGAAGTAACCCAGCATTTCACAGGGGAGTAGTCCTGATAGTCCAAAAAGTATTTCCTGTGATCAACTTGCACATGTCTGAATGCATATATATTTATTTTAGTTACTTGTTCAATGCAGTGGGCAGTTTGTTTACTGAATATATGAGGCGTGATGTGGGTCTGCTGATTTTAGCATGACTATATCTAGCATAAAATAATAGAGATTTTGACTGCTTAGCATCTGAGGAACCACTGTGTGGGATTGAAAAAAAAGCAGTACATGTGACAAAAGGTTTCTGGTAGGGCCAGTTCTGTTCCAATCATTCTCATGCGTGTAAAAATCCTAACTTTGTAACTAGCTCTTTGTTTCTGAACGTATGAATTTCAAACATTCAATTTCTTACTATTTTAATTGTTCATATTTACATTCTTTCCTGCAGTTATATTCAAGAAGAAGCTTGTATGTACATTATATGCACAATGGAAGGTATAAAATAGAATTAATGTTGAATGATACTTTGGTAGGGGTGAAGTAAGAAGGTTTTTTCATTATGAGTTATTTTAATTGGCAGCAGGCAAATGCAAATGATATAGTGAAACAGAAGGGAGTGAAGTTTGGACTTGGGTGAAGTGAGATAAAAGGAGCTCTCTGATATGGTTGTCCTCTTTCAGAGAGGAAGGGGGAGCATTTCACATGTGCGACTGGCCCCTACATGCCATGGCATAAGTGACAGCCATAAAGTATGGACCGCCTGCTTGGCAGAAATCAGACACAGACTGACAGCATCCTTCAGAGAAGGGAATCCATGGAAGATGCAGACTCTTGGGTGTATAAGAGCTAAAGATTCTTTGAAACTGGAATTATGTGGTTTGACGAAATAGTTATCATAGACTCATTAAGGTTGGAAGTGACCTGCACACAGAGGGTTACCTAGAGTATGTTATATGTTTATTTTCTTTTTCATAAATAGAGAATATGCTATAGAAAGCATAAAAAAATTCCATAATCTCCTCCATAATCTATTACTGTTCTATGCAGTATCATTTCAATTCCTTCAGTAGCTTGGTTGTTTCTTAAGAGACTTCACTGATGTTGATACTGTCCAAGTATTTATATCTTAACTTCTTTGGGAATGACAACTTGTCATCTTATGAACCATTGCAGTGAATTTCATAGTTTGCCTCCATTTCCCACTCCCAGTGAGTTCAGCAAAAGCTGAGGAAGACCAGCTGTATTCCTAGCCTGAGCCTCTGAGAACCTTCAGCTTACTAGTGAATCTGAGAAGCTTGGCAATTCAGAGCAACTTTTACTTTCAAAGTCTTAATCTTATATAAAAGAGTTTTTAAAATGTGTACGTACGGGTATAAGATGGCTCTATGTGGTTAATACATATAACTTATTAGCAGAACTAATTTGAAAATTTTCACCATCAGTATTGGAAAGTTTGGATAACTGTATACTCTGTGGTGTCTTTACTACAGAAATTTTCTGCCGCGAGCTGCTATGCTCAAGTATGCATTTCTTTTATGAATGAAGGTCTTTTGTGCATCAAGATTAAAATCCTGTGCCTCTGCTATGAAGGGAAAAAAAATCTCTTTGAGAGTGTGCAGTTCATGTAAACCATTTCTTTAAAAACAGAGCCCTTAAATAGCTCCAAGTACCTTTCTGTGTATGACACATAAATGTCCACTAATTGCATGAAGGGAGAACCGAGATTCCAATAGCAAATTCTGTAAAAAGTAGATATACAAAGAAAAGTGGAAGCATCTGTTTAATATATACGACATTAGAATTTAATTTTACCTCTGTGATGCTTTTGTATAGCTGCAGTGTTACAGAGGAGCACATAAGCATAGTAGTGCAGTGTCAGCAGGTGCATGCCACCAAATTACTGCTTTTAATTTGCATATTCATCTGCTAAGAAGCATGTCATTATCATATCAAAGGGATACTAAGCAACATCTAGCTTCGAGAGATGTGGCATAGTTTCAATACGAGCAATTAATGCAAGATGAGGACTCTCTTTTTGTCATGTCTCCTAGGGCTAGCTGTAATCGGGCTTATTATTGGATACCAATAAGACTGAGGTACCAGTTGGCAGAGAATGAGAGAAGTACAGAAAAACAGAGCTGTATGAGGCATCTTAACTATACACTTGATAGCAAATGAATTCTCTGGTCACTTTTTAAAAACAAAGGCTCCTACTATCTGCCAAATAAGTCTGATCAAAGATGAAAATTAAATGCAGCATGTCTTTAAAGGGCAACTAACAAGAAAAAGTTAAATCGAAATAGGGTATGTTTTGCATGAAGTGAATATATAAAACTGACTACTGACATGGGGAGTCAGAAATGTGTAGATGGACTTAGGAGTAGAAATATCCAGAAGCTGGTAGGTAAGATGAAGAATTGGGAAACATCAGCAAATGGTGTTGAAAGGATTCAGTTCACTGTCCTGATGAATGAATAGTTTTGACTGTTAAGGGCTAGCCTACTTCTTCCAAGGAAAAACAAATAAATACAAATTCTTGTTATTGTATGTTCTTAAAGAAAGGGAGCTTTAGATTAGTCATCTTTTATCTCCAAGCTACCCATTGCAGTGGGTCCTTGCTCTGGGAGACAAAGGCACTAGATACAAAGCCTGTTCAGCAAGGATGGCAGTTCTAGCGTTTCCACTTGGCGCACGGCGTTGTGCTTCATCAGCTTGCACAAGGATGGCATGAAAGTAGTTGGTGTCTTAACAGCTGAACAAGGAAATACTCCAACACAGTGTCCTCTGGGTGAAGATCCACATTCTTTGGAGAATTGTTGAGAAAATATGCCAGAAAAAAGTAGATGTCTTATAGGAATGAAAAGATCTACTCAAGGGTGTCCTGCATCTCGAAGGCCTGCCCTGTTCAGTGTGCCCTGTCCAGTGTGTGGGGTGAAGTTAGAGGAACACAACAAGTGTACAGGGATTCCTGCCACTGTTCCATCCGCGCTTCCACCATTCTGCGGCGGTTTCCTAAGCCCCAGGTGACATCTTGTTCAATAGCTCTTGGTGAACCCGGGGGAGCATTTTTGACCTAGTAAAGGTGATTAGAACTAAAATGCAAATGATGGAAGGTTACTCATAAAGTTCTAGTTTCAGAGGGACAGCCTGGACTTAAGCTGTGTGATAATGTGTCTGGTTTTGCTCAAGGAATATTTTTGTCGTCATTTAGATGAAGTCAGTGCTAGTTTCCAGACCTGAGAATCTGACTAGTAATGCAGAGATTTAATTTTACGTGTGTACCAAGACATCAGAACTGTAGTGGCCAGCCTCACTTTTTCAGGGAGACTTTCCTTCTTTCTGTAATTGTGCTGTCTATGTATTCAATACGTAATAGTTGTATAGAAAGTTCAGTTTCACACATTTTACTACTTTTTTTCCATGCTTGTCACTGAGCTAGATAAATTTGGATCGATTGTTTCCAATAATTTCTGGGTTTTTACCCTCTTAGGCTGGACTCATAGCAATAACTGCCCCCAGTCTCATGGGGATAATCAGCTGCTAGCGGCAGTTAGTGATGATATTGTGGGGGTAAGAAAACAGTAAGGTTTAAATACCATGATTAGAATAGAATATTAGTAGTTGTCTTTCATGACTTATTCAACTATATATTGGTGCAATGGTGTGTGCTTATGTCAGCAACATGAATTTAGCTAAATAAAAAGATGTTTTACCTGCAGGTACGGTGACTTGTGTGGTCTTTTCTTCACAACCTCCCTTGTATTTCATAGCAGGGGCTTATAGGATACATTTCAGATACAATACATTTTAGAAAATATATTAGTGCACCTAGTAAAATTTTTAGGCCTTAAAGTCTCACTAGAACTTTTGCACAACTAATTTTCATACTAGTGTTTCCTTTTTGAACATTTGGAACTGGCTATTTACCACGTTTTGTGTCTGTGGTGTGCATACATAGCAATGGTTTTCACGTTATGACTTACATGTGGTTGACTGTAGGATATGAAAGGAATTTAAACTTGTATTTACAGCTTCTACAAGATCTTGTATACGTCAATGTATTATAATGATTTCAACAGAGAGATTAAACTCTCATAGACAACTACTCTCATAGGCTACTCTAGAGCAGAAGTATGTAAAACAATTCCAGTGAATTTTTTTTACCATTAGGTCAGGGAAGAAAACCAGAAACTAATGTTCAGGTTTTTTGAAATAAGCATCATAAAGATTCAGCCTGAAATGACGAAGGAAAAGAAAATCCAGAGTCAGATTTGTGGTCTCTGCTTCACTAGAGTTCACTAGGAACTTTCTCTGTGCAAAGAAAACTCTGGGGGGTCTCTGGAGAAAACAAATCAAATGAACCCTCAAATTTTCCAAATGATATTATCCTACACTAGTTCCTCCAGGAGATAGTTAACTTCCAGTAGAGTCAAAACCTTTGAAAATTCACTAAATATTTGGAAGTTGACATTGTGATGGATTGATATTAAAAAAAAAAAAAAAAAAAAATTCTTCATTCTGAAGAAGTGTAAGATAGACTTGAACTGATTCCATTATGATGAGAAAGCTTTTTAAAATGAAGAATTAGTGTTACGCTCAGGAAGATATACGGGATCATCATTGAGGGTTGAATTTTTCTTAAGCTCTTACAGATTTAAATCATGTTCTGTAGTCTTAATCTAGTTGTTTTAATTCTATCCCAAAAAATTGAATTGGAAGAAAGTTGTGTAAACAGCAGAACCACAAAACTGGGCTTTGTTGTTATAAAACCTGTTCAGCCACATTTGTAATTTTAGAGTTGCTCTACCTTTACTGACAAAATCAATACATAAATTAGTCAACTGTAACTGATATCTTGTCTTCAGGAGCTGATTCAAGAGCAGACTGCACCTTTTGAGAATTTATTCTTTTCTGGTGCACTAAAGAAAATGGATGTTAAAGTGTTTAGAAAAGGACATTTTTGAGACCAATGCTTTTATTTTTGGGGGGGATTGACCTATTTTAAAAGCCATTTGTAGTAAATCTTTATAATGTAAAATGTGATGGTGAAGAATGAAAATGTTAAAGGTTTTCATCAATGCATTACAACATATAATTTGTAATTCTTATAATTTGACATTTTTGTCTATAATGCTAAGCTTTTCTTTATAGCACAGGTGAAAAGTAAGTCTTTGTACTCATAAATACTCCAAATATAAGCCACGTTTATGTATTTACAGTTAATATCACTTTTCATATCATTGTTTTACTGTAATATAAAAATATTTAAGTTACTTTAGATAAAATATATATATATTAATTATTTGATGTGTTGGTTTGCTGTTTATGTCATTTCTAAATACCACTGTTTTAAACAATATTGCACAAGAGTTTCATTTCCAGAATTAAATAACCCCTGTAGAGTGTTAATAGGTCACACCTCTAGTAGCTTTTATTTTTTTCTCCAAGGATGAAGATATGTCGTAAAATACCCATCTAATTTTAGCATAGCTAGTTTGTACTGAAACCTAAGCAAAGTTCTGAAGTATGCTAAAGGCAGCCAGCTGTAGTGCAGGCTTTATCATGGTGTCATCCTGTTTACTGAGGAAGAGGAGTAACATTATGAAATGCATCCATGAATTGTAACAGATTATTTGTGCACATTTTTTGCATGTAGACTACGACAGAAGGATTAAATTGAAGCGGCTAAGCTCATTTTTCCGGTGACATTTTAGACTTGGGGGTTGAAAGGAGAGAGTCCTGACTTAACAGGCCAGTGCCCTATCAGCTGCAGTAACCTGTGAGGATATATAGCAAAATTTAAGCTCACTCAGTTACTCAAGCGAATGCTCACTGGGTAAGGAGAGTTTTCCTTATGCAGACTGATCGGTGTAACTAGATTTCTGTAACGGGGTCTTGTTCTTTAGACCGACGGTTGACTAGAGCCAGCCGTGCTTATGTGTGGCGCTCTGCTCTCTTTCGGTCCGGTCCTCCTGGCAGCGAGTACCCTGAACTCCCTTTTATTATTTCAGTGGGAGCTGGAGGACCTCACAGGAGGGTGCTTGATGTCTTGCAGGATCAGATGCTGATAATTGAATCAGGCAAGCCAGTAGGACAAGAAAACTGTTTCCTTCTGATTTTTGTTCTGATGAAGTCAGAGAGACTTTCCCAGCAATTGCCTCAGGGCCTGGTCCTACAATACTGATTATCCTCAGTTTCCATTTGCTTCATTAGGAACTGAGGATTCTCAGCCTGCTATTGAATTAGACTTTTTATTGTACCTTTTTTTTTTTTTTTTTTTTTAACAATCAGTAAAACTGGTGTTTTTCTCTAAATCTATCTGAAGCAAGGATTGTTAGTTGGAGAGATAACAGATCATCTTCATATCATGGGAAGTGAACAAAAATGACACTACAGAATATGTAGTGTTAGGTATTGCTATTCATGGATAAAATTTACACTCATTTAAAAAGATGCAGAATTTAAGCAAATTAAAGCCCCCATTTTTTTCAGATTTATTGGGAATAGATGGTAAATACTTTGAAATAATAATTTGCTGGTTAAAATGAAAAAGTTGAGGTAAGACTGAATCAAATCATATAATTATGAACATGATCTTTTTAATACAAATAGATTTACTATAAATAGACTGTGGCTATATTGTCAAGTAATACGCTTGGTTATGCTAGACTAACAATGTTTCAGCTATGTATTAATCCACATTGTTTTAATGTCAGTAAGTGTGCTAATCGGCTCAACTATAGCTTGTGGGCATAATACAATGCCTGACTATGTAAAGTACATTTTAACTTACCAGTTTTCATTTAATGTTTGCATTTTTATCCTCTATATAAGACATATCAATGCCTCAATAACTTTTGTTTCCTGTAGCATATTATCTCTACTAATTCTTCATAGTGGAAACATCTGATTTTTTTTTCAGTATCAAATATTTCTGCATAGTCTTTGATGTATGAACTTTTCAGTTAACAACTGAGAACTTGATGATGATGAAGAGTTTCATACTTTCAATCTTTTCCCCCATTGTCTTCTCCCTATAACCAAAACTCAGCTAGCGAGAGGTATATATTATTTATACTTTACCATGTAGATCTCCTTTCTGCAGGAATTAACATCTACCCTCCAGTTGTGTTCAACTTTCAGACAAAACTTAAAGCCTTTCTGGAATATGAGATGTGCTTGATTCCAAGAGGAAATGCCATCATTACAAGTCATTCGTGGTGAATGCTCAGAAACATTTAATCCTTCATCAGCTGCTCAAATATTTATTCTTCTAGCACACTGATGACTCTATTCAGTTTGAAGGTGTATTGAAGCTCCAAGTTCAAGTGATTTAGACAAGATTGTATATTTGATCCATGGCATAACTAGTGTTAGGTCCTGCAAGTTCCTGATCTTACTGTTAGACCCTCATAGTACTAGAGAAAAAAGGATGACTAACCAAACCAACATGGAATACTTGCAGTCCTCCAGCTGAAAGAGCTGCATATAATTTAATACTGTCCATTTTGAGTCACTACTGAATGTAATACGACAAGATCTCTTCTCCTTGCTTACACCATGGATGCTAGTCCGTGTTGACACAGGTATTAATTTGTCTGCTGGCACCAGGTGTGGCAAATACTTAAAAGAAAAGGCAGTTTCAGGCTGAAAGCATATTGGTATGCTGCTTCTAGTGGAACTGAGCCTGCCAGTTTCCTGCTATAAATTGGAGAGTGTTCTTCTAAGGGCTTTTCTTCTGAAAATGTGGCAATGTGAATGGACGGATTCAACACAAGAAAGAATAATAAAGATAAGATTCTCTTGTATGACAATTCATCTGCTGAAAATTGCAAGATTGGAAGGAGTAAATGATAGCTATCATATTCTAGGTGAATGGGGAAATTATTTAGGTATTTATGTTTTGAGCCAAAGAAAACTAATCAACTTTCCCAGGACTAGTTCCCTTCATTTCTCCCTCTCCAAAATCCAAAACAATGCCATGAAAATTGAGGTAAAGAGACAAAATAAGATACTCTGCATAGAGAAATTACTCACTGGCCCAAGTCTCATGTCAACAGTGGGTGAATGGATATCAGCTGAGGTTCTTCTAAGTGATCCAATAGAATAAATTGATGGTGCAGTCCTCATCTTTCAGCAACTCAGTCTGCCTGAAGTGACTTAGCATTAAGATATCCCCAGATAACTTAGAGACCATATTATCTCCTGTATTATTCAAAGTTTTGTGATTAACTGTGAAGTCAGAATATCTATAATCCTTCCTCTCTATCACTTTTCTTTATGAAAGTGTGATCTGACTGCAGTAGATAATGCCTGTCAGGTTTTTCATGCTGTTGTAGTGTGAGGATGCTTACATTTTCTTTGTGCAAAAGACCCGCTCTTTCATTCATGTCCAGGCTGTTCTCCCTCCTTATTTACAAAATTGCCCATTCCCACAGACCAAATCAAACAAAGTCTTGCAAATGTTCTCCTTGTAATTGTAACAGTGGCTTCAAGATATAAAACAGAAATCCGGAATTTCTGAACGTCATGGAGTCAATTGGATGCATCCACTAATTGGAAGGATCCACTAATATTATAGTGATTAGAGACAGTTTAAGATCCAAAGAGAGGTAAAGTCTTAAAAGTAACAGGAGGTGGGAGGAAAAAACAAAGAAGCTTCATATTGTAAACAAACAGCAACAAGAAAGTTTAAAATGTTTGCCATCATCTCTAGGCAGCCATACAATTTTCTTCAGTCCTCATTTCACCTTTTCCAGCTTTCTGAGTCTGAAAACTGGAAAAAAACTCTTTAGACTTGAGATTTATGTTCACAGGAGATGCTGAAAATACAAATAAAATGTTATAAAATTGATTGGTACTGGTCTAATGTGTAGCATTAAACATCAAAAGATACCAGCCATGTGGTGCGTCACCAACATACTACCACACCTTTGAAATGCTGCCCATATTAGTACGTAGCTTCTCTGTCACTACCTTAAAATAAAACTTCTTGAAATAGTTGAGCAACTATCATTATTAGGCTTAGAAAGAGAAAAATACCATTGGAAAGTTTCTTACAAAATTAATAGTTATATAATGTTACCTGCTAATGATTAGAAGAACTAGATTTTCAAAAACACCTTCCAGTCAACAGAGAATCACATCATCATAAGCAATTCCCTTTTCTGGGGTCTTCATAACTTTTGAAAAGACATACTGAATCTTTCTAAGCACACGACAGCAATGCCATTATTCATTGTGTAATACTGCTTCTGTACTTGGTGTTCCTGTGGTTTTATATGGCTCTTCAGTACTGAAGCTAACATCTTTATTCCCATTCTTGGCTTTGAAATCCAAGATGAATCCAAATGATAGTACTTGTGGTTCCTGTCTGTTTGAGTTGGAATTATTGTTGAGATTACTGAAAGGAGATGCACGCGTTCATTCTCCTGCATTATGAGTAATAGACCTGGAAATGAACAGAACCGATGTTAGTTTCACATATTCCTATTAGTGGAATTAAATTAGTGCTTTGGAATCATTTGCTAGTACCATTTTTTTTTTAACATGTACTAGTGAAGCTTTCTGTTTTCTTTCATAATGTAGTATTAACAGGCAGAGATATAAGATGCTGATGGGCTGCTTAGCCTTTTAGCAAGACCATTTCTTGCAGTATGAAGGGTTTTGTTTCTAATTTATTTAGTTGTTTTCTCTGAAAACCTCTTGATAATTACTGGGACGGGGATCCCATGCAAAATCTACAACGTTGATGTAGGAAACAGTGGGAACAAAATTGGTAGCTTTCAGCATCCTACAAACATATGGACAAGGCACACAGTGTATGTATATGGATGAGCAGATTCAGAAGCCTCTAGCACCCAAGGATCGGAGTTCATTTTCGTTCCCTGTGGATCAGGAGTAAAAATCTGCAGTCCATCTGCCAGCAAACAAATGCATTTCTTACTGTGTGCTGACATGCCATTTCTCTTATAATCGGGTCCTTAATAGCATGCATTTGTAAATCAAAACTACAGTAAATATATCAACTGTACAATACTTTCCATGTCTAAATAAACAGGGTTTTTTTCACTTCACTTTTATCTTCAGGATGTCAAGCAAGAGATTAGAAGGCAATTTTCAAACTGAAGCAGGGGGAGGGGAACCGTGATGTTATTCTGTAGAACTTATTTGATTGCTCTTCATAGTCTTTTCATTACAATTGGCATTTAGAAACTCAACCACACATGCCGCTCCACACCTTTCTACATGATACTGTTTCTTCCTGTTCTCCTTATCTGTAACTGTGATGATGCACAGCTTTCTCCTATTTCTTTCTTGTGGGTTTGTGCAGTTTCTTGATGTTTGTGACAGGCCACGATAGGGGAAGCTTTTATCACTGTGGGGTTTGGAGGCCTCAGTAAATTGAAAATTGCAAATGAAATCCACTGGGCTTGAATTCATCAGCTATTATGTCAGATGACCTTTGGCAGCTGCTGATAAAAATGAGAGAATGTTAGCTCTGATCCAATTTTCAGCACTAACCATTCCTTTTCAAATCCATTCACAGTCAGGCAGCAGACACATGGGAAGTGAAAATGATAGGGTTTCAAGAGAGCTGCATTGTGTTGCAGATTAAGATTTTCTCCCCCTATTTCTAGAGGTCGGCCCCCAGGCCCCTGTCTGGTATCTACCTATTGTCCAATCAGTTTCAATATCTGCTTCAGAGGACATGTTAGCCATCCTTACAGATAAGTGCTTACAGGAGAAAATGTTGGACTTAATAGTTTTGCTTAGGAGGCATCAAGGGTCACGGTGTACCAATATTGACTGGCACATGTTAGTTTAATCTGACATTCTTAGGAATGTGACACTAGATTCTTTCAGAGTTGTTGATCTCTCTGAGATTTTTGTTCCCAGGTCTAGGTTTTATAAATTTTATTTTCCTGTAACTGTTTATATTCATGAGCCACTGGTAGTTGTGTTTAAAAAGAAAAAAAATCTGCTGTGGCAGGCCCAGGTGGTCCTTACCTTATATCAAGGTCTCACGGGTTGCATAAATTATGGGTTGCGTGTTGGTCCAAGGCTCGTTCTTGTTAGAACTGGTGAGAAACAGCTATGTTTGTCTGGACTTTTAAAGTATGAAGAGTAGGAAATTAAACACTTAAAAAAAAAAAAAAAAAAAGACTTTCCAGCCCAAAATAACTTAGCCAATATTATTTTTTAAATGAAGAGATTTGCATGGTGTTTTTGCCTTGAAAGATCTTGGAATATGAGCAGCCTGTCTCTCTTTGACTTCCTGAAGTACAAGTGCACTTGCCACCTTCCAAAGTTGCTCACCAGCTTGCAGGTCTGAACCCTCACTCAGAAACATGAGTTAAGCCAACATAATGTTAATGTGTACGTCCAGGTTCCCATCTGCCTTTTCCTAAGTAGTTTAGTTAGAAAAAGAGATTCTGAACTGTGTTAACTTGGAAAAATAAAGTATGTCATTATAATTTCCAACTTGTATAATAGTACCTTCTAAATAGCACCTTCTGGTGCCTAGCTCTTCAGTTTTTGTAGAGGCATAACTCCCATTGAATTCTGTTTTTAGAAGGGAGTAATGATATGTAGATTGGACTTGTTTGGACAAGAATTCAGAAATCAGGTTCCTTGACTGATCACATTGTCATTCTTCAAAACATTGCTATTAGGCCTTTACGGGAAAACATATTCTTAATACTCGTGCCAAAATGTTTCAAAAGCACAATGCCATCTTAAAATTACATACATTTTATACTTAACGTTTTTGCTGATTCCTCTTGTGGAACGTGAATAAATTTAGAGTTGGTTGGTTGACTTAAAAAAAATAAACAGGTTATGCTTCATTTATTTGAGATAGGAATAAAACAGTCTTAAGAAACGTGATACTAATATTGCTAAAAGCTAAGACGCTATTTTTTTAAATAACTCAGATTGTGCTAATTGTTCTAAAGTTATTAAATAACGGGAAAAAAAGTACTCTGGTGGTGACCTGAATATTGAAGAAAGAACCCCACTGTTTTATAGGTTGAACGTGGAGTATTCGTGTGCATTAATTGAATGTCTTCCATGGCATTAACTCTGATATTAAAGTTACTAAAATGTCATAAGGGCTTTACGGATACTAAAATCACATAATCATAGTTGTTACTATTGTTATCATCACTGTTATCATTAGATCTGTACATATCTGAATCTTTAGGAAACTGATAGCAACTCAAAACTGTCCTGTGTCTGTCTCCAGAAATACCAGAAAAACAAAGTTCTGTGTCAGGTTTCTTCTCCCCGGTTTTGAGCTTCTGGCCTTTGCAGTGGAATCATCGAACCTTTGTTCAATGCTCTGATTTTCCTATCAGAAATCATGGGAAAATCAGAAATCAATTTCTGATTTTTCCCATCAGAAATAAAGAATTTTCATGAAATTCCAGTAAGGCCAAATCACCTATCTCTTACCATTTTCAGTAAATAAATATTTGACATTGATGCAGAATTTATTAGAATATAATCTATTAAAAATCCTATAATTTATTATAGGTCTTGTAAGTCCTATTATAATAGGGCTTATATATTAGGATTTATAAGTTCTATTGTAAGCCTTGTAATCTATTAAAATAAAAGGCCCCTTCTCAAGGCAGCAGATAAAACTGTCTGGAAACCTGGTATGAAAGACTGTGTGCCAGAAGGCAGAAAGATGAGACTGGTTGGTCTGGAAAGGACTTTAATTTCACTAGTGTTCATAGGCTTTCTATTAAGCTTTACAGGACAGTTTAATGTATTTACAGTTCTACCATATACAAAAATCTTCTGTATTCATTTGGATTCCTGCATTTCCACTACCTTGGAGAGAACACAATCTTCTTTCAAATTTTTACAGCTTTTATTCTGATGGATTTCATACAATTTAAAGGAACTTTCTCCTTTTGGACTGAGAAATGGTTTGTTTAAAAGCTGGCGTTAGTGATTATGGCATCCTTAAAACAGTTTCTGCAAAACTGAAGATTCATGTCAGGTAAGCGTCAATCCAAAGTGTGGCTGTGATCTACCATATTGCTGAGTCCCTGGAGTGACACAACAAATACATTTCTCTCTCAATAAGCAACGTAAGCCATGCAGAAACTCGGTTACCCGCGGGACATCCAGCAGCTCCGTGTCTAACGCCTCTGAGTCCAAGGAGCGCCGGCCTGGCCGTAGGGTTGGCTTCTCACAGCCTTTGCTCAACCTCCTTGAGCACCTGTGCAGCTGGTGGGGCCCGTTTTTAGCTTTGTGCTTGCAAAGATTTTTTGGGTCTGAATGCTAAAAAATGATATCCATCCAATGTCTCAATTTGTTTAACCTCCCACGTTTTAAGCATGTGTAATGATTTCTAACAATATTTAGTAATTAGCTCAGTTTAATTAGTAATTATAATCCAAAGAACAGTATTTGGAACTGCAGTTTGTTGACTTCTTTGGTGCATATCCCTGTTATTGGTGGGATTATATGATAAAGCTTTGAGGAATCCTTGGTCAAAATGAAAGCTAAGTTTCCACTGCTAGACCCTCAAGAAATGCTTGAGAAGAGAGGACCTTTGTCCTGTCTACCTTTCAGTTTAATTAAACAGAGAAAATCAGTGAGGATGGTGGAGAGGATAAAATGCCCAGGGAGGCAGAGTAAATCGCTGGCAGGAGAGAATCCTGGTCCTGTACTTTGTTCAGTGGACCATCCTGGAAGCTGTAGGGGTTTGCAAGGGTAACTTGTACTAATTGTGGACTTTTTGTAATCTGTTTACATGTAGGAATCACGCCACCTTTTCTTTACATTTCTGCAAATGTGATTGCTGTTATACTGAACTTAAAAGAATCATACTTTTTAAAAGAAAACCTGTACTTTTGCCTGATGTGTTTTCCTAACTCTTTAAAGGACCTTTCTGATTTGCAAGTTTGATTCTGTCTTGTGTGTGTTTGTCATCTAAATGTAAATATCAACTGTATGTCAAATAAGTACTATTTGGATTTTTTTTCAGCTTCTGTTGATTCATGCATTGCTTTTGATAAAAATATTGTTGTGTTCTAAAATGAGTAACATAATATTTGGTATGGTTAAGTTTTTCAAGTGTTAGTCGCTCTCACAGATGACTTTCCCATGGTGTCCAACATGACTCACTTCTGGAAAACTCATCTTATTAACAATGATTTTCTCATCGCAGTATTGAAAACTTAAGGAATGTTGTGGGAAAAAAAAATGACAAGGAATAAATGAAGTATCTTCATCTGAGACTTATCATATAGAGATCTGCTTAGGAGAAGCCCGCTAGATGCATGGATGAAAATCCAGAGTAACTCCCCTGAAGTCAGAGGCGTTATTCCAGTACGCCTTGCTGTAACTAAGATTAGATTTTGGTTATTCACTGTTTTCTGTATTTTCCGCAGTGCCAGATATGCAGTTGTCATTTTAGCAATCACGCATACATTCACGAGGAATTTCACCAGTGCCATGTCATGTAAGCAGTCTGTCTGCTGTATTATTTCTTGCTATAGAACGCTTAAGTGCTGACTCCATCGACGAGCATTTCGTATGTTTGTTCATGTCTTTTTTTTGAATGATGCATCAATGATGACACTTATACTGAAGCTTGTAGAGCAATTAATGTTGCTGCTGTTAAAGAAAATGTATTTGCATTTCTTTAATGAAGACATCTGGGGGAAATGCTGATCCTTCTGTTTAAAAATCTCTCTCTGAATGTTCAACTTTGCAGGGTTAGAGACAACATTCCTGTATGTAAAGATGAAAAGTATACAGAAAAATGGTGCAGTGTGACAAAATCTTCAACTTTCATCATAGGAGTGACCATTTATTCAAAATTGGTTAATATATTTGACTTTTTGGTTTAATTATATAGACCTCCATAAATTTAAATTTGGTATTAATGTGCATAGAACTGCATTTTTAATGGAAACAAATCACAAGGAAAAAACACCATTAATTTCCTTGATATTTACTCCTCTGTAGAGAGAATATTACTGTTATGATGGATAACTGCAGATCGTTTATGAAGGCCAAGCATCCCTAAAGTTCTGCAGAGAAAGCAGGCAGCCATGTGTCAACTGCTGTAGACTGGGAAAGCTGGTCTGTCTCCTAATTGGAATTTCCTTGGCTCCTTTATCATAGGGGCAACGTGTCCCTGATAAGATTACTTCCAAGTTTGGGGGGCTTTGGTGTATCTACCTATTTTATTTTTCTGAGATGTAGAAGGTATTAAATACACGTATATGCACTTAGAAATTTGCTACTTTCAGGAAAGTGTTTTGGTGTCCTCCCACTGCCCCACAGTTTCAGCCTTAGCAGCCAGGTCTCTAAAATAGATAAGCAGACACCAAAGCTGCTGTTCTTCACAATCCCTGCATAGTCCTACGGCGGAGCTACAGATACCGCGTTTCAATTCTATGCGATTTTGTAAAGCAAAAGGCGTAGTTTCCAGCAAGCTGTCTTGCCAAAATTATCAAAATTGTTGGATGGTCTATAATTATAATTTTCTATCTTCATCAGGTGAATTGCATTTTATTTTCCTTTACAGTATGCAGATGCTTCACAAATGATTTCTGAAAAGGATCAAGTTAATATCTTAAAATCTCATGGGTGTATGATGCTGATGTACTGATACATTTACGAGGCTAGAAGTGTAGGAAGAAATGCAAAAACCCAGGACGTTCCAAAATGAAGTGCAGCAGCCCAGTAGTTTTCACATCTTTTTCAATCTGGCAAAGGCAGTGACCTGAGCAAAACAGTCTCGTGATTCTTCCTGTTCTGATTTTCTGCCGGCTGTCCTTGATCTGCTCTGTTAGAAATAGCTATGGAAAACAGATAGGATCTCTAACAGAGATTTGCAGTACCAACCTTCTCTGCCAAATGTTTTCCCTCTCATTTTGGGAATAAATGGAAGGACAGTATTTTCCAAACGCTGTGGATCTGGTTCAAGGTTTTCACTGTAAATTTGGTTCAAAGTTTTGTTGCTCCTATGTTATATACAAGATCAAAATGGATTTGCTTTTGAACTCTTTACTATTTTTGCCTCATTCAGGCATTCATTTACACCTCAAATTTGATTGTATGGGTTCTTCAGCTCAGTGAATAATTTGCATTTCTTTCATGAAATTTATTACTTGTAGAATTTTGGTGAACTATCCCAAAACAAAGCGATGGTCTTGAAGTCTAAGTCTGACACATAGGCTGAACAACATCAGTTACACTGACATTGAGTTGTAATCCCAAGTTCATTTTAGTTAAATCGAGTGAGGTATTACATCAATAGTTGATTTCCTTTAAAATTTGGTTGTTTTTCTTGTTGTTCTTGTATGCTACTTTAAAGAATACATGAACATTACTTACCAAATCCTGATTGCAACATATTACATAAGTGAAGAGTAGTAACAGGGTTAGTAATCCTGGTCTCAGGCCTGAATAATTAACTATACCACTGTTTTTTTTATAGTTTCTATTTTTCTTTTCCTTTCTTTTTTCAAACCAGAGGTTGTTCCAAAGCGCAGCAAATGGAAGTCAGTCGATCGATTTAGGTGGATTTTAGATTCTGCCTTCATTTCAGATAATAAACTGAGATTTCTGCATATTTAAATAGGAATAGATTTCCATTGCATAAAGTTGGATGAAAAAAAGTTGGGTGAAAGTTTGTATCTAAGGCATGCAAAATCACGTTAAAAAGTTGTCAACAAAATCAGCCTAAGTTCTGCAAATTTTACTGACTCTGGTTCCATAGACTTAGGACAATACTATTTTTGGATAGCCTAAAATTACTTGTAAGAAAAAATATTTTAAGATATTTTTATTTGTAGACTTTAACACTTCTTGGAATTGTTACTATGTGTTATTAGGTTTTATTGGTAGAGAGCTCTACAAGGTTGCAGGCAACTGTTGTAAAAATGCGTGGTGAGCCTGGCAGCTGGGAGCATCGATGCCGCACAGTGTCTCTCCATCAGTGGCATCTGGATGTGCAGTTGGCTTCCTTCCTAGGCTGTTGGCTAGCAGCACTGCTGCTTACTCAGATGCAGCGGTACTGTAGCATAACA
Organism: Crypturellus tataupa; assembly: GCA_034781795.1. Taxonomy (NCBI): domain Eukaryota; kingdom Metazoa; phylum Chordata; class Aves; order Tinamiformes; family Tinamidae; genus Crypturellus; species Crypturellus tataupa. The sequence goes on from JAWLRI010000640.1 coordinate 9,256,436, forward strand.
AATTTACATATATTTTGCATAAGGCTTTCAAGCTATCGCTTCTGTGTTTCAGGTTGCAGATTGCTACCCTTCAAATTAGTCAGTACAGAGAAATGTGCATTACACCCATCAAACTTTTGTTCATTTTAATGCAAGTATTTTTATTAGCAAATCATTCGGGATTTTTTTGTTTCTGGTGCAGAAGTGAGTGAAAACAGGGAATGGAATGACGCATTGAATACAAATACAGTTTTTAGAGAACTACAATTTTTCAAGAACTGTAGACTGGAGGTTATGCCCTGTATCCCTGTGTTACTAAAGGAGAAGAATTGGGTGTACTTAAACAGTCGGTGACTTGTGGTACTCATTGTTTTCTGAATAAATTTCTGACTTCATTCCATCTGTAAAAGAATGACTGAAGATCATGGAATGATGTTTCATGATAGTGGGTTTCCAGGTGACCTAAATTCCATCCACTTATGAAGTCTATGGCCATTACTCTGCATTTGACAGAAGAGCAACAGTTTTCCTTTGACAGAAGGAAACAGTTTATGCTGTTTTCTTTAAAAACAGTTTTGTCAGAGCTAATCAGAGCTAATTCAAATGACTGGATTTTTTCTTGCTACAAGACAGACATTGCTATTTCTTTCAGGCTATTGACATAAGCAGCAACTTCTGTGTATTTTTTTCCTTTCTGTATCTGCTGAGGTGCTACCTAAAGTAGGTAAATCACGGTGTATGCAATATATGCAATCACATTTATACGGAGTTGTGCAGAGAAAAATACTGATCTTATTTTCCTAACAGATCAGTCTTAGAGGATGGTATATCTGATGCTTTTCAAGATAAGGAAGTTGTCACTGAACACGTTGAGATCTCTTCAGCAGATTTTAAAACAGATTCTAATTGACAGGATAGGAAAAACTATCATGTGGACAGAATACTGTATTACGCGCATCTGACCACATGGTTCTTTCAGCCAGTCATGATGTTAGATTCGTCTCCTTCTTATTTGGCATAAAATAAAATGTTATATTTTTTCAGTGACAATACTCCACATTTTGGATTTGAGAATGATAGGCACATTTTACTTAGTAATATATAGTGATTTTGTGTTCGTGTCTTTTCACTGTTTTGCGTAGGTTTTGTTTTTTTCTATAACAATATATATTTTATTTAACCAACATATTTGTATCCATGCATAAGGATGAAAAATGTATTTTAAGCCATCTAAAAAGGATTCTGAAAGAGACATAGTGTATCAGGGATTCGATAAGATCCTACTGTGGTGAGCATAGAGCAATGCCATAAATGGTAACTTTCATATTTTATATTATAGAAATTTTCTAAGTCTAACGACATCTAAATTGTGTATCAGAAGAATTTCATGAGTCTTTGGTGGCAGAACCAAAGAAATATTGATTTCCCGTAGCAGTCAGGTATAACCTGTCGTAACCATCAATATATGAAGAAAAACTAAGAGTGGAATCTTAGAACTACAGGCTTTGAAAAAAATATAATACAGATTTATGTAAATCTATATGTTAATATAGATGTGTGTGCATATATAAATTCCTTGGAAGAATGTTTGGGAGTATTGCTCTGGCCTTGGGATAAAGTAGTTGTGAATCCTCCAGATCTGTCTGCAGATTTGAACTCTGCTAGGTCATCTTGTCAAAACACGGTCTTTAGCTCTGAAATAAGTGAATACAAGAGAAACAAACATACTGGATTAAAACGCTGTCCCAGTGTTGTCAGATCATTACCAAAAAGAAAGTGCTTGAACTGGAAATATCAATAACTGTAATGTGCGAGATTTGTTAAAACACGCAAACTCGCTCTCCACTGACTGTCACTAATATTTATTCGTCCAGTGACTGTTAATCACACCAAGTTTACAGTCCCGTATAGCACCTGTCACAGGTGTTGATCATTAATCAGCTATTACAGCAGTTTATTCTGCTGCTGACAACTTGCAATTTTCTACTGATTCAGCTAGTTTGTCAGGTGGGAATTATGGCATAGCACATGTGACAAAACACATCACACATTTCTCTCTCTCTCCCTCTTTTTTTTTTTTTTTTTTTTTTTTTTTTTTTTTTTTTTTTTTTTTGCATTTTCAGGCTTCTCTCTCTTCCTCTCTCTCCCCCTTTTTAGACAAACAATATCTGGGAACTCAGAAGTAATAAGGCGGAATGTATAATTAATTACCCAGCTTGCTCTAATTAGGGATGAATAAGTTGTGTCCCTCTCATCATCACAAATGTGGTGATGGGTAATACCAGTTTATGCTGTATTAACTGCAAATATGCAATCCTTCTGAGAGCACTTTTGTTGATGAATTTGATGAATGTGACAATAATTAGCAGAGACAGATGAGAGCTAAATTACTACTGACAATGTAATGCTATCCCGCTCGAGGGTCTGAGAACGTGGCAGGCTAACATGGCAGGGACCGGGGCCTCGTTTCTAATTAATAGTCGTCTTTTTTTTTTCCATTTTTTTTTCTTTCTCTTTTTTTTTTTTTTTTTTGCCAGTGGGGAAAAAAAAAAGGAGGAACGGTAATTGTTTTCGTCAAAGGCTGCAGGGAGTTATCAGGGTAATAAAGTTAATTAGCAGAACAAACATCCTTTCACTGCCTTACCAGATTGAGGAAAAGAGGGTAATTCAAACTGCAGAAAGATATGACTAGATGAGATGATAAGGAGAAAAATTTTACACAGGAGGCTAACAGAGAAGAATCAATTTTTTTCTTCATTTCTTTTGGCTTAGGCCAAGGAAAGGAATTACACATTCTCTTCTTTCAGCTCATAAAGTTGCTTGTGTAGAAAACTTTATTGTTATGATTTCTGCTATGGATGGGAAATGAAGTTAAGAAAGATCACGTTACATTGTTAAAATTTTTTTCAGGGCCTTCCAAATAGCAATTGTTTTGTTACATTATGTGCAATTTCCTTTTTATTAGAGTGACTTTTCCTAATATCCACAGCACTGTATTGATCTTATAATGTTCTTCAAAGAGAAACCTGTTTTTACTTCGTTTCCATGTCTTCAATGAACTCATTGAGTGTGGCCATTGTACGAGGCTCTGAAGTAGCTAGCTCAGAGTTTGAATTAGTTGATGGATTTCTTTGAGCAGCATTTCTTTTGCTATCCTCTAGTGTAAGTATGAAAAGAAAGTCCTTGTTCCTGCCAATGTTAATGCATGTGCCTAGCTTTATGCATGAGTAGTCCTATTGCATTTACCTCCATTCAGTTATTCATACACAAGTCAGGGCCAAGGTCCAAAAGGAGAAACTCTTTTAAAAGTAGTAACATTAAGGTTTTTAGGTTACTTTGGATGGCAGTTTTTATTCTTGTGTGTTTTCAGGGATGTTCCAGCTTCTCTTGTAAGTTTTTGGCTTCCCTCCATGACATGACTGGCATCGTGCTGTATTATGTTAGCACTTGCTATTAATACATATGGGCTTCTGGCAGGTTTTGTAAACCGAGAGAGATCTATCCAAGCAAAAATCTGTTCATGTGACAGTATTGAACAAATTACTGCAAAGTAACAGGTTAGGGTGCATTGGCTGCTCTGAAGTGTCTGACCGTGTTACAAGCTCTAAGTGTTCACAGTAAATATGAAGTCTCCCAAAGTAGTCCCATTGTCCAGTGAGAGATGAGTAATCTACCTTGCTTTTACATTAAAATAAAAGCAGAAGTGTAGATAGTGACTTGCTCTATATCATCAAATGCATTAATTGCTATTGGAACACCAGATTTTTTTTTTTTTTGGTAGTCATTTTGGTGACACTTTTTCTCAATTTGACAGTCCTTAAAAAGGAGAGAGAAAATACAGACCAGAGATTAGATTAGATGTTTTTTGTCATGTTCTGCTAACCATGTGTTGACTATTTCAGAGGGCTTCATGGAACACCATGACTCTTGCAACCAATTGAGGCAGGTCAGAAGAAACCTGGTCAGGATCAAATGCTTCTCCATGGCCCTGCTGTTCATTAAGAGACCAGGCACACAAAATCCATTTGAGAAAATGAGGAAAAATATGACAAAACTGTTAAAGAAGGATACATTATTTCTTTGAATTAACTCTTCACTGTAACATAATCACATTGTTAATGAAAAGGATGGTAGAACTTGTCATGTGTCCTTTCTATCTTCAAGCTCTAAATGATCAGCAAAGGAAAATACAGAGCTGTACTGGCCTTGATATTTTACCATCCCAGTCTTTAAGGCTGAGTTAAATATTACCTAAGTAATTTTAAATGCTCTCTTTGAAGAAGAACTTTCTTCTGTTAGAGACATCTGTTGCTGCAGGATCATTGCTAATGGCTTTGTTATGTAGTGCCTACTTAGTATAGTGAGGAGTCCATTAAATCTAATGAGAATTGGTAGCCAGGGAGGGAAAGACCTTTGTTGGTCTTTGTAGCCATGGATCAGATGAGTTTGTATTTTTAAAATGAGGTGTGTGTTTAAAATACGAGCAAGTTGGGATATTTGGCAGAAGAAAGGAGGTGCCTTTACACATAACAAGCTTATCTGAAAGGATAAGATAAAGTAAAAAGCACTCTCATCGAGCAGAAGAGACGTTCTAGAATTTGGCTGAACACACTTTAAGTATAAATCTTACCTTTATGAGTATTTTTGGAAGTATTTTACCACTCTCAACACCTGTTCTGGTGATTTTTTCCCTGTTTATTCCAATGAATAGGAGTTGTTTGCTGTGCGTGGAAGTTTGCTTTTAATCTCAGTGCGGAAGAGTTTGAACTCAAAGGACTAGAATGAAAAAAGTTTTTTCATGATAAAATTATTTAAATGTTCCTCTATGCAATTGAGTTTCTATAGTGTTGTCCAATGAAATTATAGTACTGGCTAAAACCATTAAAATTGCATGCAAAAAAATATCTGTACACAAGGTGGTGATGTTAGCAACCAGCTTTTTATTAACAACCCACATAAATAACAACATATTTTTTTCTCTCCGAGTTTTCTTATGTTAACTTTGGGTATTCGTATAAAGATAGATGAGAAATGTTCTCCTAATATTCACAGGTATCAATGAAAAAGAACTGTGAAGCTTAAAATGTCTTCATATCTTTCAGGGCTTCTCATTTTCTTTTGGCATAATTGCACCATGAGAGTCACAGAACACTTCAGATACAATGATGGTGAGAGCAACACGTATCAAAAAAGGTAGGTAACACAACCTTTTATTAAAGTTATCTTTCACATTTAAAATATTTCATGTTCTATAACTAACTGGTTTAAAAATAGCAGCAGTTGAGATTGGCTGGGAAGAAAGGAGAGTCTTTTTTTAAACTAATGTAGAGCAACTATAGAGCTAAACAACCAAGGGAGGGGGTAATAAATAATGACAACAGATGTTTGTAAACCCTTTGCTCTTATGTTCACTGTTTCCATGCGTTTTCTTGTCTTGATGTGCTGTCAGCTTCCTCTCACCTGGGACTAGTGATATCTTATCAAAGCCTAAGCAGTTCCTCCTCACAACAGGCAGATAATAGCGCCTTTCAATTTATCATAGTGCAAGTCTAAGAGAACCATGGGAACGACTGGTCAGGTGACAGCTTGACGGACAGCTTGACAGCCCTTAGAGCATCACGGGAAACGGTTGTCACCTGATTTTGCAGAGCAACCGGGGAGATAACCTTCAGCGTGACAGGAAAAACAAAAATCGGAATATTTGTGTGGGGTTCGCTCACAGCCGTAAGGCTCACTTAAGTGATAATGCGGCTGGATTTATATTGCTTGAAATGGGAGATATCACAGCTGGGATCTGCTCAGCCCATAGATGCGTTAGCTGCTTTTCCACGCTCTTCCTAAGTGCACAACTCTACAAAGAGAAGTAAAGGAGTTTAGAAAAAATAAATTTTCTACTTCTTCAAACTATCTGCATAACAGCAGGTATATTGTTTGCTGAATGATATCAGAAAAGCAGAATGGCTTAGTTTTTGCTTTTTGCTTTGTACATTATTGTTTTGGCCACCCAAAAATAAGTACTTAGTCACTGTGAAATGAATCTATCCTCCTGGTGCTATTTTTAGTGCAAACCAGACAGATGTTTGCATCTGAAATGACCCTCACAATGGCCACTGCTGGGGATTCCTGCTGAGATTAACAAACAGGTCAAATATTGACCTGACATGGAGAATATCCTACTCGTAGGTCAAGACTGAAGCCTTTGAAAAGAAAGTGTGTAAATGCTGGAATTGATGCCACCCTGGTTTTACATCTGTGGGTAGATACAAGATGCTGTTTTGTAGGTTATGTTCTTCTGGGAATCCTTGCAAATACTGAAAAAACAAGTTTTGAAAAATAACATCTTTACAGTAACTTTTGAAGGAGAAGCCTGGTGGTAAAAATGGCTAAGCTTTTGTTTTTGTCCCCAAAACCTGGATGTATGTGGCATCTGTTTTGCATGAAATGAATGTAGAGGTTTTCTGTTGTCCTCCAAGGAGGATGGGAAGTTGATGTGATGGGTGGATTTGACTTGGAAAGCACCTGCAATGGGACTCAGATCAGTAAAATCAGGAGGAAATGCTTTGGAAACTTTTACTATATAATGATAGGGTTCGTTGAGCAAGTTATAGAAGTTCCTTATATTTTAAGTGATATTTTACTTCACGTCAAAGGCTGTTTCTATCCAATTCTTTCCCTATCAATCTAACTGCGTCACCAGTCCATTCCTTTGCTTTTCTCTTTGCATTAAAAATGTACACACCAGTTTCAGCCGTGTTGATAGTCTTCTCCTTATCTCTGTAAGTCTTTTCTTTCAAGGTCCTGAAACAATGACCTCTTCTTATATCTCTTCTCTTTTTCTTTTCTGTTTCATCTCCATCTTCACTGCTATGCAAAGAGTGGCCAATACAGCTCCCCGTGATTGCAGAACTGTGTTCTATATGACTTTCAGCCAGTAACCTGCAAACCTTCTGTTTCATAGTTCTTCTTCTAAAACATGCTTGAACACTTTCTTTAGTGAAATTTATAAATTTATCTCTCATGAAGTTTGAACAATGTGCTATTATTTGCAGTCTCTCCTCTATCAGGCAGTTATGGTCCCTGACTGACACAGAATAACAAGTAACTCAAATAAATTAAGAGTTTTTGCAGCATTACGTATATATTCCCTCCTTCCGTTCTTTCCAGAGAGTAACTTTTAAAATACTGTTAAGTTTTATCAAGCTCCGGACACTGTAGAAATTCTGTCATTAGAAATTTTGAAAATTAATTCAGAGCCTGTTTAGTATTTTAATGTTACGCAGGTCTGTTTTTAAGTAAACAGATTTTGTCTAGATAATTTAAGCTACTTCCTATTGTAACTTTTAACTGTAGCAATTTCAGTAAAATCGATATATTTCACAATTGCAAGACAGCTTATTACTGGGATCCCAGTTTAAAGTGATAACTTGGGATGTGAATGTGTACCAGCATCCCTGCATGTGTCTGCAGACACATCCTGCTCAACACGGAATATCCGGATAGCGAGGTGCAAGGTAATTGCACGCTGGTTGTGCCGGTGGATGTCCACAGCACTCAACAATGTACGGGCTTTGGGCAGCCCATGGCAGATGGTGTGTTTGGATGGGGGTTTTTCCAGATGAAGGTAGGGAAATCTCTCTTTAGGCTTTCACAGCTTGCCCTGTAAATACCATTGTTCTGAGCAGCTCTGATTTATATCCAAGCCTATGGTAAGATAAAAAAAAAGGGCCCTTACCCTTCTGTCGCTAACTACTCTTTGTTGAAGTTTCTTTTGTTAAATACTTCATCTTTCTCAGTACTGTGTTTAGTTTCAGAGCTTGCTACCACTTTATTCAAAATTTACATGAATGTCCAAGTTAGTATCTTCTGAGTAAGGATTGCAAACTTACTGTTTACTTCAGATTTATTATTTTGAATATATTTGTTTTCATTTTTGCATACCCAAAGAATCATCTAAGGTGGTTTTTATATTTTACTTTATTTTAAATCACAGCAAACTCCCCTACAGTAAAGGTGTTTAACATAAAGTATCTCTGAGTGTATCTGCAGTTTCTACAGTGCTCAAGTTGCAACTGAAGGTTTTTCCCTCTGCATTTTTGCAAACAAACAATGTGGTTGTCAGAGAACCTAATCAGTATTTGAGCTGACAAACAACCAAACAAAAAAGGTATTTAGCAAGGCCTCTGATTTCCCTAATGACAGAATATACCCATCAAGGAAACTCAGTAACAGCTGCTCCATTGTGTCCAAGATTTGAAGATGCCTTCTCTTTAAAAGTTAGAGGGGGGAGATACTTAGTTTTTTAGAGAATATATAAAGAAGCATTTTGATTTCTTTTTGCCATGGGAAGAGGAGAGAGAAATCAGCTGATCAGTCAAGCTATTACTGCTTTCTGTGATCATATACATCAAGTTCTACTTCAGAACCATGTCTGGTGTGGAAATTATGATCAGACAGCAAAAATGACTTTGCTGTTAAGCTCATAACTGTATGTTATGTCCCATTGAGTTAAAACTGGGTACTCTAAAGTACTCCTAGCAGGAAAGAGAAAGAGAACTTCTAAGGGTATAGTCTCAAAATGTTAGATATAAGAGGGTTTTTTATAGATAGACTTTGTAATAGATTTTTTTTCTATGAATGCTATATAACTCACGTGTTCTTTGGATTTTAATTATTTCATTGCTATTGCTTTGTAATATAACTTTATAACATCAATTTTCAAAATTGTGAGATTTTTAGGTAACTCTAATGAAATGTATCTAATATTTGGAGTGATTGAGTGAACACAAAGATCTGTTTGTTCTTGTTTTTGTTTTTTTTTCCCCAATGTGGAAAATGGATCTTGTGTTAATGAACAGGTATTGAACTCAAAAGGAATCAATATTTGCTCAGAACTGATTATAAAACTCTGAGTTGTCTGGTAAAGGACGGAGGTAATAAGAAGATGAAGATTGGAATCACAAATTGGTAAGGAAAAAGAGTAGAGAAAGTAGATGAAATAAGACCAGAGTAAATGACTTGAAAAAAGAGAAGAAATGCAGAAAAAGTCAAAAGATAGTCATCGCATCTGAGTCAGGTGAAAAAAAGAAGAGGCCAAGGAGAGTGAAACAGCAGATTTATAATGGCTTATGTGTAGAACAACTGTTTTGGAAGTGAAAAGAATAAAAGGTCTTCAGCCAATTATGAACATTCTGCTTTGCTTTTGAGAGACAAGGGAGTGGGTTGTTTGATTTGATATTTTGTGGAAAAGTAGGAGAAAGGGGATTAAAAAAACTTGGAAAGGAAAGTCAGAAGTGTGGGAAGAGCAAAGCTGGAAAGCAGGTGAGAGAGAAAAGAGAAATAGAAAAGTAAAAGTAGGAGAGACTAAGAACCTGAGATGTAATATTAGAAAACTGAAGGAGTTTTCTACCCTTTCTGTAATGTCAGATCACTTTTCAGAAGTATATTAAGCAATGGGACAACTATTCTTGGTTCACTCTCTCTTTTCCCCATCACAGGAAAGAGAATATGCAGAGTTTCAATTTCGGTGGCTTGTTTTTTTTTTTATGTTCATGTCTATTAGGAGAACTTTGAAGACATATGCCCAGCAGCAGAAGTAAAAAGCTCATCACCCTGAGTAATGGTTCAAGACTGTTCTTGGTTCTTATAGAATTTTTTTGACTTCTAACTCAGCACTATCTCCTAGCAAGCTCCAGTGTGTGCACTGTGTGGTAAAAGCCAGACTGGGGCAGAAAAGCTCTGCTGTAGCCTTCATCCTGCAATTTCAAGCAGTCTTCTGGCTATACAGACTTCACCTCAGATAGCATTGTGGAGATAGGGGCTGAGGCCTTAACTTTTTATTTATAGCCCATAGAAAATGAGCATAGAGAACAGTAAGGAATGTTAGTGAAATCTTGTGTGGATGAGGAAATATCCTAAAATTGTTCATATACCACCTGGGTTTTTCTGAAGACCAGTGACTCTGTGATTAGTATGTTGCTTTGATTCGACCCGGGAGGGAATGTAATTGAAGCTGTTAAGGAGAGTCTTTTGGTACACTGGAGATAGTGAAGGGTTTTTTTTTTTTTTTTTTCATGAAAACTCTTCTGGAAAATGTTGACACCATCAAACTGATGGAGAAAATGCTGTACCTGAAGAAATTGTCGGTATGCTTCCTACTGCAGAGCAGCTTATTTGGTTGAGTTTTAACTCAGTCTTCCCTATACCTCAGCAGATCTCATCTCACGTTAGAGTTATTTTGATGAGGGCAGCATGGTAACATAAATAGAAAAAAAGAACAACTGTCATCTGCACATTTCTGACATATAAAATTATGCCTCTCTCAAGCTGACATCATCCTCCGGTTCTTTTGAACATCAGATACTTCTGAGAAGCCTGGGAAAATGAGGTCTTCAGAGGCAGCAGCACTTTACCCATAAATGAGTTAGAGGGGTTTCTGTGTTACAGGATGGTGGAATTTCTAATGCATTGGCAAACTAGATAGGCTTATATATATATGACTGGTAGCTACTTGTTTTCTGACCTTACTCTGGCACCAGAGGTTTGATGCTTGGTTGCAGTTTGCGCTGACAGGATGTCGTCAGCGTTGTTTGCACTTGTGAACATGGATGAGACCAGGGAAAGAGTTTCACCAAATGAGACACTTGACCACTTAGGCTTGAGTGGTGATGGTTGCTTAGAACGCTTCCTGCAGTCAAGAAGAGTATAAGGAGTATTCATGTATCTTGGGTGTGTGTTATTTAGAATATTTGGCACTTTGTGAACATACCGAGCATTCCAAAGAAGAATAGAATTGTTTGCTGACACAGGACGCATCACAAGAGGAGCTTTGTGAAAGCACATGCCTACCTGTTCTCTCTTGAAGTAGTTGCTGCTGCTTTTTGCTGGTGACCAGGAGGCACTTAACTGCATGATGAAACATTATTTCCCATAGATAGCTCCAGAGGGTTTGGGTTCGTAGCTTTAGCAGAGGTTCATCTGTGAAACAAAAAGGCTTAGGCTTCTCGAAGTAGATGTCTTCCTCACTGTTCCAGTCTGTTTCCTACTCTTGCTGCTGACGTTCCTGCTTCTCTCTCTTCATCTGGCAAATATTAGCAAGAAATCATGTGTGTGTATACCTATAGATATAGATGGATGCACACACACACCCTCTGTATATGAAAGCCTTTAGATTTTATTGTAGGAGTCCTCAGGGCAGGACTGAGTTTCATGACTGGGTGGGTGATAGGAAATCCATCTTCATGAGGTGATAATTTCCCTAGAACTTTGTCTGTTTGTTGACATTTAATCGGGAAATCAGTGTTAAAGTTTAAGTGAACATGCAGGTTAATCTAAATATAATTTCTAAAATCTAGGAAGATGCATTTTGTGAGTTTTGTAGCTTCTGTCTTATCAAAAAAAATCAGTAATAAGGTGTGATTTCATTTATGAACTCGTTATTGTACCCTGAAGTGGGCATATTATATATATTAACTTATTCCTCAAATGCTGAATTCAAATTAATTTCTCTTAATTGAGACACCTTTTTTGGATTTGATATTTGAAGAGAGGATTAATTCACTGCCATCTGTTATCTTATCTCGCGTTGGTTAATGATAGCCCAGCAGTTTGGGGAAATGAAATGAGCAGGCACAGGGGTCACCGTCATTATCTGGATCATTTTATGTGATGCAAATGAAGTCAGGTAGATCACAGCTAATACTGCATCTAGTTCATTCAGCGATGGCTCTTACATTGATCGGTTTTAGTTTTGCTCAGAAGGTTGGTGTTGCTTTCTGCATGGTTGTCTCTTAGGTACCGCTCATATGCAAGGAGTAGAAGGTGTATCTGGTACCTGGTTTCTATTCTGTCATTTTTCATTTCATAGACAGTTCTGGTCAATTTGGATTTGGGTAGGGAAATGAATATATTGCACCAGGGGTGTTTGAAAGGGCAGAAAGGTTACCCAGTTAGCCAAAAGTTGCGATGAGCTGCAGCAGAGTAACCTTGTTGGAGCTCTGACTGCCCTAGATATGCAGGAAAGGGGATTTATTCTTGAAGCAACAGTGGGAGTGCTGGAAGCACGGCCAAAGAGAGATTACAAAAAAGGTGATGTTAAATATATGGAATTCAGAAAGAGGCAGTTATTTTGACTGTGATTCTGCAAGCATTTCAGTAACTTAATTACATTTTCTTGTTTATATTGTATGTTTATAGTCCATATTTTGGCAGCCTTACTGACTTGCTCTATCAGATACTTGCTATCAGATTTGTTTATGAAAAAAGTAAGATTTTGGTTTTTTGCTTCATTATCTTTCATCACGTTGGCAATGTGAAGGAACCCCAGGATCCATGCAAAGTTTCACAGCTTGTGATAAACTTCCCTAGAAATGAAAGTTCGGCTGCGACATCTTTTTCGAACAGACAGAAACTTTCTAAACTTTTTACTGTCACTATTTTGCACACAAAGAGGAGTTTTTACAGTAAGAGAAAGTCACTTTTCAGGCCTTCATTAAAACATTAATGCTTTGCAAGGTAAAATCTTCTCTGCTTAGTGAAGATGGGAGATGAAAAATATAGTGACTTAATTAGTGCTCTATAGCGAGTCTTCAGCAGCACTTGCACTCACATAGAGGAATCCTCATCCCCGTTTCATCTGGCTGGTATCTTCCTTTCACACTAAGTGTAGCTACAGCAGTCTCACTGGCATTATCCCAGACTTGCACCTATTTTTTGAGGATCAGTTCTAGTTGTGGATCCGTCATAAATATGTTCACATTTTAATAGTTTTCACAGCAAATGGCCCATGCAAGTACTTTAATGTTCTATTTCCTTGACTAAATAGTTTAAGGCTACACCAAATTTATTATTATTATTATTATTTTGCTAATACAGTATATTGCATATTTGATGGTAAGCAGTTTCACATCTGCGGCTGAATGATAGAAGCTAAAGCTGATATGGATTTTCTATTTTCCATCATTCCGTATCATTTGTAAACTCTTTAGTTCTGTAAAAGATCTGCTTTAAATAAATAAATGTATCCTGACTAATCCTCTTTGAATAAGTGGAAAGCATTTAATCCCATGATTCTGTAAATCCAGGGTAGCTGTCAAATTGTGTGTTCATTTTTCTGTATTATCTAAATCGGTTTGTATCAGATCTTTCATTGACAACAACAGTTTGTTATTTGGATTAAACACCTCTCATGCTCTATAACCTTTCATTTAAGAGTCATTTGCATCCCCTTTTTTTTTGGCTGCTACTTCAATCATCTGTATTTTAACAGTTCTTTAGGAATACTTGGTGCTAAATATTCACTCTGCATTTACGTTTTTTTTTTTTTCAAATTGCTAACACTTCTTCAAAATCTGGAATTCAAACTATTTTTGTTTATGTCACCAAGAGGCTGAATTCATTTATCAGTTTTCAATTTAAGAAAATAAAAATAGATGATTCATGAACTTCATTTCAAAATTTTTAAAAGTGGTTCATTAATTGAACAGCAGCTGGGGGGAAAAACTAATCAGCTCATTTCAACTGGAATAGCTCATTATCATTTTGTCTGATGAAATCTTCGGAGTCTGGTTTAGTGGGAAATGGGTCCTTCATACAGTTGCCCCCTCAGATGCCTGGAAAAAAGGTCAACTGCTCCCCCCATACAATAATTAAAACACATATTGGAAGATGTACTTCCATTTTTAAATTACTGGATACAGAAGTCCACTTGCCGTCTTTTGACATGAAAGAAGCATTTAGATTTTTTTTCAGTTCTTCAACATAGTTTTTCATTAATCAAACTGAGGAATACTATTTTCTAAAACTAGAACCAATATAAGATGTCTTGCACAAGAGACTGAAATGCTTTCCCCTAGTACGTCTCATCATGATGAAGAGAAATTTCTCTAGTTAACTCCAGTTTGGATAGCAAAATATTTTTCTAAACTTTTTTTTTCCAAAGTTGATATTTGATTTCTTGAAAAAGAAAATCTTGATTTAGATTAAAAACATTTTTTGCTGGTGAATACTTTTTCATTCTCCTTTAAATCAATACGGGTTCACTAGATAACATCTTCTAGTTTTCTCTCTACGACATGAGGGCAAAAATTTGCCCCTGTAAGACAAGTTGCTATCCTGATATCTTTTAAGAGCTGAAACATTTGACAGTACTTGGTTCACATTTGAAATACATCTAAAGCTCTGAGATGTGCCAGTAGCTTGATTAAATCAAAATCTTTGGTGAAAGTTGCTGTGTTTCCATCTCTTTTCTCGGTACTCGTGAGGAAAATCAGGGCTTTTTGGCTTCTCTAGGAAGTCTCATGCAGGAAGAATGAGACAGTTGGTTCTCTGCAAATAGCACTCACTGAGCCCCCAAACTAGACTTGTATCATACAGGTATCATTTCCACGTAGGATACCATCCTATGTGTAGTAAATATGGGATGAAGAGTAATTATGAAGCAAAGAGTTTGGAAACTACTTAGACCTGCTTCTTTAGGTCCATATTTACTGTTTCTCAAATGTGTATTATACTTTTGTCTCCTCCTGATCCACACTTACTGGATTTTTCAGGCACTTTCATGATATATTAGTTATGATTGCATCTGCTGTGTTTTTTTTTTTTTTTTTTTTTAAGTATTCTTGTCCCATGCGTAGGTATTCTTGAGCTTTATGTACTCAGTAAAAGCGAAAACTGTTAACAGTTTATTTAATGTGGGAAGATAAACTAGAACTCAGGAATATTGCACAATAAATCATTAACATTATAATAAATTGCTCACAAAGAAAAATTGTTGTTTATCCTATGAATTAAATTTGTTGACATTAATATGCAATTTCATTGTTGCACAGATTTGCAATGAAGTACCTTTTCCTCCTTCTCCTCTAAATTATGTAATTTGATTCTGCACTGGTATCAGCAGCTCCAGCGTTAGATTTGTTTTATTTTAATTGTGCTCTTTGAAAGACAGCTTTGTGCTTGGGATTTTTTCTAATACTGTATTTTACACAAACGCTGGTGATATGACAATCTTGGGAAGAACAGAATATCTGTAAACAGAGATTTTCAATTTTTGTCTTAGGGTAATACTTCAGGGAGTTTAGCTTGAACTTAGTTCTTCCCTTAGAATTACTTTAATCACGTCTAATTTCTGGCTGGGAGAGCCATATTGGAATTGGTTTCATACTTCGTTGCAAGTGAGTTTTATGAACATGACTACCAAACAGGTAAAAAAAAAAAATATATTTCAAACTCCTTAAGAGAGACTCGTATCCCATGTTGCTCTCGGTGCAAGTAAAAGCCCTTGATGTTGATCTCCTTTGCTTGCAAGCATATGACTTGCCTAGTTCATTTTTATTCCAGATTCATTGAAAATTAAAAGCCGCATTCCAATACTATGCTTTTTCCTATGCACTGCACCACTTCAATATTTTTTTTTTTCAGAACTGGGGAATGTATTCCTGTATTTTATACAGGAATAATACATTTTATATTATTGTCATGGAAGCCAGTGGGGACATTGGTAATGGTTAAATGATAAACTGAAGTAGCTTAAAATATTCTGGTTATTTATTGAATATATATGAATTCTGTAAAGGGTTGTAAGTTTTTTCGAAGGGTAATTATTTTTTGTTACCCACAGTTCAATGCATCTTTAAAAATATACATACATACTGAATTCTCAATGTAAGTGCCTGCAATGTCTGTTTATAAACAGTGCAACCTCTTCTGTCTCAAATGCATTTGGAAATGACTTTAATCCTGAACATCTCTCTATATCAAATAATGGAAACATTCATTTACGTGCTTCTACAGTGACAGACACCTGAGGAGGAGTATCCCAAAATACTGTCCATGTTTAATTGTGTTTTTTTATTTATAGTATTTGATAACCAACTTGGTACCATAAAGCAATCTCACAATAAATGGGTATTTTGGACTGAATCAACACCTTTATTAATATGTTCTATTTATAATAGACAGGCAAGGGTTATTCAGGAAATCAGCTCCTGGTGGCTTCAGCAAGTGCTCAGTTGAATTAATCTCTCTATTGTCCTTGTCATTTTGCTTTCCCACACTAAATTAGAAATAATGCTTTTTTGATTGATATTTTTAAAATTCAAGTCTTAGACTTTTTATAAATGCAATTTTGCCAAAGAGGTGGAATGGAAACTTCTTTTTTAAGTAAAATTTCAGTGGGTAGAATTATGATGACGAGTACCCTACATTCTCTTTGAGAACCTGAAAATGAAATAGACGGCAGATAGTTACTGTTTAAAATCATTCTTCATTTGGGAAGTTGAGGGGAAGAAAAGCACTCAGATTTCAGAAAAAAAAACCAGTAATTATTTCAATACAAATATTACAATATTCGTGAAAGAATTCATGAAAACACTCATACTATTAGGTTGATTTGGAAGTTTAATTTTGCTGGGTATTTATATGGTTGGTTTTCTTTTTTTCTTCAAATGTACCTTTCCAATTGTCTTATTTTAAATGGCATTAAAAGTATCCACACTTATATGTTGAACTACATAAAATTAATATATAATTTTAATAACCTAAATAAATACATTTTGTTGGAAATTCTCTGAATTGCAGGTTGATAGTGCCCTTTAATGAATGGAGTCCTTTGAGGATGGAGCTTGTCATTAACACACATCATCAACCAATGCATTTTAATAATACATAGAGTTGGAAGAGAGAGGAAGTGTAAGCTACTGAAGCTTGCAAAACCAATCCCCTAAAGCTTTCATGTTTGATTTGAGCATATGTTTTGGAAGTGGTGGTGTTGACACTGGTGGCACTAATCTCCTCTTTATCTTGTTTTGATTAAAAGGATATTTGAATATTATTTTTGGCAAACTTTTATCTAGCCTCAAAGGGGTTCCCTTCTAGCAGCTACAGAGAAATGGCCATAATAAACACATTGTATGACACACTTAGATGATGCCGTTGGCTTACTCTGGCAATGCAAAATACTCCTGAAGAAATCAAATTAGCTTGTGTTCTATGTGAAGCATGTAAAATATAAATTTGTATCTCCTATCCATTTTTTCCCAAAATAAGCTGTGTGAATTGTTTCAGTAAAGGAAGCTGTATATTAGATTATTCAAGATTTGAGTTAAAGGAAAAACTATACGGTTAGGAGACAAAAGGTTACAGGAGTTTTAGGATAGACTTCTATTTTTATAAAAGCAGGCATTCTCTTTTATTTGCATCATTTTCTCCGTTTCCCTAATCTCTAGAGAGCAGTTTATCAAATGTTACTTCCTGCACTTTAAGTGATATCAGTGGTATGAAATTTCATTTTCAAAATATGCAACAAAAATAATTTTTATCTATTATGGAATATGCAGATATGCATCCCCATGGAATGTGTTTATAAATAATATTGACTGTTTTAGAGCTTGCTTTCCTCAGACCCCATGCTGCTTATTTTGATTCTTAGATATTGATTAAAGTACCTAATTTTAGGCTTTAAACTGCATCTGTACTTCCAGGTGACAGCAATGGGATTCACAGTTGCTCAGTAAAATCAGATCACTTTTTAATGCACCTAATTTCAGACAAGCTGTTTTAATTAACCAGAGTAGAAACCTTTCACTGCCTGAAGCCTGCAGCATGGATTCTTTAATACCATGTCTGACTGTTTTTAGAAAAGTATGGAATCGCATGGCATGATATACTGGAACCTTTCTTGCAATTTCCTTTGCTTTCCATCGTCTTAACACTGCTTGTGTAATTTTCAACTAATCCATGTTTCAGCAGAAATGCTAATTCTTATTTCTTCTAAAGTTGCAAGTGACTTTACCCTGCCTAGTGGTC
This sequence comes from Crypturellus tataupa, assembly GCA_034781795.1. Taxonomy (NCBI): domain Eukaryota; kingdom Metazoa; phylum Chordata; class Aves; order Tinamiformes; family Tinamidae; genus Crypturellus; species Crypturellus tataupa. Next base: position 9,274,217 of record JAWLRI010000640.1, read on the forward strand.
TTCTGCGTTTTCACAGATGGAACCTTCCTTATGTTCTTCACTGTCACAGGTCTCACAAAGGATATTCACCACGTCCTGTATCTTTTCTACTGTCTCGTTTCCACAAGGTGCATCTGGGCATCTGAGGCTTAGGGAATCCTGAGCCTCTTGCTGTTCTTTTTCCGTCTCCAAGAGCATACGCAGCAGATTTTGTCCCTCCTGTTCCTCCTTTGTATCTTGAGATACCCACGAATGTGTACTGTTTAAAGGCTCCTGAGTCTTCTCTTGTTCTTCTAGGCACAATTCACCCTGAGAGATGGCCTTCTGCAGCTCTTTTTCCTCTTCACATTCCCCCTGAGACATTTTGATAAGGTCATCATACTCATCTTGTTCCGTTTCTTCATCAGATGATGATATAAAAAACATTTTACGCACGTAATCTCGTCTCTCCTGCTTGTGTTCTTTATAGTCTATTAGGCTCTTTCTCTCTGAGTGATCTTTTGTTACCTGCGTCTCATTCTCGCAAGTTCCTAGAGACGATGTATTGCAGTCTTCTGCTCCCACTGCCTGGGGCTCCTCTACACTCGGTACCTTCTCAGAAGCCGCATTCTGGAGAAATTCAGAGCTCACAGGATCTTCTTCTTCTAGTTTTTGGTCTTTTTGAAAAGTTACTTCTTCAGACAAATTGCTGAGGTACTCAGCAGGTTGCTCAGGTTGCTGTGCCTCTCTGTGTGGAACATAAGGGTAGTTCTGCTTCTCTTTGCAGAATGTTTCTTCCAACTCAACCCTGTCCTGGTTTTGCTCCTGCTGTTCAGTTTCCCTGATTATTTCTGCAGGCAAAAGGTTGGGTTCTTGTTCCGTACATTGCACTGTCATGTTTGGTGTGGTTTCGTAGTTAGAGCTCTCCTCAATATGCAAGTCCTGAGACTCAGAGCTCCTGTGACACTGTTCTTGGTTTTGTGTTTCAGAAATCAAACACAGGGAGAAAGGGCTCAGGTTTTCTGCTGCTATACCTTGATCTACTTTCTCTTCTGATGCATCAGAGAATTCCCATTCCTCAATAGACAGTGCATCCTGCGATTCTGAACTCATGGAGTCTTCTTGTTCTTGTTTTTCTTCACAAGTTACTCCCAAAGACAAAATAAAGTATTCAAGTTTGTCAGACTGCTGCTGCCCCATACTCGATGCCTCATCATTTTCTCTGTACTTCTGATTGTCTGACTCAAAGCTCTCATCCTTCTGTCTTTCCTGATGATTTTTGTCATATGCTGCCTTCAAGAATAAAGTGTTGGAGCCTTCTGGTCCCGAATGCTGTTGTCCTTCTATAGAAGGAACACAGGTAGATTCTGAGATCACGTGATCTTGACCTTTTTCATTTTCCTTTTTATACGTTTCTTCCCTATATAAAGTGTTAGGATGTTCAGGGGTCTCAGGCTGTTGTTCTTTCTTAGTGACACCTTCGTCCTCTTTGTAGTCTGCCGTCCTTGAATGGATGTTGATGAGATCCTGTGCCTGCAGCGGCTCTTGTTCTAATGCTACAGCCAAGGACAAAGCTGTCACCTGTTGTGGGCCCAGACTTTGTGTGTTGTTTTGTGTACTTGGGTAATCCTCTTTTTTCTTGACCAGCGCTTTGTCGGATTTTGAACTTGTGTGACTTGGGTCTTTTTGTTGCTCTTTTTCATGAGGTATTCTGAGGGAGAGAGTACTATGGTGTTCGGGTGTCACTAGCTGTTGCTCTTCCTTGGTTGGTGCGTGGTGGTAGTTCTCCTCTTTGTGGTCTACCCCTTGCAGTTCAGTACTCGTGTGCTTCAGCACTTCCTGCTCTTCTCCTTCCAAGCCATCGCTCAACCACAGATTTTCAAAGCGAACCTGCCTCTCCTCTTTGTGTTTCTTACGCTCTCTATGCTGAGGCACCAAATTCAGATGTTCTTGCATCTGCAGCTCTTCACTGTTGTGCACAGCAGTTACGTTGTCTTGAACCTCCGTATTGCCTTGCTTGGCACACAGAGGTGCGGAGGCATCCCCGCAGCCAGGTTCGCCCAAGGGTCCAGCGTGCCAGTCATCTTCATTATGCTGAAACGTTTGATTAACCTTCTCATCCCCCTGGGATCCCGTGGCAAAATAGTGGTTTTCATTTTTCTCACTTCTCTTTTTTTTCCTTCCTTGTCCTCTGTGGAGTTGTTATATAGGAATTAGGAATTTTGAGCGAGTAGCAGTTGTAAGTATTTTTGTCCCCTTTTCAAACCCATGTCCCTACAGTGTAAGAATTAATGACTTTGAACAATACACAGAACTAATATTCTCTCACCACCTAAATAGTCTGTGACTTCATTTGTGGAATAAAGACTATGTCATTCTTTAAACACTTAGATTTCCTAGATGTGCCCCAATATGGGCTATCGTGTTAAACCGCAGTGGCGCTTACCTTCCCTGAAAGCAGCACAAACAGGCTGTTACATTTTGAAACAAGCTCCTACGGTCCCGAGGACATTCCCTCTCTTCTGTGCTGGGATCTGTGGCTGACAGATTCTCACTGCTGCACACAGTGTCCTCATTCATAGTCAAACAAAATGCAAGAAATGGGACTTCTAGAAAAGCAACCAACTGTTAGCATGGTCTAAGTATTGCAGCTCAGAGAGGGAGCAGAGTGAAGGCATTTGGTAGCTGGCTTGGTGGCAAAGGTGACACCATGCCCATCTCTCCCAGAATTGCTCTTTGTGACACAAGAGCACTGGGAGATGAAGGATGTCACAGCCACAGCACTTCCAGGTCCATTGAATTGACCGCTTTGGCACAGCGATCCAACCAGCTCCAGATAGAGGACCTCTTTGGCATTACATGACGTCCTCCCAAAAGCACTATGGACTCTTTGATGAGAATTTTGGCTTTTTTGTTTTGTTTGAACTAATAGCTTGTAGATAACAAGTCGCTACAGTGAGTCTGATATTTGTCATCCTTTACATATGCAGCGAGCCTGTGGTAGCACCTGCTTATTTTGATGAGGATGCTATTAACTTGCAACCTGTAAGCTCCCAAGAAGTTCATATCTTCTCCTCAGGAAAACAGCTGTGCTTTACAGAAAGCATTTGGATTGTCTGTGTAAGGTTTGCTCTGTACACAGCACCACTGATTACTGTCTGAGTATGGGGAAGGTTTACAGGTTGAGAACAGCAGGGCTGAAGTTCAGAGTTTCTCGATTCTGTTGTGAGTAAAGCAGTCCAGTTATTCTTGTGACATTTACGATAGTCCTTTCAAATAATTTCTTTTATTATCTATTAATATCTTTTTTTATCTAAAATAGCAAACAGGGTAATCATATAAACCAGGGACTCCACCAAACCTCTGTGAAGATGATGTGCCTTTTTATGTTTGTTTTTCATTTTTATCGGTGGAAATCACGGGTGAATTTTTATAGGTGAAAACTGTAAGCAGCTTTTAGCCAATACATCTTTGACTAGATTTCTTTTATGCATAATTAGTGTTTAATAAGTTAACCAACACTAATGACATAATTTGGTTGAGATTGTATTATGCCAATGACTCAGTTCCTTAAAAAATATTTTTTCTATGACTAGTAATATTTTTCTTCTAAAATGGCTAACTACTTAAATGTATTCATAGATCTTGAGCTGTATTAATAAGAGGATCATTTTGAAGCTGAATTTGATATGATATAGAGTTAATGAACATTGGACAAAATGGGGTTATAGTAGGTAATATGCTGGTGCTGTTTGTTTGCAGAGGTTTTCTTATCCCCAAACTATGTTCTGTATTATTTTGTGTTGCGTATTTTTATACTCTGGTGCCTTTGATACAGAACCTTATAAAAATATTTTAATGGCATTTTTCCTTGTGAGAACTCGGCTGCGTTTGTAACTTTTAGACTGGGCAGCATACAAGAGAGTTTGAGTAACATATTAATTTTTAGATTAGTATGATTAAAAGGAGGTATGACTTTCTGAGCTTTACAGGCTTTCTAGTAGATCACATTGCAAAATTTCCTATTAAATTATATCGTTTATAATATATGAGTAGATGTGGTGCCTACAAGGTGTTCAAAGATTATATTGATGAGTGTTAGCAAGGGGATTTGCTAGGTTGATAGAACCTTTGATGGTAAAATGCTTGAATTGTCTAAGATAACCTCCAAACTATATTTTCATGTTATAAAGAGATTTTTTTTTCTAGATTCTACACTTAAACATTATGTATCTGGAATATATGTATGCGTTAGGTACTTTATAGGGCATGTGAATGTTTTTGATCAATCATGGCATCCAGTGAAGCATCCCAAAAGAAAAGTGACGGATGGTTTTCTGGCTTCTATTCAAAATTCCTGTTATGTTGTGGAGTACTTGCTATGAATGCATGGCAACAAAAAGGCAGACAACCTATATTACACAAATACTTAAAAGCCTGCACCCCGAGACAAGAATGAAACAAGAGGTGATTTTTATATACATAGTCCCTGCCGTCTCCTTCACCTCTACGGGGAAGTAGCTATGACATAATAGGATTTGAAGGTTACTCTTCAAATTTCCTCTCACCTTCAAGTGAGTAACCCATGTCATGGGTCACAGAAAGCTGTCATCTTGACATCTAGTGATGCAAAGATGGCTTGAAATACGTCTTTGGTTAGAAAGAATGGGAGATTAGACTTGCAAAAGTAAAAAAAAAAAAAAAAAAATTCTTCTTGTTGTTTAAACTTTCAGACTAGCCTTCAGATTAAGAAAATAACTTGAACACGTGTGCATAAATGCATTTGGAAACTTTTGAAGAATTGGAAATCTGGAGCTTTGAAAGTCTCCAGTTAAAAGTTTTGTGTGAAAATCAGTTGCGTCTTCCATTTCTTACGTTACTAAACTGAATTCTTGCTGAATTAAATAATGTGTAATTTTAAAATTGTTAGTATTTATCTCAAGCTTTAGTAAATATTTGGAAGGAAGGTTTTATTAATGATTGCCAGATTTTTTTCAGTATCTGAAAAGATAATTGATCTAGGAAATATTCCTGTTAGAAATATTCAAGTAGAACTTTGTATAGACACAGGTGGTGTCTCATTAAAAAAAAAAAAAAAAAAAAAAAAGTTAATCCAAAAGGATATATTTTAATACGGTTGTAGCGGATTTTAGTTACAGTTCTTCCAAGTGCAAATTTGTATTACAATAGTGGTTAATAGTTTAAAATGCAATTTTAAATCTGCTGGAGATGACTCTTACTATATTTCCTTTTTGTTCCCTGTTGCCCCTCTTCAAATCATATTTATATACGTTATTAGCAGCCATCCTCCTTCCGCCTAGCTAGCACAGCAGTATGCTAACTCTGTAATTTAGTGATTTAATACCAGCTATTTCTCACCGGATATTGGTCCATGGGCATAGAATTATTTGAAAAAAATAACAACAATAAAGCAGATTAACAATATGAATTTTACATCAACTATTTAGTTACTAGTACTATAATAGCTGTCCTGAAACAAATATGATGAATTACCTTCTGCATTTTCTTATAGCTTTTCCTGCCCACCCCCACGTTAAAAGGTTCTTTGCTCTCAGTAATCTTTTCAATAACAGGTAATTGCAGCCCGTGGTCAGTCTTCTTTCAGATGAGCTTTAATCTTTTGTTGGAGGATGAAAGTTTCAGACTAAATCTCTGCGTTTTTTGTTTTCATCTGTTTTGGATGCCAGAGCAGCATAGGACTATCCAGAAGTGATCTTGCTAGTACAGCTCGTAGATTCAGAGAGAGAAATAAGTAACTAAAAATAAAGTTTGAGAGGCATTTGCTGTGTTATAATGAACTTGCTGGTCAGGTCTGGTCAGGTCTGACAGGAGCCATCTGAACCAAAGGAGAGTCAAATACCCTTCCTAATGGACCCACATCTTTCGGAAGGATCCGTCTGATGCAGGATGGTGTAAATTCCATATTTCCTGTCCAGAGGAAATGAGTGAGGAGAACTTGAATGCTTAGATGGTCTTCTCAGTTGTAACCAGTACAACTGAGCAGCTTTACACTTAAAAGCTAGAGGTGCTGGTGGAGAGCTGAAGGGCCAGAAGCTCAAAGTGACTACCAGCCTGCAGAAAATAATGCAGGCTCTAAGAGACAGAATGTGAACTGGAAAGGAGCTAGTAGTGGTTGTGTCCTGTACTGTGATGTGAACAGGCTTCTCAAGCACTACACAGTCTTTGGGCCACCAAGGAGCTGGATTTTTTTCTTGGTTGTTTTAGTATTCAGCTAAATAATAAGAAATAATGAATCTGTTTGCATTTTAAAGTGCTTTCGAAGAGGAAATTAAAAAAATAGTAATTCCCTGTCTTCCTCAGCAGTGTATTTAATGCTCCTAAAACTGTCTGTAATTGTACAGAATCTAAGTTTTCAATATCTTTCCATACAGGAGCTAAAAATCTGAATGAGAGCAAGAGCTTTTTAGTTTTAGATGAATTGAACCTCTCTTCCATCTTGAAATCACTGAACCAACTGTCCAGCTATGGAGCAAACCAGTTATGCAAATGGAGGCAAAATATTTTTAATACAGCTTCAAATTTTGCCGAAGCACAGGATGGATTCATTTTACTTAGTTGTACAAAAGGGTTTTCCTCCTAATTTTGTGGGAGGGTTTCCCTAGCTCTGAGGAATAAATTGCCCGTCTTGCAGTAAGTTAGCTGAAGTTTGGAATTCATGAAGCCGTTTCAGCGGAGAACGGTGGAGGAATTGCAGCAAAATCTCAAGGTCACTGGGAATATTCTTTGGGGTATTCTTATGTGGCTTATCTGTGCTCACATGCCTAATTTTTTTTTCAGCGCGAAGAATAGCCACTTGCAGAGAATGGAAGCCTTAGCCCGGCCCTGTGCCATCCCTTATTCAAGTTCTTTTATGCTCCTCTTTTTAAAGAAGCTGTCAAGTTCTTTTCTGAAGCTGACAGGAAAGGCCAAATCTGCAGTACAGGAAGGGAGGCGGGAAAGAAACTTTTTTGTGTTGATGTTTTACTAAGTGAGCTAAGGAGAATTTTAGAATCATGTAATTTACTCTGGCGGCATTTACTGTACATAGCTATAGTGATGGTAATTTCGCTCATTGTGGAAGTGAAAAGATAACCATCAATCAGTTGTCAATTGGTCAATTGCAGAAGTGATGAAAAGGAGCTGGTAGGAACAATCACTGCTGGGGCTACCTAGGCTACTTGGGGGCTTCGGCAAAACACGGGAACTGGATCCCGGGACGCGGCGGGCGCGCGAGGCCGGAGGGTCTTGGGGCCGCCAGGACGCGCGGTTGCACCCCGGCTCCTTTTGGATGTTCCTAACGCGGCACCTAGAGCAGAGCAGCTGCTCGGAGGCCCCTGGAGCAGAGCGGGCTGGGAGCCGGCGCCGGAGCGTGGATGAGCACGTGGGCTGCTTGGATGGAGACGTGGAAGGTGGAAGAGTTCTTTGCCAACTGCCAGCAAAGAGGGGGCTAATTTCAAATGTTCTCTGCCCGGCAGCAATGACAGTTATAACTTTATTGGTGAAACAAATGTTGCGGAATTGGAGATAAGTGACGACGCTTAAGTTGCAGAGTGCTGTAAGAAATAGCACAACCCCAGGTGTTGCGCTGTTAATAAATGCATCATTTGAAAGCTGCTTTTAGAGCAAGCCTCATGGCACAGGATGGTATCAGCACTCCCTGTGCTTAAGAGTTAAATTTAAGTAGCATGAAAAGCATGTATTCCTTTTCATTATACATGCATATTGTAGGGAAGGGGGGGAATAAGCTTAGGACAGGAGCAGGCAGAAAGATTTAATTCGCGTATTTATGAAAAGACTTCAAACATTATTGATGTGGGGTGGTTTGTGCTGCGGCGTTTTGTTTGGGGTTTTCTTCCCCCCTTCTGTGGTAGGTAATAAAAAGGATTACAGGCCCTCCAGAAGGATGAGATATCATCAGTTTGTAATCCAGCCCGTGGTTTCCTAGATACCGTATTGTCTATTCTGTTCCGCTATGTGAAAAATGTTGAATATCAACAATGGGTTTCAGTGCGGTATTGTTGAGTTTTGTATGAACTAATCTAGCTTCACTAAAAAAAAAAAAAAAAAAAAAAAAAAAATAAAGCTTTGGACAAAAGTCTATAGCCAGTGCATTCGTAACTCCCCATGCACAAGAGCTGACTGGGGCTCTGGGAAGACATTTTCCTCATTTGATTTCATTTCCTTTTCTTCTTCTTTTTTTTTTTATTTTCTCCTTATAACCTTCTTGTCCAGTCCTCAGGTGTTTGTCACCTCTTAGCATGTCATCTGTAAGGGTCCGGTGCTTGAGAAAGTCCCAGGACCGGGCAGCCGGCATAGGCCTCATAAGGGACAGCTGTGTGCGGGGCTGGAAAGGTAAGCGTTTGCCGAGGCGCCCGCTCCGCTGCCGCGGGGCCAACTTCACGGGCCCCTTTACCGCTCCGCAACTTGGCCGCGCTCGCTCGTGCCGTGGGCAGCGGGACAACTCGCGGAGCAGCTCGGAGCGTAGCAGGGGGAACAGCAGCTGCCGGGGCGAGAGAGGGGATGGCTCCGACGCAGCTCTGCGCTTTGCCTCTTGCAGCAAGTGCTGGAGCAGGAGCTGGAAGTGGAGGGGCTGTTACCTGCGCAGGGAGGTGCTTGGAGAGCAGGGATCCCGTGTACAGCGAGAGGGGAAGGGCTCTGACCTGCGGGCATGGTGTTTGCAGGACGTGTACAGCACAACCCCTGTTTGGAACTGCTTTGCTGCAAGCACTGGCTTGGTGTCGTTTGTTTCTTTCCTTTTTTTCTTCTTTCCTCCTCTTTTTCCACTTTAGGCTTAGAACTCGTTTAATGGCATGTGGCAATTCTGCTGGGGGTGCTGTTTGCTTGGAATAGAGGGGGCGGAGAGCAGTAAGATTCCTGGTCAGAAAGATTGTGTCATTAATCCAATTTGCGGAAAAATTAGTTGTTTTTTTCTCTGCATTTTTTCCTAAGTTTACCAGAACTTTTCCATAGGAAGGAAAAGACCCTAAAATACTTAGACTGTAAATCTCTGCTAGCTGCACTGAACTAGATTAATCTCTTTATAAACTTAAAATTATATTGTGAATGTGTAACTTTAATGTTTGCATTTTATATTAAGTAGCTTTTTACCTTTTTAGCTATAAATTATATTCTGTTTTCGGTACATAAAGTTGTGAATTATTTTAACTGCTTGGAAAAGTTACTCTCCAAGCAAAGTAACAAATAGTTTTCTGGTTACTCTAAGCGTGAGAATTGCTTATTACAAGACTTTGTAATTGCTTTATGTATCCTAATAGACGTATAAGACTGATATTGCAATTAGAGACTACTTCTGAATATCCTCCAAACGTTGGCTTGTCCTTATGAAGGATTTTTGAGGGGACATACCGGCTTTTGAGATCTTCTTTTCACCCTACTACAGTATGAGGGCTTTTTTTTTTTTTCCTTTTTCCCCATCCCCCTTTTAACCCAGGAATTAGAGGAAAGTACAGATGATGCTTGCTTAACCCTGCATTTAGTGCCAAGCAGTGATGTGCTCCCTATGAAACCATTTCTGACCCTCTGCTTGCAGTGGTGAGCCTGAATTTTTCCCCTTCCTTGCCCATCATTGTCAGTCAATTATGGGATGGAACTGAACCAGAAAATCTGGTACAGTCTGGCAATTAGTACAAAGGGTTTCCAGTCTAGTGTGAAGGCAGAGATGCAAGAGCCCCAGCAGCTAGAGAAATAGTTTTGATTGGCCATGGACATTGCCTTTTAGTGCTGCTTGGTTACTTCCCAAAGATACTGGCTCTTCTACCCTACAGGTCTTCTCCTTAAAGTACTGCATTACGGGCCTACTTTTTATAAGTCTTTTGGGAAGTGTGTGCATGTAGCGGGGGGGTCGTCTTTTTTTAGCTTGAGCTTCTCCCATTTGCAGACTGTCATTTTAACCCATCAAACAGACACATTTTGACTTGTTCAACAAAGAAGCAAGTTATCAACATTCACAGAAACTGACATTTTTAATTCAGGCTTCATTATGTCTTCGATTTATGACAGTGAGCTACAAAGACATTTAAAGTTTTTTTTTCTTTTTTTTTTCATTTTAAATTCAGCATTGGGATGTTTATCTTTCTTTTAATGCTCATATTTCCCTTTCTACCTTTATTCTTTAGTAATATATAATTAGCATTATCAAAACCATCAGCTATTATCCACTATGACTTTTGACCTTTGCTTTTACCTATCTAGCGTTTTTCCAAAATAAATCAGAATAGGAATTCTGTTTAGGTTACAGCGTTGTACTGAAAGGTGATTAATTAAGCTGGTATATTTATAGTAAAAGTAATCTCTTTTAATATTGCGAAGATTTAATGAATGATTACATATATATAATGTGTTAAATATCTAGTATTATAAGAATTGAGAGAAGTAAAAATCATGATTCAAAAATAGCATAAGTAATTCAAGAGAACTTTTTGTACGTAACCAGTATTTTTCGAGAGCTATCATCGAGTCTGTAGCTGATACATCCTGCCAGCCTAAGAGAGAACAAAAATGTAGTGTATAAGTTTGCTCGAAGTTTAGAAGTACTGCACTTCCTAGCTGTGCCAAATCGAAATTTTAAATTATTATATCCAGAAAAGCTAGTAACTCTGCTAAATATATGAAGACAGTCAAATTTTGCGTAAACTTAAAATGCAGTATAATTAGATAGCAGTACAAGCAGTTGCTAAATTAATGGGAACATTGGGCATTCAACCATAACTATACGGTTTTGTTTGTGAGTTTTTGTTTTTCTACGAGTCAGCAGTTTCTATTTTATGCTTGGATAGCTGTGTATTTGGGATGTTGTCTTTTGTAGTTGTAAAAAAGTAAACGTGTGATCTAATCTGCATTTGCATATGTGAAATATTACAAATATGCATACATATTTTATATTGTCATGTTTTTCTTTCTCTGTTCAGCGGTGACATAGGCATCTTTGAAGGCAGAATATGCCATTCAGTAGTTAGATGTGCTCTTTGCTATATTAATGGCAAGAAGTACAGTAGCAGGGGCTGTAAATGTGATGACAAGATTAGCACGTTGCCCACTTCAATCAGGTACCTCTTGTTTTTGTATTTATCACTCCTCTTTCCCAGCTGACTGATGTCTGTCGTTCAATGGCTTTCTTTGACTAGGAAAAGAAGGAGCTTCCTTTAAAGATCTCTGAGCGCTGCTGAGTTCTGGAATAGGGCATTTGCACAGAAAGTGCAAATGCAACAAATCAGTAGGTTCTCTTGCAGATCTTCTCATAGGGTACATGGGAAATGACACCAAAGTGGTGTTTATTACACCTGGCAAAGGGTAGATGGAAATCTACTGTGCTAACCTGGAAACACAGTGCCAAAGGAGACACTCATGGCTCTTTTGACAAGAATTATATAGAATAATTATCCATATATTAATAGCTGCCAAATTTCTTGTTTATCAGAACAAGAAACCAACTGCAGAAGCACAGGAGGAAACAAAATAGTGGTATGATAAATGTCTTGGGCTGAAGAACTGGTTTTAAGGCAAAAGAACATGTGAGATTTTTTATCATTAGCAATTTAAGAAATAATCAGAAATGACACTGAACAATAAACACTTCAAATACACTTTTTTTTGCATCATTTTTAATTCTGGAACTATTTTGTTTGTTTGCAATAACCAAGCAAGTATGACATTGAAATATGAATGTCCAGTCTCAATTTGTTATTCTTCAATCATGTTGTTATGGCTTCAGGTTAAGTACTTATACACACATGATTGGGGTATGAGCTTTGATAGTGTATCAAAGTGAGTCAGAGGATTTAATTGTAAATTTTCAGGTGATAAATATCTGTTTCTAGTTTTCATCACTTTTCTACTGCAGAATAATTTTATTTCTACAGAAGTGTTTTCTTCTTTCCCTCCAAATGTGTTTTTCAAACACCGCTATGCATATTTACTTAAAAATAGCTGACAGTTTTACAGTTGCTGTTTCAAAGTCCTATTTTTCATATGAGAAAACTGAGGCACAGAAAGGTTAAGTGGCAGTTTTACATCTTTGTGTGGGTTTGGAATGAAATTCCAAACTCCTGCCTCACTGCATTCCAAAAGGTTTTTTTTCAGTTGTAGCTTTAAGATGGTTCATAACTGCTGTTTTTTGGTTTCAAGCTCTTTTTAGATTGTCCTCTAGCTACTACTAACCTCATTTTAGATTAAAGTGACTTGTGATTTGTCTGACAATCATCAATATCAATGTTCTGTGATATTGATGGGAAAATTATCACGGCCTTATTCATATTAACAGTGTAGTGCGTGAGGGTGCTGAAGAGCTTGACTCAGCTTTGGATTTCACTGCCATCCTAGACAGTCGGGCAGGGTGTTGGTAGCGCTCCATGGAAGGTACCTTCATGCTGTGCAGCAAGTCATGGAAATAGCATGTAGCAACAGGGAACCTTCCTCTCTTCTTGGGTTCTCATTTTCTGTGATGCCGTTTTCTGAGCTTATGGGATCTTTGGGTGAAGGAAAAAAAGGGGGGATAGACAGGGGAGAAAAAAAGAGAAAAAACAACAAACTCACGATTCATCATGAAGAAGGGGAGTTTCTGACTCTGGTGTGAATTGGCATGTGTCAGTCTTTCTCTGTTTATATTAAGGAGCAGATTTAAGTCCTGATATACTGAAGACTTGCAGTGAAAGTGTGGGGAGTTCATCTCAGGGAATGAGGCACTCGACCAGTGCCCCGCTTGTCAGCTGCACCCACAGCTAAATGTATACAGCTAAATGTATCTGGCAACTAACTGTTGGGTCTAATGATTTGGGAAATTAATCTGGCAAAATGTGCTAGCAAAAGAGCACAGAGATTTTGTAACGTCAGAGAGAGTGAAAGGTCAAGGGTATCGTCTGAGCCATGTTCTACCATTTCTCCTGCCCCTTGGAACATTCCCTTAGCATCACAGAGCTTCCTCAGCCCTTCTACGGATGACTGTTCCCCAGGGTGGGAAAAGCAGCTGAAAAGCACAACCTGTAAGAATTCTGTACAAACGGACAAAAAAAATAGAGGTTTAGGCACCCAATTCCCCCTGACTTTCAGTTCAATTATCACTTAGCTGAAATTCAATAGAAATGAAGTACCCAATTCCTTTATGCCTTTGAGAATCTCCTGTCACAGACTAGGTTGAATTGATTGCAACTACTAAGCATTAGCTGTTAGTGGAATGTGATAAGCATTAAGAAATAAGATACTGGATCAATGTATTTTATAGGATTTTATTCAAAGCTTACACAATTGGTATTTCATATTAAATGACTGGTTTCATGTAAAGAAGAAGGGAAAATGACTAGTAAAGACATGGTGATAGGAGTTTCTTGGGGAACTGATACTAAAAGCGCAAGCAGAAACTATTCTCTTTCGGAGGATGGCAGGAAGCATACTGAGACACAAACATCTTTTGTTAACTTAGGGCCTTTAACCAAAGACTCAAAAGAAATTACATTATTAATAATAGATATAAAAGAATGTCAGGAACATATAGAGATATAATTCAAGCAATCAAGACAAAGCAAGATTCAGGAAATCACACTTTGTGGGCATTCAAAGTAATCCCAAGACACCAAGGTAGAGAGTCATAGAATCATTGAGGTTGGAAGGGACCTTGGAGATCATCTAGTCCAACCCCCATGCACATGCAGGGCCACCTGGAGCGTGTTGCACAGGATTGTGTCCAAGTCGGTTTTGAAGATCTCCAGAGAAGGACATTCCACAGCCTCTCTTGGCAACCTGTTCCAGTGCCTGCTAGTCAAGAGAAACTGATGATGCCATTGACAAATGAGACTAAAAATGATGAGTTTCCCATTATCTGCTGTATGTAATATTTTGCTACGTAAAAGAGCCAACTTTGAGAAGATGGCTAGCACAAATCTCAGTGCTGGGAATATGAATAACTTGCAGTTGTTTATAAGACATGATGTTGTACTGGCCATCAGCTGATCTGCAAGTCACAGATTGAGAAACACTAAAATACATGACCACCCGAAGTCTCCTGAAGACTCTTTTTCCCATGTTTCATTGACATTGCTACAAGGACATGAGGTCCAGAGCTCACCTCTCCCTCGGTTTTGCTCTACAAACAGATAAAGCTGTTCTTAAATTTTATTTTGTCCTCTGTGTCTGTCCATCTTAGCTGCATAGTCCTGCTTTGTATGACTATTATTTTTTTCTATGCTTGAATCTTTTCAATTCTGTGAAGTTTACATGATTGTTTAGATTGTTTATGTTTAATTATTCAGCTTAGTATAATATTCCCTGCTGTCATCCAATCGCTATGTGTAAGAAATTTTCTCATGCCAGCTCTTGAATTAAGGCGATGCATTGGTATTGGTTAGTATTGTGTTGGTACCAACCAGAAATATAAGTAGCCCTTGGTTTCTGTGAGATTCTGTATATCTGAAGACATAAATATTTTGGTGAGGGCTGTCAAGAGACTTCATTCTTAATCTATGTAGATATTCTGGGAGGAACCTCAAAGGCAGAAAGAGATACTTCAGCAAAACAGTCCTTCTATACTCCTATTTTCTTTGTGCATTTTTAAGAAAAGCACCTCAGCAGCAATTAATAATTTTCTTTTATTAATATGCAGTTTTCAAAGAGCCATTTCTATAAAGTTTTGGCTAAAAATGTTTGTTACTTTTAAGAAGTTATTTATTTTTTTCCCCAAAAAGCGCTCTTGGAATTAAAGATTGTTCAGTTCCAAGGTATGTCAAAATTTTCCTTTTCTTCTTCTGAAGAACACTGAATTCTCAACCACTTCTGCCAGGAAAAGTGTTAGCTGCTGTGTGTTAGAGCCCTAATTAGATTAAGCTGGATCCACACTTTGCATGTTCTCCCAAGCTAATTCCCATGATCACTGGGCTTTAAAACCTTTATTAGGGCTTTTTGTTAAAGATGCATCACTTGACTATTGTTATTCATCTGACAAGAAGAGTGGATTCAAATGTACCCTTCTTTCAAGATAGTATTTGTCACTGACCTCAGATGTTGGACTGAAAAGAAAATTTATTTCTAAGCTTTGCACTGTTTGTGCTAGTTTGTGCATTGCAAGGAAAAGTGTAGAGATGTAGCTTGCATCCTTGTAATAGAGGTGATTGTGAAAACCGTATTGTCTAATGCACTGCATCCATTCAAGCCCAAAATGGTTGTTGTTAAAAGACATTAAGATTCAAAACTGGCTATTGTCTCTTTGGCAAGTGGTTGTCAAGATAAAATGACAGAGGCATCACTGTTCAGAAAGAAATCTTGGGATCTCAGTTTAAAAGAGGATATTATGTCTAGAGATGTTGAAATTTCCTTTTTTTTCCTGTCGTGAACAATGTGGAAAGAGAATGACTAGTATGAGGTGGCACAGTGTGATGATACCAGATCCTTCAAGGAAGTAAAGATGATGACATCTATCAAGAAGAGCTTATGAGTCTCAATGAGCAGTCTTTAAAATATCGAGAGCAATTCAGATTCAAGTGACACAAATGGGAATAATCAAAACTCTGTAAATCAGGTCAAGAGAGATGATCTTCCCCTCTGCTCCGCTCTGGTGAGGCCACAACTGGAATATTGTGTGCAATTCTGGGCTCCCTATTACAAGAGGGATGTGGAACTTTTAGAGAAGGTCCAGCATAGAGTGACAAAGATGATTAAGGAACTGGAACATCCATCTTATGAGGAAAGACTAGGCGAGCTGGGTCTGTTTAGCCTAGAGAAGATAAGATTGAGAGGGGATCTGATCATTGTGTATACGTAACTGAAGGCAGGATTCAAACAGGATGGGGCCAAACTCTTCTTGGTGGTGGCCAGCAATAGGACAAGGGGTAATGGGTATAAATTGAAACACAGGAAGTTCCATCTCTATGTGAGGAAGAACTTCTTCACTGTGAGGGTGACCGAGCCCTGGAACAGGCTGCACAGAGAGATCGTGGAGTCTCCTTCTCCGGAGATCTTCAAAACCTGCCTGGATGCCACCCTGTGCCACGTGCTCTAGTGTCCCTGCTTGAGCAGGGGGGTTGGGCTAGATGATCGCTAGAGGTACCTTCCGACCATCCTGTGGTTCTGTGCGCTAATGAAATGATGGGTTCTTAAGTGGCTCACCACTAAGGAATGAGATCTTGGGATTTCAAAAGACAGTTCCATAAAACAATAAATTTAGTGGTCAGTAGCTTTCGAGATGAAAATGAATATTAGGAATAAATGGGAAAAGAATAGAAAATAAGCACACTTCTGCCAGCTTTAAGTCCATGGTACACCTGCATCTTGGATATTGCTTGTCTTCTACCTTGTTGGGAGAGGTAGGATACTATCAGAAAAGGCAACAGCTTGAGAAGAAACAATATCTTTAGCAAACATATATTTTAGATCCAGGATGTTTTCAAAACTTAAAGTTTATAGGGACTTAAGTGATGCCTGGTTAATTCCCAGAAGAGTTAAAAAGTAGACATGACTCCTCTCTGGCTAAGGTAGTTTTCAAGCCACAGATCGGAGGAAGCTGGAAGAGTACTTGGCAGGTGTATTGTTACATACTTACTTTGTTCTTTTCTAAGCATTTTCTTCTGGCCATTGATGGAGTGCTTAGCCAGATGAACATTTGATTTGACCCAGTACAACCATTTTTTGACATATCCTGAGCTCAAACTTCCTCTTTGTATCTAAATGAAGAAACAGATCAGAAGCTGTAGAAGCAGACTGGACAAGTAGTTTGAATGCTGGCATTCTCTCTGTCTTCCTTTTGCTCGTATTTATCTTCCTCTTCAGCTGAACTAAGAAAGCTTCTATCTTCCACAGTGGCACCTAGGGCAATCAGAGGGAAATACTGACAATCAGAAGCATGTTTTTAAAGCTCCCAAGTTTCAGATTAATATGATTTCTAAAAACCTGAGGAAATCCATGAAAAATTTATCAGTGTATAATAGCTGAACAATCTCTCCAGGAGACTTTAATTTCTGCTTCTAATCTTTTCATCTCAATCTGCTGGGTCAGCTTTGCACTTCTCCTTATGTGCACAATGGGGAACAATGTTTAGCTGATGACAGAAGTGCAGGATGGGGATTAAGTACCCCCCAAGCTCTCTGTATTTTAGTAATGGTATTGAAAGTTCCCCAGTCCCTGATTTTCTTCCCTGCTACTCTTCCAATAAATTAACTCCCAAATTTGAAAATCAAGACATAACTTCACTGTGCAGGGAAAGTACACCCTGCAAGTTTTCCTAAATACCCCTTTAGAAAAAGGCTTAAGTTTGATTATCTTAATTGATTATCTTAAACCCCCTGAGTGTCAGAATTGTGTGTTAGGCTCAGCGTGTCGTCTGATGAGATGCTGGATTTGGCAGCAGTGTGGGTCTCTGCTCCCACCCATCCGCTTTTTCTCTGCCCCGAGCTCTAGGTTTGCTGCTCCAACCTCCGACGCAGTTTCAAAATTAAATTACGCTAATCTAAATATTCACAGTTGCTAAAAGAACCCATCGTGCCCCAGGCCCTATCTTCATCTTCCCTTCTCTCTGTGGTCGCCCAACTGCCGTGGGAATGTGCAGTTAGATAAAACTAATAACTAACCGTAGTAAGGAAGCTTCCAGCCTTATCAGTTCCTTCATCTAACAGCATTAATGCCAGCTCATGGCAGCTGGAGGGAACACATGGCTTGGGAATGTGAAGGTGGCCTTTTGTCAGCTGGTTGCCCAGATGTGGGTCAGTTTAAGCCTCCCGTTGGGTCCTGCTTGCTGGGCTGTATGGTGAGCCAGTGCTGAGTCAGTCCAAGTAACAAATAACCAAAATCCAAAAAGAAGTACAACTTTCCCAAAGAATACAACTTATTAATAGCCTCTTTTTCCAACACATTAGAAGCATGATTACTTGTTTATTGCCAGGGAGTCTGTAAGAGACCCAAGGCATGAAAGGAGTGCCCAAAAAGATAAAGCCATAGCAGAAAAGCTAAGTGATTTTTTTTTTGCACTTGTGCTTCCCACAGAGAAGGTCAGAGTTACTCACCTTGACATCCTGGTTTATGGAATATTAATGTTAATTTCAAATTGAAGTGTCTGGAAATAACTTACAGACCAATTAGACAAAAACTGGAACAAGTGACCAGGAAGAGGTAGTTTTCACTCAAGAATTCTAAAGCAGCATAGGAGTGGGAGCGGTGATGGTCATGTACAATTTCTTTGTTAAAATCATCTTAGTACCAAAGAATTGTAAGTTGACTAATGTAGCAGCAACTTTTACAAGGAATTCAGGCAGATCCAGAAAACTTGCAGCATAGTAAACCTGGTATCTGTGCTGAGGAAACAAGTAGGAACCATAGCAAGTTAAAAATGATAGAATCTTTTGTGAATAATTGGCATAATGGGGAAAAGCAACATGAGTTTCAAAAGAGAAGTAATTCCTAATTCCTCCAAAATATACTGGAAATCTCTGAAGGAGTCTATGAGCAGGAAAACAAAGATAATTGAGCTGATATCATCTGCATGGGTTTCTGAAAGACATTTAATGAAGTTCATCACATTTAAGAAACTAGGATGTTCTGGAATAAAAGAGAAGATCTTCACATCAATACATAGCTGGTTGAAGGCAGAAAACGGAGTGTGGGAGTAAATGGTCAGTTTAATCCAGAAGAGTTCTGTGCTATTCAGCAGATTCAGAAGCAATATGAAAAATAAAGAAAATATATATGAATAGTGAATTCGGTGAATAGTGAGGAAACAAAACTTGCTGATGGTACCAAGTTGTTCAGGGTAGGTAAGAGAGAAGATATCTAGTGGGTGTTGAGAAGGACCTTACAGTACTGGTGATAAGGGGCAAAAAATGACAAATGAAATTCAATGCAGACAAATGCACGCAGGAAGAATAACTCTACATATAAAATAATAGGCTTGGAACTAACCATTTCTTCTCAGAAATGAGATATTGAAGTAAAATGAGTAGTTCTATGAAACTGTCAGCTCGAGAACAGTCAAACCCAAATGTTAAGAATAGAGAATAATATAAGAGCGATCATTATGACACTATAAATCCATACTATGCCTGCATCTTGAGTACCCTCCTTATTGCCAGTACTGGCCTCCTTATTGCAGAAATAAGAGTGTAAAATCAGGAAAAAAAATGAAATATGAAAAGGATGGTCTCTGTAATAGAATGGGTGCAGTGAATATTGCTAAGAACAGTCAAGCTGGAAAGGATAAGACTGGAGCGGAAGCAAGAGGAGGTCTATAAATCATGCATGTCATAGAAATTGCAGATAGGAGTTGATTCTTTGCATTAAAAGAAATGTAGAGATATCAAATTAAACCAGCTAGTGTTCAATACAAAGAGATAGATCTTCAACATGACACACCATTCCTTTAGCAGACAACCTTGTAGATACCGAAAATTCACATGAATTCATAAAATGTTTTAAACAAATCATGGAAAATTTGTTGAGGGTTATTAGATGTAAAGATAGCACCTCTTATAGACTGTGAGCTACAATTTTCTGGAAACTAGAAGTATTTTTGAGGAAAATATGACTAGTTGTGCTCTTCTCCATTATTGGCTATTGTCGGAGGGAGACTGAGACTAAACTGGGTACCTAGGGTACCTCACCTGGGTGAGATGAATACTATAATAGATCTGAATTAGTTGTACTGTTCCTGTAGGGAGGTTATATTTAACGCAGTTGCTGTCATGCCTTGAATCCTGTTGATGGATTGGTGAGGAGGATAGAAAGCTCCAGCTCCCGTGTGTAGGCTGTTCTCATCTTCAGGTAACTGTGACCAAGGATCAAGGACTTGGCCTCAGGAGAACAGCATTATAAAATTAGGCAAAGATGTTTGGTATAAATAGCAATATCAAACTACCAAATATCTCTACTCAATACTAGGCTATAGATGTCTTCTCTCTTCTGTTGGAAGAGTGTCAGTGCAACGCCGCATATGTCCCTTCTCCAGGGAGTGTCAGCTGCATAGTGAACTCCTGACATAGCAGAGAGATGACACATTCAGCTTTATTTTCCATCTGAACATTGCAGAAGAAAACAACCGTTAGGAGACCCATGGAGACTACCTGAAGATGAGGTGTGGTAGACCTATCTCAAACTGCGTTGCATTTTGAAGCATTCAAGAAACCAGTATGAGTTCGCTGATTTCTTTTACCCATAGCTTAAAGCTGCGTGTTTTTTCAAAGGTGACTCGATTTGTCTATGTTTTTTGAGGGAACAAAAACATTGAGGGAACACTCCTCCCCTACATCTCCAAATATGCTGACATGGGTGAGCAACCTAGATTTGAAATAAATTACCTTTATTTCAAAGGTTTTTCTCCCACCAAAATCTTTCCTATGGAGAGAATGAGGACAAGGAAGTTGAAGATCAGGTCAGACTTTTGAGCCATGAAATCTGAGTGTTCAATTTAGTGCAGACAATTTTCTGTCTCTCTAGTGAGTATATGTTCTTTTTATATTACTTACAGTTATGATAATATTTTTGAATTGGGAGCATAAATACTATTTAAAATTACACTAGAAAGGCCAAAAAGGTGTAAATCGTAATGCTTCAAGACACGAATTAGTTGCCAACAACATTCAGGCAGATTCTTCCTTTCTAGCAATTCAGATAACATGTAATAATCGTAGGTGCTTAGTATTAGTATAGAAACTTATCATTAGTCTTTTTTTTTCTTCGTCATTATTTGGAGGCTTCAGTTTCTCTATAATCTACAGAAATTATTGAAGAAATAGATCTATAACTTCAGCTACAGTGACATTATTACTATTTTAAAAATTCTCTGAGTCATTCTTTTAACGTGTAAGCTTTGCACTTTTTTCCCTTTTCCTTTTTGCACAAGTTTTCGCTATTGACAACAAATTATTGCAGACCATGCATGGTTTATGTTAGTCTTTGTAAAGACCTGGCAAGAAGCTTTGACAAAATAAATGATCTTCTCCATGATTTACTAAGACAATACTGAACTTTGTTACCAGATTTTTAGGCGATCATTATTTTTGTTGCCTAGTCTCAAATACCTTTTCTATAAATTACCTTATTTTTGGATCTGAAGAAGGGAGACGTCCTCTATTGAAGCAAGGGTCCCTTAGCTGCGTGTTAGCATCGATGATGACTTATTTGAACGTCAAAGAATTTTGTTTATAACCTTGTGAATTATGATTAGTGCAGATAGAGAAATAATTTGGCGTATCTGAAAATAATTATGTAAAGCTGATGTATGGTGTCTTTTTAATAAACAACAACAACAAAAATCATTTCGATAAATGAAACAATCAGCTCTGGGTCCTTGAATTTTTTTTATAAGTTGAGTTAGTCTTAACTTATGGATTCTAAAGCTGCTATAATAAAGGCTTAGTAGAGGAAATATTGCTTTTACTGTTTTCAGATAATGCTTAATGTTGTTGCAAATTATAAAATTTAATTAGCTATATAAATGCCAGAGGAACAAATAATGTGCTATTGTCTTGATATCTTTCCAGAAATTAGTCTTTTAAAACAAATTTGCCATATTAATCATCTAAAAATATTTTTGATCACTGAATTAATAGTTTGCAGCCTGTTTTCAGGTATTCATTGCCATAGGTGATTGCCTCTTAATTACTACATGGGCGCTTTCTATTCACTCTTATTAATTCATGTTTTCTGGCACAGTCCCAAAAGGCAGCCTTGCCCTATATCTTCTAATTACTTCTATAATTGAATTTGCCCACTTTTTCTAACCTATTTTTTAAACTGACTGTGTTTGTTCATGGTTTATTGTGTCTTTTTTGTGTCAGTTCTCTGCAAGCAGAATGTACATTGATTCTTTCCTCGTTTCTCATTAATTTTCAAGAGCTTTGCTGCATGTCTGTTTTTTCAGCCTGTCAGACCTATTGCTAGACCAAAAAAAGATTCTTATTATTAAAGGTTAGGTAAAATAGACTGAAGTTAATTAATTCATTAGTAACTCTGAGCCAATTACTGAAGCCTTCTCTTATTTATATACTTGTTAACAAGACAGAGATGAGAAAGGCCTATTATAGGCACATGTCCTTCAGAAGTTGGGCAAACCCTCTGGAGCATAGGCCTTTAGTTTCACCAAAGAAAAAGGATTGATTCCAAAATGAAGACTTGAAGGTCTATTTGGCAAATGCATCATAACCAGATAGACCTGCTTGTGACCATCCAAATTGTTTTGGATTCTATCTTTCGATCACAAGGAATTAATTTTAATAATTGTCTTTATGAAGTACAGGTCTAGTGTTTGAATATAAACATATTGACTTTTCTTGCCAACATTCCTAGAATTATTTTGTGGGATGTTTGGAAATAGTGAGCAAGAGAATTACCTGCGCACCATCATGCAATGAAGACCTGACTTACTGCTGATTGTCACTTCACAAAATTTTCTAGTATTAATACATGTAAGGAGATGTTTAAGTGAAAAAAAGATTGGAATTTTTGGTAAATACTCTGCATGATACAAATTCTTACATGGCAGCTGGAGTAATTCAGAAGCTACTGTCCTATAAAT
The DNA here is from genome assembly GCA_034781795.1 of Crypturellus tataupa. NCBI lineage: Eukaryota > Metazoa > Chordata > Aves > Tinamiformes > Tinamidae > Crypturellus > Crypturellus tataupa. Next base: position 9,296,697 of record JAWLRI010000640.1, read on the forward strand.
AAACTAGAGAAGGTGGCTAGTGTCTCAGGTAAGGGTCAATGTTTATATTAAAGACGTTAATATTGATTTTAAGTACTGTATTCAAAACCTACCCATATGTTTTCTTGAGATTAAGTGTGGCAAAACAATGCCCTCTTTCAGTGAATTCAGAAGAGTACAATTCAGCTTGCAGTGTTGATACAAGATTGTTTTTAAAGAGTTATACTTAAGTAAGAGAAGTCTGTTTATCATGACCTCTGTATATTCTTCACTTCAGACTATAATCCTCATATCAGAACTAAGTAACACATTGGCAAATCCAAAGAAATCTTTGAGGCTTTTCTTCTTCTTGCAATTCAACAACTTGACCCAAGCTCTTTAGAATTAGGAAGTATTTAAAGCAATTCTTTGCCAAGTATCTGCAAACCTGGCCTGATACCGAGCTGTGAAGGGAAACTATGCTAAGAGTTAGAAATAATATGTGAATCTTTTAAGAAAACGGGGAAAAAGTGGATTTGAAAATATTTTCCCTTCAGTCTTGACAAAATATGAACCCAAATAAAATAAAGAAAAAAAATATTTGAATAGTTGTGCATCAGGAAGGTTGACCTAGCCCAGTCACTTACAGAAATATAGTGGTTTATAGAAAACCTCTGCATTTTTTGATTTGTCAAACCATTTTGGTAAATTTGCCAAGCAGGGAAGTTACCAAAATATCTGGAAATCCTATTCTCTGTGCTATATGCTGAAAGTAACTTGGCGTGAGTATCTGCCATTACCAATGTAGAAATTATTCTCCACACTCCAGTTACCTCAAACTTGAGACGGAGCCAAGAAAAGGAATAAACTAACATATCTGAAAATCTTTCCTCACCTGTCCCTTGTCCCTAGTATAAGATGATGCAATCACCATGCTGTGCAGAAACGTCTGTATTTACCTCTGTAAACCTCCTGAAATAACAGCTTTCTCGCTCCCCCTTGCATACCATACAGCTCACTGCACAATTGGAGTCTTTAATATTCAATCTTGTTCATTTATTCTCTTCCTGAAATCAGTTAGGAAATAACTGGCTGATTGGAACTGATGATATCTAGAGCAGATCATTATTATTTCTGGTATGAAGTAAATAAGTAATTAATTATGGGAGTGCTCTAGCTCCTGTGTAGTTAAAATAGCTTTGAGATTTGCACTTAAAACAGATATTCACTTCTTCATTGTGTGTGAATTATATAATGTGTGCTTGCCAAATTCACATTGTTTATTTGTGGAATAGAAAGTGACTGTTTTGGAGAACTTCAGAGTACATCCTTTGATTTATTTTAGTTGTTGGCAGTTATCTTTCAGGCAGTGTGAGTGAGAGGGAGAAAGACTCCAAATGTTTGGCAGCTTTTGATGGAAACAGTACAGACAAGTTTTTTGTTTGTTTTATGAGGTTTTTTGAGAAATATTGAAGGTTGAACATTGAGAAAATTCAGAATTGCACTTAAATCAAATTAATAAGGATCCTTTAACACTTCATTTTTCTACTAATGAACTGTTATCAGACTGAGTCCTGTTTTGTGTAAAAGTATTTTGAAAACATTTTTTCCCATAGAAAATGTGTATTGCGAGGTATAAATCTATTATGTGGCCTTCAAGTTTGTATCTGACCTTCACCTTCTCATATCTCCTAGTGGTACTGTATGCCCACACAACAAAATTGTGGGTTTGCATTAACTCTGTATGGACAGACCCTGTGATAAAACCAGTAAGATTTTAAGCAAATGAGAGATGAGTTTCTGTGTTAACAATTATGGTAACTTAGAGTTTAGAATTGTTGAAAGCTCTAATGTTAGAGGCTTTTTGATGTTGAGCATTGAAGGTGACAATATCATTGAATTAAATATTGGGCAGTTGTATTGTCTTTATAGTGAAGACTTCAGGACAGTAACACATTTTTATTCATACAAGACAATACAATAAAATTATGAAATCAGTGGTAAAAGAAAAAGAAGGGTTCAGTGCATGAAAGTTCAGTTTCTCATATCTTTTATAGTTCTTGCATATTTTATAAATCAGTTACATCCTTTACTTATGTACATGTTTTACTGCATTTGACTATTTCAATTACATATACTATATTGAAAAAATCCTTATAAAGCTAATTCTTTTCATATTCCTGCTCTTTATTAGAGTACTCTCTAGAAGGCCTTGAAAATGTGCCTCTGCCTGCCATTCTTATCTCACTTCAGGTTAATGAATTCCTCTTATGCCCAAGCCACTGAAACTCATGTTGCTTAATTCCATATCCTTTCAATAACTTCATGTACTCATCAGGAGCCTGTAAAGTGTGTATTGACTTCTAGGAACATACCTGTTCTTGGTGGCATTTTCTTTATTATTGCTCCCATTTGGTGGAATGTCCGGTGCTTTCTGCAGGTGGCTAGGCTGCATTGAGTTTGTAAATCATCATAATTCACCTGCAGTAAAGAGGAGGTGCAGAGTTTTCATGACCGGAAAGCCATATGTGAGAGGTGAGGAGTGTGGTGAAGTCAGGAATTCAGGGCTTATTTCCTGTTGCATAGTCCTGTGCTTTTACTGTTGAGCTGTTTTGTCAATACTTGTTAGTAACACTGTGAAGTATCATGCTGAAAATAAGATGACTAATATGGAGCTATTAAAACATATGTATGTTGGTCTAGTGGCTAGAGTCATATAATCGTTTGGTATGAAAACCTTTTAAAGAAGAAAAAAAAAATCTGATACCTTTCAAGAATTTAGAGATTAAGTAAGATTGTTTAGCATCTTAAGTACCAGGGGTGACTTTTTTAGTATGTCAGAGAACCTGACTAAAAGTCATCTGATTAGGTAAAACAAGGAATGTTAGCAGTGTTGATCAACAACAGTCCTGCTCTGTCCCTGTCCTCTGTCTTGACTTTGTCTAATAATATTTAATTAGAATAAATAGGTGATATAAAATAAAAATAGAACACATTAGAAAGAAGGACAAAATTGTGCCCAGATTCCCCAGATGAACAAAGCACATTTCATGAGATTGAACTACGAAGTTCTGAGTTCAGCAACCAGTGCAAGTAAACAATTGTGCCAAGTACTTGGGCTTGTGCTAAAGTTGACTTTTCTTTTGGGATCGGGAAGAGAGAAGATCATTAGATCTTCCCTCTTCTAGCACTAGATGCACAGGATTTGAAAAACTTGGTTCTCTGGTTTCACCTACTGGAGCAGCAAGTATGGGAATGAAGTCCTGCAGCTAAGGAGAATAGTTCCTGTATTGAGATGTATTAAATGTGCTGTTTCTTAACAGATACTTCATTATCTTCCTGAGTAAGCTGCAAATGTTCTAGCTGGGAAAATCAAGCAATGTATTTTCTCAGACTTTAATCACTGAAGAGGAAAGAGGTTAATGAATGGTTTTCTTTCACTTCTTGTCTTAATACTCGTTTCTAGATTTCACAATTTCAATGCGGCAAGAAAGTACAGGAAATCTATTGACCTTTTAAAGCCTAAGAGCATTCATGGACTTTTGGGTCAGTTCATAAGAGCAGATAAGGGTTAAATTAGTAATAAAGAGAAATAAAAAGATATGATTACAACTAGACATTAATATTATGTTTAACATAAAGTTTTAGTCAAAAATATCACTTCAGTACTGATTTTGCCCACTTTGGGGGGCAGGAGGGAATCCAGGATTGGTCCTTGTGTTTGTATCATGCATTTCAGGACATCAAGAAACGCAGTTGTGTTCCTTAGGAGTGTGCAGCCTGCTAATACAGAACAAATGTCGGTAGTTGTTCTGTGCGTGTTGGCATTACATATTTTACATCTTCAGTAAGTGCCACTACTCAAATGCCAGACCTGTGCTTAACATTGTGCCAATTGGCCTCCTCGCTGATAAACCTTGACAGTGCATTGTTCTCTTGTCAGGGGGCATTATCCTAGCAATTCAGCAAAAAATTTTCTTCATTCGGACAGTGCATCTTTCAGACATTCCGTTCTTCTATTGATTTGTTTTCTCCTGTCCCTTTCTCCTTCTTTTGTTTTCTTATCATAGCTTCAGGTTATTAAGTGCAAAGTATTGATGGGAATGGATGGTTTTGGTCGATGGCGAGCTAATGCATCCCTAATCCCACCATTGTTGCAGAGTTATGCTTTACTCTGGTTCCTGATGGGGGGAAAGGTGCAAAGCTCTTGATCCTAGTTTTATTTGTCACAAACCCATCCATCAATCAAACACAAGCATGTCTGAATGCTGAATGACATGTGGGTCTCAGCTGAAAAAATTCGATAACACTGTATTGTCAGGTTGCTCACTCTTTCTTTTTTTTTTCCGATAAGAAATACATTTGACTGAAATAGATAAGCATGCAACTACTAAAGACTTGAAGAGAGAGAGTGACATGCATGGCACCAAAGGTTGCTGATCTTTGGTATTAATGATACTTACAAGTAAATAAAATAGAAAAAAAAAAAAGCTCTAGAATACAACATGCTTGAATCCTGGATATGTACAGATACTATTTTCATTGCTATTATTATTTATTAAGTTGGGTTTTCAAGTTTTTACACTGAGCATATGTTATCGGCTACCACTTGGGTCCAAATATGAACAGAAACTATAACTGAACTATTAAAAGAACTAATTATATTGATTAATGTAGCAAATACTGCTGAATATAATACTATTTTAATAAGTGTTGAGAAATCTTCCCACTTATTTTTTCTCAGTAAGTAAGTAAGGTATATATATGTGAGCATTATCCTTTTAGGTTTCCAAAGCATTTTAAAAGTATAGTATGTATTTGTAGATATTTCATTCTACACAATGCATATGCATATCATTTCCATAGTCTCCTTTTAAATTGCATTTGTGTACTCAAATATGTTTTTGGTATCCCTTTATTCTAATTAGTGATGTATATTAATGCATTTTTGAAAGCTTATCTTCTTATATACAATTTTCTATTCAGACTTTTCAGATACTTGCATTTGGGAATTGTTAAAATGTTAAAATATTCCATCTGTAGCTGTAAGTTTGGGCAAAGTAACCAACAGATTGGAACAATTTAGAAAAACCTTTCTATTTTCTTTCCATGCAAGTAAACATTTTTGAACAGAGAACTGTATTAAATGACCTAAAAATCCATCAACAAAGGTAACAAAAAGGCAGCCCAAATCAGAGGCTTTAAGATAAACATTATGTAGCCCCAAGTACTAGCACACTCTGAGTAAGCCATTTTTGCCTCCACTCTGTGACTAGGGGCTACAAAACTGCAAAAATCAATGTGGGAGTGCTTTAGATTTGTTGGGTAAATTACATGTGCTTGGCTGCTCTATTGTATCTGGCCCATTTCTATACCAGATACTTTTAGATGGACTGTAACATAATACATATGCTCAATGTTGATTTTTATAGATTTAACAGAGCTTAAGTAAGCTGGTAAGTAAGGAAAAACTTAAGTGCAGCTTCTTAAAATTGGGATGAATGCCTAAATATAGAAATATGATTGAATGTTTATGCGTGGGAATTTCCTGGCCCAGTTTTAATTTGGTATGGGCAAAATCAGCACTAAATCATCACTAATGAGGTCATCCTGGCATTAAGTATCTGTTGATTTCTCTACAAATGATTTTTTTATTATTATCTTGAGGGATTTTTTCTAATATTGTATCAAGAGCAAAGGCACACAGAGAGCTGTAGGCGTTTTAAAAGGAGTCTGGATTTTAGCTGAATATCAAATGATACGAATTAAATCCAAAATACCTCTGCTATCATGAAGAAGATGTTGCGGAGCTCCAGTGATATCGTAACTGAGAAGATTTTGATCACATTCAAGGTGTGTAATAAAGACTGAGGTTGTCAAATGCAGGACACCAGAGTTCACATTTGGATATCTGAGTAAGTGGTCTTTTGTCAACTGGTCTACAACTTCTTTGGAAAAAACATGTATATATTCAGCTGTTTGAATATGACACACAGGAAATTTGGTATCATAGTTTTTTTGTACTTTTGAAAATTTCCGTAATAGTTGTCAAATGTGAGGTAACAGAGTGAAAAATAATTTCTAGATATTAGGTGACAAGCTAGTGGTGTGACAGGATTGAAGACTGCACTCGGAAATAAACCTAAAGTTTGATGTTCTCTCAGGGGAAGCAAAAATATTTGGAGGTTAAAAAAAAAACTGTATATATGTTTGTATGAACAAATGTTCATTTGTTTTTATGGTATTTGTGAACAGTGTATCAATGATAGACATTTAAAGGAAGCACATTTTATGCTGATCCTGGAGTCGTTCATGACCAGACAATAGCTGCTGTAGCTCATAGGGAAGGTTCAGAGTTATAATTACTTTAAAAATGGATCTTTCTGGATTCATATCCATACAAGTGTCAGCTAAACCCTACCTGGGCTTCTGAAGTTATGACTCAGTCCACATTTATCACTATGGTCTGGAATACAGTTGTAGAACACATAGATTATGGGGCTTGTAGTGAACGTCTCTTGGGTCTTCTGTCATTGCTGCAGTGAGGAATGCTGAAAATGTATTTGCAAGAAAGAGGACACAGATATTAAATTTTAGCAGAATGCTCTCACGTTACTGTTGTTCTTTATTCCTTGCCTTACTGGCACGTGCTCTGTGTGGGGTTAATTCTAGGAAATCACTGATACACTTGAGCTGCCCTATTTATGACTTTGAATGCAGAGAGGATATTCAGCATGGGGTCCTTGGCTATAGGCACTCTTAACCATGGTGAACTTGCACTGCCTGCAATTCAGAACCCTTCTTCTAAACCTTAAAAATCTCTTTCTGTTTTTTTCCATATTAAAAAAAAAAAAAAAAATGCAGGACCTGTCCTCTGCTGCTGTTGATTCAGTTCCAGTAAGTTTCCTGTTAGACAGCAGTTTGCACTATTGAATATCTAGCATTTTATCTTTACTAGCATTCAGATGTGGTAATCAGATCAGCCAACTTCTGAGAGCAAAGCAGAGCCTTGTCGGGAGCTTCTGCTTTAAAACTTTGCATCTTGGTGTGTCAGTGCTTGAGTTTTATTATTCTAAAGCATTTTGATAACCCTTCTGTGTTTGGGTCTTCATGGTGTGAAGGTCTGACTAAATAATGAGGGTCCTTTCTCTTTTATCTTTAGAGGGAGGATTTACTTATTACTGCTGATAATATGGGTCAAGTTTTCAAACGTGTTTTAACTTCACCTCTGTGTTTGTACTGCATAAACACTTGCAATTTCCTTTTGTATCCAGTCACTTCTACAGATGAGCATTTACCATTATTTTGATATGCAAGTGATAATTGCACATATATTCCTCTGTCATTTCTCTATAGATAAATATGCAGAGGTACAAGTGGATCTCATACTTTTATAGGACATTTCGTAATGCTTAAAATTAAATGAGCTCAAGACGCATGATAAGCTCTTTCTGTACATTAACAAAAACAGAAAAAGAAGACTGTATATTCAACCTTTTCTGTTAATTTTGTACTGTTAATGTAGTGGAAGGCTGTGAAGGATCCATGATCATATATGAAGTTCCAAGAAAATCAAATGGCTGGCTTTACCCTAATACGTAGAGAGTGACCTGGGACACATTATAGGGGTATTGACCCCTCATTTTTATGAAAAACAACCTAGTCCTTTTATGAAAAGGAACTTAAACTTTCATAAAGCCATCATGGCTCTTTTCCTTATGCAGTGAAAGAAGCTTATAGAAGGAGTTACTACTTATTCTTAAAAGAGTCCTTTTGAAAGAAAAATACATGCAAAGTGCAAAATGTGCACTTTATGTTACAGTTTAATTCTACTTATGAAGATCTAGCCATATAGCACCAGGTGTTCTGGCTGCTCTCCACCTGAAACTGGATGCCAATGAAGGCACCTCTCCTGCACCCCGGTAGCAGCTATGCTGTATATTCAGTTCACACTTAAGTGCTATGGCAGAGTTCCCTCATAGTGTGCTTAGATGCAAAGCAATTAGCTGCCTATGTGAGTGACAGTAGCCTTGCTGACAGTCAGTGTACAGTAGAAGTCAGCACGAGGTCATGTTGGTTTATGTCTAGTCTATGTCTATGCCTATCCAGGAGCACTCGAGGATAAGGATTGTTGTTCATCAGCTGAGAATGCAACCTGAGAAATTTTAAGCCAATGGAATCAGAAGGAAAGGGCAAAGCATCATATGATTTCTGTGCATGAGTGCCGTATGGCATCTCTTTAAAATGTGTGGTACGAGATAAGAAAAAAGATCAGTGCAAAACGTAAGAGCTGCTTCATAGAGCCCTAAGGACAAGCAGTTCAGAATGCTGTAGCATCCACACAGCCGCACCTGCATCTTGAAGCATAAATGATGTCAAGGTAGAGAAAATGATGTATAAATTACTTCTTGCTAGCCTGACACATAACCCGGAGTGGATGATCAGCATAGTCCTGTTGGATGATTGCTACCTGTGTATGTTGTACTGTATAAATATAGCGGTTATGCATCTGTGTAGCTCTGCTGCGTAAGCAGAAGTGTTAATCCTCAGTTGCAGTCTTAGAGCTCGGGTGACAAATTGTAGTGTCTGTTCATGGGATCTAGTGCCTTGCTACAAAGAGAGATGACTGAGATCAATTACTGTTTCCTTAAAGTGCCTCAAACTAAAGTTTAGCTATGATAGGCGTGTGTTATCACATTGCATCTTCGTGCTGGTTGGGTGAGGGTTTATTTGTAACGAGGGCACTCGCTGCTCTCTACACTTATAGCTCTGCCGTAGCCTATTCCTTGCCCACTCGCTGAGCAGACACCCGTTGCCTGGGATTGTATTTCCATCACCAAATTTTATGTATTTACAGGTGAACAGGACAAGTAGTGACTCATCCCAGCTAGAGATTTCTCAAAAATGTTTCTACCTACTAATTCCATGTCTGACACTTTTCTTGAGAATAGGGAAAGTGTTCCTAAAAAAGTGATATAAACCTCTAGTTTCAAATTCTCAGTTTCCGAGACATTCTCCTCTGAGACCATCTGGTTATTATTTTTTTTTTCTCTTTATATCCTAATCTCCAAACCCGTACTTTAAGCAAGGAAACACAGATCTGACATTTTGTAAATTTCTTAACATATTTACTTTGCTCTTAAAACATAGGTGAGCCCCTGGTACTCGGTATTCTCAACACAATCTGGTGTGAGCCAAACAAATAATCCATGCACTCGTATATTCAAATGTATATTTATATATTGCTTTTCATCTCAGCCAGCTGAAGAGATCTAAGTGAGCACGTGGCGACATGAGCAGTTGTACAAACAGGAGGAGGAGGCTAGGAGTGGCAGCTGGAGAGAGGGGAAGGGTGGGATGGTCCCTTTCAGCCAGTCTGTTCTCTTCAAACCACTTGAAAAAGCGCGTTCTGAAAATTGCCTTTGGTGAGGTGATTGCAAGTTCCGTTCACATTAACTTTATTTTGCTTTCCCTCTGGTATGTACTTGCTTGCATCATTTTCTGTTCTGACTTTTGATTCAACTGCTTTGGGTTTGCTCCTTAGCAAAACAAAGTCTTAACAATTTTAAAAGCGGGTCCTGTTGTGAAGGTGTGTTTCCAAAGAGAAAACTTTGAGAAAAAGAACCTAAGAGAAAACAGTTACTAAATTTCATATAAATTTCATTATTTTTCAAAAACTGACACGAGAAAAATCATTGTCTGAATTGTAACTTTCAGGCAGCTCAAGTGCTACATTATGAATTTTCTTTAAGAACTAAATGTTTTTTTTCATTTAGAATACGCAAAATTTTAACAGTCCATTTATTGTGGAAAAAAATAGGAAGGTGCTAATTATCATTACTTAAAAAACAGTTGTTCTTTGCTGTTTGTGGACCTGATTTTGCATCCCTTATTTATGCTGATTGTGCTACCGATTCCTCTGAAAGAGAACAACTCAAAAGGGGATCTTAGACTTGATCCCCACTTCTGTAAAACTTCAAATATGAGATTAAAAACTCCTGGAGTGCTGTGCAGCATTAAATGAGAAGCAATAAAATTGTTCCATCAACCTGAAGCCCCTAAAAGCTACTTATTTTCCACTCTTTATTCACATGTAAGTCACAATAATGTCAATGAGAGCAGCCTGCCTGCTCGGAGCAGAAATCAACCCAAAGGCAACAATTCATAATGAAAAGCAAAAAAAAAAAAAAAAAAAAAAAAGTAAGAAACAAAAAAAAAAATCCAAATTGAATAAAAAAAAAACTCCCACCATGTATGTTTGAGTGAAACAATATTTTGTTGGTTGTAAATTGTTTGCAATCTGAGTGCTGTATTTTTAGAAGGAATAATCCAGAAAAGCATGCAGCCAAACTCACGCTAATTTGATTGCGCAGTCCATATTTGGAGCATATTAGCATATCCCCTTGTGTATACAAATATATAAACTGTCATCTCCCGAACAGCGTGAAGAAAATTGACAGAGGAGGTTCGGATGGGGGAGAAGGGAAGGAGCTGCCAGTGAGGCCGAGACGCTTGCCAAAATCATGTAAGTGAAGGGAACGAAACAAAGCCCGGAGAACAGACAAGGAGAATGAGTGGCTAATTACCGTACATCCCACTCAGCTAAAAATGAAACATACAGGCACGAGCCATCAGAGAGGCACATATTGCATAGGCACATCCTGACAGCAGTGACAAAACAGTGTAATCACAAACAGAAAACTAGGAGCCTTTTCTTCTTTGTTGGCAGGGTTGGTTTAAATGTGTTCTAGCAGGGAGGGTGTTATTCCCTTGTCACTGCTGGTCCCTTTTTTTTTCCCCCCACTCTGTGGAGTGGGAAAATGTACCAGCTGTGACACCCTCGTGTGCTCCAGGAAAAGCAGGACTTGGATGCAGCAGGTTCCTTGGGCCTGCAGGGCCCCATTTGGGCCAGTGCTTCCCTCCCTTCTCTGTGGCTCAAGTAGGCGATGTGCCCACGGTTAGAAATTTGGGAGTACCTAAGGAAAATAGATACCTAGAGACCTCTGTCTTCAGCTTAAATACTCCCCACGTTGGTGAAGCTAGAAAGAGTTACCAAGTGTTCTGTATGTCCTCCATTTCATACCGGTAGAAAACAAAGACGTGCCCATACTTGGTCTCTTCCCTTGTGGGAGCCGATGCCTTCCCAGCTCTGTTTACGTGCAGAGAAAAACAGTGCCCAAGTTCCAAGTTCCACTCGCTTGGAAGGGGACGCCTTGCTCGGTGGTGATCTTTTGCCTCCATCAGGGCTGTCTGCAGAAGACTCTTCTCTCTGTAATTTGGTTTTCAAGAGGAAAATATATTTGACTTCATTTTTGAAGAGCTTCCACAGGAATAGTTCCCTGAAATATCTAGCTCCTGTCTGGGGCAAAAGGACTGGATGTTACATTAGTACTAAATGTCAGTTTTATTATGATGTGAGAGTGGTCATGAGCCCACGTCAACAGCATTTCATCTAGAATTTTTATGATCAGATTTTTTTTTTTTGCATATTGTTTATTAGTATACTGTGTATATCTCTGCATGAGGTTGAAGTATTCTTGGCAATACCTAGATTTAAAAAAAAATAAAGCAGTGTTTCTGCATAAGAATGCTGCAACTGGAGACTGTATTCTGCAGCTATGAAGCAAATACAAAATGTTCTTAGTTCAACTCTGGGCACTAACTTTGAACTCTGCATTCTGTAGGCTGAGAACACTGTTGCAACACTGAATTGTATCTGGAGTTACTACCGTAGGCTTATGTGATTGCAGGGAGTAGCATTGCTTTAGACTGTGAACAATCTGCAAATTAGAATTATTTGGGGAAACTGATTTTGTGATTAATGTTTTCTGCCATCTTCAGTTGGCCACAATAATGATCTACTGCTACTTAGTGATGTCTTAATCACTGCCCAGTTGTACTGCGGTACGTTCAAGCATGACTGCTCGGGAAACCAAAGTAAACATTTCCTCAGCAATAATTGTTCCCGACGTTCTCTGGATGCTACAGTGAATACCAAATATCCCCCCCAAAACAGGTGAAAAGTCTTAATCCTTACGCCCACGGTCCTTGATTATCTGAACAGAGGCTAGCTTGAAAGAAAATCCCTTGACATGCTAGGAAAATTATGGGCAATGATAACCTGATGGAAACTGCAAGAAGGAAAAAAGCTGGACTAGCTTACAAAGCAGACAAGATTGAACATTAAAAAACGATGAAATCTTAGCAGCATTTGAATCTCTTAGAAAGAAAATCAATGGCATGAACAGTGTTTGCTGATTTGAATATAGATCTCTGGGGAAAGCAAGTCTAGAAATAATTCAAGACCAAACTAACTTGGGCAGAACTTTATTGGCTTTGACTGCCCATAGGATTGAGAAAAGACAACCTGTAAAATCTGTGACTCCAATTTTTTTTTTTCATGACAGCATCTGACACTGGAATATAGTGATTTATAGTCAAATCTTCTTGTATGTCCCATCATTTATTTTGCTTTAGCTAATTTAGACAAATTTGTGTTTATCCTTTAGTTTGACTTAGATTTTCCAAATGTCTTTAGATAGACATGACTAATATTACATTAAGGGAAAAAAACGTCCTATTGTTGTTTTACAACTGATAAGTCATTCTTGTTTCAGAATCTTTTCTGTTTCAGCAGGTGTTGGCAGCAGATCAGTTAAGTGCAGGAGGAAGGCTGGCTCACAGGTTGAAAGATAATAGAGGAAAATGCTAAAGTAAATTCTGGGGAAAGACTTGAGAAAATGTTGCTATTATTGGTGAGTGTTTTTGCCACTCCAACCAGATACAAGATATTTTTTTCAATGTCAAATGTCTATCCCAAGCTTTATGTACAAAGCAGTGATAAGAAAACTTCTTTCCTGACTTTCCTGACAAAGAATAAACCCTGCAACATCTTCTCACCTCAGAAAGTGATGAAGAAACGAACGATCAGCCACAAATAAAGTTAAATCCAAGACAGACACTGTTTTACCTATGAGTGAAAACTCCTCTGCTTGGGTTTGAAAAGATGGTTAGAAGTTGCTTGAGTAGAATATTTGAGTAAACGATGAATGAAAGATGGGTTATATATGCACCCAAAGGTTCAGCAGACTTTGAGTAGTCGGAACAAGGACCAAAGAGGTCGCCTTGCAGCTCCTACCGCAACCTGTAAGATCAGGAGATCGCCCTCAGTGCCCACGGTTAAGGCTGCTCCGTCCACTGATGGGAATGGTAGTTCTGTCCAGCCCTGGGGAAGCTGTTCAGTCTAGCAGTGGCTGCTCCTCCATTTAAATCTTTGATAGTGAAAGGCAAGAGGTAGCTGGATGACACAGTTATATACTATTTAGTTGCAGCTAGATAGAGAGTTTTATATACTACTATATCACCAGTTATTACCAGAAGACAAACAGACAAACCATTTCTTTCCAAAGGCAGGTGAACTTTATCTTTCACCTGTTTTTTTTATTTTTTGCTAGCAAATGGCTGCACCTTGTGAAGCTAATCCTGCAAATAAAACCTGCAAATGTGTGTGTGTATATATATATATATTTGTGTATATATATATATGTAAGTCAGAATCCTCTTTTCTGGAGCAAAATGATTGCCTAGGAGAGATGAACCGCTTCCATTTACTTGCAAGGAAATGCTAAGCACAATCTGAGAAGGCAAGATCATGTCACGCCCTTCCCACCAGGCTGTGACTATGTTCTTTACCCTCGTACAAGCCCAACAAGATAGAGAACCACTCACAGACTACTTTTTCCATCACCCGTCCAGCAGATTTGCTTACAAATTGCCACTTGTTTGCATGGCAGCTGCACAGCTACATTGACGTAATGCTTCTGGGGAAGCAGTATATAACAAAGAGAAGGAACCATTTGCAAGCGCTCATCCAAGCAACTAGGAATAACTGCATTCCCACAGGTAGTGGGGAGATGGGTTTACCTCGTCAAAGAAAATAGCAATCAGTAACTTGCATTCCCACTGCAGACCATGTCAGAGGAGTTAGTGTACTACGTAGCTCACTTGTGCTGTACGCTCACCTGGGAAAAGAAGGAAGAAAATAGAGAACGTTGAGGTCCTAGGTGGTACCCCCTGCTTCTGTATGATAATCTTTTTGAGGCTGCTTTATTTCTGATTGAGACACACAATGTCAGCTGTCTTCTGCGATGCTGAAAGGCAGTGTGACAATAGCAGCAATTTAAAACATGTGTTGTTCCATAAGCAGCAGTACTAACGAAGCCTGGTTTCCTATGGCTTTTCATCCTACCTCCTGAAACACACCAGCCCAGTACAGCAGTCTCACATTTTCCCTTCTGAGCCCTGTTCCTTATTCTATATCTCGGTTTCCTTTCAAGAACTCTTCCGAACTCATTGCCCTGTCCTGGGGATATTTTCTCTCATGTATGTTTTATATGACAAAAATGAGCAAACATATAAAGGACCCAGGAGAAGAGTTAGAAGATCATTCCTGAGTGAATAAAATGGGATTAAAATGGCAGAGTTGTCAGAAAGGGTGTGATTAAGCGCTGCTGTTTTAGGGACTAGGCAGTGGGCTCTCTGCCAGAGACTCTGTGGGCACTGCGGATTGTAAAACCCCAGGACAAGCGAGCTGGGATGCCTCCATGCAGCTCCTCATGCCAACAATATGGTGCTGATGTGAGCAAACAGCTTTCAACCACTGCTTATCCCGGTACTTGTCCCTTCTGCTTTTCCTTCTCTACCAGTTTGTGGCTGCCTCACAGAGCCAAGGGTAACTGCATGTATTCTGTCAACATGATTCAGTGTTTAAAAAAAAAAAGGAAAATAAAAAAGACAACTTGATTTTTTTCTAAGTATAAGGACCAGGGGCAAGCAAATGATTGAAATGATTAAAAAAAAAAAAAAAAAGTAATTTTCACATTGCCTTCAGGTCAACTGTGGAGTGTAATTTTTCATAAAGTTTCCATGCTTTTCTAGGATGGGGGGGGAAAGAAAATAAATGGAATAAAAAGCTATCAAATTCCTGTTAAATATTATCTTGTTCCCAGAAAGTTTTTGAACTTCAGATTGCTAGAGGGGGGTGTATATGGCAGGGAAATAACACTTCATGCTTTCCTTGCTCTCAAACTGTTCTCTAGGCATCCGCTGTTTGTTACTGTTGGAGAAGGATGCAGGGCTAGATGCAGCTGTAATGCAGCTGTTTTCTTGTTTCATGTTTCATTTCAGGTTTCATGTGTGTTTGTCCACAGTTCTTTAAAGTGTGCTGTGTGAATCTGCGGTAAGATTTGCTGCCAACCTTGTTAGTGTTCATGGTGTTCTCAGCTTCTTGCGAAGCCCGTGGAAGGTGCTTAAAGGTTTAGTTGCAGATCTGCAAATTTTACTTATACATATTGGAAAAAATATTGTTATTCACTCTGTTCAATATAACATTCTCACTTTTTGTGAAATTTATTACTGGGAAGGGAGAATAATCTAACTCATATGACGATTTGTGTGATTTGACCAATTAAGTGGTCAAAGTGGTTGACCTTTTCCAACCTGATGTGTGTGTCTGTGTAGTTCTATTTGTTATTTGGCTTTTCAAGTATATGGAGAGTTGAGAATCAAACATAAATGTTCGTCTTACTGTCCACCAAGAAAAGTAAGCTCAATTATTTCCTCTATGACAAAAGTACTGGTTAAAAAGAGGAGGAAAAAAGAGCACAGAAATTTAAGATTTTTACAACCTTAGTAGGAGTTAATTTAGTGATTCTGAAATGCAGAATAGCTACTTCATCCATTTAACTGTAGTCTCAGTTCTCATTCACTGAAGTACATTCTTTTTTTCATAATTGTAATGGGGATATAATGAATAGCCCCCAAAAATTGAGTGTAAGGAAAAGAAAATTATACCAGCTCCTCTAAACTGGATCATTTTAATGGCAATAGGATGGGGAGGAGATAGATATTCTGAAGAACTTTTCACTTACGTTGTAAATTTTTTCAAAAATTAGAACATCCTAAATGATATTATGACATTTAATATGCTAGATTTGATAATTTTTAGTGTGAGTAAATGTGAGGAAAGCATAAAGACAAATTTCCAGCCTGTGGCACTGGGATCGCAGTGCTAGCAATATGTACTTACTCACTAAGCCTCCAGTCCAGCAGTTACCAATGTACTTGAGCTCACATAAATGATTTTATTCTTTTTTTTTTTTTTTGTGGAACTATTCATGAATGTAAGGATGGACAGGACCCTAGGATTTTATAATACCGGGGCTAAATTAGGATTTATATACGAATTCTGTTTTTCTAGTTTAGCTTAGATCACTACCTGAGTAGTGTTGCTACAGATTTTTGAGGAATCTCAATTTCTTATGACATAAAACGAAAAGCAGAGTTCCCTTTCCCTTCTGCAGATGGTGAAAGTGTCCTGGACATTGTCACTAGACATCCAGGAACAGTGAAGGCCAAAACAGCCTGACATTCTGCAGGTGCGCTTTAAATGATGGGCAAAATCAAAGGTAGAGAAATCATGTCACTTGTCTTTTTGAAGATCAGCCAGCATCATTTCAATCTTATCCAGAGATCTTTGGTGATGTAGCTCCATTCTGCGTCCCTGTCTCCATGACGTGTGGAATTTAAAAGAATAAATCAGTTACGAGAGAGATGTGGGCTCGTATCCATGAATGTACTGAGGAGCCTAAGACTCTTTGATTTCCCAGTGCCTTTGTGGGTCTGGATCGTAATGTTGACTATTGTCAGCTTATTGAAAATAGTATAGAACATGCCTCTTCGCTAACTATTTTATTATCACTAAATGCATACTGCGGAGAAGAAAAGACAAGATAGATCCCCACAGGACTCGCCATGGAAACACTGATCCAAGGGGGAAAAAGCCACTCAAGATCAGTGCTGTCCACTCTATGCAAGTACAGAAACATTATGGTGTATTGTATGAGAAATATTTGTAGGTGTAAGATCATAAGCACAAGTGTCTGATCAGAAGCCTCTGGCAGGGTGAATGTAGCCATTAAATAATTAGCAATAGAATATACATAGCCCGCAACTCTGAAACATTTTTATGAGTAAATTGATGGCCATCCGAATACTTGCAAATTAATTAATTAAAAGGGATGATAGGATTCTTCAGATAACCAAATTAAACATTTGTAGTAATTAAAACATTTCACCCTTGCTATGCACCTAATTCTTACTATTGAGGTTATTTTTTGTTTATATAAATGGAAAAAAAAATGTAATCTGTTACTGTATTTTCTCTTTTTTTCTCTTTTAAGGTGTGTGTGTGTGTGTATGTATATAAGCATTTGCTTGGTAGTGCTAGCTTTCTAAGCAAGACTTAAGAAAATTTAGAGCATTTAAAATTCTCCATCTGACTGCCTATTTTGACTGCTGTAAAATTCACTCGTATCCACAACATATTTCTCTTGTCTGTTGGTAATTAATAGGCTAGAAGTACCAAAAAAAAAAAATCCCTGTTGCCCTAGCGCTATTAAAACATGAAGCCTCTGAAAAGTATGAAATACCCTATTCTGTATTTAGCTCCGATTGTATTTCTTGGTCATTGCGGCCTTGAAGTATTTTGATTTCATCTTAGAAAACAGGGCTGATCTGGATGAATTCCTGAAGCTACAGGAGTTGAAGAATTAAGCCGCAGAGCATAATGAAATTATTCAGTCCCATGCAATCTGATGAGCATTGCTGTGTGTAATGGGGTATGTGTGTGTGGTTGAAGCTGAAGCTGGTTGTATACCATTGATTGCAAAAGTACTTTTTACACGTAGTGTAAGATAATTACTTTGTATGAAAAGCAGACTATTTTAAAGCGTTTATTTTAATAAATACATTTAGCGCTAGTTTTCTGTATGTGGGTATATTGTTAGTGGGTAGTATTCAAGGCTAAAGCCCTTACCTTTGTGCTGGTGCTGAAAACTATCAATTATAAAACACCTAACAATGTTCCACCAATGGGCTCGCTCTGCCAGCGGCACGTTCCTATTCCTCTCTTTAAAAGACAGATATTGCCGCATGCAGGAGCGCCGAGACTGGGGTACCATTGTTAGTGCTGATTAAGGGGAGGAGGAACTGTTCAAATTTTAGGGTTCTTTTCTTACCAGACATCTATTGAGCTGAATAGCATTTTGTTTTATATCACACTTTTTCTGGCCTAGGTATCTCAGAGCTCTTTACAAAACAGTCTGTTTCAACAATAAATGTTACTAGTAGAGGGAATGTGTAGGCATCTATTATGTGATCTGCAATAGCTCGCGTACTCTTTGGCATTTGAACAATACATTTAGGTAGCGGGGTGACGGGAATATGTAAGACAGTTTTATTTTTGAGAGGTAAAATGAATGCTTAAGAATCCTTGCATTGAAACCAAAAGTAGGAGTAAAATATTTATCCTGTAGCTTATAATTTGGTAAAATCTGTTTAGCATCCACCTGAGTGTGGAGTTGTGATAGCCAAGAGTGGCAATTGTTCATTGGAGGGATGGGACGCTTGAAAGAAATAGTCCCAACCTGTGTTTGGGGCAGGTGCCCCCTTGCATGTGGATTAGGATCACAGTAGAAATGGTCCTTGTTGCTGAATTACCTACGTTGGGGTGCTGGGCCTCAGAATATACGGAGTAGGACCACACTTCCAGCTAAATGTGCTGGAAAGGTGGAAGTGTGAAAATAGTCATGTTTTCATGTAGTTAATCCTGAAGAGGTAGTATGAAACAGGGAAGGGGAAAATAGGAAAATAAGACTGTTTAAATCTCCCTGAAAGTGGCCTCGTGTAGAGTTCTTGCAGTTAAAGCTATGACAATATTACAGCTATGTGGATGCCTTTCTCTGTGCCCTGGATGCAATTTTTTCTCTCTTTACTCTAGATCTCTACCTCTCTGTGCCCTGGCTGTCTTCTCCTGTAGTCAAGGTCTCCCTTTCTTTTCCTTCTCAACCTCCATCTGTTCTCATCCGCCTTTAAACTCTTCTCTGGCACCCCTCCTTCAATCTAGAGAACACTGCATCTCTTCTCAAAGCCTTTATTTTTAGAAGAAAATAAGATATATGAAATCTGAATGACTTCAAACCATATTCTGGTGCCTTCTCTTGCTTCTCAGTCCACTATTGTAGTTCACTGTATAGTGCACGGTATCAGGTAATTGGATATTATCTTCTAGACTGTAGTTCAAGCACTAAAAATAGCATATTAGTGACCACTTTGTTCCACGTATCTGCTCTGTACAAAAAGACCTAACAGTACTTTTTCAGCTTTCCATGTTGGTATATTGACTTCTAGCAAGAGTGCTATTCTTTTTGTCGTGAAAGCGAAACATGTGTGAACTGAATGTGATTGTTGTTTCCATATAATGTTGTAAAACTCCCTGCTACATGATTATTTTGTCACCAGGCTCATACTTGCGGGTTCAGACTGGTGTGGTCCCCACCACTGTTCTTTAACAGCATTGCTTTGTTGTTCTGCCATCCTTTATCCTGCCTACTGAAGGACCGTGTCAGTGTTTGGACAAAATCGCTCTCATTAAGAGAGGCACCAAGCGGCCCATGGTTTTGGTTTTCATCTAGGAAACCTCACAGGAGCCTGATGTTCACAATTAACAGCAGTTGCCTTCATGCTCATATAAAGAGTAACTTTGGGGGCCTGAGGGGTGATTGTAGGGAGGATGGGGCCAGGCTCGTCTCCGTGGTGGACAGTGGCAGGACAAGGGGTAACAGATGCAAGTTGAAACACAGAGGTTTAATCTCGCATATGAGGAAGAACTTCTTTAAACGGGTGTAAGTTGAATCACAGGAAGTTCCACCTCCATGTGAGGAAGATCTTCTTTGCTGTGAGGGTGCCAGAGCCCTGGCACAGGCTGCCCGGAGAGGCTCCGTCTCTGGAGATCTTCAAAACCTGCCTGGATGCAGCCCTGTGCCATGTGCTCTAGGTGTCCCTGTTGGAGCAGGGGGGTTGGACTAGATGATCTCTAGGGTCCCTTCCAACCTTAACTATTCTGTGATTCTGTGTGTCCTCAAAGTTTAGGAGTCCAAAATACCTGGTCATTTTTAAAAAGTCTTATTTTGTGATATTCACAATGAAGTCAATGATCTTCAGGACTTGGAGGTGGTTCCTACTTCATGATGTGTAAAAGGAGAAAATATGGTCTTGAAAAGAAGGCTTGAAGGCCTCCTTGTTTGACGGTTCACTCCTGTTCAGGTTTCCGGGATCCCTCGCACATGCACTTCCATTGCTGTAGCTCTTGCGGGTTGTTACCCGACTCAGTCTGATATCGGCAGGTGAGGTAGTTCTGGGTGTCACTGCAGGATGATCTCCTTATTGCAGGTGTTGGGAAGGATGACCAGCTGACAGTAAAATTGCTTGGTACTGATGAGCCCCTGGCTTTGTTCCTGTGCTAAAACACACCTCATTTGACAGCCTGCTTCTGCATGGAAAAAAAATAGATGATTAACGGTTTCCTATCATTTCTTGTTACTGATCTTCTTTGCTTATGACAGATGAGGCTCAGATGTCTTTTTTTTCTTTTTTTTCTTTCTTTTAAGAGGATGAAGGAAAAAAGAGAATAAACTTGTTCTCACCTAGATCTTTAATGTTATCCTAAGAACCTTATTTGTAGTATAGTTTTTTTCCCAAATTTCAGCTCCCCTAAAATGATGAGATCTGTTATTCAGATGTAAAAGGGAATATATATTCTTCCCCTTCTACTTCTTTTTTTTTTCCAAAGGGTATAATGCTAATTTTACTTATTCAGAAATTAAAATAGCAAACAGTTTATATGAGGTGTTGATAATTACCTATATTACTGTAATGCTGTGACAGATGTTGGCAAAAAGAAGCAGAAAATGCCTACAGCTGTGCACTCCATGACATCCAGTTTATACTCAGACAGAAGGCTAACAGATGTTCTGAACTGTCACTTTGCCTAAATGTTTTTAAAGTCTAAGGACTTGTTGTATAATTCACTAGGGCCTCGTTTGGTTTCACAGAGGTCCTCAGAATTCCCATCTGTGACAATTAATGTTGAAGACTTCTATAAATCAACCCATGTCCTTATTAGCCCTCTGCAGATAGATACTCTGTATCTGCCTGCTCTGGAGACTTCTATTTTTATGAGCTAGTTATGAAATCCTATAACTTGTATATAGCTCTTACAGCAAAAAGAGAACAGGATGGCAGGAATATAGCCAGGTCAACATAGACTCTAGATTGCTGGTCTATATTTGACAGGTCTCAGAATACCTGTGCTAAAATATTCTTCATTCTCTTCCTGAATGCAATGATCTTTTCTAAGATGGTTTTAAAATGCCAACTATGTCAAACTGTGCATTGGTTTTTCCAAAGGAAAATATGGATCTTGGTTGTCTAAAAATACAGCAAGCTCTTTTTCCAGGAATGTTGTTATTCTGAAAGAATATTCTTATTTTTAAATGGTGGAATTGGTCTTTAAAATATAATTCAATGATCATTTATTAAATTATGCTCTTCAATTTCAAAATAGAGATGTCGCTAAAAAAGTGGCATGTATGTAGTGTATGCATTTAGAAAAAAAAAGATACCCATAATCTTTAAGCTCCACCCAATTTTTTGCACATACCTTTAGATGAGTAAAAAGTGTGCAAAGCAAGTTAATACTTTCTTAGTACTTGCTATTTCTTTTTAAAGGCTAGATTCCTGTTGTACAGTAGTTTAATAGTTTAAACATTGTGTTAACATAATCAGTTTGGCCTCTTCTGTTCCCCAATCCTGCACAGAAGCAGAACTCCAAATTGTACATCTTTCTGGGTTTGTTTCTAAATTACTCCCCACACTTAATTACGAGGATGAGAGGGATGCCTTATTCCTCTTTGTTATAGGCTAAGCTCTCAGTAATCCCAAACAAAAGAGCCAGTTCTGGAAGATATAGGATTTGCTAGCAGGATTATGGTCTCATAGATAATGATGTGCAGTCAGCAGAAGCGAAGCTTTATTTTAATTCAAATAAGCTAGTAAACAAACCACTGACAAGTCTGCTGGTGAGAGTAACTGGCTTCTGTTGCCACATTGGCAGCTAAATTATAGAAAATCTATTATACCCTGTTCACCATATGTTTAATTTAATACAGATACAAATTAAACTATCCACAGTGCCTATTAAAATAACAATGCATATTTAAAAAAAAATATGAATGTTTTAAGATACACTTCCCTGACCTTAAGAAGAGAGTGCTGATTTGGGAGACTAGAGCAAAGAGCATGATATAGTCCAACAGATTCTCTTGCACAACAACAACAATTTGAAAACCTCGGAATATTAATAGTGCAGTTTTGTAACACTTAATGAGGTTAATTGGGGTGTTTTACCTTCTGAGTGTCTGCTCATACACACTTCCCTCCCCCGTGGTTCTTGGGCCTTGAATTTGATGGAAGTGGCTGATAAGTAATCCAGTGTCAGTCTCAATATGAGTTTGCCCTTTTCCTTCTGCAAACAGAGATCCCTCATTTCTGCATGTTCTGCTTTATCATTTTCTGGCAGGATATTGTTCTGGCTGTAACCTGGATTTCTTTACCTATCAGCAAACTTGCTGTAGCTACTTGGTAATCTGGGTGGAGGGATAAGATTATGCGGAGGGATTCCTCCTGCTTTTCAGAGGAAGGGGTGCTGAACACGCTCTGTTGTGGCCTACCGCACACCACGATTATAGCTTGACTCCTAAAATGGTTAGAGTGAAAATGAGTATTAAAATAAAAATAAAAAGGAGAGAGAGAGAGAACAACCAGGACGCAAAAATTGTGAGGGTCTGTCTAAATCTGGGTGTTTCCAATCAAACCGAACCTGCATCATTGGATCTTCATTGGAGGATATTGTGGGGATCTTTGAGTTAAAGATCAATAGATGTTACTATAAAGAGGTTGTGAAGGTGTGGAAGGCCACCTTAAACTGTACAGGAACCATGACCAAAACCAAAACAAAAGCTGACATGCTATGTCTGAAGTGGTTATGATGAATAACGTACGGGGAGGACATTGCCAGGGATGTCCACTAGGATGCCAGCTAGGGCATCCCTTCTGTTTTCAGTCTCTCGACGGTAACAAATAGCTACATAATTAAAATATAAGCGTTGAAAAATGGACTGAATATCTTCCATGGATTGCCACCTTACTCCACGGTGTAAGTAATTAGAATTTAACCTTCAAAATGGTGTTGCTTAAGTGCAGGAGTGCATATGGCTGTATTACACACGCAAAGCCTGTGTTTGTGTGTCCTTCAGTGGAAACGGGTCTCTAACTCCTATAAATATCCAAAATCATATATCATATATATTATCAGACTTTACATCATATGCTGTTATATGTATAGTGTATTGCAGGTTTATGGACATGATGTATAATTCATAGCTTCATCTTAATATGTAAAAGGAGTCCACCAGCAAAGAAAGTAGCTGTCTACAGAACGTATATATGAAGTTGGCAAGTGCCCTTGAAGAATATAGCAGGGGCTGTCCTTTCTCCTCTTTTTTTATTTTTTTTATATTTTTTCCCAAGGGAAATATGTCCTGTTTCATGTGGTTACATTTCAGCAAAGGTACATTTGGTACCATAACTATCCATAGCAAATGCCAGCAAAAATATTGTAGCACAAGCTGAGGTAATAAACGAGCAGATCTCGGGTCTGACAGAACAATCACTAAAAAAATAATAATAATAAAAAGTTGAATCCCCTCCACTCCTCTTTATTTCAAGAGACCCCACGCCTTGGCGGCCCCAAGAGCTGCTTGGGTAAACTACGTGTCCTTCGCTTTTAATTGAGTGGATTTTGAGCCACCATACCCCAGGGCCTTAGGAAAAAATAATGTTTCAGAAGTTCCTTGAACGCTGGGAGGTGGTGGGGCGTTTCGGGGCCGTTTGGAGGGCTGCGTTTCCCTGTGCACACACGTGCAGGTGCGGGTGGGCGCACGCACCCCCGTGGGCTACCGCGCTGTGTGGATGGCAGGGACGGGGGCACCGCTGGAAATGATCCTGGAAGCCTTTCCCAGGACGAGCCCTTGGGAAATTCCGGGAAGGGCCGAACTCCACGCTTAGGAAGGGTGCAGGCCCCGTCCCTCCGCGGGCGCTGGAGGAGATCGTGGATGCTCCGCGGCTGCTGGAGCAGCCCGCGCAGCCCCGCTCGGCTCCGCGCCCGCGGGGCCGGCAGCAGCCGCGGGGGTCAGTGCGCCCGCATTCAACTTCATCGCTCTTGTCATGGAGCCAGAATGCAAAATACGGACGTGTCCCGCCTCGTGATGACCCCCGTTCCTGCCGCGGAGCTCCCGCGGAGCGGAGGGTGTCAGAGCGTGGCTAGAGCCGAGCAGCGGCTGCTGCAGCCAGTGCAATTCCAGTAAATAGTGGAATATTGGGGCTCGTCATAACGGGGCTAGCAGTGTGCGAGACGTGCTAGCAGCGGCCGGGCTCTTCCTCGCTCCTTTAAGGCGCGGCCAGTGCGTTTTTCTGGTCCGACAGCCTGTCCTCAGTCCCTCGAGGGGAGCCTGGGAAACCTCGCATTGGTCCTTTCCGCTTAGCTATGGGCGCATTTCGGGGAGAATTAAGTGATCTGCTATTTTGTTTACCCTCCTAGGTGCGGATAGTTGTACCGAGCCTGAGCAGAATGAACTGTGAGAGCCGAAATCTGGTCGTTCACTTTCTACCCCGTGCGAGCGATGCCCGTGCGGAGCGGAGGGCTCTGTGCGCGGCTGTGCGGCCGCAGCCCTCTGCAGACCAGGGCGGAAAGTGCGTGTAGGGATCACAGATATTCTGTTAGAGCCCTTCCAACTTGTGATTCACTTTTAAAAATTATTTTTATTTTATTTATTCTTTTTTTTTTCTCAGCTATAATGTCTTAGAAATGCGGATGCGGAGCATTAGAAAGTTGCGGCGTCCCGGTCCCCACGCGCCGATGATTTCGTTTCCGGTTATCTGCAAAACGAGGCTTAAGCCAATTTCGTGCTTAAGGCTAAAGCGAGGGATCCGTATTTCCCTTCTAGATGCGGGGCACTCCCGAGATCGCGTTCTCGTTGTGCTGCAGGATGCTGCTTTATTTTCCTGGAAACTCTCGCCAAGATTTCTATACAGCAGCTAAGGACGACGTGAAATTTCTGAGCCATTGGGATGTTTTGTCTGAAAAAAAAAATCTCTCCTCGATAAGTCCGTATTAAGCTGTTGAGTATCTGCCCCACATTTAACCCAAGGAACCACTCCAGATAGCAAAAAAAAAAAATACCTCTAGGGGAGAAGCGGCACTTTCTTCCTAAATTTTGCCGTTTTAGGTAAAATAATTAACCCACCTATAACTCACTTCACTTGGTCAAGTTGGGACCTTTTCTGCGGCGCTCCCCGTCGCGTTTAAAGCCTGGTGCGAGGCGAGTGTCGTAGGGGAGCCCCGCGCCCCTCTCTGCGAGGGGTTTCTCGCCGTTGAACCCCCAGACGAGCCCCTCGGCGGCTCCTGGAAGCGCGGCCGCCTCCGCGCCCGCCCCGCGCTGCGGCGCCGCCGTGTTTATCCTGAGACGGAAAATGGGTTGTTGGAAAACAAGCCATGTGCAAATAGTTTAATTTTCCGTTTTGATGCTTATCTTTGTCTCGCGAATTTCAAGGGAGAGGCTTTAAATGGCGCGTGGGTAAATGTCCCCAAATAATCCCTTATTAGATGACTTCAGATGAGTTGTGAACCAATAACGTCCTAGTTGAAAAAGTGAAAGTAGCGCTGGAAGGCGCGGGTCAGTTTTTGTCAAAGGGCTCATTTGAGCATCTTCTGGTTTGCTCAAAAAGCTAATTAAAGAATGTTTGAAGGTTAAAGTCATTATTCGGTGCTGTTGTCGTGCTACAAGTGAGGCGAGTTTTGTGCAAACACAAAGGGCAGAAGTCACCGAGGTGGATTACTGTCAGCCCGGGCGCGGCGGCACGGGCAGCCGTGCCAGTAATTCCTGCAGGAAGGTGGACGGGCGCGGAGCCGGCCGCGCGGAGCCGCTCGTCTCGGCGCCGCGGCTGCCCTGGGGTCCCTTGCGGGGGATGCGGCCGCAGCCACAACCCCACCTCGGTGACGGGGACACTGGAGGACGCCTGGACGAGGGAGACCGTTTACAGGGCAGAACTAGCTGCCCTGCTCCCTCTTCCCATCTTATGTGTCTTTTTTTTTTTTTTTAATGTCTCACCTCTCCGCTGCGTTGCTAATGGATTCGTCACTTGGCAGAAGTTGGCAATTCGCGGGAAGTCGCCGGGAGCCGCGGGCACCCTCGCGAACTTCCAGTTGCTGCTGCTGGATGCGCCCCGCGGACGCGGGCGCTGCAGGCAGGGCTGGCCACAGCCCCGTGTTCGCAGGGGCAATTGCGGGAAGACCGAGGAGCGCGGCGG
>JAWLRI010000640.1:9357066-9445714 GCA_034781795.1 Crypturellus tataupa
TCCCGCGCTGAGATAAATTTTTGGAGTCAGTTCACGGCCCGGGCTCTCCAGGTGGCCTCCAAAATTGATGGCGACCCGGTGACCCTGTCGAGCGGAGGCAGAGCATCCAACCTAAGGGAGGATTTAGCCAGGGCCGACAGCTTTCCGCTGAGTGTTATTGGGGACAGTGCAAACAGTTTGGGAAGCGAGGAGGTAGGTATGAGGAGCGGAGGTCATTAAAAGCATATTAAAAACAAATTTTTGAAATCCTCGTTAGCGGAGGGTTCTTATTAGCATCAGTTGTGCCTTAAATGAGCTGTTTTGGCAAGGACCGGTTTTGTCCTGCCCTAACAATATCGTACCCTGAGTTTCCGTGCGTTAGTGTATGAAAAAGTGGTGTTTTATAAATTGCAAGCAGCCACTAATATTTTGTCTACCTCTGGATTTGAAGGGCGTAAAAGAAACGGGCTGAAGTGTGGAGAAGTGATGTTTATGAAGCGCATTTTTTTTTCCTTAATATAATAAAACCCACACAGTGGCTGCTTGAAGCAGGTTGTTTATTTTCAGAAGTATCTCCTCTAATGTGTGCATTCTCCTTGGAGCCAAAAGGCTCTTAATGGGCGTAATTTTATATTTGAACTAGGAGAGGAAGTAACGTTCAGAAGAAAGTGCGGGCGCTTCACGGGCTAGTTCCTGTGCTGATTTGTAATCCAAATAGACAAGCCACAGATTTGGTTATATATTTTTACAGAGGAGAGTTGTGGTCAGGCTAAGATTGCAGTTATAGGAGAAATTGTATTTTTCGCTTAAGATCTGAAGCAGCACAAGCTGCGAGGGGAAGGGGAGGCTGCTGTAGACATCTGCCATTTAACGACATTGATAAACTATAGTTTCTGGGCAAGATGTGCTCCTGTTTAACTGTCCTGTTTTATTACCATAAGCACGAAAACCCAGGTTCTCACATAAGCAGTCGGCACCGTCAGCTGGGCAAGTGCAGCTACACAGAGAGGCAAAGTACGGTCTGCAAGGTGGAAAATCGCTCTCAAGCTTCATGTGACTTCAAAACACCTCAGAAGGAAGAAAAATGTGTCAATATTAGTGCCTGCTTTTAGAAAAAAAAAATAAGCAAAATTGTCCCAGTGGGAATTTCGCCAGGGCGGTTCCTCCTGTGCCCTGTGAGGAAGGTCCCAGCTCTGGTCCCACTCGTCAGCGCCGGGGCTGTCTGGCCACGGAGCTGCTGAATGTCGGGCACAGTCCCACTGACTACATGGGATGTATGTGCCAAGTAACTGTGTCTGTGAAGGCCTCATGATTACAACAGCGAGAGCCACTAGCTCTTAACTGCGGGGAGGAGCTCCTCACGCTGCACAAGTCTGTGGAAACCCGCGGGATAAAGTCCCGTGTCTCAGACGTGTTTTAGTGCTCATGTTTCCTGGTAGTGTGGGTAGAGAGTGTCCTGGTTCTACCTGGCAAGTAGGGGGTTGCTAGTAGAGCAGCTCCCCCGCGGGAACTTCGGCATGAAAATCACCCCAAACTTCCCCAAAGCTCCAGACTTGGGAAGGGGAGTCATTGGCCTAGGGGACCTCGAGAGCTTCGGCTTGCTGCAGGCTCCACTGGATTGGTCTCTGGAGATCCTACTGACTTTACAAGCAACTGCAAATCCAGAAATGTCACTGAAACAAGTCCTGGGCTTGCACCTTTCCTACTTCTTGGCCTTTTCCAGTTGTTTGTCACTAGTACATCTAGGATGCAGAGCACCTGTAGGTGCACGTGGCAGCAGTGGCTGAAGTGAGAACATTTCTCTCTGTCATTCCCTTTGCCTCAGTGAAGTGCTCTCTTCAAATAACGATTTGATTCCTTGAAACATTTTCTCAAGTGCGGGCAATTTCAGTCGAAAAAGAATGATATACATGAACAGCCTTAATATGGCATTAGAGATCAGAAATCACCAAAGGCTACGGGCTAAGTAGTTCCCAGACTGTCATATGGATCACTGGTAATCCATGAGGCCTTGAGAGGTTTGCTGCAGGTGGTCTGTGGAACTGTATTAAATAATAATACTTATAGTCTTCAGTTAACATTTTGATGCAAAGGGAATGTGGCAGTCTGTGAGAAATTCTGAGAGCTTTTTGCCCCAGCGTCTGAGAGTGTTTGCTTTAGGTGAGTGTGTCTCAGCCTGTGGTCCACAAGGCAGCAGAGTGTGTTCTGAGGACATTTTAAATTTAAGTGCAGATACTTTGTAACTCATTAAAAAAAGCAAGCACCCCCTTTCTGGAAAAAAAAAAAAAAAAAAAAAAAAGATTGAAAACAAAATGCAGAAAATAGAAGTAATAAATGAACACGGAAGCCTAAGGGTAGTTTGTGCTTGGTTGCAGAGCTGCACAGGGCCAGAGACGCGCTGCTCTGGGCAGTGGCATTTCCCCACAGCCCGGATCGGCGCTGTTTGAGGTCTGCACTTTCTGGAGGAGGCAGCGAGGGTGAGCAGGAGCCCGGAGCAGCCCTCGTGGTGGGGTTACAGCAGGGCTGCTGCTTGGGGAAGCCACTGGGAGCTATAGGAAGTGCTTACTCTTTCCCTGCCTACGGACTGTCATTTATAGACCTGCTATTGTCTCATCTTTTATTAGGATGTTTCCTTACATTAAGGTTCCAAGAACAATCGGACTCGGCACGGTTCACAGCTACTTGTTTGTGGCTTAATGCCCATCTAATAGGCTGTTTATGATTTCTCTTCTCTCCTGCACAGCAGACTGCACACAGGGACTCGCTTAGGTGATACATGTACGGAAACAAATATTTCCGTATTCTTTTTCTTTTTCTCTCTCTCTTTTATTTTTCTAGTTTGTCTGTGTGTCTTGATTTTGCATCAGCTTAATTTATTACAGTTAATGTGATAGCACAAGTGGAACTTTATTCATTTAGTTAATCGCTTCATGCTGGTTGTAGTCCTGCACAACTTCAGTTTGAAGAACGGCCACACAGACACACTTTCATAAAAAGCTTCCATGGGTTGTTTTGTCACAGAGTGAAATGCCTTTTTATGTAAAAATAAAATCTTTAAAATACCTATTACCATAAACCAAGAATGAATCCTACATGAGCAGATAAAATGGAAGTGTGCATTATTCTGGATGCACAAAATTTAGCTTGAGGTTAGTGGTGGTTTAATTACAGGATTTTTTTTTATTGCTATTCATACAGACAGCCATTGTTTTCCCTTTTGATTTGTCTCCAAATTGGCCCTGTTTGGAGTCCCGTTTCTGGCGATCTCAGCAACATGTGGAGGCCTGGCAGGCTCGCAGGGACATTTCCATCCTCCCCGTCCTGCTCGTTCCTCTTGCTGTTCCACCAACTGCGCAGCCCATCATTTCTCAGGACCCTTTAGTGATGCCTCCTTGCTGCAATCTGCCCCACGGCTCTTCCAGACTCATGAGCTTTCATTAAGGGTTTTCAAACCAGTCTAGAAATAGATACTGAAGTAAAGGCAGGTGAGCCAGTGACTGGGTGATATTCTGCCACTGCCTTGCTGCTCTGCCTTGGGCAAATTACAGCCCTGCTCTAGATCCCAGCTCTTTGTCTGCAAAGCAGGAATAATGACAACTTTGCAAAGTGCTTTTGTATGACTGAAAGATTTGCTAGAAATTAAAAGCTGCCCTGGTTTTGTTAAACATAACTGTACCCCAAACCCCACACCTTCTCCACTGCTCCCGTTTAGCTGCTGGAGAGTCACCAACAAGCCTTTTAGGGTGGGCATTTTGGTGCACATAGTGACAGTTGGGCTTTTAAACCACCCCTGGGTGCATAATGTGCATAAACAGCGGCCGAATTTTCTTTTTCTTCCTCATACACTGCCACTTGACTGGAAAAAGTCCAGCCGGGCGACGCGCTGTGCTCCAGGGCCCCCTCACTTCTGCGTGCTCCGGGCAGCGCGCAGCCTTGCGGTGGTCATGAGTTGGCCAGTGCTCAGCGACCCGGGTGATCTCTCCCTCGCCGCTCTGGAGCTGCTCCTTGGTTAGCAATTCCTCTCGCTGTTCCGTTGCTCTTGCACGCTCTTGTAGTTTCCAGTTATGTAACCCATCTCATTTTGTGAATATGTGAATTTAGCAGCTGTCATTGTCAGCAGTGGCTGTGTGGGTTTTTTTTTTTTTTTTTTTGGCAAGCTGGCATTACTCATCAGTCTCATGGTAGTTTTGTTTGAAAAATGCTTGTGTTAGAAAAAGTGGATTTATCAGCTCAGCACTGTATGGTGCTAGCATGCAGCACAACAAAAGACAAGTGCTCATTTCAGTAGTGCTTGCAGCATTTCATGGGGCCCCCAAATAGGCTGAACAAGGCTTCTCTGGCAACTAAGCCCAAGTACAGTGGGAAGCTGTTAAAGTGGCAGCGTCACTGCCTGGAAAAGGGATTCTGCTTTCTCTTTTCTACCAACATACCAACATTTATTGCATCGTTCTGCTTTTTTTCTTTTTTTTTTTTAAACGACTGAGTTAGGAATTTCACTGAATATTTGGGGGGAGGGGGGAAGAGGCCTAACTGACAGTGCTGTGCTCTTACAAGTGATCTTTTCTCTCAGTTTCTTGGCGCACAGAGCAAACCGTCAGTGTGTCCTTCCCGGAGCAGTTCTGTCATACGGGAAAGACTAAGATACTGGCTTTTTATTTATTAATTTATTTATAAGTAATAGTGTAGAGTCAGTCCTTCTGCAGCCTTTCAGGGAGACCTCACTTGTTGTTTAAGTCAGTTTATTTTCAGCAAGCTTTGTACGCTTCCCTTTGTAACTGGCACTTTGGAATGCAAATGCAATGTGGAAAGTGCCCTGTACTTAACTGAATGTGTCAGATGATTAAAATCATGATTTAAAAATGCTATTTCATACTGCAAATACATCTTACTAACTGTACGTACATGTACTTGGACCAAATTTGTCACTATTTATTTATGCTCCCTGCTTACATTCTAAATAGAGGGTGAAGATAAACCCACAAGTTTCGCTTTGGCTGATAAATTCTCATCTGTATTTTCAGGTTCTTCAATACGGACATGATGCTACAAGGTCTGTATTAGACGTGTCAGAGGAAAAGACTTTATGGAAGAGATTTTTCTTATTAGATGTAAGTTTTATGAAAGAGTCAAATTTATAAAATGCATATTCTGGAGTAATTGCTCCTCTCAAAGACTTTATGATCTAAGAAACTGTGTAATTTGTGCATACCAGGCTGCTGGGTACCCAGAACTTGGTGTGATTAGCTGGCTGGGATAGTCACATGTTTGCACTTCAGCTCCCCTCCTAGGAAACTGGGTACCTTTTAGACTGTTCCTGGAGTATTATGAGCACTCTTTGTCATTTGATAGACAAGGCACAGCTCAGGGGGCAAAAGGATGCTCTGGGGAAGCAGGAAGGTGGTTCAGGATTTCTCCATCCCTTGCCTTGGAGCAGTTGTCTGAATGCTACAGAGTGGGTCCACGTGCTGGTGTGGGAACCAGGCATCAAGGGCATGGAAACTGTTCAGTGTCTCCCATCGTGTTGCATCGTGTTGCAAATTGGTGTGAGCTTGGTCATCTGCCCCCAGGGCTGCAAGTGTGGACGTGGAGATGAGGATGTCTCAGCACAAGTTCCCTTAAACCTTGGCTTGATGGGTGAGTCTTCAACGTAGCAGGGACCAGTACGTGGAGGGCTTTGTAAAGGCAGCAGTGCTGATTCTAAAGCAGCCTCCCAGGTTTAAAAGCAGCCCCAGCAGGTGTAATGTGATCCCGGCCAGTGAGTAAACACGCTGCTGCCTCCCCAACAAGCTGCACCAGGAATCTGCAAGCTGGGAATTGCCATGGATAGTTGTGCTACGGGAGCTGTGCTGCTTCTGAAAGGCTGGTGCAAACGGACACGCAGGTGAGTGTAGCCAGCACCCCGTGTGTCCTGGCTGTCCCCCCATGTCCGGCCGAGGTTGCCCACACCGTTTTACACCAGACTGGCTCTCCGCGGTGAAGAAGGTGCATTTGTATGAGGAAAGTATGGACCAGATCTATGGGTTTGTCCAGCTCTTGGATCTCTGGGGAGCACCCACAGGGTGGGTGCAGGATCTGCGGCCCTGGTGCTCCAGCTCTCCCGCTGTGCATCTGCCTCCCGCTGGCAGATCATTTCTATCCCCCATATCCCATATATCCGTATCCCATCCTGGCCAGGAAAGTCTCTTCCCCTCCTCCCCAGGCCCCTGCTCTGGTTACTCATGAGTTATGATAACATATAAGCAGCTTAGAGAATTCTTATCGGAATAAGTTGAGCACAATGCGACATTTAACTCTTAATGACAGCCACCTCTAACTGTGAGTGACACATTATAAATTATGTTTGAACTGCATTTTTTTTCCAGGGGCAGATATTCCCCGTGCCACCCAGCCAGCCCTGTAGAGTTGCACTTGTGGCCTTAATCCCACTTGGATGTGTGCCCCGCTGCCTTCACTTGCCGTCACTTGGGTACTTTCGTGTTCTCGAGCAAGTGAACAATCTTTGTTTCTGTACCTTATTAGGCCAAAGACCACAGCCGCGCGCGATGGCATCAGCAGGCCCCGCAGGCAGGATTCTCGGCAGACACAGCCAACCTCCAACAAACCCCTTTTTATCCTCCTGTTTCTAGGAAGAATTATGATGGTGGTGCCCTGCTGTTGATCAGTCAAATCTGTGGTGGGCCCAGAGATAAGTCCTGTAAGTGCAGGGTACTGTAAGACAGCGGCTCCCATTCATTAGCGGCTTGTGTGCGAGAAGCCACCGAAGGGAGGGGGCTGGCGAGGGGCAGAGCAGCTGCAGCACGCGGCCGCAAACAACACAACTCATTCTTGGGAGCCCAAACTTTCTCATTTGCTGCCGGCCACACTCAGATTCCTCCTGATAATACCCTGGTGCCCTCCGTGCCTCTCCCTGCGCTTCCCAAGTGCGGCTTCCTAGAGGTCCCGGAGCCTGCGAGCACTCTGGTTTGAACCCCAAAATGTTGAGGGTGGTTGGATGGGGGACGAGGATGGGGACGCAGCGGTCACCCCACGTCTGCAGGCTCCGGCACAAGGAGGTGGTGGCCGCTGGGATGGGTTGTCCCAATGGGGAACGACCGGGATTCGTCTCGGGTTGTGCAGGGAGTAAACTCGGCAGCACGTGGGCTGTGGGATGCGTGAGTATTGCAGAGGTCCTTGCTGATTTGGAGCCTGGCGGGGTGTTCAAAAACTTTCATCTTCCTAAAAGAGAAAAAAAAAAGAAAAAAAGAAAAACCCTCAAGTTAATAAAAATAGCAAAATTATTTGGCTATTATTTTTCCATCAGTTCCAGTAAGTATTCTAGTGTAATATTTCCTCATATACCCAGTTTGGAAACTGCTTATGGACATGTACATTTAAATGTAATCCACTAAGTATAATTTAAGATGTTGCAGATGTTAGGACCTCAGTAATTACTAATACTTACATAGTTGTATACATATTGGTGCTTTAGGATCTCAAGCTTGGTTCATATGAGTCACTGTAGAATATTTCAACCAGGAATTACAAAGCTGCGCTCACAGACCAGATCTTTGTGCTAACATTTTTTTTTTTTTTTTTTAATGAGAAAAGGAGCTTAATTTCAGGCAGGATCTGCTCGGAAAGGCCACTGAGCCCCTGCAGGAGATGGCACTGATGTCTTCTCCACAGTGATGTGCCAGGCTGGGACCACGTTAGAGCCGGATCCTAATGTGTATAGGCCAGGGCTATACAAGTGGCAAATCCAGGGAAGGTCTAAACATCAAATACTCTTTCTGTAGACAGTGCAAAGCCTCAGACGGGAGTTTTCCTGCTTTCCCGCAGGGGATCCATATTTCTTTCTCCTCTCCTGAGCTCTTGGAGAGCTGTGCAGCGTGATGCGGATCTTACCCACTGAAACTAAAGCTGCAGGACTGCTTCTTGAGTTGCCAAATGAGTTGAAATCATTTGGCATTTTCATTTTCCTTCCCATGACCTGTAGTTTATCTATTTAGTTAGATCTATATGTAGACAGATAAAAAGAGGAACATGGATAATCTTTATAATTGAAGATCTCCAGACAGTCTCTGTGTCCAGCATGGAGAGCTGCTTCATTACAACTTGCTGTTCCTTCCTGTTCCAGCTCTATGTACAACACTGGGGTTTTTATGGGAATTTATCCATGATTTTTCAAAGAAAATTACAAAGCTAACAGATCCATTTACTGCTGCATATCCTTATCGTATAAATACAGGTTCTGTAAATGTGAAAATAATGTTATGTAGTGGACACGAGTTATCAGGAATGAAGCATATTTTTTGCCTGAGTTGGTTCCACACAAATGCTTTGAGTCATTAGAAATGGATGTTTTATGACTACCTCGGGAATCAGTAACTACATTTTCATAGTGTTTTGAAATATTCATATACTAAACTCTCGTTTATTTTTTTTCTACCTAGGATTCTAGTGCGGTTTGGCAGAGGTACCTGCCAGTAACCTGCTTCTCTTCTTACACTTGCAACACTGAAGAAAGCTAAAGAAGTCCTGGCATTGTCGGATCCAACCAGCTGAAACTGGAGGAAATGAATTGATTCCTGTTGAACTGCCACCAAATATTCCTTCGTCCTCTTTTGAGGAAAACAGTCAAATCATTACTGGGCCATAAAATGTCTTATTTGGGGTTATTTAATCACTCAACCCAATTTTCTTTGGAAAAGGATATGTCAGTGATGTTCACCCATTAGCTGAATTGAAAGCATTTAAAAAACACCCCTTCTAGAAAATGTATGTGAGAGGATGACAACTGCAGATTTATTTTGCTGTATTCCTGAGCTAGATAAAATGTAAATAAAAAGGCTAATCAGGCCAGAATATTTTTAGTCCTTTAGAGGGAACTATATCTGATACTGCTTAATTAAGAATGACTCTTAAATGATGATTTGACTGTTTCTTGCAGAGAAATTAAGTACCTACTGATTTTTTTTTGATGTAACAAAACTCTGATCTGAGGTTGCAAGCAAAAATGTATGTTTATAATTAGCTGTTTACTAATATGTGTAAAAGAGGGGTTAAAAGTTTCTACATTTGTTTTGTTGGTAAATTGCATAGTATTGTATTGAAAGTCTTGTGAACAGAAAATTACGTTTTGTGCCTTTTCTATCTACAGAAGATAATACCACAGCAAAACTGCATAGATAATTCAACAGCAAAACGTGTCTGTGTGCCCACACATGTGTGCATGCACCTACTATTGCTGGTGTGTTTATTTTCAAGTGGGAGTTTCAGCAAAGGATGACTTGACACAAGCTTTAAACATACAATGGCACAAGCTTTAAATGTACAAGGGAGATGATCTGGTGTGTTGCCTGTTCCTTCTCTTTCGTGAGATGTTTTTCCATAGCCCAGGCAGGTGCAGGGCACTGTGGCACTGGCATCGGTCTTGTATCCTGCCTGCATCGGTCTTATATCCCAGCTCAGTGGGATCTTTAAGATGAGCAAAAGGCACATTTACCTCTCCAAATAAATGGAATTGTGGTTCAAAGATGTGACTTGGTGCTGAAGAGCTCATGATGTGTGACCAGTAGGAGAGAAAGGACTTTGCTCAAGAGCAAGGGCTAGCACCATTTTGACCCATTTTATACAATCCTGCTCCTTGTCCTTCTTGTATTTAGTATAACTTTCTAAGAATTTGTACTGCCCATTTAGAGAGGAAAAAAAAAAAAAGGAGCACACATACACGCACAAAAGGTGACTTTGCATTTATTCCCTATCAGCAAACAAGTTTATAATGGAAATAATGAGGAATGTCACAGGCAGTTCCTTCTATGAAAAAGCTGAGGATTGTTAAACCAAAAAAATCATAAATTCCTTTTCCAGTTGATTTCAGGTCTTTCCTCAGATTCTTGTTACTTTGTAAAAATGCATTTTCAAGTCTGCACTGACATTTCAAAGTATTTTGGGGGAATGTTCTTTCAAAGTAAGGATGTCGCTGGTATCTGTCGTATTTCCAAGCACGGAATCTGTGCTCTGGTAACATTACTTTTCGCATCGGTTGTTGTGTGTTCTCACACCCCGTGCTCCTGCCCAGCGCGGCAGTTGTGATTTTGGGCTCCCGCACGGGTACCGCGGCGCGGCTGAAGCGGGACCGGCCGCGCGACGCGGGTCTGGCGAGCGGCTTTCCCTGCAGCAGCACTTCCCTCCCTCTGTCTCAATGCCTCTGGGTCTAGCGCTGAGTCCAAGCAAACAGGGAGCAATAAGAAAATAAAGCAACAGGTTTTAAGCTCCTGCCCTGAGAACGATCAAAAGCAACATTTAGATTCAAAACCACATATTTTTTTCCCTTGCAAAGGATGTTGCATTAAACATTTTGGCCAGTTCTAGGTTGAAACCAACTCGCTTTTTCTTTTTAGATTCAAATTTAAGCTAGTTTCTCTTTGACCATTTTAAAGGGACACACACACAGCATAACTCAACATGATGCTTGACTCTTACCTCCTGCTAGGAAGGATACCTTAACCCCACTGTTGCTGAAAAGAGGAGAGAGAAAAATAGTTTTTTTTTTTCTGTACACGGCATCCCATGGTTGCTCGGCATTACTTGAGAAAAGTGAGTTCACTATCCCTTTGTGTGCTGGGTCACCCTGCAGTTTGCATGGCACTTTCCATACCTCCATGGATGTAGACCAAGAAAACCCTGAGCAAAACTCTGAAAAGTGAAGCAAATGAGCTGCCTACCCGCAGAAAAATCATACGTGAGCTATATGGGCTCGCCATATGAAAAGAGGATTGGCTGGTAGATGATCTCGTGGAGCATCAAACTGTCAATGATTACCTGAAAATGTGCTAAGCTGCCCGCATCTGCCAGCAAAACTGTACATGAATTGTTTCTTCAGAAACTGCTTAAAAAACTGCTGTGAAATTTATGTATGCAGATAGGCGACTATTCCTCTCATTTTTTGTTCTAAGGAGAAATCAGATTTTTTTTTTTCATTTTCTTTTCTGTTTTTTTAATGTTACGCTGGGAAACAGGCCGTGGCCACCCAGAATACCCACGTTTCAAAATCTCTCTTGTCTCTCCCTTCCTCCAGCCATCCCCGTTGAAAGCTTTTGTAAGCATGTGGGGGCAGCACTGACCTTTCCATTCTGTTTATATTACGACGAGCAAAATAAAACCACGGCCGGGGATGACCTGAGCCGGTAGGAGCTGCCCGGAGGAGTTTCGAGCAGCTCTAATTGGAGGCTTTTCCCATGCTGGCTGGTCCTGCCGCGGGACGCCGGCTCGGAGCCAGCAGGGATTTTCACTGGGTTGGAATCAGCACAACAAGGGCTTGGAGACCCCTGTTCTCGGTCGCCTTGCGGCCCGGTGGCCTTGGGCTACTCTTGGACTATGGTCCCCGTGAGTCAAACACAAACTTTAAGTCCCTATATCCTTGGCATTCTGTTTTATCTATAAAAAAAGAGTTTCTTGGCTGTACGGTCACGCTTGTGCCTCTATCACTGCATGATCCCGGTGGGATCAAGGGCGTTTTGCAGCTTTCGGGCATAGGAGCAAGCTGGCGAGGGCAGTGCAGCATCCACGTGTGAACATGCACAGAAAACAGGCAGCAGCCGATGCCTCGCACTCACCGCACTGAGGAATGCCTGTTATTAGCCTCATGGGTACCTCTAACTTTGCTACGGGGAGCAAAATGCCCTCCAAGTTAGCCTAAACTTGCAAAGAGGTGGAAAGTCTGTTTCTGAAGCAGGCAAATCCTGTGCTAGCACCCTGGAAAATCCACCCTGGGCTCCAGCGCCCCCAAATTGTGGTGCCCTGCAGCCCGCAGCGAGCTGGTTATATATATATTTTTTCAAGATTCATTTTTTTGGGTGTCTGCTTTGGAAGTCAAACTCTCCCTGTGGTGGCTCGAACCTCCTCCATCCTTCATCCTGGGTTTGGGATGGGACCCCAGCCCACCCGGCAAACACGAGTGCTCAGCAGAAACCAGCTCAAGAGGGAGCTGAAAAGAGGCGCAGACGCGGGCTGGGGGAGACCAGTCCCAGCCTCAGTGCCAGCAAAGCAGCTTTTCGAGCTCACGAAAACGCCAGAGAAACCCCTTTCTGCCCGGGCGCCGGGTTCCCTCTGGGCGCAGGGAGGAGGCGTGTGGGTCGCACGGGGTGGAGGGGTCTCCCCGAGGTGCCCGAGCCGGTAAGGAGGGCCCGTCCGGAGCGTCCGGAGCGGCGAGGGCCCCAATGCCGGGTGTGCAGGAGCTGCGGGGCGGCCGCGCCGGCTCGGTGCCCCCAGACAAAGGCCCCACAGAGCAGCGCGCACGGCCCGGCCCGGCGGCCGCGCAGCCAGCGGGCTCCGTTCCCATCAGTTTAAAACGCTGTTATTTATTCCATTTATTTACTTATTTATTTCTAAGCTGATAACGTCCTGCACATTTCACGAGCTGGCGGTTTCCCGGGAGGCCGGGGGAGCAATGGATTTGTTCTAAAAGAAACTTCTGTGGAGAAGGAAACTTGCCCTGTGATTTTACCTGCTGCCAGCCAAGGAGAAATGTTGGGTGTTTGATTTCAGCGGAGGATTTGCTGCGTATCTGGTGTTTTATCTAACCTCACGCTTGGAAAGATTTGGTGTTACGCTCAGTGGAGTGCTCAGGTTTAAGCTGCTTTATTACGCCGTGCGCTGCTAAAAGTTTTGATGTTTTAGCCTTGCATTGCTGGGGGAATAAAACCTGGCCTGCCGTACACACATAGCGGGAGAAATGCATTTCATACGGTCCACGTGAATATTGAATTTTTAATCAGGAGTTTTTACAAGCAGCAGATACTTTTGAGAAATAGATTTTTTATTTCCCCATTTGCAATGTCTGAGAAACACACTGTGTGTCTGTGGCTCTCAGTGATCCCCTATGCCCTGGATCCAGCAACTCAATCGTCTCCTGCAGCACACGAAACTCCTCTGCTGGCACAAAAATCCAGCCAACCCGGTGTTACTGCTTGCTTGCCTAAGGAAATCAGCCATCGTGCCACCAGTGTAAATCCTGGCCGTGTCACCTGTGTTGGTTTACACTCTTCCAGCTCGGTGCATTTCCCTTGCAGCTTGAGCAATGCAGCTGCTTCAGGTGCTACCATGTGCCCAGGCGCCAGCAGCAAGTGCCACTTGCAGCACAGGAGAAGCTTGGAGGTTCACACACCCGTGTGATATTTATGGTGCATTGTCTGTTCCATTTATTTTTTAATGTTATACAAACACAGAGCAGTCTGTAGCAGCAAACTTGCATAGGTTTTCTTAATTTTTATGTATATCTATAATCCCACGGACTGTATGAAGTAACACGCACTAGAGAGTCCATCTGCAGTCGTTCCAGTCTTTGCTCTGCCCTGTTCATGGCCATGAGGTCACTCTCAGCTGGGCTGGTGCAATGAAACACTCTCCTTGCAGTCTGGCCCACATTTTTCCAGTAAATCTGCTGTTCAGTTGTGAGTTATATGAACTGTGCTGTCTCAGGTGGCGGCAGCTCCCGCATAGGTGCAACACTAGGTAGCTGGGGACACAACCTCTGATATTAGCACAGCTGGAACCACTCCAGCAATGTCTCTCAGCTGTGAGATTACCTCCGTGGTAAATCAACTATTAACATTATTATTGGGATTAAGATTGCTGCAGTTCACTCGTCAATACGTGCCCATTCAGCGAGGGGCACCGTCCTGTTATTGCAGCTTACAGCGTTTTGAGCATAAGTTGCAAAAATCATCTGCTTGTAATATTGAATGCTGAGGCCTTACAGTTTGGCTGTATCTGCCCAAAAGATTACAAATAGGTAACCTTTTCTGTAGTGAAGAGCTCATTTAACTAACTAAATAGGTCCCAGCTGTGGTATTTATTAGCAGAAAACTCCTTCCACCTGG
The DNA here is from genome assembly GCA_034781795.1 of Crypturellus tataupa. Taxonomy (NCBI): domain Eukaryota; kingdom Metazoa; phylum Chordata; class Aves; order Tinamiformes; family Tinamidae; genus Crypturellus; species Crypturellus tataupa. The sequence goes on from JAWLRI010000640.1 coordinate 9,370,908, forward strand.
ATGTTTGCAGGTCTTCAGTCTGAGTGTGGCTGCTGCTCAGCACTTACTGCTGCCTTTTCAGGTAAGGTTTGTTTTTAAAAAAAAAACACTTTTTTTTTTTTTTTTAAATCATTATGCTGTTATTGCTATTTTCAAATATCCTTGCAAATGTATTTCTTATAAGTTTGTTTGTGGTGGTGTTTTTCTGGAAAAAGGGGTATAGGGGGGAAAGAAGTCTGTTCTAGGTACAGTAAAGCCTAAAGTCTGTCTGCTGTAAAGTCTATTCCTTATAATGAAGTTTGGTGTCTAGTGTTGCTGTTTTTCCCCAGAAATGTGCTTAGTGTTTTCTTTATGCTGATAGAGTTTAGAGTAACAACAGAAGTTGGTTTCAGTTCCTAATATCCAAAGAATTTAGGTGGAAGAAAAGGCTCTAAAGTTAATTCTTTGCTCAGGGAACAGGTATCCCTTACCTGGGATAAGGGTGCTGTGTCATACTTTTCATAAGGCCAAGTTTGCTATTCTGATGGTAATCGTCTTGACCAACTTGCTGTGTCCTGTGGAGCGGAGGTACCAACCATGGTGACCTGGGCTGCCATTGGAATGGTGAGTGGTTTTAAGAGTACTGTGGATGCTCTGAAGTTTGAAAAAGAGGAACATGTTAATTAATGGAAAAACTGAGAATATGGTCTGGTCCCTTGGTGGTAAAGCCTCTTACCCCTGACTGCTGGAAAAAAATATGTTGTTATAGATGGTCATGTTATTAATTGGAAGTCCTCAATCTTGGTTATTTCTGGAAAAAGTAAATAAGGTAATAGAGGATTGCCTACCAGTTAGGGTGTATTTTCAAGCTCTCTCACTGCTGGAGATGTGCCTTTTGGTTATTCTAGCACTAAAAGTTGATGTTGAAAGGGGAGTTTTAAAAGCTGCTCCTAGTACTCCTGCTATGCCCCAGTGCAGTCGCGTGGGCTTTGCAGGGCTCGGGATCCAGATGGCCTGGCCAGTCCCCTCCCAGGTACCTGTTCTTGCGTGCAGCAACGGCAAGGAGCAGCAAGCGTCAAGCTCCTGCCTCAGAAGGGTGTGTGAAGGCACTTTTTAATGTTTGTTATTGTTGTTGTTGTTGTTATTTAAGCCTTATCTAAGCGCTTTCTGGCATCGCTTGGGTGCAGAGGTTGGGGCAGCCTTGTGCCCTGCTGAGTCACCTGCGCTGCTTCCTGCTGCACCTGAAAATAGCCCCGCGGCGGCGGGACGATGGGGCTCTTCCCGGTGCCCGAACGTGCCGCGGGAGCGAGCGCTGTCATTGCCACCTTGGCGCTGAGCGGGTGACGGTGCCTGCATGGACGCGCGAAGGTCACTCCCTGCCTCTTGCTCAGTGCGGCGAAGGCAGTTGACAAAAAAAAGCCTTAGTATTTGAGGGTTATTTTGTGTTTGTTTCTTCTATTTTGAAGAGCTGAGCGCTGGATTTCTTTGGTGTGTCATTAATTTAATGCAGTCACTTTGCTGGCCTCATACTGGTGTTTTTTTATTTGTTTGTTTTTAATAATAGCCAAATTTATATTAAATTTGATTTGCAACTAATTAAGCATAGTTTGTTTACCAGTAACAACTAGGAAGCAACCAAAGGGAAAGCACGAAGGTAAGTGCTGTGCACAAGCTGCTTCTGGCTCCTCAGCTGTGCATAACTTATCCTTAATAATTTGTGCAATGACTTTAATAATGACTAATGTGATGCTGTAACAAAACATAGTGATTACTGTGCAAAGAGTTCTGGAAATAAATGAGGAAAACATTTGACTTGGAGGAAGGTTTTAAATATCTTCCTGAGAGCTGCCAGACCCAGGTCCCAGATCTCTTTCTGCAGAGTGTGCTCGAGCTTTGGATGTACCTTTAAAGACTTTAAACAGCTTGAAACTCGGAGTCTGCCACGGGAGTTTAGAGCAAATTCGTGTTTCTAGGTTTTAAGCCCTGAGCTGGAGTACAAGAGCCTCGCTCAGGAAGGTAAGGAAAGGTGTAACAAGGTCATTTTGAACCACATACATTCATGTTGTACCTTTAAAGTCAATTCTAAATTTAATTGAAAGCTGAGGGCAAGGGAGGCAGGGTAGCAGCGATGTGCTGATTTATTTTGAAGCATGTCAGGAGCCTTGCGGTTGAATGCCAGATGAGTTGAAATCTTAATAAAATGATGCTGGGCTTGTCAGCAGGAAGAATGACTGGATTAGGTTAAGGACCTCAGTTTGGGACGGAGCGTGTGTGGCCGTTCCCCAGATCTGGCTGCTCTTGAGGTCGTGACAGTGCATGGGCATGTGAAAGATGGTCATGAAACTGGGTATTTAACCAAGACTCCCAGTAGAAGATTTTGTGGGGATTTTTATTGTGCCAAAGAAGTGAAACCTGAACGGACCTGGCTGGATGTTTCTGGTTCTTAATACAAGTGCAGGAGATGACAATTTCACCAAGCTCTTGCTTGGGTTGAGTAATAACCTTCTTCCCCATCCTTTGGGGAGATGTTCAAGAAACCCGTTGATGTGGCAGATGACCCCTTTGTGCCCCCTTTGCAGATGGAGGTGCTGGAGTGCCAGTATGACGAGTTTTGGGAGGAATGTTTGTTTATTTTAATAGGCAAAGAACAGTCACTTAAAGCACAACCCAATACCTTAAAGTAAAGGCAATTGCATTGAATATTTTAAGTGCTGAAGAACACCATTTTGGCGAGTTACGTCAACTTTTTTTTTAATTGGTTTCAAAAATATATAATATAGTTGAAAAAATATATAATATAGTTGAAACTGGCATTTGTGTCTATTATGAATCTAGATGCTCTAATGATCTTGTTCTGGGAAGGTTAATTGTTTTTATATGCTTTAGTGGTGACTTGTTTTTATCCGTTTAAGTAGTTTGGGAGGGATTGGAAGAAAAATTTTATAAGGTTTCTTCCCGTTATACTAACGTCAGTGGAAGCAAAATGTATGTCTATCTTATCACTGAACAGCTAGAAAGGTATCCAAATGGGAAGAGAGCTTTTCTTATTTCGGAAAACCTGCTTACTGTTTATCAGTTATATTTACCAAGGGAGTCTTGGGTTTCTTGACTTTCTAAATGTTTTACTGTAAATTTTGCTCTGAAGTATTGTAGTTTTCTGGAAGCAGCAGTTATTTCTTTCTATTTTTATTAAAGAAAAGTATTTAAAAGTATCCATGCAGGTATGGATATTTTGGGCAAAAAAACAATAAAACCAAAAAAGTTTGGACATTTTTTTTTCCTCCTCTGGTATCATAAATCATTATAGAAAGATCATCATTTTACTACCTGTATTTCGTTTTCCCCTGCAAGGCAGTGTGTGGCATACGCACTTTTTTGTTTTCATTTTTGGGCAGTGCTATCATAGGACCTCCTTTGCTCTTCCTCTCACTAATATATATACTTAATCATGATTTATTTGACATTGAGTATGCACTAAGAAAATATTTAAATCCTGTGTCTAGGTGTAGTCACCCAGTGGTAACGCTGCTCTAGTCTGGTCTCTCTACTGATCCTGTTTTCCTCTTATGATTCAATTCTGATTAAAGCATTGTAACTTGCAATTATTGTGTGATTTAATAAAATATATTGCACAATGCAAGGGACTAAATATATAATTCTCCAAACTTTTGGTGAGATTTCTGATCGTTAAAAGCTTTATCTTGAGATAACAGCTATAAATTTCTGCTTTCTTTCATTGGTGGAGTATGTAGTTTGACATGTTTATCTGAGAAATGTCTCCAGGAAATAAACTCATTTTCTTGGCTGGGATTTTGTAGGTGATTAAGTGTATGCTTAACTTTGTAGTACTAATTCAGCTAGGATCCTGGCTAGACTGCAGAAGATCAAGACAGTGGGGAATTAAATTCTCACTGAAGCTTAATGAGAGCTTCCCATTCTCAGTCTTGTTTGAGAACTGCAGGTTCCACCAGTCACCAAAACTTAAAAAACAAAACAACAACAAAAAAAGCACTCAAAACAGCCCCCCACATTCTTAGGCGTTTTGCAGTTCATATGAAATCAGTGGCCTCATCCATGTTACATCTGGCTGATGATTTGGTCCTTGTTGTCCCTTCTTCCCCAGATGTTCAGCTGTCTTCAGTCCTCTTGAAGATTGCTCGATGCCCATGCAGGTGGTGGTCCACCTTGCAGCTCCAGCTGGTTGAACACGGAGCATCTAAGCAAGCTGGCTAAGTTTCTCCTGTTGGTAGCGAAAAGATTGGCATCTCCAGCCAGTTTCATTAAAAGTCTTCAGCTTTTGTGCAAGATATTACAATTTCCTACATGTATGTCCCAAAATAGTAGGAGGAAATCTTCTCTGTTTTATTCCTTTTGATCAAATTCACACAGAGTGAGTCGTGTGACTGAGAAGCAAGAGGGAAGAACTGGTGTGATGGGGATATTATCCCCACTGTGTCACCTTGGTGAATTCTGTCTAGTGAAACAGTCCAACAACTAAGATAAAAAATCAGATGGAAGTTGTGATGGAAGCAATCAAAATTTCCACTCAAACTCCTTTCATTCATTGAAATGTTACGGTTATTTTCTCCATAAACTCAATGTCTGACTAAATTTATTTTACAAGTACTGTTTTGGGTTGACCAATTAGCAAAGCATTGCCAATTAATGAGGTATTACTATTTCATGTTATACCAAGTTTCTAGAATATGGTTATAGAGAAACTTTTTTATCTCTATATTATTATGTTTTGGGGGGAGATAAGTTCTGAGATCTTTCCTTGTTTTTTCTTGTCTCTGATACTCCAAAGTTAATTAATATTTGCAGTCTTCTTTCTCTTTAACTATGAAATGGGGCTGCCATCATAAGCACATTCTTAAACCTCTTAGGACCGAAAGGAAGACCTAAATCACAGACTTCTAAATCTGTGAGACCATGTCAAGAAACGTCCTTGCTTAAATTTAATCCATCACTCTGTGCCAGCAACACATATAGCTGAAAGGTCAGGGAATCACTGAGAGGGGGAAAAACAATTAATTTGGTATCAAAAAGGTAATAGGATAAGGCCTGGCCAACCCTCTTCTATTGTTCTGCCGCATTAACTTCAGCAGGTCAGATGCCACTGGTCATTGACCTCGGGCTAAACAGGGTCAGCCTGTGCTGATTACAAAAGAGATGTGTTTGCACTTACCCGAGTGTGTCTTAAAAAAACCGAGCCACATCTGTGTTGTTCCCGGGCAGGAACACACAAAGGGTAAACATTTTTCAATGCAAATATTGCTTGGCGAATCTCCTGCCTGGAGAATGGAGGCTCCCATGGCTCTATGGCCCCTTGGCCTGTGTCCCTCGGCCCGCGGTGGCGGTGCCGGTGGGTGCGTGTCAAAGGAGCGGGGACACACTGGGAAAAAGCTCCCGCGAAAGGAAGGGGCGGAAAGCAAATGCGTTGTCGTCAACTCGGTTGACAAATGGGACCTCGGTAGGAGGTCTGCTCAAGGGAACTGCTGAAGGTAGCAATGCAGGAGAGGCCAAGTAGCTAGGCTCCTTCTCTATGGCTCTGTTTTCTACACAAGTCTTTGAGTGAAGCTCTTCACAATATAGTGGGCCAGGTCTTGGCCTGAGCTCTCATCAGGAGAGAGGCATCTCTAATTCACCTGTCTGAAACCCTGACATCCAGTCTTTGACCATGACTTGGTTGGCTTCAACCAAAGCTTACAGAGTGGAAAAGATCTACACGTGACAGCAGACAACAAGCAGGACAGGGAGATCCTGCCAGCCTTCTGAGTGGGGAAAATGCTGTAAACTGAGCTTGCTTTTCATAATGGAGAAACCTTTGTGGGCAGGGAGAGACCAGAGGATTTGGCCACAGAAATGGTTATAGATAAGACGAATAAAGCCGTGATGCAAATGGTGGGGAACCCGACTTCTGATGATTCTTCAGCTTTCAAAACTAACCTACATCCCAACTTGATTATGGTGTCTTATTTCTGTGTCTTATGTCAGACTGTCCTTTCCATGTCATCCAGCTTGTAGCTCTGGAGTTCAGACAATTTTAATAATTACAAAGCTGTAAATATTCTAACTGGCAGATGTGAACTGGAGTATCCCTGTGTTGTAGAAACACTTGAGACTGCAGCTTCAGGCTAGAGACAGTTAGCTAATTGGAAAACTCCTACTTTCCAATGCCATTTACCTACTTAAAATTTAATGGGGTTTCTCCCCTAAAGATACTCATTTGCTCTATGGCTGAGACCTTTCTGAGCAAAATATGTATTGCCTTTATTGCTGGGCCTTCCCCACCTCTCTTGATATCTATAAGAACATTAGACCAAATTTTATGCACCAGGGTTTTGTTTCCCTAGGAAAATAGAGGTGGGCTGGGGACAAGACAGTTTGTTGAAATAGGAACCATTTGTGTCTTCAAAAATGTTTAACTGCAATAATGTTTTTCCTGACCCTTCATAATGCTGATTAAACCCAATAATTTTGGAGACTTCCTAGTATATTCCTGGGTTCTCCTCAACTTTTTTTCATGCTGACCAACATCGCTTTGTGCATTTAGGCAGTGCTTCAATGTTTGAATGTGCTTATGTCATGACGATAAGCTATAATCTTTCTGATGGTTCTGCAAAAGAAGTTCACCTGCTGCCGTAAAGGCACCAGATGCAGATATTTCTTTGCCAGGAAAGAACAAAACATGCCCACGTGTGTATGCGTGTGCTCTGCTGGGATGGCTCAGAAAACAAGGGTGGGAAATTAAAGTGCTGAAGGAAGAATAAACTAGGAAAGTGGGAAAGTAATGAGGACTTTGTCTAACTGAGACTGCCCTGGGATGTCTGTCACTTAGAAACCCAATTGCACGGTCAACTGCAACAGTATGAGAGCCCGTCAGCCCAGTAATCTGCAGCTTGTAATTGATTCTGTTTCCACAAATGTTAGCTAAAGCAAAAATATGCATTAAGGTAAGTGCTGAACATCCATCAGCCTGACTGATTACTCAAAGTAGGAATTGCTGGAGAAATGTGTGTTATCTGCCATCAGATTAAGAAGAGTTTTGCTTCCACAGTCAAAGCTAATAATCTGCATGTGATGGGATCACTTCAGATTTCAGCTCCCCTTGCTGTAGAAATCTTGTTATGTGAGGGCAGGTCTCCTTGGATAACAAGGCAGAAATAGATGAAATAAGAATATCCTTAAATTAAATGGATATTAAAATGCTTTTATTAAAATTCCCCTCCCCAGAAAATTCAAGTGCAAAGAATGAACAACTAAACTGGACAGCAAACAGGACAACTCCTTTTTGTTAACATAAAAATCAATACAGACCTGTTTGTAAGACCATCTAAATCTTTGATATCACTTCTTTTTTCTTATGTTTTTCTTGCCTTTTTTTTTTTTTTTTAAGCATAGTTGGCACAATGGCAAATACTTGTTTCCATGAGCTTGTAAAACATGGCCATGCTTTTGGAGGTAGGCAGCTCTTCTGAATTTTGGCTTAAGAATGCAAATGGGAAATATGTTCCTACAATGTAATAAATAAATTGTATCTGTGGGGAAATAAGAGCTGAACAAACTATTTATAATTCTTTACATTTTTGGGGAGAGGGGAAATTCTATAACAATTACCTACATTCATACTAAAATTATGCCAAATTCAACCAAAATCTGGCATTTACTACTCTTGAGGAATAATGTTGTAGGTGATGCTATTTTCTCTTCTAGCTTATGTAACTCGGCAGGACATCGTGAATACCCTAGTCATACTTTTGCTAAACACTTTAAACTTAAATTTACTTGTTAAAAAAGAACTCTAGTGACTCATAAGGACTCTTAAGCTTGGAGAAAATAAATGTGAAAGGGTTATAAATAGTTTATATATATATATATATATATTTAAACAAGTACCTATGAGTAACTTTTTCTCTGTTTGCTCATCTCTGAGGTAAGCACCTTGTGGGTACCTCACCAAGAAATCCAGCGAGTATTTAGCAGCTCTGCAGTTCAGTAGCGGTCCTTCCCTTGGCAAAGTGCCGTGGGATTTGCTGTGACCGCTGGCGGTCAGGACTCCGGTTCTGCTGCCAGAAGTGATGCCTTCGGATGTATGTGCTGGGCCAACAGGCTGGAAGTCAACAGGATGCATTTAAGTGAAGCAGCTTTTTGATCTTCCTTCTTCAAAATATGTGATATGTTATCACGTTGCAAATCTCTCCTCTCCCTGAGTTCTCCAAAAATGTTTTCTACCTACATACCAATCATGAGCTAGGTGGGAACAGTAAAACTGAGTGGAAGCTTGTGTTGCTTCTCTCTGGGATAACTTTCTCTGAGGCTTTTGGCTGATTCTTCTACTCCCCCTCCAAGTTGATCAGCCTTTGTATAAGTACCTAAACATTTAGATATGTGTGAATGAAATAAAGCCCCCAAACCACGTGCAGTTTATTTGAGGTTACAATAGCTTCTTAATTTCTTAAGCATCCTTGTTCCAAAAATGAGTAACAATTCACCCTTTAATACAATGTGGAGCTGTGGTTCATAGCCGGTGGTAGGAGAAAGCAGTGAACTAATTGCTTGGATCTGGTCAGCAGACAGTGAAGCGGCTCCCTTGTCTGTGCTCCCTGCCCCTTCCCTCTATGACTGTGCTCCAGAAAACGTCCTGCGGACCCATTCATAAAGTCCAGGAGCAGCACGCGGGATGTCGGGAGGATCTGCTGGGAGAGGGGAGCTGACGGAGGGGCACGTTGTGAGCAGCCCTGCGTTTTCCCCGGGGTTGTTTTCAGCTCTTTTGTCAGCTGATTACATGCTCTTTTATAATTTCTAATCTACAGAATAGGGCTATTTGCTTGCGGATTATGTGCAACTCGCAGGCTTATGCGAAAGAAAAACAAAATAATCTGAAAGTGGATTCTATTGACGAATGTTAAACTTAATTTAGGTGTTTTTTTATCTAAAGGGGAGTTTAATCTAAGGGTGTGGGGAAAACAACTTTATCCAGTCTTTCTGAGCCTCTCAGCTTTATGGTATTGATTCACCATGCACTTTAGTTACTTGCACCTATTTGGCAAAATATAAGAGTATGCTTAAAACTGAGCACTGGTTTTGTGTGCTGCTGCATAGGAAAGGTGTTAAATGTGAGCTGAAATGCTTTCTTGATTTGGGACCTGTGTGCATTAAACTGTATGTTTGAGTTTATTACATTTATTTATTTTTTATTAATGGCATGTACCTCTTCTCATTCTACCCTCATGGAACTGGGCCATTGATGTATAAGCAGCATGAGCTGTGTGGTGTGTTTATGTTGGTCCTTGGGCTGCTTGGGATAGCGCTGGGTTTGTGCTGGGAAGCAGGGGGAATCTGTCAGCTGCTGTGGGGAAAACTGGTGATCAAAAGATCCTTTCTATTCCATCTTTTCTCTTTTGAATCCTTCGATGCCTCCTTAAATACAAAGTGAATCTTGGCTACTCGGTCATAGTAGAAAGCATAGGAAAAATGGTGAAATAAGTGGTGCTAGCGAGCAGTAGCATTTCTTGAGGACCTCTGCAAGACAAGAAGGACTTGGAGATGAGAACTGGTGAAAACTGGTGACAATTTTGGCCAGTGCAAAAGATCCAAATGAGTGAGAGCCATCTGACATTCCAGTGTGGATGGAAGGGAAGGGTTTGCTCAGCTGTATGTAAAACTTCCCTCAGCTGCTTGCAAGGCCCCTGTATGACTTGATGTGACGAGGTGTGTGCAGATGGCTGGTGTGATATGCTTATTATTTATCAATATGAACTTTGGAAGCCTGCTGCAAGTCCTCTCCTTGGCACCTGCGGCAGGCCTCCTGCTATCTGTTGTGCAAAGTGGACAGATGTGTATCGATGGAGCACACTTTATTTTCCCTGGGTCAACATTTCGCAGGGAGCTCGAGCAGGGGAGTTGTGTTTGTTTTGCATTGAGCCTCTTATTAGCATACTTGTGGTGGGTGAATAGTAATGTCAGAATAATGGGAGCCTCAGCAGAGGGTGGTGTGTTGATACGGTGGGGTTTGACCTCCAAAGCAGCTATTGCGATATGCGAACGCATGGCATGAGCAGAGAAACCTAAGAAACCAATGATGATAGTGAGAACGATGAGGCGGCGCAGGGAGTCCTTGAGGGGGGATTTTGGCTGGAATGGGTGGACCTCTGTCCCCCAATCCAAGTTCTGATCTAACTATGAAACCTGTAAAAAATGGCAACTAAGCAGGCTTGTTGGCAACTGCTTGTCAAGTATCTTAAAAATCTCTGTGCTGGTTGGACTGGCGTACCTGGAGGCATTAAAGAAACTTCTGTGTGGCAAAGCTTGAGGTTCTTGCTTTTGGTTCTAAGTCTCTCTGACTTGAATTTGCATTAGTGTTATAGATCAGTGTTTCCTTGTCCTATTACAGAAGTACTGTCTACTTTGAATTTAAGATTTGTATTTTCTGCAGTTTATACAGGATGAATGGTCTGAATCATGATGAAATGGGAAGTTCTTTCTAAACCATCTTTTGTACTTATTAAAGCTCTTCAATGGCAAAAGGATCCAACATATAGTAGCGTTCACCTGGCAAAAACAATGTACAAAATGTCTCGCCTTGTAACCACAAGGGAATAAACTAAAATGTGCTGATTGTTTGGGCTGCGTGTGTGTGTGGCTTATTTTACTGGATTATAATGGAACACTTGGCTTCTAAGGGTGCAGCAAGTTTGTGATAGATGTTCTGCTTGCACTTCTGTTTTAACTGCTCCCCTCAAATGGTTTAGCATTGGCTTATGTTTAATAGTAAGTTTTTTGTCTCTAAGATTACCAAGTGGTTTGGCAGACTGTTTATACAGGAATTACTTCATTTATCTGTTAACTGCCTCTCAGAGAGAACTTGACAACTGTTGTGTCCTACAACAATGTGTAATTTTTATAATAAAAAAATCTGTATTGTGAAGAGTCAGTTCATAAATCCGGACTTGGCTACATTGTCTACACAAATGCCTTTATTTAGGTAAGAAGATAGACTCAAATCTGTAGCTTGGTGGAATGGGGAAGCCATTGCCTGTTTTGTCCCAGACTGTCAAGGCTTTTGGTGGGAGGTGTGTGTGTGTGCATATTATTTCTTTTTATGGTGTTGAGCAAGATACAACCTTATAGGGCCAGATGCAGTGTGGTCTCCTGGCCAGTGTCTAGAACCTGGTTGTTCTGTGGATTCTTTGAGTCTGACTCCTAGCTGGAAGCATGGATAGTCCAGGAGACCTTGCAGGTTTAAGATTTCTTTAGTCTTCACCGTGCAGTATAGACACTCTTTGTGTTTGTCTATCTGTAGGCTGGGAAATGTGTTTCATTTTTATATTAAAAACCCTCTGAAATAATAAAAAGCATTATAGCCACCAACATCAAGAATTTGGCATCAAGCTGAAATGTAGGAGAGACATTGGATCTCGTCATCTCCCTGACCTTACAGGTTGCATTTTGGTCTTGGTTCTCTTACTAATATTTTGATTTTCCTATAGAGCTGAACTTACTTCTCAATTTGATCCAAATGCCCTGTGCAAGAAATTCTAGACAGTTAAACGCTTGTCTTGTTGGTCCTCAAGGTACTATTATTGTAATGTCTTCTGTGTAACTGCCTTTGATAGATGTTGTGAGAGGATGTACCCTTAATCACAGTGGAATAAGAGGGCTGTGGTTGCAGCCCTTTTCATTTTGCTTATGAGATTAAAATCACACAAAGCAAAACCAAAAGCAAATCCAAACTGAACAAAATGCCACAGAAGTGAACTGTCTTATGCCAGTTTTGCTCCTGGTAACCCTTTCTGAATAACCCCGGGGGATACACAGTGTACTGTGTGTCAAGGTAGCTTTAGCCAGAACAGGTTGCAAAATGTAGTGAGGAACAGTTGTGTCTTACTGAAATAGCTCAACCGCCTATATGGACTCAGCAGGACCTGGTAGGCTGGGAAAACTAATCCTAGTGCTGTAAGAATAAGCAGGGCTTTGCTGCTCTCTGCACGCAGAATATATAGGGATTGTTTGCAGGCATCCTGCTGGCATAGTTCTCTGCCCCATTTTCAGAAATTAGGTAAGCCCTATTTTTAAAAAATAATATTTTTGAAAACGTAACTCTGGTTTTCTTGAGTCTGGTGGTTTGTGCTGATGGAAAGCTTTATTATAAAGATATTTATCTCATAAATCTATCTATCTTATCACTCTATGCAATGTCAGATATTGCTGCTGACTCGAGTCTCAAGTACAGACGAGTGTTCTTTCCCAGAAACGTTCACATCACTTGTAAAGAAGTACAGAACTAATGTGAGCACAAAGGCTTGAGGAAGAGAATGATTTTGGACATCTGGCCCAGATACTTGTATTTTTGCAAAAAAGAAATATATGTTTTTGAGAATTCTGTATGCAAAGATTAGTTTTAGAAAGTGTTAACTTTGTTTTCTATTTGAGAAATGAAAATAGTTTGGCTGAAATTGAGGGAAGTGGAATTTGAGAAAAGAAACTGATAAGGTTCGAAGATAAAGTGGAATCTTTTGTTATTTCTTTGAGAGAAATCTTTAATAAGAGCAAGTGTTACATTGATATTTTGTCATGATAATAGCTGAGGCTCCTACTTGATATCAAGAAGGTTTCCATTGGGTTTTGGGGTTTGATACTAGACCACTATGTGGTCTTCTCTTGCACTGAGACTTTGTGCTATGCTTCTGCTAGCTCAGATTATTTAATTTCTCAGCTGTATCAAGATTTTTATAAGATGGTGAGGTTCCTTATTTCCTCTGTAGCTTAGTGCATCTCTCTTTACTGGAAACAACCCAATTTCAGAATTTGTGTAGCCCAATTTGTGTAGCAATGTAAATTGATAGATAATAATTCACATTGCATATTAAAAGTCAAGATGTTTGATTTAGATTTGAGAGCTGATGTTCACTTCGTGTGTGTATGCAATATAGGTTCAAAGGCAGATGAGGGAAATAGCCTTTATTAATAAAACTGTATAAATTTGAAAATAGTGTCCTAATTCCTCCTCATCTTCCTGAAAAGAAAACCCCTCCTGTCAGGATAGTGACAACACACTCAACTAATGAAATACAAGATAGAATTGAGTCACAAGAGCAATTCTCTTGACCTGAATACACCTGAGGCAAGCCAGAGATGCACAGCTACTTTTTAGAGCTCATTAACTTTCTGACTGTGTTCTTTAGGTTATTACATCCTGGAAAAATATTTATTTTCTATCACTGAACTTCTTTGTTTTCTCAACAATTTCTAATGACAGCACTTGTTTGCTGAGTCTAGTTCTACCTCCGAAGGTACACGTTGCTTCCAGTGGATGCAGACGATATATCTCTCTTTCTCCATCTGCTTATATGCAAGGCACCATCTGAAGTTATTCTGAGTTTTCTTGTGTGAGTCGCAAGAGAAATGTGCGTTAGCTGTGGAGAGCACTGCTTGAGCAAAGGTGGGAACTCCTCATCCAGAAAACAGCTTTGCCCGGGAGATGTTAGCAATTTTGCTACACCTTTTATTCCTTTGATTGCTGCTTTTTGAATACAGCCATGGCAGCTGTTCTAGAAGATCAGGGTTGAGAGACAAATTGGTGAAGCTGATGCAGGGCTTGCTGCACAGCAGCTTCGGCTTCGTTTTGCTTGTTTATCACTGCTATCTTGCAAAGAATAAATTATGTGATACAGAAGTGGTTGATTGTTGCTTTAGGGAACTATCTCTTTCTTTAGCATACGCATGGGATAAATATAGTCAGCAGGTCTCTACTCCTGTCTTGTCAGTAAGCAATATTAACAGCCTTGTGTTATATGGCAGGTTAGCAGTGCTTAATTGCATCTGTGGTCTAGCTGACGCAAGAGGGAGAAAAAGTAAGGTTCAGTCCCATATAAAACATTATAATCTATGGCTACCATCCAAAGTATCACTCTGAGCTGTCAGTTTGAGGCTGAATTCTAATCTTCCTCCTTGAAATCTCTTACAAATAAGAAAACGTAAAAGAAGACGGTTGTCCCCAAACACGGGGCAGGTTAGTTCAAGGCAGGGGATTAGTGCTTGGGGTAGTATCCTGACAAGGTGTAGAACTGATACATTTGCCTCACTCCCTTCTCAAACATCTTTGAGCACTTAGTACATTTGTCTTGAAGTTTGCCAGGTCAGTGTTATTCTGTCTCCATGAGAACACGTATTGGTGTGCTTGGCGCAGGTCGCTGGAGGTGGCTCGTGTTTCCCTTCAGTTTAGCCACCTAAAAACACAGGCATCTAGTTCTGGGCAGCTGAGCAGGCTCCTATGGAGCTAGTGGTTGGGGTTCATCTGCCCCAGAGGTTGCTCTGTCTTGCCCTAAGGCAGCTAAAGTGAAGCAAGTCCTGCTCTGATCCTTCCTTTCTGCAGCTGTTTTCTGTCTCCCATTCCCGTGTGCTGGGCTCTGTCCAACTCTTTGGAGGTGGCAAATGAACAAGGGACACTTGCTGGGTCTGGATGAAGTGTAAGCAAGAGCCAGCTGAGTCAGACCGAGTTTATCAAGGGAATGGGCTATATTTTTTTGGAGATCCCTCCTGGCTAGAAATTCTGTCTTTCAAAAAGCCAACTCTTATCAGAGCCTTTTCTGAGCTTTTTTTTTTTTTTTTTTTCATACACTAGTGTGACCTTCTGCAGTTTCCAAGAGTGTTTCCATAATAACTTTAGCTTCACTAAATTGTTGCTCTTTGATCCCATCCCTCCTGCTGCCCCCCTGCGCCATTCGTACCCTTGGAGCCTGCGGCGATCTGGCTCAGAGCAAATGCGGGAAGGGGCAGGGGAGGCCACGGAGCAGCTTTAGGGACACACTGGGGTTTGAGAAGAGCATCCTCTGTGGGGTGACTGAGCACATCGAAGCGCTTTAGGGATGGTTCATATGGACCTGCAAAGCTGAACGCTCAGTTGCCAATTTTATGGCTTCTCTGTGAGGCAGATTTCATTACTGCCTGCCTGGACTAACGAGTCCTGCAGGTTGTCTGGTGTCCCCAAGACGCTGTGTGCTGGTCACCGGCAGCCTGTCTGCTCTCCTGCATCCCTTGGGCTCATGCATCAAAGTCAAGGCAGGAGAACCAGCATCTTTTGTTTTTAGCATGGGGAAGTGAATACTGAGGGTGTGAGGGATGGAGATGCAACACTCTACTAGCACTGACGGTGTATTTGCCTGGGTTCTCTCCATCTCTAGGCTGTCTTTGATACAACCTACTCATTGAAGCCTTTTGTGGCCTCGTTTAGCCAGGAGTTATTCTCCCCAAAGCCGGGAGGGAGGGAAATCCATCTGCGGAGGCTGTCGGAGCCGCGATGGAGGCCTCAGCCGCGGATCTGCCTCTACCTGTCGTGCAGCAAACAAAGTCCCCGGCAGCCCCGGGGTGAGCGGCGACCGTGGTCACACACTGAGCAAACTCTCCCCCAGGTGTGCTTGCAGAGCGGACTCTCCATCAGCGTCCTGTCATGCACAAAATGTTTATCCAATTTGTCAAGATAATCTTTCTTCAAATAAGCTCAGGTTCTGGGCTTCGAAACGGCCTGACTTTAAGCAGTATAAAGTAACTTTTTATTTTTTGCTCTTTTTTTCCTCCTTTGCCCAATCTCCCCCGACTCCCTTAATCGCTGTGTCAACTTTTCCTCGCCTTTAAGCAAACTGAAGGTAATTATATAATTCTCAAGTGAGTTATCTTTTGCCTGAGCTGGTTTGTATGTTACTTCAAAATGCCTCTAAGTTGTGGTATCCCCTTTCCAAACACGTGTCCTTAGATGTTTCACGAAATTGAGCTCATCAATGACCCAACAATATGTTTATGCTGACATGTACAATGGCTATCTAATGATGACTAATTTAGGACCCTTGTAAAGAAATAGTATTCTGAGTTTTTTCCTTAATGGTAGCTTTACTTAGAGTTCTGGATTTCCCTTAGGAATTTAAGCAGTGTACATTATTATTTTCTGCTTGAAGCTGTCAATATATTTGAAGTCTTTTCTGAAGTATGGATTAATAATAGATCAGGTGTTAGTTACTGCCTAAGACAACACTGACTTTTTTTGACAGACAGAGTTTGTCAGCTTTATCATGCGCAGGCTGTTACTTCTCTAATCATTCATAACTGTTGTATTGAAATTAATTTGTGCATTTTTCCTAGCTTGCCTTGGTGTAAGAGCCCCAAGGAATGAAATATTTATCCAAAAATTGATTTTTTTTTGTTTCATTCCTTCCCCTCTCCTCTCCTGAATAATACTATTGAATCTTCCATTTTCTTTTTACCTTTATGTTATGGCGTAATTAAAATGTATATATTTTTCTTATGCTTATTTATTGCCAGGATTTGGAATCCATTGCTGGTAAAATCCAGGCTCAACTCATGAAAAGGGAAATGCCCCTTTGGGGCTGGAGGACCCACGTGGTCACCGAGTTAAGGGTGAAACTTGCAGCAAGCTACAGGCCTTGGGTAAGGGTCTGTATATGTTCTCATATTGCCTCCACTCACTGTAATGCTGGATCATGCATAGCAGCTTGTTTTTTGGAATTTGCTTTAGACAGCCTGCATATAAAGTCTGTTTTTTTTTTTTTTTTTTTTTTTTTTTTTTTTTTTAAGAGCGTTAAGCTTCATCAATGGTTATATTATTTTTTTGTTTGTTTGTTTTGGAGGGAATTGATATATTTAACCTGACTTGCAATATTGCGTCAGTTGTTTGTGAAGGGGTAAATGGTAAAACTTGTCTATGCTCTGGCTTGTTGCCTGGGAGAGAAAGTGGCTACAAAGAAGATACCTCATTTGTAAAGTCAGTCATGTCTGTTTTTCTCTCTTGATGGATCCAAAATAGTTTAAATGGACCAAATGTTCATAACTGATAGACCTCTTGCATAGCTCGGGCAGAGCAAGGGGGCTATACAGGGTATATGAGCATAACACTCTGCTTTCCCTTTACATAAGATTCTGCTTACAAGACTGTCTCTCTTCCATGTTATGATCATTCAATTCTATATGTTCACCAAAAGATGAAAAAAATCTTTGGGTTAGTGTTGTGGAGAAAAAAGGATTAAAAAAAGTCTAGTGCTGCTATAAAGGTAATGATTGATATTAACATAAGTAAGGGTTGTGATAGTCAATAAATGGAATTTAATTAATAAAGATTGCCCTTATGCAGCTGAGGACCTTGAGGTGCTTGACAACTAATTAAGCCTCAACACTTCTGGGTTATTGATAAATGTTATGACTATATACCTGTTCCACAATAGGTAAATGGGGACACTGTGCACTTAAGTGATTTCCCTCTTCAAGGTCACATAATGACTCGGTGATAGAATTAAGAATAGAATTGGGGCATCTTCAGATGGCCACCTGAGGTCCTTAGAAAAGCCCTTTTGGGCTTGCAGGGAGAGAAAGGTATATTCATGCTGCTGTAAGTACGGCTTTTCTGTCCGAGACCCCTTTGTCTCAGGGTGCTATGGAATAGGTGCTGTAGGTGCTGTTCGGGGTGTTTGAATGGTGAGTTGCCTTGCCAGTAATTACCTGTGCAGCCTCACAAATGTTGTGAGTTTCGTTATTTATAATCCTGTGTGCTGTTTCCTACTTTTGTTTGTATACCTTGGTTTGCGTGTTACACAGCACTCGTCAGCGTCGTTTGTGAAGAATTGTGCTGCATGAGACTTTAAGCGAAAAGAAGGTCATTGCTTTCATCTGCTTGGTTTAATACTCCCAAGAATCCCTTTGGCAGCTGCTTGCCCAGGAGTGAAATAGTGAGTTGTGTGTAAGGTGGCGTGAATACGCATGCACTCGGTCCTGAAAGAGAAATGAAAGAAGTAACTTTTGCAAAATAAATATTTAGTGTTGACTTGCTCTTATCAAAGGTAGCAGAAAGCTGTTGCTTTGGGCTATAGCAGGGTAGCATCTTTGACAGGTTTTATAGGTTTTCCTTTCCTCCTGGTACTATGGAAGA
This sequence comes from Crypturellus tataupa, assembly GCA_034781795.1. NCBI lineage: Eukaryota > Metazoa > Chordata > Aves > Tinamiformes > Tinamidae > Crypturellus > Crypturellus tataupa. Next base: position 9,388,801 of record JAWLRI010000640.1, read on the forward strand.
GTCCTGTTACTCTCTGGTAGGCTGCTTTGCTGATCTAGATACAAAGGGTATTTTCCAGTCCCCTTTGAGATATGGATCCCGTACCCTGCAAAAATTGCTAGTCAGGAAGTATTTCTGACAGAAGAGTGTATATTTGCTGAGTCCAAATTTGGGGACAAAAATAATTAAATACATATGGCCACCCCCAAATGTTTGCCATTCATTAGCCAAATCTTTCAAAATAATTAAATTGGATTAAAAATATTACTTTGCTCAAATCGATGAGAAATATGTCCCTTTCGAATACTAATAAATTCTTAAAGAACTACAAGATTCAGGAGCTCAGGTATTTATAAATATGTTGATATTTCCCTAACTTCATTACCAGACTCTACTATTACAAAGTTTGTAATATCGTTGTGGGGCTTTGATCATTTAAAAAGAAAAGGGGGCAGTTTCAGACTAAACAGATTTTTTTAAAACTCGTTCTTTCAAAGCTTTTTTCCTGTTTCTTATTTTGCAGTAGACCAAACTATGCTATTTTGCCATGTGAAAAAAGAGCTTATTTTCTGAAATGTTGGTACTATGAATATGGGATTTTCTTGGTTTCTGAATTTCAAATATACTTTTGTTCAATGATTCATATATTTCATATGTTAGTTGGAAAAACTGTTGATATTGAACTGTCTTTGCATCCTGTGTGATCACTTGCACTTCTGGATGATGGTAAAAAATGAAGCTTAAATCTGCCTGGTACACAGAGAACAGCCACTTGCCAATTATGATAAAGGAAAATCTCTGAACTAGTGGTCCTAAGTAGGGCTTGATGCTTATGAGACAGGTTGATGTATGGTCAAATTGCTAGCACTTATTGGGAAGTTCTGGGCAAATAGTTAAGTGCAAGCATGGATCTTGGTTTTCTCAATGCAATGCACATGGACAAAATTCAAGTAAAGAAGCTATTGCTTTTTAAGGGAGCATTATGACACAAACGTCTACTTTTGTGGACAGTCTTTGCACTTGAATATTTACTCTCTGAGAAGAGGACTTCTTTTTGAATCTGAATTCTGGCAAATCTGGAGGTCAGCCAAAATCATCTTGCCCCTGGAATAGGAAATAGCGTGCATGCTTTTCCCTTCCCCATCGTTTATTATTTGAATGTATTTTTCTTACCAATATCTTCTCAGGGGAGAAAATCAATATTTCTGAAAGTGTTTTTGCTGAAAGTGCGTTACATGAGGAATGTAATCAGGCAACGGTGGTTCTTGGGAGAGACTCAACCTTGTTTTGCAGACTCGAGAAGTTCACATAATTCTGACAAAATGCAAATGCTGCTGCTTAACCAGGGATTGTCTCTGAACCTTTATGCTCGTTGCAGCTTCTTGATTGAGTATTCATGTTGTTGTATGGAGGAAGAAAGGTTGCCAGATAATTCCTATCTGCTCTGGCAAGCTGTGATCCAAGGCGTGGAGGGAATCATCTCTCTTATTTTGTCGGTGCTCCTCGTTTGAACTCCTGGCTAAAAAGCTATAATAAAGATCTGCCTTTTTAAAAGGAAGGTCATAAGACAAGTGCTGAGACTTCAGGAAGTCTTAAGCAAACCTACAGAGTCTTTCTGCCATTCAATTGCTCCATCTTGAGCCTGGCCCTTCCTCGCTGGTGTGTGCTGTGATGAAAATGCCGGTGCTGCTGTATCTCCTGCTGCTCTAATGTGCTTCTGCTGGGCCCTTGCCCTGAATGCTGATTATTCCCTCAGTGGCGATGCTCTGCGCATGCAATATGTTGGGCAGAGTTTTGGAGAAGCAATGGGTAGTCACAGAGGCTAGGGAAAAAAAAAAAGTTGCCAAGTCTAATCATAGAGGCAATTGGATATTGAATAGGAAACAGTACGTTGGGGAAGATCAAAATGTAGCGGGGGGGGGGTGGGGAAAGAGCAGCTAACTTTAGCTGCAGGCTTCCAAGAGCTTCCAAGCTCTTATTTTTGAATGAACTGCCTTTAAAATGGCCTATTCTGATAGAACAATAGAGCCGGTAATTGGAAGTAAATTCCTTTCTCTTGTCCTTTGTTGTGTTGGCTTCCTAGAGGACTTGGTGTTTGTGAATGTCGTATTTTCCGTTTCCTATTAGTGTGGAGCCAGTGGATGTGGCTGTAGCACAGTCTGAGCCTCATGGGATCCTCTCCAGGACAGCGGGGCGCAGCAGTAGCACCCTGACACCGCACAGTGTGACAAAGAATAAATAGTGGCAGAGTAGAAAGAGGAAGAGCGTGTGTGGGGACTTCAGTGCAAGAGTTCATAGAAGGCCTTTTTGGGGGAATTGCTCCAAAGGCTTCAGATGCTTTAAAGATATTTCCCTAGGGCCTGCTTTATTATCTGAGAAGACAACAATAAGACATCAGATCTTGGCAGAAAAACATAATAGCTCTTTAATATTTGCATTAAATCCTTAGCGACTAAATTTATTTTTTACCCCTTCTCCCTGCAATACTGTTAATATACTTGGAAGAAGATGATCTAGAAATTCAAACTACTCGAGGAGTTTGATTGTCCTGATCAGCCGTGCTCCAGATAAATATCTTCCATGCATCATTTTTGTAGGTCGCCTACTGGCCTAAGGATTTTCCAGGAGCTTTTTGCTTTTCTATTGTATTTAGCAGCTATTAAATAGTTTGTAATTAAGAGACAGCAGAGAAATAAAATTTAAAGTTAGCGTACTCAGATTTGATATTACCTGTGTTGATAAAGACTTTGGGAGATATCCAGCTTTCTCCGAAAGGCACAAACCTCAACGTTTACCATCCTGTTATATGATTCTAGGTGTTTTTATATAAACAAATTATGTAAATAAAATCCCCACTATCTCCATGAATGTCAATAGGAGCCCATAGTTATTATGGGAATTAGTTCCTGAGGAGAGATCCTCAAATGGTCTAAGAAAAATAAGTTGGCATAACTGTGTCCATGTCACTGACAGCAAAGTTCTGGTCCTTGTGAAAGAAGAAACAGATGTCTGGTTCGGCATCAGAAGGTGCAGCTATGCCCATAGAGGAAGCTGTAACGTGGCCTCAACAAGAAAAGAAACCACGCAGTTTTAAGCAGATTAGATAATTGAGATTAGCCCTCTGTGATCTTGCTGTGTTTTCATTTATTTCAAAACAGTCTAACAGAGCATGTTGAGCAATCAGTTGAGAATCACGTGCAAACACTGCCTAAGTACTGATAAGAATCGTGGGGGTAAACAATGAATTCCTACTAATGGCTAAGTCACCAAGGTAAGATCAAGTCTAAATACACACCCTTAGTTAAATATGATTTCATTAACTCAGGTTACGTGGCTCTTATAAAGGTTTTTCCCGCCCCTCTTCCCGCTCTCCACTCTGATGCTTGTCAAATGAATTGCATACAACCAATCCATCATTTTCCATGCTGTTTGTCTACACCAGAGATGTGTTTTGAGCTGAGCAATAACCCAGTGTGGTTCTGTGAATCCAACAGCAGTTCAACATTTGATGCAGGTGGCAATGCTGAATAGGGCTGTATAATTTTGATATGTTTTGTTTATGAAGGTTCTAAATCTGTATTTCTAGTAAAAACTCAACTTATCCTGATTTTAAAAACAACAGCAAAAATGCCTTTTATAAATGCACTAGTACCACCATTTTCCATTGAGCAGACCTGTGCGGGTCTTGCTGGCATGGTTTTATTGCAGGGGTTAACGGGTTCCCAGTGCATTATTAGCATTATGCATTGTGTCATATGCACATCACATCATTCACTCATCCCTTTTTTCCTCTCCCACAACAGAATTATATTTGGATGGCTCTATTCTCTTTTATCCCATACTCAACAAGTAACCCTAGGCATTTTATGTATAAGTAGTTTATTGTTATTTTAACATTTTGTGGAAAATTCTAGCTTGAGGATTAATTCATGTTTACGTTTTTAGATTTAGATTTGCCTCTTATGTAAAATGTGCTGTTGCTTTTTATAACACTTTCTGTCCTTTTTTTTTTCTCTTCTCTCCTCTCTCTTCTTTCCTGCTTTCATTTGTTTGGATTGGTTATCTCTCCCTGGTTTGCTGGCCAACCACTTCTTTAAAAAAATCTATTTTTTTTTTCCTAAATGCTTGTTCAGTTAGGTTTCTAATCAGTGATGCAGTAGATGAAAACAATGGTTAGACAATACAAGGGCTCTCTCTCCTCTAGGAAAAGAAACCATGCATGTGCGGATGGTTTTTATTTTATTTTTGTTGTGGGTTGTGGTGTGGTTCCCCTTCCCCCTGCCCTGCTCCTCATTTAAAGAGGACTTTTCATCCTCCTCAGTCCTGCCAACTGGTCCAGTCCCAGGGAAATAGTTAACACATAACAGATGATAATAAATAATAGTGATAATTGAAGCATCCATGGCAGTGAGTTAGAATTTATTGGCTCATTTATCAGCCTGCATAGAAAAGCAGGTCTCCTCCCTGCCATAGTCGGCACATGTAGCCTGACAAAAGGCTGGTAATGGATTCTTGAGGAGAAAACACAATAAAACCCATAGTGGGAACATATGGGCTCTTCTGGCTCAAAAGAGTCCTGTTTATATGCCCCTATGTAATTTGTCTTCTTTTCTGGACGTATGGAACTTCTCTATATCCATGATGCCTTGTGATAAGGAGTTTTGTAGGTGTTTGTTATTTGTATTATTGTGGTACTTCAGTCAAAGGCTGCGTCAGGCAAAAACAGGAGGAAAAAAAAAAAGTGGATTCCCAGTTCGGAGAGCTTCCAGTCTCAGAAGAACTGGAACTGAGTAGGAAGAGATGGATAAAACCTGATTAAGAGGTGTGAAAGGCAGTGCCTGCAGAGCGTGAGGGGCCAAACCATCACCCATGATATTTGCTGCGGCTGTCGGGAAAGGACAAATAAGTTTGCAGGATCTTGTAAGGAATTTTCAATAAACACAAAGGTGCTGTGCTTGAACTCACAAAGGTGTTTTTCTGTAAGCATAACAGACGTGATGCAGACTGGTACACGGATGATGATGTGGAAGATGGGGTCAGGGATAAGTAGAGGAAGACCTTGTTGGGAAAGGAGAGCTTATGCTTTATGAAACAGAGGCGGGAGCAGAACTAGATCAGAAATGGATGATATAGTTGAGGCAAGTGATCTCTGCCTTGTGTCAGGATATGAACAAAATATGATTATATTATCATGGCTAGAGGGGGAGAGGTTGCAGGAACTGACGTGTGAGGTGGCTTAGATAAGAACTGACAGAAGAGACTACATGGTAGAGAAGCTGTGCGAAAGAATGGCAGAAATTGTGTGTAATGTGGCTGTAGGGCTCTAGAGGAAGCTTTGAGTCAAACGTGATCATTTGAGGCCAGGGAGATATCCATACCTGTAATGACAGAATGCGTATGGATTATGGGGAAGGTGGTGGTATGGTCAACAATGACTGAGAGGAAGCAGAAACTGGGAAGGCAGAGGGTTTAAGAGCTCTGGTTTAGCAATGGGTCGATATCTTTCCTTCCCTGCCCTGGTGTGGATATCCCTGCAGCAAGTCAAGATGTGAGATGGAACTGCAGATCTGCAGCAGAGATGTGGACCTTAGGGCCATATGGACTTCCTGATTTTGTGATTAAGATCATGTACAGAAAAGTATTCGTGGAAGACAAGGCAGATAATAAAACCTTTCCACCCCCGGCATTGTTACTACTTTAAAAGACAAGATGATATGAGACAGTTTCCCATAAGATGTGGTAAACTATGCATTTATATATGCTCTGTTGAGTTCTACTGCCTTGCAGTTTCGCTCTCTCCTTGTTATTGTATTGCAGAAGAAACTATATAGAAGTACTGATTTCAGTCTTTACAGTTTTTATGTTTTTATTTGCTCCTTCTATAGGGCAATCAACTCAAGATGGCAAAATAAAAGAAGTAATTTAGAACACTGCAGCACATAAATAGTGTATAAGAAAGCTGAAGACATCCATTATGTTGTTGGTCCAATTTGCCTCTCTAATCTTTCTTCTCTTTCCACTCAGGGCTTTTTTCTTGCTTGGGAAGCCAATACTTTAGACGTTATATTTATGCAGTTGGAGATACAAGTTTCTGCTGTGTGTGAGTTTTTTATGTTCAGAATTATGTTGTTAAATATTAAGAAAATTTCTGGATACATTGCTTTCCCTGTTTAGGGAATGATCTAAATTTGTAGTGGTTTATGTAGTTACGCAAAGTAGGGTTGGATAGCACAGCTCATTATTGTTGTTATTTTTGTTTTCAACCCATCTGACTTGGAGAATGCATCTTCTAGTCTGTGTTTAGAACTAGTGTGATTGCATCTGACTTCCTACTATATTTCTTTTCTCCCCTGTAGTTGGCATATACCAGACTATTTTTGCCATCTTTTCCTTGTGCTAATTATGGGTGTGTTAAAGAATATTGGGGATGGATCTCCTTTTCCATTCTAGTCTGGTGTCTCAACATGCTTGCTGACCTGCTCTGCTCAATAACAGTGGCTAGATGTGCATGGAAAGTTAGCAGAGATTTGGTTGCACTGTGGCAAAAATGATGCAGCATCCTTGCCCCAAGCTGCATCCCTCCAGCTGCAAGAACAGCGTTTGGTCACGAATCCCCAGTGCCACCTCCACAGCTTGTCATCTGGGAGATGCAAGAGCAAAAAGTGTGGAATAACAAAACTGACAGGATGAAAATATCCCTAAGAAGGGAATGAGCTATTTGTTGCTGAGCGTATCAGCTCTGTGTTGTGCGGGAATAGGTTAGCCAGCCGTGTGTACTGAAAGCAACATGAGGGCCATGTGATGTTAGATCCCAATTTATATTTTATAAAAGTCAAGAAAGAGGTTTGTTGTACCAACAAGTTCTTTGTACTTAAGCCAGACCAAGCAGGTGTTGGCTACGTCTAGTTCTGCATGTATGTGACTAAATCTGAGCTACCGAAACAACTCAAAAATCTGAGGCTCTATTTCAGTGGTTAATCCAGTTTCTGATGTCAAATTGTCTAATCCTCTTTAAAATTCCCCCTTTCTAACAGCATACAGTGTGCGTGTTGCTCTGACTTAGGGACCCAATGTCACTGGAGAGGAAGGGTAAATCAAATGATCACAAATTTTGGAGCTGTCCAGACAGGGATGTGAGGATGTCTGACTTTTTGGAAGAACATTGTGTTATTTTAAGGCAAGTCAATGTCTATCAACTGAATATTAATGGCTTGGGTAATAAATCAGACTTGAAACTATTGGCTAATTAAGACTACTGGTGTATCCATTAGCAATTTTGCAGGTATGCCTGAACCTCGTGCTGCCCTGTGCCATGTGCTCTAGGTGGCCCTGCGTGTGCAGGGGGGTTGGACTAGATGACCTCTAGAGGTCCCTTCCAACCTTAGGCATTCTATGATTCTATGAAAATGAGGCTGTGGGAGCAGGAAGAGAAAGTTGCACACCAAACAGCAGCCAGGGGCTGTGGTTAGGAAACGTTTTCCCAATAAACTAGATTTTCCTGTGATGGGGGCTGTGGAGCCAGATGGTGCCAGAGAGTTCACAAAAAAAAAAAAAAGAGAGAGAGAAGGGAGAGAGGCAATGTCTTTTTGCAATAAATCTCACCTTCCATTTCTTTTTAATACAAACTTTTTCTCTCCTGTGTTAACTTTTTGGCAATACTGACAGGTTTTTTCTCCCCCCACCCCCCTTTTATTGTCTTGGAAGTATTTTCAACATTGCACAGCTGTTTGTTTAATATGTCTCTAGTGCCTCAGCAGATAATGGCAAGTCCGAGTGAATATTTACCTATTTCTGAAGCACTGTGCTATTCGCCACTTCTAGCACTCCATTCGACGGCTTCAAGTGAGCAGTGTATCATTTTAATTTTTCTTTACTTTGGATTTTTCAGTCACTTTAGAACAAGGCTGTTGCTCATGTTCTTTCTCCCATTACCTCTTCTTTCTCATTGGATTGTAAATATCTTGGTTACCTCTTTTCACTGGGTGACTTTGAGCTTTTGGAGTGACCTCATAGAGAACAGCAACTCCCCTTGCCCTTCCCGCAGAGCTGACAGCACTAAGGAAAGAACCTTCCAGTGTTGCCACAACACTGAGCCCTGCTACCAGCAGTACCAATTAGCTGAGTAGCAGACAGCAAAGTTAAACAGCAAAGAGAGGAATCAACCCCAAATACTACTTTCCCACTCTAAAACAGCTAAGCTGTGTTTATTCCGTTACTCACAGTGGTGTGGTTTAGGGAAGAATCCCCAAACTTTTCACTGTTTCCCCTGAAGTGGTAAAACTAATAATTTGTACTTGTGAAATTACTCTCAAGAAATTAAGAAATATTTTTTCCTAAAGTGAACATTTCTTAGAAATAAAATTGTCACCCACAGTTGAAGCTAGGGCAATTGTTCCAGACTATTAATTTTACCTGCAGTGCACATGCACACAGTGTTATGCTTCAGATAAAAACATGCTTGTAAGGGTCTATTCTGGTCCTAGCAAGTTAGTTTTACGTTGTATCTAAGCATCCCTTCATTTGAACCAAATTAATTTGGTGCGTCTGGAAAATGGGCAGTGAGTGAAATATTCTTCAAGTCCCGAAGATTATGTTTTGTACTCAACTTTGGTGCTGTGGCTGATGTAATGTGCACTTCTGTAAAGGTCTGTCAAGTCCTAAATTTTCAATAATCCTACTTCCTCCTTTTAAAATTGAAAAGGTAGCGACTCCCTTGGGAATGCATGTCACTTCAGCATTCCCGTTGGCTGTGTATTCTGAAATGCTGCAGCGTGTTTGCTTAGTAATCCTCTTGTCTGTGTAAGTTGTTAGGGGTAACCAAAGGCAGCTGATTACTTAATTGTATAAGGCAGGAAATCGGGTTCTTTCATTAGTTTCCATAATGTTCTTGAGAGCAACCAGTACTCTGCCTGACTGAGTTTTCGATCCTTTAATTCAAAAGATATACTTTCCCTTGGCATACTCAGCGACCCTTTATCCTGATGGGCTATTTACTGAATAAACTGAAGGTTTTAGATAAACAAGTCTAAACTTTCTAAGTAAAACTGTCTCCAATTATTAGGCAAAACCTGTTGCAATCGGAAGAGAAATACGACACGGAAGATCTTCATGCTGCTGTTTGCATTTCTGCTAGACTAGTGATTTATGTCTCTGTGCGTGGGCATGTCTGTGCTGTCTGTACTGATGGGCCAAAATAGGAAGAGAAATATTCCTATCAACCTGTCACAGCTTTGGAGCCCTGGTTCAGGGCCTTATAGCTGGGAAACAGTTTGGAGCACGTAGGAAATCTTGGGCTGCAGCTCTGGTGCCTTCTCCTCCCTGGTGTGAGCCTGTGCATGCTGCCTGGGGATGTGACCCTGCTCAGGCTCCAGGAGCTGCAGCCTGGTCTGTAGCAGAACCTCCTGCTCTATGTTTGGTTAAGAAAGTGGTTGTGTGTCTTGGTTGCTTTCTTCTTCCCTCCATCTCTGTGTACAGATCCCTTATCAATCTTCCCCAGTTTCCCAAGGCTTGTATACTCAAGGGGTATAAAGTCGAGGGAGAGAAAGGACTTAACTTATTTTGGTGGTAGAAGGTGGAGGCTGGGGAAGAAGATCTGAACATTTTGGGAATCTTTTGATAATCTCTTCCTGCACCAGCTGTTAAAACTCCTTGGGTGTGAGCGCTTTCCCAAGAGGTCCTGGTATTTCTGCTCCTGCAGAATCAAGGGTGCACGTTTGCCATGGTGCCTTAAGGAATACATTGAACCATGTTCCTGTGTAACTAGAAGGGTGAGGTAAGCGCTGTAGGTGTGATTTATCATGGCAAGAGAGTGAGCTGTGCTGTGCTCCATGCTGGGGTGAGCCCTGTAATGATGGGTTGTCTCCAGCAGAAAGTCCCCCCTGCCCAGGAGAGGGGTGGCATGCGGAGGTGCTGCCCTGTGTTTCCCTGCTGTGTGGAAATTGTGACACGTGGGAACTCGTGGAAGGTCCACAAAGCTAAGAATTAAACCAAGATCTTTTAATTCTCTAGCAACTTGCTTTGCTAGTAAGTAATGCTTCTCAGCTAGTTAACTTTGTAACAGACTGTTTTTAATGTTTGGTGATGGAAGAAACTTTTCATTGGTAGGTTTGGAGTTAGTGGGAAAGTTACTCTGAACTCCAATTTCAGTTCATTATTCTAATTCTTAGCAGAATGAAAATAGAACCCGGTCCTCGCTTAATGCTTGTGCTGCTTTATCCACACTGCCTGTGTAAAGAGAGATAAAATGGACATGCACACTAGGCTGTTCTAAATATGTTCTATGTTCTAAATAAGAACTAGGTTTGAGACAATTTTCTTTAGACGTGAAAAGGGAAACTGATTTGTGGTTATTCTTTGGAGTAGACATGTTTAAGATGCATCCAACATCTTTATATGAAGTTGAGTTCCATGTGATGGAAGTGAGCAGCCTCTTCATCTGTCTTGAAGACAAGCCCCTCTCACTTTCCCTGGCCTGAGCATCTTATTTGAAATATGTTTGTAAAAATCTTGAGATGGAAATTTGTATGAAAGAAATGAATGTCAGATGAAAGCACAGCACACGTACCCAAAGCTGAGCTGTTTGTGTCTATGCTTCTGTGCAGTGATTCTTTTAAGGGAGAGAAAGAAATGGGAATACACAATCCATGAGCAAGTCCATGAGTCAGGAAATGAAGAAAAAACAGTTTGTACTAATCAGCGAAGTGAGTTTGTAAAACAGTCTTCTATTAAAAATAGTAAGGACTGAAACCCGAGTAGCAGCTTTTTAAGAAGCAATCAGTCTGCATCTGGATTCATCTGATAGAGTTGTCTGTAGCAGCCTAAACATGTGTTTGATAATCTTATTTTTATCTCTCCAATGCAAAGCTGCATGTATGAGAGCAAGGTTTAAAATGAAGCTCTAATGTGGTACAAACGGGTAGCTGCCCTGCTGTAAAGGGTGAGTCCTGGTTCCAAAAAATCTAATTTAATTCCTACAAATGGATATGATTCTATGCAGTTTCAGATGGAGCGTGTTTTTGTGTCAAAAGTGATTTCTCCATGAAGCTGTAGTCAAACCAGTCATGATTAATTGATGGGTAGACCAGTTGGGTACCCAAATACAAAGCATCCCTGATTGCTGCAAGGATTTAGGATTGAAATGACCTCTTAGAATATATGTTATGCTCTCGTTTTTGTTATTTCTTGCACCTGCTCTGTGCAGTTGGGGAAGGGGGCTAAGAGGATGCGTTCGCCTTGCCCGGCAGAGCTCGGCCGTGGGACAGAGCATGAGCACTGAACTCGAGAGCTGTCCATGGTCACCTCTTACAGGTAGCGGGAGATAAATGAAGAGCAGCCTTAATTGTGGAGCCAAGGTTTTCACTTGGGTTGGGGAACAATCACCTCTCTATGCTGCTGTGTGTCTCGGTGGATGTGGGAAAGGTGAAATGAACTGTGAAGATGTTTGCGAAACATGCGTGATTTCAGTGGGCTGTGGTGGGAATGCCCTGCTGTTGAGTTTGTGTTACTTTCCCTGGACTTGTAAGAGGACACCTGAGCTGGTCAGTGGCCCATATTGACATAACACAGGACAGATCTATAACTGGCTGTTTACTTTGGATCTCATTTAACTCTCATGCTGGCTGATGAAAAATCTTCAGGTGATTTAAATGCCCTTTATATAAATACATCAGCCATTTTATTCTTAAGGAAAGCATAGGGCTGCCCAAAGGAGAGACTGCAGTACTGTGCGAACACGTTTGTCTCTAATAATTTCAAACAAATATGTGACTCAACTTTAATTGGAGGTTTCCGCTTCTAACTCTAACAATTCTTATCGCGCTGAGCATTAAGGCAGCATAACACATACAAGACAAATATTAAACAAAGGTATTATGGATGGGAAACTCCTAATCTAGCTCACTGTGTTGGTACAGTGGAAGTTTCTAAATCCAATATCTGATGAAGGAACAAGGAGAGAATTAATTTACTGCACACTAATTACTGTGGAGTATGCACTGTATATACAGTGAAAGGCGCTGAAATGAATACTTGATAAACAATATCTGGCAAATTAAAAATCTGAAATGTTAAATGAAATGCAAATTAAAAATCTGGACCGTTAAATTAATTGAATGCAAAAAAACCCTGACATTAACTATCATCAAGGGTCGAAGCTATATCAGCAAAAGCAAAGCTATTCAGAGTTAAATCCTGCTTCTCTGTGTAATTTACTTGTTGTGAATGGGTAGGTACTAGAGGAGCCCCAAAGATAGGGGAGAATTTACATATGTGAGGATCAGTCCTCTGCCTGCTGTGCAAAATGCTGTGTCCTCAGGAAGGCTGAGGATGGGTTTGCACCTAAAGAAAGCTCAGCTGAAGGGATGGGTCCCATGGGTACTGTTAAAATATAAGATTGTGACCTATCACCGCACTAGTTTTACTTGTGTACAAGTTTTAAGCTAAGCTTAAATCTCATCTTTTGCATTATATTTTTTAGGTCTAGCTTCACGTATCTTTCATGTTTAAATTTTTGCTGGTAGAATGGAGACTGGAAAAGTAGCTTTACTGTGAAGAAAGGCACTTAAAAGAACAAATTCACAAGAAGTTACTTAAAGCTTTTAGTTATTCAGAAATAATAACGTGTATGTAAAAGTTTTAATTGCATTAAAATGTGAATGTTATGCTGCTTTTATCCATTTCATCAATGAGAGATAGGGAAAGATTATCACTCTATTACAAAGTTTTTATTTAACTAGTTAAGCTTTTAACTGCTTGCTTTCTCTAAGTGATGAGGAGAGGATGAGAGCTAGTTCTACTGTTGACACACATCGTTTAGACCACAATTAAATTGTGAGATTCTTGGTTTACCTGTTTGCAAAGCAAGGTGTTATATTCCTTAGTGTTAGGCTTCAGATTCATTGTCAATCTGAGAAGTTCTACATCTTTGCACTTCCAGAATGGTTGTTTTCAGTGACTAAATGAGGGCAATTTTCAGGGATGAAGGCATGGCAGCTATTTCTGGGTGACACTGATGTTTGCGTTTGAATTAAATGCGAGTTTTAATGACTAAACATTAAACATAAACTGTAGATTGTATATTAAGAAGAGATCTATTCAAAGGAGAATAGTATTAGGAGAAAAGTAAGATCTGTGCATTACCCTTGTAATGTAATGTCATGTTCTAGTTCCACTATATTCCTGGTTAAAGACTAGGAAGAATAAGATGCAATTAGTGTAACATTTAACAAATCTGAACTATGACCTAGTAGTATATTTATATTAATTTTGGTTTATTCTAATAGATAGTAATGGATTTAGAAATAGAGTAGCAGATCTATTGCAATTAAAAATAAAACTTCCTAAGTACTAGAAGCATTTCCCTGGAGGTCGAGCCAATCTCCCACAGCAATGAAGATATAATTATACTGATGTAAATCACAGCACCGTAACTAGGAGGGATTGGCCTTTCCCCTCCTTTAATTCATTGAAAGATTTTTATCTTTGACAGGTACTGTCAAACATGGTGATGGGCTGGGAGGCAGGATGTTGTTTTTTCTAGTAACTAATTTGCTTGGGGAGAAAATGATTTTTTTTTTTCAGCTGATTTAGATACATAGATGATTCACAATCCTGTTTTTCCGAATTCAAAACAGCAGCAAATTTTGCAGGCTTCCTAACAAAGCACAGCTGAGACCAGGCTTTAGCTCTGACTGTGCTGCTCTTGGGCTGAGGACAGGATAATGTCTGGAGGTGGCTTGAGGTTGGCTGTTGGATTCCAGTGGAGTTTCCCTGCACAAAGCCTGCTGCACTCCTACTGCAAATACTAAAAAACAGCCATGAGGCTTTAGCCGACTGTGATAGTCCCAGATATCCATTCTTTGCCATGGGGATAGCAGAGCATAGCATGCTCCATCCATCACCTTACCTCTCTCGGTAGCTTGCAGACACTTTCTACCTGTTAGATGCAGTATAGCGCTGTTTTGCCAGCTCTGTGATGGCCAGAAAAAATCCATCAAGTTTAGGATGTTTTCTGCAGGTTTGTTTCTCCTTCACAGCTCCCTGATTACTATAAATGAATTTCAATAGAGGGAGACTCCTCCCATGTGCTTGTTTTTCTTGGCTATCAAATAGGATAAGCCATTTTCTTAAGAAAAGACTTAAACATTTAAATTATGTTTAAAAATGAAATAGCAAGCTTAATACTGCCAGCTTATGTGTTTTTGTGTGCCTTATTTCTATTTGTATGTATATGGAAATCAAATCCCAAAACATCAGGAAATGACAACATCTTAGGAAACTTTTTCAGGCAGTAGGTGAGTTTGTCAAGATTTTTTCCTGTTGTTTTGCTGGACTGAAGTAGCATTTATTATCCTTTAGTCTCTGATCTTTCCAACACCTAACTTACTTTCTCTTAAAAACCTTGTTCTTCAAATCCGTGCGTCTACTCTGTTGTATTTTATCTAGATGGCACAAAGCCCCTAATTTCTGAGTGAAGCCTGGCCAATAGATTGGTGGTGGCTCTTCCTACAGCTTCCCTTGGAGCAGTCTGAGCAGTTTTGAACCCAAGTTCTGTTAGCAAGGTAGTGCAGTAGGACATTTCCGCAGAAACATGTTGATTGCATCAAAACTCATGAGGGAGACTAGTTGCTGAGGCTGAGCCTGTTTCAACATGGTCCATAACTGGTGGTTACAATATGCTCCTCATCAGATGGGTCACCATAATTATCGGATTAAAGTCTTGGGAATGAGGCTCCACTAACACCCTAATGTCTGGGCAGCAGGAGTGTCAGGTGTTTGAGGTGAGCTGTCCATAATCCTAAAAAGTTCTCTCAAGACAATTTTTCCTACAACTGTTTTTAAGCAGAATTTGAAATAGTCTCCAATACTTGTGTTAATGACAAAATAGTGTTAACATTCAGAGGTATTTTCTTGCTTTCTCTGTATTTCAAACAGGCTCTGTATGTTTGAGATCTTCTCAAAGACCTAGAGCACAGCTTTGTCCTGTTCTGTCTGCTTACTGCTTACTATGGATTTTTATGTCTCCCTTTGAAGCATGTCCTCTGTTCAGTGCCAGATCCTGCCCTGTCTGGATCACTGGTCTTATTTAAAAAAACAAAAGGCTGTTCTTGTACTCTTGTTTTCCACTGATGACTGAGAGTTAGCGAAAGACTATTGTTAAACGAGTATATGCAAGATAAAGCAATAGAGAAACATGTATGTGTTCTTTTTTTAAGAGAGTAAAAGGGCAGGGAAATCTTCATGTCATCTTCATGCCTTCTTATTCCCTTGTGCCCAGTGTGCCCTTGGGAATGTGGTGATGCCAAGTGTGGAACCTTTTCAAAGAGAAGCTGGGAAGGTGGGTCTGTGACTACAGCTTATGTCTCTGTCCTAGGCATGATTGTTGTAATTGGTCGAAGGCTGAAGTGAAGGAAGAATACCAGGGTCTATAATTTAGAGAGGGAAAAAAAAAAAAGTCTTTTCCTGTTCCTTTTTCTTCCCATTTTTTTTCCTGTGTAAATATATATGAATATATATTTCTCCTCTGTACATCTAATTTAGCTATATTTTGTTGTCAAGAGCTAGTACCTGACACCCCTCTTTTGCAGTGGAAAATGGCTTCTGCCTTGTCTTTAGTCCCTGAAGATCTCCTCTCTGCTGACCCCCAGGGACTTCTTCGAGGAGCAGAGGCACCTGGGGTGGCCGCGGTGCTGTCCGGGCAGCGCTTGGGCTCCTGGAGAGAATCTCAGCTTCTCCGCACTACCACAATTGCCGAAGCTCACTAAGGGGAAAATACAAAAATAAAATAAATGTCTCAGTTTTATTTTCCATTGAGCTGTCATTTCTTTAGAATTGACTGTTCCACATAGTACTCACCTTGCTGGCAAAAGCATCAGTGATCAGTGAGGACAAAGTGATTCTGACTGTCAGTTTGCCACATATCCAGAGCAAACGAACACATCAGAAGCTGATTTTGTGCAAGGCCTGCTTTTGATTTGTGCATTTTTTTTTCTGGCAGACTTGGGCTATGCCCTATTACTTTCTTACAATAAAAGAGAACATTTCTTCTAGTGGAGCTTGCAGCATGCAGCTGCAATAATCATAGGGGAGCCCCAGGTGGTCTGATTTATGGTGTTTAATGTGAACCCCTGAGGTTCTGTGGGAAGAGATTATAAAACATTTTCCAGGATTGTTTTGCCACACTTCAGTTTTAACTTTGCACTGGACCTGCTTCATTTATCTCGCCGCCCCAAGGATGATAGCTTATCTAAATGCATATTTATTAATGAGCTCCTAAACCATGTTCAAGTTGCTTCTGAAAATATTCTGACTAATGGTGGTGCTGATGAGTGTGAATCATCACTGAGAACAGAGTGCTCATCAGGATGGTTTCTCAGCTGATGGGGACTGGCAGGATGCCATGGAAGTTCATGGTGCTCTCCTGATCTCTGTGTGGGACGGGTACTGGATAGGGGTCAATATGCTGGTGGGCATTGACTGGCTCCAGCTCAGATGAACCTATGTACATTTGTACTGACCCAAAGCATTTCATTTATAAAGTAGGCTCTAAGCCGAAATGAATCGAATCCCTTTTTGAAGCCAGGGAAGAACACTTACTAAATGGTGATGTGTTTCTAAGGATCTATCAACAAACTGTACAAAGAGAAAGGCTATTCCTTTGGTTCTTCCACCACGGGTAAGGTGCCAGCTACAGTTTTTGCTCTCCTGCTCAAGCACAAGCTGGAGCAGGTTTGGCTGGTGCTACCCCTGTGCTAGGAGTCTGCAGAGGGAGGTGCACCAGCTTCACCCAGCCATGCAGCTGCCCTGGCAGCAGCGGCAGGGAGGGACTTGCTCAGCAGGCTCCAGGGATGTGCCCAGGGCTTTGGCTGAGTCTGTTCAAACAATAGTCTGTCCAGGCAAGGAGGGAGATTTCCATTCCTAGCACATGGTCTGTGTTACAGCTCTATCCTCTGAGCTCTCGGCAAATGGGGTTGCAAAACACTAGGGCCATTCCACATCTCATCTCTCTTCAATAGCCAGAAGAGCTGAATTTCCTCAGAAATCTAGGGAAACTTTCCTTTGTAACTAGGAATGATGCACACATGTTACTAACACAAGATAGTCCTGAAGTGTTTACTGAAACAAAACATTGAGCAAGTGATGGGGAAAAATGCAAGGTAGTTGCTATATGCTGACACTTGATGAGGAAGTGAGTGAAGAAAATCGGAGTATGCATTGGGATAAGCACAATGATTAAATTTATACTAGAATAACTGCAGAGATCTGGTGTATAACCCAATAATTTCTTAGGCCACTTTTTTTGAGGTCAAGGTAAAAGGAAATAGATGTCAATTATAGCACTTGGTTTCAGTATTGACAAGAAGCCACAATCTGTGATCTTGCTAGTTACCTGTCCTGCATAACATCCTTTCATTTTCTGCATAAAACTAGCAGTAAAAATCATTCTGTAGGTCACAATAGAGCAGCACAGCAGCCCCAGAGGAGTTTAAGGCTGAGGATTATATTACAAAACTACTTTTTTTTTGGTGGTGGTGGGGAAGGGGAGGTGATATTGTGCTTGTTTACAGGAAGGTGGGGAAAAAGGTCAGGGAAAGTGCATAATCATTATCAGCTCTGTCGAGGCCACACCTGTGTGAAATGTTTAATGCTGACACAAGAATGAACTTGAAGGGTGTTTGGAAGGTAGAAGCAGCAAAGATAACCAGGGAGTTTAAGCTGGAATTTAAACTGTATGGATTAAAAAAAAAAAAAATAAAAAAGGGAGTGGGGGGAAGAAGGTACAACCTGGGAAGAACAGAAGTGACCTCTGTAGATCTGAAAGTGTAGTTGACATGAGCCCCTAAAGACATGGGGTATGCAGAGGTTGCAGAGCTTTGCACGCACACATGCTCCATCAGGAGCAGCCTTGGCAGGTGAAGGGAGAGGGCTCCCTTCTGCATAAACTGTTCTTACTTGGACGTGGTACCATGTACTTGCTTGCAACTGAGGTACCACTATATAAATGAATGACTTTAGTTCTTCTGCATCCTCTTCAAGGAGGTATAGAAGGATCCACTTTCTGTGTTGCTGCAAATCTGCTTAGCTTGTCTAGCATGAGTTTGTGACTGTTTATACTAGTTTAGACTTAATGCTGGTTGCAACTTGCTCACTGTTGCTGGCAGGAAGGGAACCCAATTCTGACTCCTGTACTCGTGCTTTAGCATAACAGCCTTCGTCTCCTCCTGTGTACTGAGGATGTTGAACCCTGGAGAAGTGACTCTCAGCAGACATAATTTTGTATGAGTAATTCACTTTTAGAGCTTGGATGTATTCCATCTTCCTTGTGACTAATGGTACCCGAACAGAGCATAATTGTATAATCATTTTCCAATTGCTTAATAACTCATTTTCCTTGTTTGCAAGATGCTGGTTTTCAGCATTTTGGAGGGATGCAAGGACCTGTGTACTGCAATGAGTGATAGACAATTGCTTATTTCTCAGCAACAGCACCATTAAAGAAAACCTCTTTACACTTGGAGCTGTCACAGCTGGCCAGACAGTTTCACATTATGCTGTCTTTGGTGGCAACACTCACTTGAGTTGTGACCCCACCTCTTCTGCCTACTCATCCCTGCCTAAAAGCCAGCACACGCCACCCTCCTGGCTGCTTTGTGGGCTCTGGTGGCCCCACAAGCATTTTGATTGCTGTGGCTGAAGGGCAGGAATAGGGAAACTTTACAAGCTGCTTCCCCTGCTAAAGGGGGATAAACTACTTCCCTAAGTGTGGATATGGTGGTGGGAGCAAGTGATCCTGCATTTGTAGTATAGGACACAGTTTCTGTCTGCTGGACCAGTTAAGCTGAAGCTGTTTGGGAGCTGGTGGAAAAAGGAACAAGCAGAGGAGGAAAAGGGAGGTGGTGGATGCGTGTGGTAGGTGCATGTCTTGGATTTGGCACTAGAAATGGGAAGGGCACAGAAGGACTTGGGATATCCTGGGGGCTTGAACTATTGCAGAAAATGCTTATGGAAAAGCAGTACAGGAAAAGATGTCCAGCTGTCATAGGCATCTAGGATATTATTATGCTATTGTAAACAGTGTTTTTGTCTGTATGATTTTTCCCTGTTTCCTATCCAAAGCCATAGGAAGCAGTGCTGATGTTTGGGGGTAGGAAGAGAAGGTTGCCAAAGCGTGATAATAAACTTCTGCTCCCTTAAAGAGATAACGGGCAATCTGTACCCAAAATATCTTGTCAGGAGCATTAATTCCTGCAATTCTCTGAAATAAAAAGAAATTTATAGTACATGAGTCTGTGTGGAATGGGACTGAAACACAAAATCCCAGTAGATGTCCAGTTCTGTCAGGGTTGTGTGATGCTAGCTGGGCCCAAGAAACCTATACTGATACTGCACTTAAGAACATTAATGCCAACTCCCCTGTTAAATTCTGGGTCTCAGTATTGAGTCTTGGTTTGGCTTATATGAACTATTGTTTCTCTCTTGGAGAATTTGTTCTGTGTCTCATCCTGCTTCACTAGAAGATTAATGAGGAATTCAAAGTTGGGAGATGCTTACAGGAATTGTAACTGAAGTTATATGTGTTCACAAGTATTGAACAAGAGTTAGTTTCTTTTTTGTACAAGACTTCCATTCACCTCTTCAGAATCACACAAACACTGCACTTAAGCATAGAGAAATCTGTTACACAGCATAGGAATTTGTATTTTCAATGGAACTAAATATAACTTTGAGAGGCTTGCTTAGAATGGTGTCATCCCTCAGTGGGTGTCTGGAAGCTACTGCAGCTCATGTGTTTCGTGGTATTGCAAACAAAGGGAGACAATAGCAGCTATTTGGAGAATCATTACTTAATTTTACCTACTTGCTGGAAGGGGTTTTCCTCTTCTGGCACCTAGAACTGCCTTCGAGGATGGCCAGTTTTGTCTGCCTCGCAATCCCAGGGCAGTTTCTAAAATATCTGTGAGTTCCCTTCTCTGCCAGAGACAAGCAGCTGCTGTGAAACACCTATGGGTATGTGTCCAAACTGGGGCTTCTTGGAGGAATCTCTCTGACTGTTTTGTTTTGTGGGTGGGAGAATTAAAGCATTTGGATTTCTGACAGGAACCTCTGTCCATTCACACACAAGAGCTTCTGTAGATGGTCCTAGTATAGCATCATTGATATTTATGAACTTTTTAGTATAGTTTTTTTTCTGTTTTTTTGTTTTTTTTTTTTGATTATAACAAGCTGTGTTTTCCTATAACTCATTCCCTGTTGAAATGTAAACGCATTGCAACACAGTTAGTCTGGCCTATCCTGTCATAGCTTTTGAAAGAGTTACCCTGCTTTTCTGTTGATGTTGAGAATATTATTAAATAAGATTTTTTTTTTTTTAAATCCCCGTGGGCAAAAGCAGGTAGAAAACAGATACTCATGACTAATTATAACCTTATATTTCATGTTAATCTTTCTTAATTTTCTTTCATTCCACCTCCAGCATGCATTCTCTCATTCGTAATTGCCACTGTGTAATTCAGACTCATTTGCTTACTCAGGGTTTTATTCCATACACTCATGGATTGTGGTAGATGAATCCTTTGCAAGAAACAAAATGAGAAGCTCATTCTTGCTGTCTAGGTAGCTCTCGCCCTCCTTGTCCCCAAGTTAGTGAGCAAATTATTGCTCTTAATTTTTAAATGAATGTACTTGTTGTTCAGGGAAAAGTGAAGTGTTCAGAGGAATTTTTGTAATAGGCTCAGGACTGAATGTGCCTCTTCAGGAGAGATGCTCTGTGAAATGTGGTGAGTGCCAAAATGCCTGGTGTATGGTTACTCTTAAGCTCTCATTTTGAGAGCTTTGTCCTCAAGGAACAGTTGATGTAAAGATGGGGAGGATTCCTCAACTAGCTCAATCTCTGTGTGAGGAATTTTGCATTCATAATGCTTGCCCTGCATAAGATACGCAGGGAAGCCCACATAGTGACAAGCACAAGGATGCTGTGTATTTTAATCCAGTGCTTCTCTCTCCTCCAAATTGGCATTGCTCTGCTCTCTGCTTTGTTCTGAGATAGTTAACTAGTTAAGTATTTGCAAACTTTGGGCTTATTTACTGTATTTGGAAACATTACTGCCTTCTAGTCCATGGAGGAAAAACAAACAAACAAACAAAAACCACAGAAATTCTCTTCCCGAACAGAAATGAGTAATGGCATTGCAAGAAGAGACAGGGGGAAACATGACTGAAGGCTCCCTGATACGGTAAATACACTCTAGGTGACCCTGCTTGTGGAGGGCCTGGACTAAATGATCTCTAGGGGTCCCTTCCAACCTCAACACTTGTGTGATTCTGTGATCGAAATCTATGGCTTGATCGTGCATGATAAGGTTACTGCTTTGAATCTGTTCCTCTTATAGAGGTAACTCACAATTCTTTAATTCAATAGATGTGGACAAATAAACCAAAAGAGGAGATGCTTCTTCACCTCTTAAATTGCTCATTCCTTGAGAAAGGTTTGACCCAGTTCCAAAACAGGCTAAAGTCCTTGTACAATTTTTGTTTCCTTTGGTTTTCTTTGCCCATGCAGCCCTCTTAGTTTGACATTTCTGTCAAAGAACCATGCTGAAGCAGAAGCAAGTCCTAGCAAGTCCTCTTGTACGCCAAGAAGGAACATTCCTATTGCTTGTAGTCCGCTTACTAATGACTCAACCTCAGTTTCCCTCTCATCATTAGAGAACAGCACACGCAGAGTTTGACTTTAATGACATTGCAACCCTGGCTATAAAGCATCTTTCAGTGACCAATTCTCCTTTGGTTTCACTGAGAAGTAAGGCTCTCCCTGCCATAGGGGAAATGGTCCCATGTAGCACCACAGCCTGATGCAACTGTTATGTTGTGTATTTTTCACAAGGCAAATGTAATCCCACTGGAACTGGTTGGACACATGTTGATCTCTCTGTATTCGCTTCCTTTGGTCAAGGTGTATGCAAAACCTTGGTCTCCTATACTGGTTAATATTTTCTGCTATTTACATTTTTTTTTTTTTTCAGTCCATTTTATGTGGCCCTATTTTTTTGGCTGAAGTCTTTCATACACCAAGTCATTTATCTCATAAAACAGCTACTTAGTTACAACTTCAATGTTAAGAATTTACAGTATGATATAGCTGGGAAAGGGGTGGCTGAAAATCAAATATTATCAAGCAAAAGCACATGCCACTTCTTGTGTATCTTATTCTGCAATTCTTTGAAGTTTAATCTTTTCGAAAGAAAAGCCTTTCAGCTGCTTTGTGGCAACAACTCGGGCTTGTAACTTTTGACTGCACTGTGCTTCTGGTTCATAAACTGATCTCATCCTTCCCTGACAATTAATGCTAAAGTGATTTTAAATTGGATCTGTTACTGCCTCAGCGTCAGCTGCCCGGAATGGTTTGCCTACCTTCGTCTGCCGCACTAATTCTCCCTGTACCTTTTCAAAACACTGCTAAAATCCTGACCTCCTTTAGGCCTGCAGCGGCCAGCAAGCTCTGGAGCGCGTTCCCTTCACGTGCGGATTCGGCGATGCGTCGGCTTTGCTGTAGAGGACTGCAGAAATGATGGAGTAACCGAGCGCCGGGTCCCGCTCACAGAGATCAGGATATCTGCTTTTAGCAGTGCCTTAAGCCTTCAAAGCAACCTTTCGCCTTATGCTTTAAGACGCAGCTTTGAGCAGGGGCAGTGCGGCTCGCGAGTGCCCTGGACAAGCTGTGTCACAGCTTTGTCCTTTCTTCTCCCACCCCAGTCCATCTTGCTTGACCTCCAGGGCCGTGAGTCAATCTCTTTGCCTTTCCCTTGTGCCATTCTGGGCTCTGTGCTTGCCCACAAACCTGCCCGCTGAGACGGCCTCGTGGCTGGGTGTAGGATGTAAACGGAGGAGTCTTGAAGGAGTCTGAAGTATTTATGTACAGGAGAGTGAGCAGCATTTCAAGGCTGTCTCGAGTCTCCAGTTCATCTGAAAAGCGCTATCTCAATTACTTGGCTAAAAATGGAAATATTTTTATACCATGATAACATTTTTGTCTAAATGTGGGCTGATAAACAGTGAGTATAATGTCACATTGTCTTGCAGTTTGTTCTGCAGTCAAAGGAGTAATTATACTACTGTCGTCTTTTTTCTTCCTGCAGCTTTTAGCTGTATAGTAATTCTCCTAGTATTGGATTATAAGAGAACTGTATTGTGCTTATACTAATGTGTTTGAAATGGTCTGTGTACAGAGACTCACAGAGTCGTGACCAAGACCTTATTATGTATGATAACATTTCCCATAGCAGGTCATATGTTTCAGCGTATTCTGTGTTCCATTTTCAGAGGCTCAGCATTCCCGGCTGAGGCCAAATATTCAAAAGGGAAGCATTTTGATTTAGAGTCTGAAATAAGGGGCAGCTTTTAAAATGTGCTCATTACCTATCATATTATATTCTGGAAAACCTGTGAGCTTATTTTTGTTGCCTTAATAGAACCTTTGCTTAAACACCTGTATTCATAAAGGCTTGTGGCCCTTTGTGAACTGACTGCACGCATTTCTTGGGGACATTGCTAAACTCATACATGTCAGTGGCATAATTGTTTCCATGGTAACTAACATACTTTTAAAGGAAAATAATAAAAATCCCAACAGAGGACATACAAGAACATAAAAACGGCCGTAGCAGGTTAGAGCAAAGGTCTATCCAGATGCGTGTCCTGTATCCGATGGTGGCCAACAGGCGATACCTGGGAAGGTGTGTTGGGAAAATGCAAGATTACAGCGATGCTCCTCCAGAAACGCTTTCAGCTTTAGCAGTTTGGGGCTTAAAGACTTCCCAAGCCCAAGGCAGCAGCAACATCAGAAGCAACATGAAAATTTCCATATTGCTACTTTGCAAAACACCATACAGCACCATGACATGTCTTCACAATCAGGCAACATTAATGTTCTGTGCAGAGCACTGAAGCAATTTGACTCCCTCCTTTGGTGGTTGTTAATTTGGTCCTTCCTCAAGCTAAATGCCTGTTAGCTTAGCTCTGTTTCCTTAAAGGTTTCAAGATTAACCGTCTAGCATTCATCACTGACATGCTCTAGGGGAAGAACTGGGGTCATAGGGTTTCATTTAGACTGACAGTTGGGAGAGAGCAATCCCATGTATATTATTACACTCTTTTATCCTAAGAGGTAATCATTTGTTCATTTTTTTTTTTAATATCACATGTCTAACAACCTTGTTCACTTCACCTGCACTTTGTACGTGCCCCTGTCCATCTCTGTCAGGACGCTGCTCTTAAAGCAGGTGCTTAAAACAAAAGTGCTTCCTGTCTTTTGAAGGGGGGTTACACACTTCGTGCTTGAAGCCAAACTCTGAAGAAACGTAGCTGTCAGATGTGGATGTGTAAAATGCTTTTCCTTGTGCATTTCTCAGGGCTGACACTTGAAATAGTACCATCTACCTGCATGCTAAATTGCATCAGTGAAAACTCTCGTTAGGGAGAGATTGGATGTACCTGTGTGCACATGTGCAAGCTGCTTGATTCCATCTTACACATGCAGTCCTACAAGCTCATAAATATGATTTGATTGTGTTTTGACCACGACCTGCTCTAACTCTCTAGATGGCTGGAGCATGTTCTGTGTGTTTTGCCTATGTAGTCTGTATCAGCAAGTGAAGACTTTTTCTGGGAAAAATCTCAGATTTATTAAACCTTAAACAAAAAGTCTACCTTATGTGTTAATTAGAATCTAATTTCAGAAGTTAACCTCTCTTGCTGAAAGTACATGTTGAGCGGTTGTAGGAAAGGGGCCAATTTTGGGTACAGCAGTAATTACTGAATTAGTAGAAAAGTTCAAGAAGTGCTTCAAATTTCCTCTCATCACTAAGGTTTCTGAGGAACAGCTAATCCTGACCTACCTGGGCTCCTCACACCTGTGTGTTTTAGGAAGCTCCACTTAAATTTCAAAGAAACCTCCACGTGTAATCCCAGAAACAGAAGGCACTATTTCTTAAAATGTTATTTTGTTTTCAAATGTAGGAAAAAATGATCAGTAGTCTGAAACTTCAGTGAAGGTGAAACCAGAGAGAAGGGCATCTTTTTCTTATGCAACGTTTCTTTTTCTTCTTGAACTTTGCCTTTTCTTACTTGATTCACTTAAGTGAAATTCTCAAATTATACCTTCTGCCTGTAGTGGTATACTTCATATCTACCACATTTCAAACTTTGCCTTCCTAAGGAAGGTCTTTGCACTGTTTATTTTACCACATCTGCTACTTAAAAAAATAAAAATAAATAATAATAATAAAACAAAACAAAAACAGAGCAGGGCTGAGGGGTGGGGAGGAAATCTATATCCTCATCTTCAGGGCTAATAATGCAGCTAAGTTGCCAAAAAAATTTGCTATCATATAGATAGAAATAGATAGTGATAGAAATACTATCACTAATTTCAGGTTTTAGACTATTAACATTTACTGCTGTATCCATTTTACAAGTTAGTTTATAAACTCTTTTTTTTTTTATGTGAATAAATGTTCAGTTGTCACCAAATGTTGTGATGCAGGAAAAAAGATAATAGCAATGAAGTTCTGGTATTTCAATTACACTAATGAGAACCTAAGAGATGAGAAAAAAAATTCAGCCTAATAATATCTTCTAGGCTTAGGAACTTAGGAAGACCTATGCTGCAAATATCTGGGATAAAACCTTGACATTATTGAAGCACAGTGGCAGAATTTCTATTTGCTTCAATAAAGTAAGAATTTTATTAATGAAACTTTCAGGCAGTTTTGGGGACAGAACTTCAGAGGACTCTGAAATAATCAGACCCCCAGACCTAATGGAAATGCTCATCAATGGATTCACAACATACGATGTATACTTGGACTCTGGGGAAAAAGGGCAAAAGAAAGCATGCGTGTTTATGAATTCATCACTACCTTTACTGTATGATGGAAGAAAAGTTATTTACGTAGTGTTGAATGAATTTACAATGTATTAGTTATTCTGTCTTGAAACACTCGAGGAAGAATTTTTCCCATATATTGTACATTTTCCTCCCATATATTGTGCACTTTTTCTATTAGTGTGCTTGAGTCACTCTAGTGTTTACTTCTTTCTGGAAGAGATGTGGTATAAAATGTGCAGTCATTCTGCTGCTAATTCTGCCTTCTGTCTTGTGTTCCTTGCATTATAACTTATGTCTTTACTTAGGGGACTCTTCCGAGCCATCATCGCTGCTTTTGGCATTTCCCTAGTAAACGTTGGAACGCCCAAAGAAGGTGATAGGAAGTAGTTTGTGGTTGGCTTTTCTGCATCTTCTGTGTCAAAGTGCTGCTCAGGCAGTAGACTTGTGTGTCACAGCTAAGATAATAATTGGAACAATAGAAAGACTTTAAAAGCTCTTTCCATGGTTGTGTTTTGAAGTGCTTTCTAAAGGCAACTTATTGCTACCATCAGCTGGAGAAACCATGATACGGAGTTAAGACTCGTATCACCCAGCAGGTAAGGTACAGAGCTATGATCCTAAGGGTTTTAATATCTAGGTAATATCTCTGAAGTGGGATCAGCTGTTCTGCAATAGCTAAATAGAGCCATAGAGGATATTGCTGCAGGAGGTGAAATAAGTAGGAAGTTTCATTTCAAGTGTATATGGGCAGGTTACTTGCATTATATATAGACTTTGTTCTTGCGAAAACTTAGATGGTGTTTAAATTATTGTAGTAATGTAGAAGGGTTTTTTGGTTTTGTTGATAGTCTGATATAGTTGCCACACTAGATAAAGGGATATACAGAGGTAATAGATAGCCAGAGATGTTATTCTTGGAAGGGCTGTCTTTACCACAAGCAGCTGATATCACAGCTGGGTGCTTGCATGGAGAATCTGACCAAAATCCTATGCACAGAAGAAGCTTCCCATTTAATTCTCAGTAGGTACTAGACTATTAACGAAAAAAATCTTCTGTTAATGCTTTTTGACAACTTTCCTTTGAGGAAAAATCCATTTACAGCCAAACAATTCAAATCCTTGAAACAAACTGGCCGTGGATTGATATCAATTAACTAGAGAGTAAGCTACTCCCAGGTTCAAACAACTCCTTTGTTTATTGAAAAAGCAGATTATGATTGCTTCAGAGAGTATTTAAGGCCAGCTTGATAAGGCAAATCCAGCCAGTAACTCAGGGCACTTTTGAACTGTTTCATCTAACTTAGATATCTAAATGGCATGCTGTGCTCTTAGAGTGAGAAATTTCTTATGCGCAGAATCAAAGAACTTCTGCATCGGGACGAACAAGTCGTCAGCCGCTTCTTCTGTCCTCCAGCAAAAGCTGGATCCAGTACCTTTTACCAATGCATAACGCCAGCGTTGTCTGTCATTTTAGTGTATGTTACATGTGCTAAGAGAGATATTTTGAGGCACATATAAGAATAATATAGATGTAAAATTCACTATGTTTTTTTAAATAAAAATGTTTTCCTATATACAAATGTTGTGATGCTTTTTTCTATATGGATTCTCTGAGCAAGCTGCAAAATCACTGTGAGACTCATCAGAAAGTAATCCCAAATTGTGAAATCATTCTTGAAGGCTAATGTCTCAGGAATTTGAACTGAATGATTCAACAATTCATACTTGGCCTTTTATTGTATCCAATCCATAAATGCAAGTCCTGCAGGATATTTATTTTGCACATACCTGACACATTAATCAATAATAGAAAATGAAAGCTGTACGCTGATTAAAGGCTTTGCTCGGAATGAATGATCCAAACATTAGGTTAAGTTGTTTAAATGGATTTATTTAAGTTTGACACGCAGCTGTCCAATTCCTTTGTGCAGCTGGTACTTGAAATAGTGCTCATAGGAGAAGGTAGTTTTGTGATGCTCAGTGCAAAACTCTTCTCACCACTGTTGTCTTATCTGTGCCACTGGAGGATGATCTGGACTATTTGGATCACTGCTCCCTAAATCCTTAACGTAAGGAGCTAGAAGTAATGTCTGCGCTAGGCAGGCTAAGCTAAGCTCTGAAACGATTTCTTTTCTTTGTCTCTCTAGGGAGCTGGGGACCGGTCTGGTTTGCATTGGTGCAGCCCAGAGGTGTTTGTGGTGGGTGGTCTGCATGCAAGCTCCTGTCGGCAGCGATGTGAGACTTATTGTGAGGATTTTCCCCAACTGCAGGGAATTCTCACCATGATCTCAGGCTTGTTGATATATTTATTTATTTATTTTTTTTTTTCTCGTGGCTAGGGGAAGGGAACAAGGCAAAAGGTGGGGGGAGAGGAAAAGGGGGAAATCCATAAGATAATTCAGGACAATAACTTTGTGCCTGTTTATTTTATCCTGTCTTAAACCTTTCTGTCATGTTCTGATGTCTGTAATGCAAGTGCCCTAGAGGTGTGTGGGCCGTCATATTCTCCGGTAGTGTTTGCTTTAGGAACTTGCCTGTCTGAAAGTTTTCGTATCCAAGAGGAGCTCCGTGCTCTGGCATGATGCAGCTTGCAGGCTGCTGGCAGAAAACAAGCCCGGCAATGCAGACGCTCGTCTCCTTTTAAGCTGCTGGAGGTAGAAGCATGGAAGTTCAGGTGCTTAGATGTCCAAAGTGAATGTAAGGAGATAAGTGATTGTGGTTGTAATGCCTCTGTGTGCTGTCTGATTCATTCGACCAATTAATAAACCCCTGCCCTGAGCACAAAGCCAAGTCTGTTTGGAAAGGTTAATGCTGGGCTTGCAGACAGCTCAGTTAAAGTTACCTTTTTGCATTCTGCAGGAATACCCTGAGAATTTAGTCTCAAGTCTGCTTAGTGAAGCAGAGCAAAATAACGCAGTAAAAACACTTTGCATCTTGTGAGAAGTGATCGGAGGATCTCCAGGTGCTCTGGACAAATTACTAAAGCCAATTCAACACTCGCTTTTTCCACACTGATCCAGCGTAACACAGGAGGGTGCAAGGGGGAGCGCTGTCACTTGGGAGGGACCAAAATTATGTGGGTTGCAAAGCTAGAGCAATGCTGTGGGCTGCTGGAGCTGGGCTGGTTTGTGCCAGTGGGGATGCAGCTCCATGTCCTTATCCCTAGAGCCAGAAGCAGCGGATTTCACTGCGTGGGATACTTGGCCTTGGTGCCTGAGCGCTGCTGTGATGTGCTGTGCCTAAGGACATACAAGGAAAGGTTAACAGCTAGAAAGTGGCTCCAGGCTGAAAACAAGAGGTCTCTTTCTCCCATGACAACAAATACACGGAAAAAGATCACAGCGTTCTCTTTCTGCCCATAAATCTAGCCCTGAGGCTGGCGAGTTTCGCTGCGGCTTTATGGTCTGAAACATGTCTGATGTCAATCAAGGTGAGGAAGAAGGAAAAAAAAAACCCTCCTGTGAGGAAATGGCTGAGCAAGCATCCCTATTCCTGAAGTGGAGAGCAAACCGGAGCAAATCCGGTCTGGTGAAAGCCCTGTGGGGAAGGCAGCGGGATTGGGAAGTGCCAGGTGGTGAGGAGTCCTGAAGCCACCATCTTCCCCCAAGCTGCCATTTCCTCACTGCCCCGTGGCAGCCTGTTGGGATGAAGCTTCTTCAGGGCTAGGGTGGGAATGATGCGTATGGAAAGGCCTCTTGGCCACTTTGAAGCTCTGGCTTGACTGCAGGTGCCTCCAGTGCAGGGCCTTGATTCCCTGCAGTGCTGAGGCACAGTGAGGCAGCCCTTCTGTGTGCGAGACCCGTGCACTGAGCTTCTTTGTAAGCAGTCCTAATCCCTGCGCACGGCTGTGGCTGGTGGGGCTAAACGGAGATGGCCCTGGTGGCCATGTGGAAGCTCGCCTGCCCATGCCTGTCCTCGTGGGGTATGGAGGGCTGAGTCCAATTAGATTAACAACCTTCACCTTTCCAGCATGTGATGTGTTTGGGGTCATCTGCCCCCAAGGGAGTGGGGCTACTGCCTCCTGAAATGGTGGAGCTGGAGACCTTCCTTCATCACTGGTCAAACCCAGGGTCCCCTCCTCTAACCAAGGCTGCTGCTTGCGGTGTCAAATCCCTATTTCTAGAGAAAGTGACTCTCCCAGATTTATTGTGGTTAGGTCCACCAGTATGACTAGCATTAATGGGGGTGAATAATGGGGAGTCTTTGCTAGCTCCCTCAAACTGGGGGCTTGGTCATGTGTGGTTTACTCTAAATAAAAACAGAGTTAAAACTCCTTGCCATGGGGCACAAGGATCTCCGGCCAGAGGGAAGCAAATGAGACCCAGCTCAGAAACATTTGATATTCTTGAATGCTAAATTAAGAGATTGCTTCAGAACAAGGGCTGTAAAGCCACTTTAATCAGGGCGTTAGGCATTTGACAGGAATGCAGTTAGATGAGCAGGTGCTGGCCAAGGACTGGTCTTCTGATGCATGTGTCAAGGGAAATGCAAAGTTAGAAAGGTAATTGTGATCCCACATGAATGACAGAAAATACTTGTGGTCACCACTGGTTTGGCTTGCTGTCTGTTCCTGTTACTTGACTTGTGGTATGTTCCTCGTAAGATTGGTTTTAATGTTTTGGGGTGTAAAAATGTGTAGTCCATCCTTACCGAAGTTTCCTAATGCTTTAGGATTTTAGCTTTCATGTGGACACTTGTACTGCGTGAATTCAAAGGAATTTAAATTATGCTTATAAAGGAGTTGAATGCTAGTTTTACCTATAATGTTGTTTATGGTGTACAACACTGCATGTATGGGAGAGGTTTTGTTAACTTCTCTTGAGAATTGTGGCAAATGTTTCATTTAATTTTGCGTGGAGCCTGGATGTTTTGGCCAACCTGTTGGGATGCAGCTGTGGGATGTACATCCAGTTGCACAACGAGACGTTGGGTGCAATGGGAGCATTAGGCAGCTCCTAATAGCTTAAAGCCAGAACTGGTAGAAAATACCCTGGAGAGGGACTGAACCTCCTCTTTCTTCGTATACTCTAGTCTTCTTATGCTTTCTCTTCATATTTTCCTTGAAAGCTGTTCTTTGTAATGGGCTCCTTTATGTGCAGAAGAGGAAATGTGTAGGTGTGTGAAATCCCTTAGCATCCACATGCAGCTGGAGCTATCCGTGTGGTGAGCATATGCTGACTTGTGCTTCAAGCAGAGTATCAAAATTTATTTCCTAAGAAAGGACAGCATTCACTACAGATTACTATAGAACAGCAGCTTGAGAGGTGCTCTACAACTTTCTTGCTAACTTAAACAAAACCAAAGAAATTCTCCATCTGAATTTGCTCTTCGTTTTTTCTCTCTCTCCATCTCCCGTCTGACAAGTAGAATGTCAACAAAGAATATCTGAGTGCAGGTGTGGTCAAGTGGGCTTGGAAAAAGCAAACAACATCACCTAGGCCTGGCCACGGACACTGTCCAAACTCCCTTATCTGTCTGTGTGATAGAGATTTGCTTTTACCTTTTGTGGTTTAAGTTTCTGTAGCAATGGAGCTCGCTGCCACAGATAACCACTACTGTATCAAGTCCATGTAACGCAGCCTATAAATAAAATTAAGTAGTTAAATGCAGCGGTCATTTTACAGTCATCTTAACGAGATGCCCAAGGCACTGAACGCTGCCTTAAACAGCCCTAAATCATTCAATTGAAAGTGTTTTTGGGGCACTAACTTCTTCGCAGCTCTGTGTCTTACAAGAACAGACCCCTAACAGAGCTCTGGCAACAGCTCTTGTAACAGCATCCGTTGAAGTGTGCACCTGTCTAGCGACAGCAAGGCGAAAAGGTAAGTGCTTGAGTAAATCAGTCGACAGGTTTTATGAAAGACTCGGGAGGAGGGAGAGGACAGTTTGTAACGTTAATCAAAAGTGAAAGATGCCCTCAAAGCACGTGAGAACGGGCGAATGCTAGCAGGTGTTGCAAGTGTCCAGAGCTAAGATGCATTGAACCCCACTAGGTAGACAACATTCATGCGGGTTAAGTTGCACTGGTGGTGGTAGTCCAGCCACATAATCTCAGAATGAAGAAAACTATAATTTAGGGATGAATTTAGGGATATTCAGTTCTGAAGTCTCTTGCTTTCCTTAGTGTATATTCTTGTCAAGTCCGCCTTGAACTCATTAAGTTGCTTGTACATACATGCTCGAACATTTCTTCTTCAGACTTTATTTTTGGGTAAAATTCTGGTCTTTCTCCATCTCTGTTACCACTTTTAACTATGCAGACTTTCTTAATGACCAACTCCCTGTATTTTCAGATCACTAGGAGCAGTTTCCAAGGAGACTGACTGTTTGTGGGTCAAATCTTCAGCAGGTGCATATTAGCTAATTTGCAGCAAAGTCTGCAAATTATTTCAGTTGATTTACAGTACTAAGGTTACTAATCAAACTTAGCTTTATCACAAATGTGCAAAATGTGCTATAATCTCCTGTGACTTTTCTTGGGGGCATCACTGATCTGTCTGTGAATTTGGAATAAATAACCTCATTTTGGCTGTAAAATGTAAATCCTGTTTGCAGATTGTGCGCCATGTTCCATTGTAGCTTTAGACTTTAAGGAAAGAGTGCGTTCTGGAAAACAATATGTTCACGTGTGGCTTCCCTAAGTGTTAATTTTCAGAGCATTAGGAGCCCAGCCTGCAGCTCTTCTGGCCACTTTGCATAAAATCTGGAACATCAGGATCCTGATGAAGTTTTCAGGCCTCTTCTCCTTTGGGGCTTCTCACTCTGATGATGTTACAGGTACCAAGAAAAGTGTACTTATTTTCCCTCCAAAAGCCCAAAGTTAGCATTTTCTGCAAATGGTTTCTGTATCCCTCAGCAGGGTCCCATCCTGGGTTTAATTGACTTCCTGTTTGGTGTGTATATTCTTGGGAGAAGCATATGCACTTTTTATTTAAATTATCAGTACACCAGGCTGGACTTGTCTATGTATAACATTAGGAATAAAAGAAATGCTGTAGGCAGTTTGTCGCATTAATTTATAGCGGGGCAGGATTTGGATAACCATATGAATTACTTTACCAGTGGACTTGACCTTTATGTATGGTGGTAGATTGTGCAAAAGGGAGAACAGCAACAATGTATTAAAAGAGGGGAGGAATTTGAATCTGAATGGTCTTGATTTTTGTAATAAATCAGAAACAGAATAAACATCTCTCTCCCCTCAACACCCCTCCACCCCTTGACACAAGCACATATGGAATGATGATTAGAACTAGGGCATCACAAAGGTTGCAGAAGTAAACAAGCCTGTTTGTGCCACTTTAAGATTTATGAGCATATTTAAAATACTAACTTTGTATCCCCTTTTAACGCATCTAATCAGGTGTATATATCTCAATGTTAAGAAAATAGATATGTTCCAGCATTAACTCTTCACTAATATATTTTGGGCTATTTCTTAAATAGCCGTGAATGTTATGGTAAGGTATAGCATTGCATATGTCCTTTTATAATGGTATTGTATTTCTGAGGATATTCTATGTCTGTGAGGTTTCCTAGCCTAAGCCATCTCTTCTGATAGTTGCATCCAGTATTATCATAATGTTACCCAAAAAAGGAAGAAAAAAAATCCTTTAAGGGTAAGCATTTCTCATAGCAGCTCTATCTACTGTGTGTTCGTCAATCATCTCTTGCAGCCTCTTGACCCAGGGAGGACTCTAACATAATGTATTCCGCTTCCTAGGTTTGTGTTTGAAAAGTAGTTTTGCACCTAACTCTCATATGTCACTGACGTTATTCTCCTATGCAGTTTATTGCATCACCAAATTTGCCAATGAAGCTATAAAGCAAATATGGCTTTTTTCTTTCCTTTTTTTCCTTTTTGTTTTTTTTTAGGTGCAAACCTAAATCTAGAAAGAGATGATAAATTTTTTCAAGGTTAATACAGGTTGGGTTTCAGCTGGAGTTTGAACTTTTGAGCTGAGCCGGTACAAGTGCATCTATGGCAGTGTGAGCTGTTCTCTTTTATTTTTAGTTCAAACTTAATTCACAGCAATAGATAATCTAGTAAAATTTAAAATCGTTTCCTTCGTGGAATAAATAAGCTGAGATAAAGTCAAGATCAACTTCTAATTACTATTTTAAATGTAGGCTGCTGTCTCAGAGGCATGGTTGACATTTTTCCCTAAAATTTAGCCATACACAGCTCTCTAGCAAGAAGAAACTGTGGGTTCCTGTTTAAGTGTCCACTAAAATCACAAGGGTTGGACTGGACCCTCTGACTGGATCCTGTCATCTGCTTGGATCCTCTGGAAAAAAAAATCAGTTTTGGCTCATGTGTAATTGAAACCTTTCAAACACCTAACCCGCACGTGTGCACTGATTCAGTTGTAGCTGGAACGGAACCATAACAATATGTGGATTCTTATTGTCTGTTAGGCTGGCTTTCCCCCACCCCCATCCTATTAACTAGCTGTTGAGCATCAGTGCAAATACATATTGTGGCTGTGACAATTTCCTACTGTATTTGGGTAAATGTTGTAGAAAACATAATGCTGTAACTTTGTTTAGTCAGGCTCTGTACAGATGTAAGGTTAGTCATGGATCAGGCTTCGTTTTCATCTCTCCTTCTGCTTCATTGCTCACATATGGGGTTTTGAGCATGAATTATTAATAATTGAATCATTTTAAATGCTGGAGATGCACCAATTGTTGTCAGATTTTAAATTTGTTCTTTTTAATTACATAGTTACTGTTTAATACACAACATGGATCCGAGGAGTTCTAATTGTTAAAGAACATTTTTCACCTCTCCTGATTGAAATGAGGAATATAGATAAAGCTCTTCATCAAATCCACTGAATTTTCCTGTCAGTGCTAGATTAACACAACGTGAATGTAAGAATGACCATTTATAAGTACTTTAAAGGACTTTCTAATCTGTGCGTTCCTGTACTGTTAACTGTACTGAGGGGGCTAATGCTTCTAATTGTCTTATCTAGTAACTGTATATACTATAGGAAAGATAATAATAATAATAAAAAAGTGAGGATTAACTACTTCATATGGATGAAAATCTGGTCACCCTGGAGATGCTGTTGCATCTGTCGTTGCTTTGCTTGCAACGGTTGGTGCTGATGATAACGTTCCATCAAGGGCCCTGGGAAAATTTACATGCTAAATACTTGGGGCTTAGCTTAATAAAATGCATTTTGGAATATGCTAATCACATTTGTTTTGATTTTGCTATTTCATATGGTAGATCAGGCCCAGTTGTCACCTGGATCTTGAATCATGGAGATTCGGCTTAAAGAGTATATTCCACAGAGATTTTCCCACTTCAGCTTTATATAAAATTGAGCACAGATTTAAGGTCACCTATACGTAAAGGTAGCTGTGAAAGGTAGAAAATGTCCCTGTGCTCTGAACCTCCCTTTGCTTCTAAGCTAGTTTTTCTGAGGCCACAAATACGTATATGGAGGGAAAAGAGAGCCTGGGCAATCTATTAGTTGCACTTGTTAAGGTTAGCTTTATATTTGCAAGTAGGTTATGAAATTGGTCTTGAAGTTTCAGACATGGCTAAATATATCATATATATGTAATATCATTATGAGCATTCAGTTATTTTATGAAATTAAAAGGCTGTGAAGATAAAACATAAAGTCGCACTCATTTAATTTTCTATGATAGAAACTTGCTGAAATATCCATAGACAAATTGAAGCCTTTCTGAGCAGGTAAAGGAACAAAAGAGTTGCAGAAATTCCTGTGCAACAACAAAGAAAATGAGGTATTTCCTCTAGGATAGTGTAAATGCACAGAAATGCCATTGGATCTTGCAAGCACAAGTCCAGCCTTTTTAGAGATAGGAATTATGCTGGAACTCCCAAGACCTTTCAAACAGGTGAACTTTTCTAGGGTGTCAGTAGTGTGTGTTATCTTAACTAGTTAGTGTCTCTAATTCTCCTTAGAGGTGCATTTGAAGGAGGAGAGATGCAGCTGGAAGGTTTGAAGGGTATTTTCTAGCCAAGACAAGAGGAAAATCAAAACAGATCAAATGCCCAACCCGACACCCGACTCAATATCATTCTCCACTCTTTAGGGGCTGTCTATTGAGGGTAGCAAGCCATTAATAATCGCTGGTGAATCCTTACAGCAAGTCTTCAAGAATTTGTATGAAATCATTTTTCATGGAGTTCAACGAAAATCAAAATCACAGAACGGTTAAGGTGGGAAGGGACCCCTAGAGATCTAGAGCACTCCTGTTAAAGTAGGGACACCTGGACAAAGCAGTGGCCTCGTGTACTTCTGTCATGAAAATGTAACTTTAGGCATGGCAGACGATGCACTACAGTAGTGAGGTTAAAGCATTAGACAAGCTTTATCTGCAGACGGACTCAGTACTCTTCTGTCTTTAGAAGTACTTTAATTTTAACTCTTTTTAAGGTCAATTGTTGCAGTCCTCTGGTACTGAGAGAGTGAGAACAGAGGGACAACACTGACAGCGCTGTGATTGGGGGAATTTGCATTTCCTAAAAAAGAAAGAGCAGTTGGATTTTACCTCAGCTTTGTGACTAAAAAGATCCAAACAAAATCTGTTTTGAAATAAAAATCCTTGCTGAGGTGAGACATGTTCTCCATCTCTTTGCACGGGAGCATGTAGAGCCATGGCATCTGCTGTGAGCGTCTCTGTTCCTGTGCTCGGTGGAAGGCTGCAAGGCTGCTTAGAAGCGCCACTGAATTTTTCCTGTTTTCTGCTTTGGTTTCTTGGTTTGGTCTGTGCAGATTCACCTCTCTTACCCTGAAAGAGGAGATGATGAAAACAAAATCTTGTCAATTTTTGGCTGTGCTTAACTTCTTCCTGAACTTGGCTTTGGAATCTATGTTCATCTACAGAATCACTTATACATATATTATTTTCTTTTTTAGTATCTGCTTGATACTAAGCAGATGATACCTACTAGAGATTTTTATCTCTTCCTCCTCCGTTTTTTTTTCTTTTTTTTTTTTCCTAATGATTTGTTGAAACTGGAGGAGTCATTTTAGCTTTACATAGTATGAATTCCAAATCTGTTCCACTGGGATTTCTCGTGGGTATGAGATAATTAAACTATTTAAATACTGCAAATGATCTCACTCCTCTTTCACCTTGCCCCAGAATAAAATTAACTACTCATCATTTACATAGCTAAAATAAGAAGTTACTGAATCTCAAAGAAGGCAGGCTGTATTATGAAAACTTAGTTTCTCTTATATTTTCCTCTGGTGTTGGCTCTCAAGAGCTCTACTTAGTCTCCTGTCTTGGGGGAGACTAGGTATAAAATTTAATTTTATAATGCTATTTATATAGTAGAGTAATAATAATATCTGAATTCATGCTAGTGTGAGATCAGAATCTACCTCTAATTTCTGTCGCAGGTTATCACAGACATTGATAGTCATTTGAAAATTGCGGGATGCTGTTGGGATCAGCGCAGCCGGCTGCTTCCCCATGGATGGTGTGAGCGGGTCTCCTGGTTTGCAGGACTTATCCTGCCTTAACACTGCAGTTCAGGCTCTGTTGCAGCCTATCTGGAATTTTAGCAAGAAAATTTTCCCCAACTTCTTGCTGATTATCCCTTCTAAACTTTCAGATTGCAGCCTGCTCAACTTTGCAACCTGTTGCAGCGTCGCAATTTTTTTTCCCCCTCCTTATTGCTTCTCGCTGCTTTCATTTACCATATGGTCCGCTATTCACCAGCTCTGCCCTAATGAGAATTGCTCTTGCAGGTAATTTTCTAATGATTATCTTGGGATAAACAAATTTTTCATACATGTTTTGCTAATGTATTCAAGTAGGTTCACGGGGGAAAAGATTAATCATCTAAAAAGCAAGCCGGGGCCTTTCATTATGCCGACGGATGGCGACGCGCTCGGCACAAAGCCGCCCGTTGCCATGGCAGCGGGTACCTTTTTCTCCCTCCGTGAGGTAAGCGGCGGCTCCCGCGCTCATTGGCCCGGCCTGGGTTTATCACGAGGCGCCGGCGTCCTCGGCACGGGAAAATGGTGGGAAATCCTGCCGCGCGCCGACAAAGGGAGCTTCATTAGGAGCCACTGGAGTCCGGGGCTCGTTTTCATTGTAATTAATATGTTCCGTCTAATAAAATAATTTGGGAGAGGCAGACAATAGAATTAGGCTACCTATTATTTCGCGTATCCGCATAAGCTTTAATCTGTTTTCTGCTAAGAGCTGCGCTCAGAGTAAAGCAACCCTTATTTTCCCCATAAAGCTCTGCTGCCGAAGACTGTCATCGTGTGCCTGTTTGTGTAATTGGAGATAAGCTAATTGCAGGCAGCACAAAAGGGCTGCCCTTCCTACAGGTATTTGCTAGAAATACTTATGCTCTGCGGAAATAATGGGTGCGATAAACTTTAAATGGGAGCATTCCCCATTTGTTTATGGTAGCAATTCCCATCGCATTTCTCCCTCTAGCAATGGAGGAGACTGGGCTTGGGTCAGGTTCAAGGATGGAAGTCGCAGGTCAGCTCAAAGTGCGAGGAGGAGATGGCAGGGTGCCCTGAGGCTTCCAGTTGAGTAGTGAGGGAAGGACCTGCACCAAAGTGGGCAACTCTTCACCTCGTCTGGGCTTTTATCTCTGCCCATCTCATCCAGCCCTTCCCACTGGACTTACCTTGAAGCACGTTCAGCTGCTTATGGGCATCTTGCAGTGCATAGTGCATCATAGGTTGAAAGGTGTGATAATAAGTAATATATAAAGAGTTCTAAATTACGTACAAATGATTGAATGTGTCCCCATGAAGTGAAATTTTGTCTGCTGTGCAGGGCCTAGCTTTCCTTTCTAGGTTGATTGATCTTACCAGACTTACCTGATACCAGCTGGGGTAGTTTAACTCTGGGACTTTGTTTTGCAATGTCTAAAGAAAGATGTTAATTTTTAATATGAAGCACACTTCTAAAGTCAGTGAAATAGGTGATTTCAGTTGCTTTTGCACGGGGTGATGGCTTTGTAAACCTATGAAACTGTTCTCTCCAACTGACAGTGTATATAACTGGGTGAGATTTAAAGGAAAAAAAAAAGCAGGTAATCCTCTGTTCTTTAACATGCAAAAGTCAGGCAATAAATATTAGTGTTTCACTGGCATTGTCTGTCTTGTACATGAAAGAGAAAATACTGAGATATATCTAGTATGAGGAGAAAAACAAGACAGTGGAAAGTTTAATTACTTGCCTAAAACCACAGTGATTCAGTTGCACAGATGAGATTACAACTCCGGAGTTTCTGGCCCTCTGCCCAGGTGCTCTCAGTATCATGAAGCTCTCACTTTGTGTTATTCCACCAGGACACTTCCAAGACCTGATTTTCTGCACTGTATGTACACATACACAAGCATTTATCTGCTTTTATCTATTATTTATCTACATGCAATCTGCGTGTGTCTGTAGTGCAGCTAATTACACATGTGAATGCATACATGCCTTTGCCAGGTGCATGTTGGTGGTTGTGGTAAATGGCATGCAAATTGGCCATGCAACTGTACCTACCTTTTTGCATTTGCAACCTCCTGGCAGTCCTATTCTTGCATTTGCTTCTCTGATCAGCATCGCAGAGCCAAATCATCCTCTTTGGAGGAGGTGATGGGGTGTCTGAAGTGAGGAGAGCCAGTTCAGCTGTTGAACCCTGCCTGTCCTGTGCGGTACTGAGTCTATTCAGCTGTTAGAGGAGAGCAAGCTTCGGACTTGGCTTTCAATATCTGCAGTTGAGATAAGGATTCAAATATTAACTGCAAGTCCTTGCATGACTTCAGGTGAGTCGTGCAAGTGACTGCTTGGGTGCCTGGCAGGCGAGCAGTTAATAGCTGAAGGAAGGGATTCATCAAATGCATGTGCAGCCTCACCTAGATTAAGGCTTCATCCTTTAGGATGTAGGTGCTTATGTTTTTGGTAATCCCAATGTTGATCCCTGCTGACTGAGGGTGGGTCTGTATGGCCATGTAGAGGTACTAAAGGTGTCTCTCGTGGGGTTAATGCAGTATTATATATCCAAGGCCCATTTAAACTCATGTAAGGCCGTCTTGTCCATGGTACCCTTGTCATTTGTATATGCCTGTGCTCCGGGTTTCTAGGACCTGAAATTTGGATGGAGGCACCTGATGTGAAAGGGGAGGTTTTTGGTGTTTCCAGCCCTGCCTCCCTGAACGCTGTGGCTAACTTTGCAAAGAAGGCAGTTGCATCAAAGCCCAAAGCTGCTTTAAAACCACAGGGTTTTCTTGGCCTCTTCTGTAGAGGCACTGCGCTCCCTTGCGCTAAACCTTGCGGGAAGTGGCAGGTTTAACCACGGCCTTAAATTTCCATTAGCTGTGAGAGAGAGTTAATTGCGTGTTTCCACTCCAAACAAAGGCAAATGCTCAGGAATGCTGGTCCCTTCCCAAGGAGGCCCCAGCGGGGTGTCGCTCAGGGAAGGGCTTGTGTGCGAGGGGGAGAAGGGTGCTCTGGGCAGGTAGCTCTGGCAGGGACACAAGCTCCAGCCTCTGAACTCTGCAGCAGAGGTGGGATGAGAGGAGACCGGGAAGGAGGAGGGGATTTCCTCACCTGAATCTCCATGCCTAGAGGAGCTCCCGCAGCTTTTCTCCCCGTGCTCCCAGCTCCCCTAATGGCTGTGACCTTCCATTTGTGCCCCACCACCAGTGGGAAGCCTGGTCAGGGTCATCTGGGGAG
Source organism: Crypturellus tataupa (assembly GCA_034781795.1). Taxonomy (NCBI): domain Eukaryota; kingdom Metazoa; phylum Chordata; class Aves; order Tinamiformes; family Tinamidae; genus Crypturellus; species Crypturellus tataupa. The sequence continues at coordinate 9,429,356 of JAWLRI010000640.1, forward strand.
TTCTAGGAATCCACTCAAGTCCAAAGAGGTTAAAAAGTAGTCTTCTCTCTATGGCAAATTCGAGCACAAATTTTGCTATAAACTGTCTCAGAGTTTTACAGTCTTCTGAGACTGAAATTTTGTTTCGGTCCATAAGTTACCTGACCACACCACAAAGTGCATGTTAGAAATTTGGATTAAAATCTGCAAAAGCTAAGAAATATTTGTGGATTTGATTTAGGGATTGTCTTGACCTAGTGCAAGTAGAAATTCATTTACTAAAAAAAGGAGGAGAATGTGAATTCTTGTGTAAAGAACAAGAGCAAGAGTAGCAGATTCACTAACTTGGAGGAAAGTTTCACTTGCCTGTTCTCTAATTTTCAGCTGAAACTTCAAAGCTCTCCTTAAAAAAAAAAAAAAAAGGCAGATTATCACACCTGATTAACAATGATGAGGAATTATGTCAGCATAAATGTTTTTTTCTGCACAAAATGTTAAAACAGTAAGCAGTAAGGTGCAATATGAAGTTCCATAATTAATGAACATATATTTGGAACTTCCAGAAATCCTCTGTGTAAATTCCAGGTAGATTAAGTATTTTAAAATATATTGGTAAATCAGCTGGCTTTGAATGTTTTCTCATCAAATGCATTAGTATGATGTGAAGGCTGAAAATGTAACTGTGAAGGAGCTGACACTGCTCTGTCTTTCTAGTGGTTCTATTTAAAATAATACATGATTAAAATGATAAGACCTGGCTTAAAAATTTTAGCCTCAATCTGAATGCTGTCCCTTCTCAGTGCTTTTGACTTTGGTCAGGACACGGAGATAAAACTCTCCTCTGTTTAGAGCCCTTGCTGTCAAAACCAGAGTGATGACTCGTGCCTTAAGAAGATGGTGTAGAGGATATACGTTCCAACACTAAACAACTTCTAATTTTGGTGCCTTAATTCTATCACTGTGTTTCTGTTTCGGGCCCTTCGGTTTGTGTTCCGTTTCCCTGTACTTTGCAGCTGTAATTCTGTCATTTACAGGGTACACTTGGAGCTTGCTTGTAACTCTCCTGACATGCTCATAACAGGTACCGACTTTCTTTGACAGTGCAGTATCTGTTTTTATCAGTGTGTGGGCTGCTGCTGCTGCTGATTTACAATCAAAAGTTAATAAAATTTGTCTGTTCCTTGTACTCTGTTTATTTAAGCAGCCACTCTGAGCCTTTTCATGCTTTACGCCAAACAAGATCAAAGGATGGAGAAGGAAAAATATTTGTCAACCTGAGATGTTACGGTGCTGTTCTTTTTGTAAACTTAGCATCCCAAAAATTCATAGCTGGTAAAGTGCTCGGCACACATGATTAATGACTTAATGGTAGATGACAAGATAGAATACTTTTTGGTAAAGTTTCACTTTAAAAACAAAGAGCAATCTGTTTCAAGCCCGGAGGGAAAAAAATAAAGACAATGTTGGGCTAGATTTCCCCTCCAGATACCACTAGAGCTTCTATCCCTTCAGCTGAGCACAACAGCTGGTAAGTAGCGAGCAAGTGGAGAAAAAGATCTGCCTTTAATCCAGTACAATGTTTTCTTGTGCCCCTTTTACTGTAAGTCTCAGTGGCAAGGGGACAAAGGCTGTTGACTGATCTATGCAATTACCTCCTCTAATATTGCTTTCAACTGTCTGCTCGGAGTGACAAGAGAGGATGAGGTTTAGTTAAAGGCTGGGAAAAAACGCCTTTTTAATAAATAAATAAATAAATGACCTTCTCTGCTATCTAGCTGCTCTTTTAGGCCTCTGAATCTGTTTCAGAGGAATGCAGGTGACGTGATTGAAAGTTAGAGGAGGCCTCAACCTCAATGTCAGCGATGCAATGGACGGGTTTTACTGGAACAGCCTTCGTAGTGTGTGCAGTTTGCATTGGAAATGCTGGGGATTTTTGAAATGGGGGGAAACAAGGAAGGAGTGTGTGGAGGAGATCTCTCCTACAGAATTTGACTCTTAAAGGCCAACATTTAAAATCTACTGCCCTGTAAACTCTTCATTTAGAGGCTTTATTTTCCTTTGATGAGAAAAATGTAGCACTTAAAATACACAAGGGAGGCAGTATTGCTGAGCAAGGCTGCTCTTTGTTTCTGATACAGAAGACCCCAAGTAAAAATTGTGTTTAACGAACTGTAGATGGAAGCCTTTCCTTTTGTCTGGTGAGAGGGAATGAGGAGGCACCACGGATGTCTTTAAACTCTGAATTAGTGCAGCGGAATTAAAACCTAATGCCAAGGCCCTCGCTGCGATTCAGGTGACTGTAGCGATTGATGTCTTGGTTCCCATTTTCATAGCAGTGTTGGTGCAAAAGAAGAAAGGTGACAAATGAGCAGCAGTTACCTGATGTGTGCAAGGGGTGCTACGGTTATGTGGTTTGTAGCAAGCAAAGCCCCTTGACTTCTGAATGGGCAACACTTTAATGGTTCTACCGCTTGGGTCCTGCGGTGATGGACACGGTGCAGGCATGTACCAAGGTGTGGTGTAGGGCACAGGAGATCCTTATTTCTCATGGATGGAATTTTCTTGACCAGATGCTTTCACAGATGTAACAGTTTGTGTTAGTCAAGACTAGAACCTGAAGCCTTATCCAAAATCGTGAGAAAAGATAATTGCTTTAGGCATCTTTCTCTTTATGCTTTTGGAGAGGGAAACTATGTTGCCTTTTTTTGCCCTCATTTGTTGAATAATTCTGTTGCAAATTGTGTGATGAATCTATTTGCTCACTAATATTATTTGGATTTTGTTTTCTGATCTTGCTACTGGAAGACTGTTGCAAAATGTCACCACTCTGGCGAGGAACCTTCTCGTGCTCAGCTGCTCTTTCTTCATTGTGTGTTATACGATTATGTCCAATGTCAGTTTTGGTTTATTTCCTTGCAGTACCCCGGAGCAATATCTTGTCGGGCTTTAAAGGAGCTACTGAACTTGTGTGCAACCTCTCTGAGTCAGGGAAAAGCTATTTTCTGTGAATTTGTGGCCTATGGAATAAGAGCTCTAAATGCATCCTCCTCCTCAGCTCAATGTTCTTCCACTTGTGATCGGTTTGGGGAAATAAAAAACCTCTATAAATAAGACATCTGAATCTCAAGTCTGAATAGCATATTCCAAGAGGGGAATTCCTGGGGTGTGGCGAATTTTTACAACATACAGGCTTTTAATAGTGCGGAGAGGCATGCCTTTGAAGTGCTAGATGAGCAGAGGAGGAGCCAGAAATTTCAGAAGGCTCAAGTCAACCAGAGTATTTAATTTGGGTTAAAAGTTTCGTTATTTGTGGAAGGCTAATGAACTTTAATACTAGGAAGTTATCGGAGGGTAGCTACAGTTTATCACTTCATGCTCTCACCGTTCCCTACCCTGTGCAAAATGATGAAGGGGGAAAAAGTAACTTCCATTAGTGTGGTCTAAAGCTAACATGCAGGTGGCCTCTGCTGATGCTTCAGTACCTTCTCATATCTGATGTTTTCTGAGAAAAGGAATCTCTTTGCTGTCATTGCTTAAGCACCTCATGTTGCATACACATGTTGTCATTCAACTGCTTAATTTCTTTTTTTATTCTTTTTTTTAAATAAATTTCTAGTGGTTATTGTGAACTTTTAATAAATATGGTCACTTATAGAATCTTGTAAGGGTATTCTCTGATTTAAAGATATGATGATAAACAGCTGCATTAAAATAAAGGATCTATAGTGAAGAGAAATCCAACCTTAAACATGACTCAGTCTTTTTAGAGGGATATGGGTGCGTTTGTATATAAAGTTTCTGAAAGCAACTTAACCAGTTCTTGAATTTCTTCCTGGGTCCAATCTTTCCAAGGCAGGTTACTTTCTGTGTCTTCAGTAGTTACTACTCAAGACATCCCTGCCTCAAGCGGAACTCGTTTGCAGTATCTTTGGGACACACAATCCAAGAAAGAAGCCTCAGTCATGACTCTGCTGATCTGGAAACCAAGATGTACCAGTAGATCAGGGAAAAAAGCTTTCAAAATTTAGCAGCACTGAATGAAACTAACCTCCTTACAGCTGTTTGGGTATTCCTAAAGGACTCTAAGTGAAATTACTGAGTCTCCAAGGAGATCACAGGAAATTATGTGCACAGGAGCGCCCGCGGAGCTGCTTTTGACAGAATGCCTCCTGCAGGGCTCTTGCAGTTGCCAGGGGCTGTGCTGAGCTCCCTTCCCCATCCTTCCAGTCCTCTGCTCATCCAACAACATCCTAGGTCAGTGTTTGACCCATGTGGTTGGGGTTAATAGGTATAAGGCAGAAGAAGATGAAAACATGTGGCTTTTGGTCTTTTTGCCTTTAAACTTTTTATAGTCTTTAATTAAACTGTTTACCAACAGAGACCATGCTGTAGTCTCTAGTGCCCAGTAGGAAAGACCCTTGAAAAACACAAGCATAGCTGATCAGATCTACTCCGTGCCTGTCATAAAAGACTCTGTGAAGTTCACTACTTATGCCTGGTTTTCAATGTAGAGAAAAAATATCTGGCAATTTCCCCTCTGCATTAGTTGTTACTAAATAAATTGGGGTGACTTGTTTTGACAGTAAATGAGGAAATTTTAATTGTTGTTTTTTCTTTAATTAAAAAAAAAAAAAAAAATGTCGAACTTGTGTTTAGCTTGGTGTATCAGTTCCCCTCATTATTCCTCTGCAAAGCGTTGGTTCACTTCCCACGTCATGGGGATAAGTAGAAAGGGACTAGATAGAGAGGGTTAGGACTTGCTTCCTGTTGGCTGCAGTCAGATGTCAGGCTTGGCTTTCTGCGCTGCTCTTTGATTGATAAGCTTGAGGGAGCCCATGGCAGGTATGCAGGTCAGGCGGATAACAGCTGGAAAATATGCACCCAGCAGAGAGACCACACAGGGAGACCAAATTCTTTCTCATTTATTGCCGAACAATTTCGGGATAACTTAGTGGTTAATGCGACATGATTTGACATTTGATGCAGTGTGTAATCTGTGGATATAGCCATATAATTATGCTCTGTATTCTGTTTGACTGATAAAATGCTCTATTACTAAGTGGGGCGATGCTAATTATTTCTTCCTTAACTTTTAGCTGCAAAATAATATCCAAGACTCAGCAGCAGTTGCCAACACGCTGCTGGATATTCAAAGATTTTAAATATGATTGAGAACTGGCTCCATACAAAGGGGTTTGGTGACTTTTGTGACAACTGGTTCTACAGAAATTTGCTCAGCATAGGAAAGGATAGGAGGAACTTGTCATGCAGCTCAGAGGCAGGGAACAAAAAAGTCTGTGCTTGGGTAGGAGCTTTTGGTGTTTGACCTCCTCGGTTATTGCTCTTGTACCTCACACGGTAACGTAAGCTGAGGAGGGTCTTGGCACTGAATCCACGTGGACTTGGCCCACTGCCTCTTCATCCCTTCTATATGTAGTCTCACCTCTGCACATAATGTATCTCCTCTTCCCTGATCCAGCATTAGAGATCCCTACGCTCCACGTTGTGGTTAGAAATGCGGGAGCAACATTAGAGGAGACTTGAATTCAGGGCCCAGTGCTACCTGAAGAGCCACAGGTTGCTGCCACCCACTCTGACCTTTAGTTGCTGAATTAGGACTAAATGTGGTCTGAGATCATGTCCTCAGCTTGGATAAATGGAAATTGGTAACATCAACGGGGCTCTGTCCCTCTCTAAAGTATCCACATACAGAGCAACGTGATTAAAAAAAAATGAATGAGTTCAGATCCCTCTTATGAAATTAACCTGAAATGAACTTTAAAGTGGGAAACAGGTAAATAGCTGCTTCTGGCAAAGATACCCTCATGCACATATTTTTTATATAGCTTTGTCCTTTCTTCTGCTGAAATGCTCAATAGGGCCCTGCACAGTGACACTCATGGGAGAGCTCCGAGTACCCGGCTGGGACCAGGGCTGCCGTGCGTGCTCGGAGCTGCAGTGATGGTAATGCACGATTTGGGCTTCCTGGGGTCTCTTGTTAACAGGAACACTGAAGCATCAATGTACCCGACTGATCATATCTAGTTAGAGATATTCGGGGTGTTCATGTTCAGTAACAGGCAGATGTCTACCAGACACTTAATCCCGCTGTGCTAGAATGACAATGTTCCATGTTCTTATTTCCCTAATATTTCTGAAACAAAGGAGAATCTATTGGCCTTGTTTATTCAGGGTGTATCTATGATAAAACATAACATAGTGTTTTGCCAGTGTTCCTATATATTATGGTGGTGGGTAGTTGGTGCCAAATAAAATGTAGATTCCCTGAGCAGCAGCTACTAGGAGCTCTGATCTTGTCCTTTGAAAGCAGTGCACTTATTTCTAGTTAAGGGACATGCTACACTAGGCTTTTAACAGGTAAACGGCTTTGCTGGGAGTTTTATAGGAGTGCAAGTAAAATGGATGGGCTTTTGTCAAGTACCTGAGGGTAGGGGTAATATTCCTCCTCCTCAAAACATTGACCTAGTCTCTTAATTGTGTAATTCCACCTCTTCCCTTCCTCCCCCTCCTCGCTCCTTCCTGCCCCAGCCCCTTCCCAGGTGTCTGGTCTGACCTGTCAGGTGGGTCTCTGTTTGCCTGTCAGTTTGGGAGCTGATGGCCTTACCGAGGTATGGCTGATTGCACCAAGCGGAACGGGGTTAGTCTGAATTGCAGGTGTGAGCAATCGGCAGAGATCTCTGCTAATCCTGCGGATAGGAGCACCCTGTGCTGGAGCAGGCACAGTCAGAAAGAGCTAAATGAGGTGCAAGAGGAGGGGAAAATTAAATGCCAAAACCAAAAGACTGGTTTTCTTCCAGGTGGCTTGAAATATTTGGGATTCATAAAGTGAGCTGCTCTTGTTTTTGTTTTTATATATTTTTTTTTCTCTCAGCCCACAAGGATGGGATTAGAGAGCATGGTTGAGAGCCACTTGTAAGTCTATTTATAAGTCACTGGAAAACCCTGCCTGCTTTAAGAATTTTTGAGGTAAAGTAGGAATAAAACTTCCGCATGCCTTGTCCTCCTCAGCTTCTGCAGAGAGCAAGGCACTGGGGGAGCAGTAGATTTTGGCTTTTAGCATGCATGATAAAACCACTCCTGACTGTAGTATGGAGGAGAATGGATGCACTGAGAGGTCATCTGCTTTGGGCACCTAAACCAGTGTATGGACCAAATGCAGAGGGCAATGCTAGGGTGCAGCGGGGAGATGGGTGGGAGTGCTGTGATGAGCAGGAGACATGAGACAAGGTGGGGAGGCATATGGGGAGAAAAGGGAGGTAATGCTTGAGAGGAAAAAAATGGGGTTACTGGGATGGGGGGAGAGAAGGTGGTAGAAAAATGCAGAGGTGATGTGTCTGATGTGAACTGAATGCCTTTGATCTGCTATGGGTAAATATTGCTTTGCTTTATGAGTCTAAGTTTCATGGGCTTTAACTTCAGGTCTCTCTTAGAGCCCTGTGAGATTCATGTTCTTATTTTTATTCCTATATGAAGCATCTCTTGTAGACATAGGATGCTGGAGGCTGGGAGTTGAAACAAAAAGTACCACTTGATATATCTAACATCTAATATCATAATAGCATCTAATATAATAAAATTAGTTTCCCGAACTTTGCTGTAAACAAGTACATTCAAAATTTTGCTAAAGTCACTGACGTTAACTGCGGTTAATCTTTATTCTAGCAGGGATAAATTCTGTGTAGCAATGATAGATTGCAAGTGAAGTTCCAAATTCTGTCATTCAGGGGAAGGACTGCAGGATATTTGCAAACAGGGAAGGGCGCTCGCACGAAGCAAAGCATGCCTTAAAAAAATAACAAGAAATTGGAGAGGCGCAGAGCAGATTAAAGTATTCCTCAGCAAAGCAGGTTAATCCAATTTCTCGGCACCAGTTTTTCTGCACTTAGGAGCAGATTGTATTTTGCATTCTTGATCCATCAGGTAAGAGCTAGTCCAGTGCAGCAGTCACCTGTGTTTGCCTGATATTTATTTATCTCTAAGCATATATTTTACCCAAGGTAGTGTGATACAATATAAACAGTGCTGCGACTTCTGTTCCTCCCCTCCTTCTCCACACACAAAGTCAAAACGACTCTATAGTTTGTTTTCTCCAAGACCCCAGAGACCCCATTTCAATGTTACTCCCCTCCTTGCTGGCCTGATATAATGTCACTTTGTCACGCTTAGTCTGCCTGTAGTATAACCTCTCCTTTGCATTGTGGAAACACTCAGAAAACACAGGAGATGCATACACAGGCCCCTACCTCTACAAGTGTAAACTGAGAGGACAAAAACAGACACAGAACAAGTTAAAGGCCTGTAACATGTGAGTAAAGTGACCAGAACAATGGCTGGATTGTAGCTTATTGTTGGCTTTTTCAAACTAAAATCCCCAAGAAAATCCTTCCTGTCAATTAAACTGGAAGGGGGGGGGGTCCCCTCACTTTCCTCCTCTTCGCAGCTTCCTCCCTCCTGCCTAGCAGCACAGTCCGCTTAGCAGATGATGTTGAAGTCAACAGAAGTTTTTGCATTGGCCTCAGGAGACCTGGGCTGGACCCGTTTGCGCTGGTTTCCAGAGCGCTCTGCAGAAGTTGGTCTTCAGGAGAGATGAAGTGTTGGAGGGTAGCGCTGGCAGAGGAGGAGCGTTAGCACCGGGATGACCTTAAAGGGGATTTCTCCTGCCCTCCCTCTCCCCCTTTATCTAATCCCTCGTTGTGAAAAGGATGCAGATGTGTTATGCGGAATGAATTCATCCAGGATTTAGAAACACCATCTTGTCCGGGTATCCACCCACATAATTGCTTTCCTTTCACGTACTGTGTTCCTGTGCACACCTGTGGGATGTTGGCAGGACCTCTGGGATATTAGATCTACTGAACATACGACCCACACGGCTTTCACAGTACGGTAAAGTTACAGAATTACCCTTGGCTAGCTTCGGTGGGCTGCGTATTATGTTGCTGCTTCGTATTCCATACCCTTTCCCTTGCTAACAGCAGCATGAGGGGACTTGTGACTTGTGATTTACAGTTTCATATTTTTTATTCATACATTAAAATTTATAAATATAAAATTATAATTAATCATAGGATTCTACTTGATGGGATTCCTTTATTTCTACAGGGAGGTCTAAGTAGTAACAACTGAACCAAGCCTTAGTAAAGGATGAATTAGAGTCTTTCTTTTAGGTTTATTTTTAAGTTTTCTGTACTGTATTCTTAGGATCATCAGACTTTCCACTGCTTTTCAGTTATGTTCCCAGATAGCTGCATTTCTTCTTCTTAAACTGTGCATCTGATGGCAACTGATTGCCACTCAGTTAGGGACTGCAGTGAAGCTGGAGGTTGTTTGTGGTCTGATCCTTCTGTTTCTTTTCTAGGATAGAAGTTCTGGCATGCCTGCATCAACATAGGCCAAAACAAAACATTTAACAAAATATTAAATGCAGATTGAAAAGGCTGCACAATGAAATATGAGTTAGTGGATTGTAAACTGTAGCCCGGTAGTACTTGGAGTTTGCACAGTCAGATAAAGATCTTGAGGCAGCAGGAGAAGCAGATATCCCGCCTCTAAAGACAGTTACCCGCTGCAGGCTGGGGCAGAGTGGGCCAGAGGATTTCCAGAACTCCTGAAAACTGCAGTCAGCTGGATTGCCTTCCATGGGGGCTTAGGAACCCCAGTATACTGAGGACTCTGGGTATGGTCATCACTTATTGGGAGGAGAATGGATGCTAAGCACCTTACTAGCACACCGTAGGCACTTGTAACATATTATTATTATTCCAAAGACAGAGTAGCTTGGCCCTGTGTTTCTCACAGCAGAGTAGAAGTCACTGTTTTAAAAAAGAGATGTCACTGTTATAACAACATCAGAGGAGAGCATCCCTTGCAGGGGATGAACCCTGGGAGTATCTGCAAGCGCAGGATCACCCCTGTAGCCCCAAGGTAGGAGAGTTATTTTGACCTTGAATCCACCACACAAACCTTCTTGTGCCAAGACCAGTCAGGTTGAGGACTCGTGTCATTAAATAAAACATGGAAAAAATACCTTTTCTTTTTAAGCTAGAACTGTATTTTCTTGTCCTATACACATCTTGTCTTATTAACTCTTGGTTCTTCATCAGATCAGTTGCTTTATATTGCTGTTGACTTTATTGTAAATTAATGGTGGAGCAAATGATGAAACGTGTGATACTACAGGGCTTGCTCTTCCAAGTTGTTTTGGAAAAATTGATGGCGCTAGTGGTGAGGATAGGAATAAGTCATTCAAAAGTGGAGAATGGAAAGGAGAGAGTGGGGGTTTCTCTTTCCTGCACTATTATTACCCTAAAAATCCAGAACAGAAAACAAGCACGATGCATGCAGCAAAAAATGCAGGGGATTGTAGTTACCCTGGGTGAAATGTAGTAGGGACATGAGGGATGACAATGTTGAGGTGCAGGTCTTTTCTGTACAGCCTTTTTCTTCATTGCGCCACCAACAGCTCTTTTTCCTGCATGTCACCATGTAGGTATAACAGGGTGTTCACCTTGATGCCTGTTTTAGTTTACAGGGGAAAAACTCCCTTCCAGGAAGCAAGGCCTGACAGGATTTTTAGCTGTCATCAGTTATTAGGACCTGTGCCTTGTGTTTTCTCATTCGTAAGAACAGCAGCTCTTCAGAACTTCACTGCAGTATCCCAGGAGGAGGGTGGCACATTCCTGACTTGCACGGAAAAAGGTCACTTACTGATTTACTAGCACCATTTCTTAAAGTACTTAAGGTTTTCCTTGGAAAGTCCTTCATCTGAATTCTGATAACGCCTAACCTTGCTGAGCTTTTATAGGAGCTGGTGGAACCACAGCCTAAAGTATGTTTTGGCTGCATATTATCAAATGTTGTGTGGTTATGTTATTTAAAAGGAAATAACTTCCCTTTTTTTTTCTTGTGGTTACAGATGACTTCTTCACTTCAGCTTCCCTAAATATTCCTTTTAAAAAATAAAACAGCGTGTATGTGTTAGATTTTGGCTTTGAAAAGACCAGGTGAATTAGCTGTCTACTTTGCCACTGTTGCAGGAACTTGCAAACTAAAGCACCTGCTCTTGCACTGACCTGCAGGGCTGGAGAATATTACTAACCCGAGCTCCTGGCTACCAGACTAACTATTTTCCTTCTTGTGCTTTCTCAGCTTGGGAGTGTAAATCTGGATTCTTCCTTGAGTAAATGACCACATATTTTTTTTTAAAAAGCATAGACTTCCCTAGGGAATATTTTGAAGAAAAAATAAAACAATTTGCTTTCAAATGGGAGGTAATTGGTATGTTAATTAAAGTTGACTTTACCTCTCTTAATGTTAACCTCCTGATTTTCTCCAGTGTTTCAGATAGGGGAAAAGAATTCATTCTTTAGTATTGTCAAGAATGAGATTGGATAATAGACACAAATGGAGTCCAAACCTAGTACAAAAAAACATGAGAGGATATGTCTCCCGGCTGCTTCCTAATACAGCATAAGGAGGACGAGATAGTTATCTGAGCAGTCACTCCACAGCTTAGACTTCAAATTATAGTAATTATGACAATTTGTGCCAATAGCCACGAGGTGGGTTTTTTTTGATGTGGTTAAAAATAACATCTGTAAAAATCCAATAAAAAAATTACATTTTGCTAATTTTCTGATAAGATAATGTTTAGCTGTACAGTGTGCCTTCTACTGCCAGTTTTCAATTAGAGTATTTCCTTCTGGGCTTTTACCATCTTGTCTCATGGATCCGATTCCATCCTGAGCAGTTCATTTGTTTTAACTTTCTTAATTAATTGTTTTGTGTAGGTTTTGCCTTTCAAACTGATATCAATCTTCCAGACTTATTAACGTGCTGATTGCTAGCGCGTGATACAAAGCACAACTCAGTTAAATTGTTCTTTCTGTCATATTAAGCAGAGTTCCCATCTTAGCCTGCTAAACAAAATAATTGCAGATAATTTAGAGGGTAACAAATGACAAGAGTCCAGTACCTGGGAGAGTAGAAAAGTTCTCTGTGCTGCTTCCCTGTGCTGCTGGCTTGGGGCGCAGTTTGTATGCAGAGGTGAGTGAATAAAGTAATTTGCTTGCAAGATGTTATGGAAGAGCTGCTGGAAAAATAGTTTTTTTCCACAAAGCAAAGTCCTCTCCTTTTCTGAGGAAAGAGGTGTATTAGACACAGCTGACAATTTCTTGCTGAATCTGAGGTGAATTTTCTCTTCTGGCTAAATTACCTCAATTTAATATTCCTGAGTTAAATAAGACATATGCACTGAGAGTGCAATTTTGGCGAAGCATTGCCATCACAGTGTCCTTGCATACATCTGCTCCATACAGTTTGCCTGAAAAGATGCATCATCTAGGGGTTTGTTTTGATGTAATGTAATTGATGTCTAACCAGCAGCAGTCTTCTCTGGTCATAAGGTATAACCATGGAGCAGGAACGTAACTGTCTTTTGGAAGTCTCCTTTGTGGTGATGTAGTGGGACTGTTTCTTAGAAAAGGCACTATTCCTAGGACTGACCAAATTTTTGATGATGACAAGAGTCTGAGGAGTCCAAAATTTGTTGTTCAAGAGACACTAGTGCTACTCTGCCTGACAAAACTGAGATCCAGTTTTATATACAGTACGGTATATGGTACAAATGATTTCTAAGTGTGCTCAGTGACTGTGCAACTGCTCCTGGAGGTTCTACCAATGCATTCCCTGGTGTCAGTGCGAGTGGACAGACGCTCAAGTCTTTTTGGCAATTTCCCTTTCATAAACATCCCAGTAAATGACAGCATAACAAATGAAAGAGCCGTGTAACTTCAGTATGTTACCTTAAGTGCTTTAAAGGCAAGCATGGGAAAAGGCAATGAAGGGTCTTTGGGAAATTGTAGCCTTTGAGGCATGGTTCAGACTCAAGTGCATAACTCAGAAATGTAATGAGCAAATTCATCTCTGTTTCCAGAGCAAGATAATTTATGCCATGAAGTTCAGCACACTCAGCAAAATTGAAATTTACCTGCGAGTTGGAGGCATGTTTTGATTTAAATTTCTCTGCTGTTAGTAGAGCTCAGTGTATGATAAAACTTGGGTGTTGGGATATTTTTAATATTGAAATCAAAGAAAGGAGACGTATGGAATGTCTACAGGACTGTCCTACCACGGTGCCATAGATGATGACTTCTATACCTGGAAGTTTCCCGATGCTTCCTGTATGTGTTCCTCCTTTCACCATCAGCCCCTGCAGAACCTAGGTTCCACCTGGTTTAGTTTCCTGTACGTCACAGTAATTCAACACACTCTCCTTGTGTAGCCACCTATTCCCACAGCTATTTTTCCCCGTGACAAATTTTATGCATACCTCCTAATGCTTGAAAACTGACAAGATTTCTGTAAAAGAATTGCTTTCTGACTGATGTTGGTAGCTTGCATGTACTGGGAGATGCCTCGGAGAATATGTGCTTTTCTGGAGTTTTGGTCTGTTGAAGTTAATACAAAACCTGCCTGCCACTTCAGTGTAGCAGCTGTGTTGACCATGGCTGGATCTGGTGGCAGTGGAGACGGCTGCTTGGTTCCTGTGTGGTTTAAGCCTGAGACTCCACAATGTGCCTGGTCTGCAAGTGGCACCCAGTCCCAGTGCTCAGGCTGCTGAGGGAACTATCACGTTGGGCCAGTGTGAATATAGACTGCAGTGGCTGTGATGCATGAAGATTTTCCTGCCTTCCATGTCTTGCAGTGTGGGTTTGCTCTTTGTCTCATGGCATTCTGAAGACTTGTCCCACGCAAAACCACACAGGATAGTTTCCTCTCTTTGCCTTCCAAAGAACACCCCCATGCACCATGTCCTTAGCACCATGTCATGTTTGAGAGGTTTGCAAAATAGAAAGATTCAACTTCCGAGTGTTTCCATCTTACACACAAACAAAAGTGGGTCACTGCCAGCCTAGAGCTTCTCGACTTCCTGGCTTTTCATACACACGCTCACATGTGTTGACATAGACTGCTTGGCACTGGTATTTTAAGTTGCCCACAGAATAATAGAAAAATGCTATGCATTTTGCTTGATAAAAATTTTGCAGAAAATCGAAACAGAATGAACTTTGGCTCACGTTCAGCTGCAATCTAGACATGAATTAACAAGCGCTTCAAATTAGATGAATCAAGCCATTGAACGTGGTTCAGCAGCACACCAAAATAAATCCAGATGACATCTATGACATTTCATTGTTTCCTGTAATCTAAGTAACACAAAAGGCATAAGTCACAGCACAGTATTTATTGCATTTCTTTCTGACACACTGGAAAGGAATAAATTGAGACTGGAAATTGGAATATTTGTAACTATCAAAGTGAGAAATATATGATGAGGTTTCCTGTGATGGCCCTGGCCTGCAGCAGGGGATCCAGTTCCATTCCAGTCTTGGGTTCCAGGAGGCTGGGTTATTTAGAAACAAATGCCGACACCAAATGTTTTTGGTTTCCTCAGGTGCTAGTTCTGTTCTGGAGTGCGTGAAAAGTAGAAACTGTAATGAAGTATTTGAAACCTAACTTTAAAAATCTGTTTTGTGAACTTTAAAAAAAAAAAAAAGATTAAAAAAAAGAAAGAAATGGAAAAAAGTGGGTGGTTTTGATGTAGACTTCTTTATTTGAATGTTGCTTCCACATGAAGTATTCTTAAAACCTCAGACATACCTTAAAAGAAAAATGTGCATGCACATATAGTAATTTTTTTTACTGTACAAAGACAATTCCTCGTGAGTAGCTGCTACTGTAGGACCATTTCTGCTAGTATCCTGCTACTGTGGCCAGTTCTAGGTACCTGGCGAAGAAGTAAGAATGGGGAAATCAGACTAATCCCTTTGAGCGGTCAGTCAGCTGATAGACATAGTAGATGGTGTATTTCCTTTAGAATCCATTTTTTACTGTCCTCTGAATTAGAAGAATATATAACGATCCATTAATTCATGTGGTGCCTATGGCAGATCCAGTAATCTATGGCATGCTGTCTCTGAGCAGAAACTGCTTTCTAAGATACTAGTGAACGGGACTGGACCCTGAGTCCAGTCCAGCCCATCCAGGCTGGTTGATCCCCGTGGGAAGGATCGTGGGGTTGATACCTGAGATAGAGTAACCCTTGGCTCGGAAGCCAGCTGGCCACCTTGCAAGATTAGTGCCCTGGTAGCGGCATTACGCTGGGATTATACTCGCTTACTGCAAAGAGTCATCCCAATCAAAAGCATGTAAGTCAAGCTAAAAGTGAAAAAAAAAAAATTAAACATAATGAGCAGTAAGCAACATATATGCAACAACATAAGGTTTCAATGACTGATGGTTTTACAACGTAATTTTAAGGATGAGCTGTTCCTAAACAATTTTTCCAGTATATTAAGCACTAACAGCATCAGGCATGCATGTCTTGTTCCACTCTCTTTTTTTCTTGAACAAACAAGTTGAATGTGGCCAATACAAGAAAAGAGCCCACTCTCCACTTATGTGTGCATGTTCCTTTGTCCTCCTTCCAATATCCCCCAGTAATGACGGAGTGCAGGATCATGTTCTGCTCTAATGTTTTTCTTGTAAGATTCGGGGGAGAAGTGTCATTGTGACCTTCAGGAACAGTTTTTTTCCATTTGGAAGGAGACGAGGGGGAGGGAGCATTGAATTTGAGATTGATTTTCCTCCTTTTAGCATGTGGAAATTCAAAGCGAGCTTCTTGATTCATCACCAGTGCCTGGATCTCAAGCTTTGGTGAATGCAGAGGCACCAGCAGAAGCAGAGCAATGAAGTTAATACCCTCAGACTGCTCTGGGAATGTGACCGGCCTCTGGTATGCTGTTGAAAAATGCTGATGTTGCTCCTTGCACTACCTGATCGCAGTTTTAACCAGAGAATTGCTATCTGATCATTAAAGAAATAGAAGTTCAAGCGGTTTTAGAAGTCTCAGGATGTTGGCTGTTATTGGGGCAGTCAGTACAGGGCAGCTTCAGAAGGCGGGGAGGAAGACTTGCTGAAGAGTCCTGTTGTTGACCTCAGTTCTACAGCAGGATGTTTGGGAGATCAAACTAGGTGCAGGCTTCAGGACATGCTGAATTATTGAGTTGTCTTCCATGGTGTCTCTTGTTGGAGCAGCAGTAGGGTTTCAAATTTGGCCATATTAATCCAGCCTTATTTGGCCCTATTGCCTGCCAAACTGTTGCTTCTGCAGGAGCATCTAAGATCAGTGGTAAACCACTAGCAGGAAATTAGCACTAGCAGAAAATTAAATCTGATGAAGGTATGCGTTTATTATGAAACAACCTCTAGAACTGAATATTTTCTTCACTCTTGTGAAATATTTGGGGCGTTAAAAACATGAAACGCTGTAATGAAGCCTTTGAAAAGTATGGAAAC
>JAWLRI010000640.1:9445814-9514284 GCA_034781795.1 Crypturellus tataupa
TTTCTTCACTCTTGTGAAATATTTGGGGCGTTAAAAACATGAAACGCTGTAATGAAGCCTTTGAAAAGTATGGAAACTAACCTTCTGTATCTGTTATATTTATGCTACTACAAAAAGCTTTTCCCTGGTTATTAGTGAATGAAATTTTTGGTCTTTTAGTGTTCCCCTCTCACTGCTGTTGACATCTCTTTAAAATGTGTTATTTAGTTTTTGGGCATAGAATCCAAACCAATTCCGAGAGATCCTCCCTTAAAGAAGACATCAGTCATTTGCCAACCTCTCCAGTAGCCATTCATCTGCAATGGGAAGACAATGTATCTTGCTGTGTGTCTGGGCATATATGTACAAAAAATGCTATTTGAGAGTATACTAGTCCAATTCTTACCTCTTTATGGCACATCTTTGATACCTAGAGTGAGTTTTCTAAACTTGAAAGGAGCCTGGTCCTGTACTTAGTTGTCATTCTGCAGGCACCTCCTATTGTCCAGTTAATCCCTATTGTATGCAAGAGGGAGATGGGAATAGAATATTTGCAGGAATCCCTCGAAAGATCTTGGTGCTGTTATCTGAAAAAGTCAATCAGCTTCTTGATGAGCCTGAGTTATCTGTAGCTTAAATTGAAATAATCTGTACTTGCCTAGTAATAGGAGACTTTTAAACAGGATTTAGGTGGTATTGATTGGATAGGTGGTTAATACAAAACTGTTGGGTTTTCTGTTTCTATTTTCATCAAGTCATAGGCCATGTAAATGTTAATTCTTTCTGTGTATTTGTTTTAGTATATGAAGCTGTGTTCAGAATCATCCTTCACATGGATCTTTTACTGATCTGGTAATATTTTAATAAGTAATTCATGCATAAAGTAACTGAGATTACTTCAAAAATGCTAGGAAAAGTCTAGTTAAACTGGACATAAATAATGCAGTAATTCAGCATTTACATTTGTGAGTCTGCATTTTGATAACATTCAACTTGTGCACCTAAGAAATAAGGTGCACAAGGTAACATGAAATAAGGTAACATGTTATAAAAGATACTGCTAATGTGGAACCACCAGCGCTTTTTTGTGGTCTCGATCTTAATTCTAGGCTAAAACATTTTTTGTCATACAATAGTCAGTTTGTTTTCTGCCTGTTGAAAGAAAACATTTTTAGAATTCTTGAGAGCTTTGAGAAAATATTAGTATGCTTTTAAAATTCCTCCACCTGCAGTCCTGAGCCTTGGTTTCTGGAGCCTAAGTGAGGCAGCTTCAGGGTTTGTTTGTTTAAACTGACTGTAAGTGGCTTTAGAATAGCTTTTCTAGAGCTGAAAATGCAGCTTTAAATTTTAGCATCTATTCTGCTAGGTCTGGAGCAAGTCTGTGGTCTCATGAAAAAATGTCCCAATTTCTAGTCCTGTAGCAATATGCCTCTAAAAAGGAAGCGGTCGTTACTGAAATGAGGACTGAGAATTCTCTTTTACAAAAAAAAAAAAAAAAAAGAAAAAAAAGTTTGGAAGTGGGGGAAGGGAGAGTAATGTTTCTAATCTAAGTTTTATTTTTGTCTTTTGTTTGTTTGCTTTTCTTGTTCAAGAAGATGTTCAGGAACTTGATGTGCTAATGCTAGTCTCAGGAGATGTAAATAAATGAAGAGAGGGCAGATAAGGTAGTCAGCGCTGTATCATAATGGTTACACAGTGTCGTATGCCTGCAGCTTAACAGAGATGTATTATCTCATTTGCACTATTTACAGTATCTAATATAGTAATTCCGTGCTGATATACAATTAATTCCTGCTGTTAAAATTATTATTTATTCTTGTATTGTGCTTATTGCACTTAATGTCATATGGGCTTGAAGAGATGCCTGTTTTAGATTGGGAAACCAAAGAGCCCACATCTTTATAAAAAAAAAATAAATAAAAAGTAAAAAATAAAAGGGAGGTTGCTGCATATAAATGACATAGGAAGGTGTTTGTAATGTTAACAACACAAACATGAAGTCACAAGTTCAGGCACCTACCCATAAACACATGATCCCCATTGTCTCTTTGAACATATGTAATTTTGACTAACTCCTTGTAAATTCACTCTTTAAAAAAAAAGAAATCAAAAGTTTGGAAGACGGATTTGTGTGCTTGACTTATTAGAACAAGGAGACCAAACTCAAGCTCAGAGTAGGGGGTTGTGATTCAAGAAAGCTCATGTAAATCTTAAGATTGCTATAGTTAAGATCTTATTTTCTGTTCGTCTAAAAAATATATATTTTACTGTTGAGTGAAAGCTTAATCTGCATGGGCTTCTCAAAATACTAGGTAAGGATAAGTGATGCATTTTATATCAAAATATGAGTTAAATTAAAATTAAATATTATTGTTATGCAAAGGCGATTATCTGCTATTTCAGTCATCCTTATCAAATCTGAGGTGATCCAGTGTAGTCAGCAGGAACCTAGTTATGCTTTGATTAAAGTTGGTGATTGCTTTCAGTTGGAAAATATTAGGCCAATGGTAGGTACTTTTAAAGATCTTGCCCTTTAATCTTTTTCTTTCTTTAGCGTTTTATATCTACTTTTGGCTCTTGTCAAGGCTTATTTTTAAGGCCAACTGTTGGCTTGTGTGAGGATTACCTTGTTTTCCTTTGCCAGAAAAGCTGGAGTTATCAGATTAGTGATCGTTACTGCAATTAATAGAGTAGTGCATGTATCATAAGCCTGATGCTGAGGACAGAAGGCTGATGCTGTGACAGAAGAGCTTTTCTTAGGTCTAACCCTGCCCGGAAAAGAGCTTTTCATCCCTAACTGCTCCTCCCTCTGGCAGAAGCTGCTGGTGCTTCTGGGCACAACCCCTGACGTGTGTTTGGGACGAGATGGACCTAGCAGATCTGGTCCAGAGATGGACCAGATTAATCTGCACTAACCTGAAGATCGTCCTGAGTGAAAGAGCTCCCTTGTGGCTCAGCACGGGCCCATCTGGAGGGATGGCAGCCCTCTCAGTTGGACTAGTCACTAATGACCCCAACCACAGTCGTTCTTGCTTGAAGAAACCTCATCTGCCCCTGCCTGAGGGTGTTGTTCTTTCTGTGTAGCCTGATGGAAAGTCAACACTAGCAGTTCTAAATACACTGACAATGGTTACTGAAGACCTAGAGATATGCTCGTTTGTCACCAGAACTGGATTCTTTCTTAATACTAGCTAATGAGATTGCTTTCTGTCACTTTTAAGAAACAGAAAATATTTTCCTTTGTAGGACTATTTCTTCCCTTTCACCCCCATCCTCCCCTGGAGTTTTCCATGTAGTGGAAAAATCATCAGTCTCTCACTATATTCGTTACTGCACAAATGGTATATGGCTGTGTCATGCAAACACTGCAGAGGTATGGAACTAAATCAACAACTTCTGATTTGTTGGTTCAACTGAGTACAAACCAGCTAAGGAAAAACCAAGTTAGAAATGGAGAGCAAATATATGAGCCAGGCAAGCCACAGCTTGCAGTAGAGAAAATGTTTGCAGAAAATGCCAGCATTACAGGTTTATCTAAGGTGTGGTCTAGCTTAAGCTGCAGTAATTACCCAGGGTACCCATAGCTGCGGCTGGAAAATGAAGTGCTTTATAAACTTAACCCTTTCACATCTCTTGAGACCAACCACAGTGTTATATCTAGGTCAAGCCTTGTTTTTTTCCAGTAGGTGTTGTTCCTAATCAGAGTTTTCTAAATAAGGTTGTTTCCTCTTTCATTTACCTGCCAAGAGCCCTTGGAGCCTTTGCTGGATAGTTATATATGGGGTTGGGAGCACTTGCAAAGACTTAATACTGGGTGAGTAAGGGAGACAAATTTAAACTTGCTAGGAGTTAGCTGGAAGTGTCTGTTGGCTGGATTATCAGTGAGTGTAAATACTGCAGACTTCAGTGGCTCTACAGAGACCTTGCCTGGGTTTATTTGGCTCTGCAGGAACTAGAAGGGTATTAGAAGGATAGCAAAATCTGAAAATACATTAGGAGCAATGCCTCAAAAGCTGGCAAGGATCTAGGAGGCTGGGGAGTGAAGGGGAGGGGGTGTTTGCAAGGAAAGAATTCCAAACTCTAAGTAGGTAAAATCTGGTCAGAAAAGGGTTCCTTGGGCATTTGAAGATTTAAAATGTGAATGAATATGATACACTGTCTATTGCAAATTAAGTCCCCAGGAACTCGCTGGAAAGGAAAATGCTAAAATTTTAAAGTTCTAAAGTGTCTATCTTAGACTTACAGAGAAATGATTCTGAGGGGCAGAAGACACAAAGCATTCATCTAATTTAATATTTATTAATATTTTATTTTAGACCAGTAACTTTACATAATGTGCGTGATGTCTTGACCTGAAAAATTGTAAAGATGAAGAGTCTACCGCTTCCCATGCTGACACGTTCCCATGTTTAACTTTGTTGAATGGCTCTTGTGATTGGTTATTGTGTGTTGATTAATCATCACCGTTGCTGGCCAGGGCTGGTACCTTTAATTCAGATTCGTTTGGTCATTGATTAGTCATTGATTCCATGGAATTAATCCTGAGTTGTTGCTCAGAGTTTGGGGAGAAGAAAGGAGGAATCATTTTCTTTTGACTTTCCAAACCCTGATTTTTGGCCAGTGTTCTGGTATGCCAGAGTGAGGCCCAACCAAAGCCTAGCCTTGGAGAATTGAGAGGGAGGTTCAGCATCTCTTCATGTGGTGCTACGTTTATTTTTAAAATGTTGTGAAGCTTTTTTGGAAAAGGAGATGATCTTGCTATTGCTGTGAAGGACTAGAAAACAAAAGATGATCTGGTATGTTTGGTGTCCCAGGACCTGCTACTCTTAGGGATGCCTCTTCAAAAGTAAATTCAAACTTTGTATTTATTTCTCTTTCATCATGAATAATACATTACAAGAAGCAGAGAAACAAGTCAAGACAAACCACGTAAAAACTTAGAACAGTGACAAATGCCCACTGGCAAAGGAGGATTTTCCTGGCATACGGGAAGAGAGGGAAAATGATAGGGGAAACCTCCAGGTTCTTGCTCGGAAGTACCTGGGGCCTTGCCCTTACTTTGCAAAGAGAATTCCTAACACTTTCGATTAGAGACGCGCTGCAGTTGGTCAAGGGTTCTGTGTGGGCCGAAGAGCAAGCATGGGGCAGCAGCAGGAAAAATTACCTAAGCTACTGGCATTGGGTGCTATAGAGCTGTACTGGGCTCGCACTCCCCCTGGGCTAACTGGTCCTGAGGAGCAGAGTATCGTGGTCTGGGCGAATGCCACGTGTTGCCCTGTGCTGCCTAGATTCACCCTTCCTCCCTCTGTGTCTAACCTGGCTCTCCTGGACTACGAAGACTGGACTGGAAGAATGACAGCTTGGTCCTTCTTCCTCACTGGCTTCTCTCTGAGTGCTATTTGTGGGTTTTAAGAATCAGCTTCATATTTGCTCATTTCACTTTTAATCTTGATTAAATATCTTTCTTGGTTTCGTCCTCACAGACCTGCGTTTTCCTCTGGAAAGCGGTGGGGGCAGAGGTTTGCCCAAGGAAGGACCGCAGAAGCTCAGTGCTCACTGAGCACAGGGAAATTGCTGTAAATCTCTCCCTGACATCAGCGTACATGAGATCAGACCTGTGTGTCTCATTTTTCCAGTAATCCCTGGCCTCTCTCTGTTCAGAGCCGTGACTTCTGCTCTCGTTGACTCCTCTTTCCAGCTTATAACGCGCCTGTCATCTCTGGTGTCACCTGTGGTGGTTACACAAAGAAAATATTTGCGGCAGTCTTTGTAAAGCTGCTTTCAAGAATTTCCTCTTGCTCATTTATGTGGACCAACTTATCACCCAGAATATGCAAGGGAAATTTAAAAATCCTAAATCTAAGAGAAATACATCACTAGCTAGTCAATCAATTTTCACCTTTCTGACCAAATTGTTGGGGTGACTTTTTTGGTAGTTTGCCACATAGAAAAAAATCTACTTGCACTCATCCCTCTTGTCTCTCCCTGCCTCTGAGGCTTTGACTTTCTTAAATGATTTTGCTGGTTGTTCAAATATTTGCAGTCCTTTAGAAGAGCAGAAAAGCTTCAAGCATTTTGAAAACATAGAAGGGCTCCTTAAACTCCGTGAAAATTACCCAGCTATTGCTTTAGAGTGCCCTGCTTAAATAAATTAGAGAGTTCTACAACTCTTAAATGCCCAATAGAGATGCAAGAGGCACCTGGAATAATACACTAGGTCACACTTAAATGCATCTCTCTTGAAGAACGTAATCGTAACAAAATAAACTGACTGTGCAGTAAACCGCAGAAGCACAGATGATAATACAATGCAAATCCCTTAAATGAGTCTGTTAAAAGAAGTGACCAGGTAACAGGATGAAAAGGGAAGATGCTTGCTGAAAGACTCAGGTTTTTATGAGTATCGCAGCATAACATAACCGGTCTTACAGATAGCTCTTCAGAGGCAGAAAGGCTTTCTAAAGCATTTCCTTTTGTACAGAAGCAATTCGTTGACTATATACAGAGTAAAATGAATTTAGTAGCTGCAGGTAGGAACTAATAAAGTGCTGGTTTAGAATACAGGGTTTTTCATTTCTTGTAACCTTTAAATCCAGGATTTAACCCCAGAGGGTGTCAGAATACCGTTGCGATTGGATTTTTGTCAACAGGCCCTGCGCAAATTGAGTTTGGTGGGTTCGTCAAGGTTATGTAACAGCAAACATTTGGAAAAATTGGGCACAACTGTCAGCCTTTCCTCTGAAAGGGCAGAGAATTAAATGAGCATAAAAATTTAATTGTCCTCTCACCCTGAATAAGGCTGGGACTTTCCATATTAGGGTCGGGCTGGCTAGTTGAGCCGCGATTTTTATCTGGCCCCTGGATAAATAGATGCATTCAGCCTTCTCGGGCCTTCAACCTTCATTAACACAGAAATTAATCACATAAATTAAACATATATATTTTGCCGGAAAAAGTCTTAACAAGCTGCATCCTCTGCTGGACGAGAGAAAAGACTCAGGCATGTGTACATATTTAGCCTGACAATGCCAAGATTTCCAGAATATGTTTAGATTTCTGCTCTTAGTTTTAAAGGGGCAGTTTGGCAGCTGGTAGAACTCGTTTACAGTAATCATGGTGGAGCTGGGCATATATATGCTATGCAGCATTGATTTGCAGTTTGCTTGAGGCTCTTAAACGTCCATTCTCACCATCCTTTCTCATTTAAACTTCTTTGGTACATTGCTGGAATTCAGGGGCTTTTGCTGGATGTATATGGGCATGTAATTGGAATAATCTAGCAAAGAATTGGTCCTTTAGCTCTTAGGAGGGCAAGCGTATTCCTGTGCTTCAGCAGGAAAATGTAATTCATGTACGACAGCAAATTTGTGTTATATAATATTATTTTACATTTATATAGCCTCTTCCAATCTGTATAATCCCGTGGAGATTTCCAGGTAACCTAATGGCAGCAAACTGCGTCTCATTTTGGAAATGAATTATTTCTGCCCTTGGATCAGTTGGTCGGTAACAGAAGTGACATTAAATAACAGAGTAATTGCTGATCACCTTGGAGCTAATTGCAGTTGAAGGGGAAGAGGTTCTTCTCAGCCTTCCCCTGTAAATGCTAGTACGTTATGGGATAATGTTGACCGTAAGCCTTTGAAATAAGGCAGGATTTGATTAAAAGCAAATGCTTTGTATTTAAGGTTTATTTTTCTCATCTTTAAAATATGAAGTTACAGAGTAAAAGGAAGTGGTGAAACCTCCATCACTCAAAGCCATGGGAATGTGTCCGCTTGTTCATACATGCTCCGTATTTATTGAAAGTGTGATTCTCATTTTACTTACTAATCCAACACTTGGATGTGTTTAGAGGAGAGCTTAGCCCCAGCGCTACGTTTTGATTTCCAGACGATTATAAAATATATAATTCCAGGCTGCATCACATCTATCTTTTATTTACATGTCTGTGAAACATAAAACATTCAAAATACAATTGTAAATACGTAGGTCAAATTCAATGTAGCAGAGAAAACTCTTTTGGATAGTTCTAAGTGTGTCTCATGAAATGATGCTGATGGAGTTGATGGCTCTGTGTTATGCGTGTAGATCTGTTGGAAAGCTCCTAAGCAGAGGCTGACTTTAGGAATTTGACTGTTTTGTTTTACGGCCACCGCATCCTGCGAGCTCCTCCTCGGCCGGCTCCTCGTGATGCCTCCCGCGCGGTTGCTCTGTGATGCAGAGTGTGACGCAACCTGCGGAGGAGCTGGAGGGCAGAGGAAATTCAGGGAGCTCCGTTGCTGTGGGTCTCGCTCTGCTTTGCATAACAGCAGATGCCAAACAGCGCTGTGAAACGCCTGCAGCGCCGGCCTGACTTTCACACACCGTCTGGATTTCCTAAACCCGGTGCTCGGCTTCAGGGGACCTGGCAGCCTTCTACCTTAGACTGACTGGGAAAGTCTTCCTAAGAAAAATATCGTATGTCTTGAAAATGCTTATACGATGAATCAAGATTGAGTGTAAGGAAAAAAAGCGTTATATGTGCAGGCACGTGAAGGTGGCTAGGAGTTTCTTGGAGAATCCAGTTTTAAAAGCAAACAAAAAAGTATGTTTGTGGCCTCTGCCTTTCTGGAAATCTTTGTTCTCTCAATTTTTGCAAAGCTGGATAGGGAGAAGAAAGGACAAGGTGCAATGGAAAGCAAGGAAGTTTGCTTCTGGAAGGCTTCCTTGCTTCTCCCTGTTCCTTTCCTCCTCTGGAAGCCTTCTCTTAATTTAGTAAGGAGGGACGTTAATGGAAGAAATTATATCAAGAGAAATTAATTTATTTTTCCTTTCAACTTCACTGTTTTTCAGATATTTCACAAATTGGAATTCTTAAAGAAAAAAGGTAGAATTTCTGAAAAATACTACGTGATTAAAAAAAAAATGATTAAAATATACCCAAAAGAAAGCACTGATTTATAAGGGTTTTAAGCAGCTGTTTCATTGTCACAATGTTAGAAATGGACCTTGGAGAAACTTTGAGAAAGCATTTTTGGCCTTCATGCATTATTTCCCCTCCTTGCCAGACTGATTTCTCACCCAAGAGATTATCAGGTATTATCACAGTGGATTATATTTCATTACTTCATAAAGCTAATTATAGCATTTGAATTTTCATGTTCATAATATGAGTATTGCTACTGAAATATTAAAATAAACAGGGCATATAAATCATCAGAAAAATGTTAGAAAAATGCATTGTAAAAGATTTCAGCAGTAGAATGAGAACATTTTGAAGAAAACATTTCATTATCATTACTCTTCTAGTATTTCTATTGATCCTTTTGTTTAATCTTAATACTGCTATGTTATATCATTTAAATTTAACTTTAAAATTGAATTGTAACTTCAATGAAATCTGATTAAATCTGTTAATTTTGCATTATGGAATACTGTGGTGGCCTAAATGCACTTGTGAGGGGTTTGGTTTAGAAATCTGTTTCTCTTTTTTGAGGATGGCAGGATTAAGGGAGAGTGTTAACAAGGCAGCAATATATTGTGGTTCCAGGTGATAAGTTGGGGAAAGGATTTGAGAGGCTGGAAGTTTAACAAACTCTTTGAATTTCTTGCCACCCATCTTGTTTTCATGATGACAAATGAAAGCTGATACAAGACAGGGGTATGTTAGTGTTTCCTAAAGGAAAAAGCAGTTTATTACCAGAACTTTGAGAATTTAGGGGGGGGGAAATGGGAGCAGGATTTATTTCTCCCTTTGAACCCCTAGAAAGTTTCAAGGTTTGTGATCTTGCTGAAAGTGGAGGCGGATCCAGGTCATGCAGAATATACTGTAAGATGCTTGGACATAAGGCACCCCCCGCCTCCGAAAACCTCTTCTTTTTTTAGTGATCTATCAGTACTTTACATTGTGTTCAGCTGGAAAAGACATTTAATTTATTTTAAAAGAGTTGGGGTGTTCAGGGAGCCCCACTTGCACATTTCTCCTGAAACATCCAGCATTCCAAGTAAGGGCAACTTCTTAGCATGGCTGGCCACAGAATGATGCTGCTTTTTTTCTTTGTCCTGCTTTCTGCCAAGGGATACAAGTCTTCCAGAGAGGACACTATCTCTCATTATAAAAATGTGCATATCTGCTTATATGTATTATATAGGTGGGAAATACAAACCTAAGGCTAGAATTCCTCTTTAATATTTAGGTGCTGTAAGTCCAGTGACTGAATTGGTTGTCCTCATGCTGCCTTAGCCTGAAAATGTTCAAAAGAATCAAGCGTTTTAAGGTGAAAATGACAATGTTCAATTTAACCTATAGAAAAATTTCAGCTTTTAACCCTTTAGGGACCACAGATGGCCTGTTGAGGGGCGTGTGAGCAGTGCTCTTATGGAGTGGAGCACTGCTCGCTGGCAGTGTGGCTTGTGCTTGTTAGTGCCGATGCAGCAGAAGTAATAACAAAATCCTCCCTGGTCAAGTTGATATCTACAAATTCTCCCACGGAGAAACAAAACACCACAAAAACCCAACAGTCCAACGTGTCAAATCTTTGCTATTTTTGCCTGCAAAAAATCCCCTGAGGGAAATATTGTGTATTGCTACTGTAGGTAGAGTACGTGAACTCAGGAACAAAGAGGGCTTAAGAAGAAGACATGGTGAATATATAATAACTCTGAATAAATACGGTAAGTCCTCTCTTGTTTCTTTGCAAGTGCTTTTCAAGAACTAAATAATAGTAAAGCTCTCCAAGTCTCTTAGGGTCTGAGCCTACAAATATCTACTCATATGAGTACTTCTTACTCATGTAAGTAGGCCCATTGAAATTTGTAAACCTGCTCATGTGAGTAAGGCTAAACAAGTTCAGGGTCTAAAACACTGTGGGGGAGACAAAAGCATGT
This sequence comes from Crypturellus tataupa, assembly GCA_034781795.1. Lineage (NCBI taxonomy): Eukaryota > Metazoa > Chordata > Aves > Tinamiformes > Tinamidae > Crypturellus > Crypturellus tataupa. The sequence continues at coordinate 9,456,663 of JAWLRI010000640.1, forward strand.
ACAAGTACAGACCTAAGACTCTTCAGACATGGAGCAGCAAAAGATTTATCTGAGGCTCCCAATGTAAAGCCTTGTAAATTAGTAGCAAGATCTAAAAAATCAGGCCGACGCTGTATTGGGAAGCAATGGAGCTCTCTTAATATGGGGATATGGGGGTAATGTGATGGAAAGACTTAGATGCAGCATGGAGTCTAGCAGTTGTGTTTTGCCCTCCTCACAATCGGAGCAGTGGCTGGAAGTCTAGCAAGCAAATAATTATAGTAATCTAGTCGGGATGAAACAAAGGCCAGGCTATTATTCGAGCAACCGGCCCAGGGAACACAAGTTGGGCTGGCTGGATTCCTGAGGGTGACTGGGATTTACTACATAATGTGGGATATATACTTTGCTTTTAGATTCTGTTAGAGACCTTGTTTTTATTCTCCAAATAGCCCTCTACACTGACACTGAAAGTAAAACAACAGTTAATACTCTAATTGATTAAACTGGACAGTAATAAATGGAAATCTTCCAAAAGATAGGACCTGCCTGTCTTCTGTGTTTGTAAATATAAAAATGATTTGAGGAGAAATTCTTTTACCCTGTGCTGAGAATGATGAAGCAAAGAATAAAATCCTTCCCCCTATAAAGCTGTAAAAGTAGAAAAATCTCTTGTGTGGGTCATCTTGGAGGTAACATCCTGGCTACATCTATGTAGTCTGGAGCCAAGAACAGGTTGAAACATGACTGTGCCCACACTGCAGCAGTATGGACTGCGCTGTGGCTGCCTACGTGCCCTGCTCTCCCTTGCAGTATGTGAGGATTTGCCCTTGGAGTAAAGAGCCCGATGAGTTTGTCTGCTTCATGCTGAATGTGTGATTCTGCCTTGAGACACTCGGGATGAATAATAGAGGAATCTGCTTGGCCCTGCCCCAGCTTGTCTACTTTGCACCCAGAGTGGATTTGGACGTGTGACTTTAGGAAGAATGGGGATGGAGCTCCAAATGTTCAAATGTCAGTTTTCTTTCAGATGGAGAAGCCTTGGTTATCCCAAAGGGTGATTCTCATCTCCATCATCGCGCTCTCAACTTTTAAGCTTTGTTTCCCAATCTCTGTTTTTCAGGAGGGGAAAATGAGACTTTTGAGGTCTAATGTTGTGGAAATAGTATCCTTGAATCTTCTCCTGAGTGGAACAGAAGGCTTCTGTGAAACAAAAATGACCCTTGAGATCTCTAGAAGCTGATCAAGATTTTGCCAAGTGATTTATTCATGTAATCACCCATCTTTCAGGTGGACTTTGCTCTTGAAAAAGGTTTTCTTTTTCATGTCACCACAGGTGGAAATACTGGAAAGTATTACCAGTCTGTTGCCATCAGTACTGTGCGTGGATGTGTTTTTTTTTCTTTTTTTTTTCTTTTTTTTATGTAATTTAGGTTGGTTTTACATTTTTTTTTTTTTTTTTTAATAAGACTGAGGGCATCTTACCCTTTTGGTGAAAACAGCAAACTGCTGCCTAGTTTCTTCCACATTTTTGTGGTGGCTGCGCTTGAGGTCACTTGTCTTGGTCATTCAAATCCTGCTGGGTTTTCTCTGCCTGGGGGCAGCTGTTTGAAAGCCTGGATGTTTCTGTGAATTGTGACTGGACTTGTAATTTCTCAATTTCTTTGAATCAAATCTTGTACCTCAAACACTAAGAAAACCAGTGAGCTGGGAGACTTCTTGCAAAAATTAAAGGTGATGTGAATGATATTTTACAGAATCCTGTGGTACCACAAAGAAGTTTGCCTGTCTGATTTGTAGTTCTGTATTTTGGACTGTATCCTGACTTTGATTTCCCTAGTTTAAAGTCAGTGTTATTCATATGAAGTTAATGAAGTCTGCATCAGAAGGGAGGGACAGAATCTGATCTGTCCTGTAGATTTTCTTTATTTTTTTTTTTGAGGGGAGTGGAAGGCAAACCTTTAAAAGGGGGGAAAATAGTGATGAGAAAGCCTATGGAGAAATAGTGTTTCTATGTAATGCACTTTTTTTCGATGACAGCTCAGTATTTTTGTTAAACAGCACCACTTTCAGCTTTCAAAAAGGTTGAGCCAACACTGCTCACGCTGCTCTCGACAAGGTAAACCTTGCCCACCCGTTATAACCTTTAGGTCATTCCAATCATGTTATTTCTCCCATAATGCCAGAAGTAATGGAGTAGGCAGGAAGTGAAAGTAGAAGTTATCCAGCGCTGCTCTCCTGCCTTTTGTTTGCTTGTCTATAACTACCTTAAACTACTTCCTTCTCATCATTATAACAATGGGATGAAATGGTTCTTTATAAATGGCCATGAAGTAAAGGCAGGCTGCAAAGGCTTCTGTAACCTATTATTATGACCTTTCTCTCATCAGTAATTGTTTAGCAATTTGTACCTGAAAAATCCAAGGCGTCTGTAATGTGCCACAAAAGGTGTGGTGAAACGGCTTTGGAGGCAACTAGAATAATTATTAAATATCAAAATGGTATAAGGCAGCAAGTCTAAGCAGTGTGAAAAGGCTTCTAAAGGTTGAATAACAAGGATATCTTCAAATATGTTAGGCCTTGGCTTGTTTTGGTGAAACAAATGTGTATGATTTAGCACCCACAGGCTGATGATGCTCTGTTTAGATCCACTTTATTAAGAAAAAGCGAAGCAGACCTGGTATAACTCAGCTGTAGGTGGAAATGGGACTCCATAAAAATCTGCTTCTCCCAGAGTACCCTTGTCATAACCCACGAGGTCTGATGTAAGCCTTGTTCTGGGGCAGAGTCCTCTTGTTCAGGATGAAGGTCTAACCTGTTCCAAGCTCTTTAAATTGAACTCTAGGAATAAAAGTTTTCTAGTTATTTTTTTCACTAAGCTTTGAACATGACAGCAAATAGAGTTGTTCTTGTGGCTAGTAATGATGGCGAGCCAGGTGCAGTGGGAATGTATCAGTAATAGTGTAAGAGTGCAAGGCAAGTTTAATGTCAGTAAGTGTGTGGGCTGTGAAAGCTGCTGAGTCTCCAGTAGCTTGGAACTGAACACCTAAAACTTTGCAGTGTCTCCTGTTTGCCCGAGCTGGATCATTTGAGGTGTCTTGTCCAACTGTTGTTCCTTGTCCCGAGTTTGACCACCCACTATTTGTGTGGTTTATCTTTTGCTGGCCCTTTTCCCATGCCCGTTAGTGTTTGCCTGGCGAGTGCCAAGGCTTTCATTCTTCCTTCCCTGAATGGCTCCAAATTTGCATCTTATGCAAACCTCCCAGCTGCTAACCCTCATGGTAAATGGCTGACACACTATTTACACACACTTCTTCTTGGGTAGCAACCTGCTCCTTGCTTATGCAGACAAAATAATATTGCCGGAGTTTATTTCTCACTCTTGACCCTTTCATTACTTCTCTTAAATATTTTGACAGGTTTTCCTAGCTTTATGCCTTTGGCAATGATTTTTCCTGGCTTCTTTCCTTAAAGTTTTTATCATTGCAGCGTTGAAGCTGGTCAGTCTGGATGGTTAACAAGAGTCACCACTGCAAGGCAGCCATGGAGATGGGAAGAGCAAGTGGCTGCACCGCAGAGTCCTGCAGTGACCTGCCTTGTGTGCCCTCTCCTGGCTGGAAGCGGCCAGCTCGGGTCAGCACGCCATGCTCCTCCTGCCACTGGCTGCTCCAGCAGGTCAAGTGGCAAGAAATAATATAGGGATTAATGCCACAAACAAGACTCTGGGGTCTTTCTCGGTAACTTCAGCTATTGTCGCTACGTGTTTCTTAGTAAAGCTCCAGACTTCCTGCCCTCCAGGCATGTCTTTCCTGGCCTGCTTTGTTACGTCTGACCCTCTAAGTTTGGCAGAAAGCTGCTAGGGCAGCTGATGGGAACGGACTGGTCCTCCTCTGCCTTTGGGTGTTGGCAGACGGTGCTGTGTCCCCATGTGTGTGGTGCTTCTCTCCTATTAAAGCAAGATTGCACCTTTGCTACTGATTGCGATGACTGGGCGTAAGGATGCTCTGGGATTCCTTCCCAAGGCTGGTATCACTGTGGTTTGCAGAGCTGTGGGCTTCCTCCTCTTCTTCTCTGCAATGAAAAGCCTTTAAGGTCTGGTCCTTCAAGGTCTGCCTATAAAGCAGGGTTGCTCACACCAGTGAAAGGTCTATTTCTCTCACTTTTATAATTATTTTTGTCCTGTGGTGACTACCAAGGCCCAAGGGTTGTGCATGCGGTGCAAGAAGAGCAAGCAGTTTAATCCTTGCCCCAAAGTTCGGTGCTGCTGTCCCTGGCCTGAGATGTTTGAGACCTGCTCTGCACTTAGCTTGCCCCAGGGCAAGTGACTTGTGTAGGGGCTTGGTGGTGGCCTTAAAGATCTTGAGATGCATGCAGTCGGCTAATAGAGCAGTTGTGGGGTTTCTATAGCACTCCTTTGATTTTTCAGAAGAAAATCAAGTTCTGTCTTTGTAAAATAGCATCTTATGTCTTGTTGTTCAGCCTAGCTTGAATGCAAGGTAACATGGACATAGTGGAGCAGCAGGATAAATGTGTGAACTGAGCAGACAGATGTGTGAGCTGAGCAAAACAAATGGCTGTTTTTCTGTCTTTCCAGATACCTTATTTATCAGTCTCTTAATTTGACTTTTTTTCTGCTTTCAAATCCCAAAGGAGTGACAATGGTGAATGATTACATCTGCAGCGGACAGAAACTGAGGCCCTAATCCTGCAAATATTTATTCCTGTGCTCAGTTTTAAAATTAAGAATGTTCATTAATATTTACAAGATCAGAGGACAATTTATATTTTAGGTATGAGTTGACCAGGCCACTTCGCAATGAGAGAGCATTGTCCTCTCCTGCACAGATGCATTAAGAACTGTCCATTACGTGCGGCTGCTGCTTGACCTATTTTAACTTGGTTCTAGCTCACAAGAATGTGAGGAATAAGGTTCCCTTATTAATTTTTAAATTTGTGCAGGAATTGTGGTGGCTTCTTGTAAAATTCATTGGAAAGCTTAATTTTAAAGTTAGGCGTTCTGAGCATCAAATTAAGCTGTCAGCGTGTGAAATGATACAGAGGGAGATGTGTCCGAGCACAACACGCAGCTCCGCGAGCGCGCGCATGCGCCTGCCGCCTCCCTGCCTCGCGTGGTAAGTCTCAACGGCACAACTAGAGGCTTGGGAATTACATTTTAGTAATTCTTTTCTGGTTATGTCAGATTTCTAGCATGCTATTAGAGACATATGTGTCATCCTCACCATCACCCAACATATCATTGCTGTTTCAAACTGTTACCAGAGCTGTTGACACAGAATATTGTGTCTGTCGACAGCTCCAATTAGTTGGCGTGTCTGACTACTGACAGCGCAGTCTACTTTTGTTTATGAAGACGGTGTGAGCTGTATCTCACTCTCACAACCTCCAGTGGCAGACAGATGGATAGAACTATATAATCATCAACGGAAGCGGGTGATATTCTGTCTTCACAAATCATCATGTGGAGCAGAACCAACGGCCTTTTGTCTGCTTTCAGAAATGACTGCAAGATTCCTCCCATCTGTCAAGTTATGAGGATGAATATGTATAAAATACATCAGATATATATGCGGGGTTTTGTATTGTGGGGGCTTTTTTTGTTGTTGTTGTTTGACTGGGGGGAAGGGGGAAAAACTGCTGCTTAATTTTCACCAGATGTTAGTTATGAGACACGGAACAGCAAAGAGAGCACAAACGTTCTCCATCAAATTGAACTTTCTTAACTTTTTTTAAGGAATTAACCATTATTTGCAAATGTGGAACCCAATTGATTTCCAAAGGTTGCCCAATTGCAACGGAGAGCAGAATTTAGTCTAATGCACTCTTTACAAATATTTAATCCTCTCTATTGTGCATCTCTAAAATCTCAGCAGCTGCCCAATGAGTAATGTTTTGCTTTTGGTTTAATAGCTGTTACAGATGCAAACTATTTCAGATACAGCTCCAAGTTCCCCGGTGGCTTCTCGCAATGTATACGCAATGTATACAGCGTTCAGTAAGTGTTTATTCTGAGAACAGATCCCCAAAAGTGAGGAAGGAGCACAGAGTTGGCTTGTTTAGTTAAGTAAAATAGGTGCTTAGTGTTCCCTAAAATACCTAGCTTTTAAGTGTGTTTTTTATTAAGAACAATACATCTGACTGATGCGCATGGATTATTTTTATTTTTTAAGAGATAAGTCCTTTTGGTTAATATATTAAAATATCAAGATTTTTCAATAAAAAGGGTTTTGTGATAGACAGCAAATACTGCTGTAGCACTGCTATTTAAATACTAATCCTGTCTGCTAAAGGTTAATTAATATTTATTATTGACTGAGCAGGATTTGAGCTTTACCCAGGAAATAAGGAATATGGGGTGTCTCAGTTTTCAGGACAATATAGCAAATAAATAGGTGCCGTCTTCTCACCTCTGGTGTGAAACAACCTCTAATAGTACAAAAAAGTGTTCTAACTCTTCACACCACGTCAGCAGGATCTAGTGTAATAAAATGTAAGCATGTATTTAACGTATCAGAGAGAAGTATTGACTGATAGCATTTTAGTCTTGTCTTCAAGATTATATTCCTCTGAAGAAAATCCAGTGGTGTTTTTTTTTCCTACATATTTTTGGTAGGACTAGTTAACTAATTAACTAGTTAACTAGTTCACTAATTAACAAATAAAATTGTTCGGGAAGGATGCAATTATCTGTTAGATTCTGTGAAGTTTTAGAATGACCTGCACTGGAGTTTGAGCTAAAACTGAAGAGTTTTATCCTGACTCTTTTTTTTTTTTTTTTTTCCCTCCTCCATACCCATTAATTCCATACAGCTTTATTTCCTGAGTATAAAGGAGGAATGCTACTGTTCTGGATACAGGCCACTTCCCACCCAGTGTGTTCAGTGCAGTAATTGTAACAGGTAAATCAGCAACATAAAAGCACTGTATTCTGCTCAGAATTGAGCAATTTTTGAGTGATGCACGTTTTTGCTTTCCTCAGACAATTGGTTTGTATAAAGGAATGTGCTTTTAACATGGAAATTTTTTAACAAGTGAATCTGCAATTTAAAATTTGTGTGAGTTGGTAGTTGCACTCTATCAGCTGTACATGACCAACCATGTCTATGCTGACATCATGCTGTGCGCTCTGAAACAGCGCAGCTGAAACTTGGAAAATTCCTGAGCAGGCTACAAAATAAACATATTAAGACATGTGCTGAATGCGCATGAAGCCAAAGGAAATTCATCATGAGCTCCTGGCTAATCTAAGAACAAAGGAACAGCTAAGTTAAGTAAATAAATAATTAATTTTTAATTATTCACTCGAATGTACTAATTACTGTGACCCAGTTCTTAGTCAGAGATCCAAGTGAAGTGTGTTATGGAGTCAGGCATTTGTCCCATTGAACACTTCAATATTTAGGTCCCTTAAAAAAAGTGGATTAGAGAAAAACAGAGGCTCCCAGCTAGTTTTTGAGAGTAGCTGAGCTCGTGTGGCTATGAGAACTACTGTGAAGTTGGGAAGTGTAACTGTAAACAGAAGTTACGCTGTTTTCTTCTCCTATGGGTCATTGTGACTTTTTTACCTTAAAAACACTCGAGGGGTAGGAGTGTTAGGAGCAAGGACAGTCTGGAGCAGCACCAAGTTCACAGCCACTGACTCAGCGACTGCATTGACACGGAGAGAGCTCTGGAACTGCAGGACAGAAGTGCTTTCACGGGAGAGCTCCAACATCCAACACCTGCAGGTTGTCCCCTCCATCCCTGGTTTGTTCAGCAGTGCAGAAGGCATCAGCTTCTGAGAGAAATCCCCTTTGGGAATCAGATGCCAGAGAGGTTCATGACTGGCCTTAGCCAGGTTGCAAAGGCAACTTTTCTCCTCAAATTCTGTTTTCCCAGGCACAACTCTAGGAGATCCAGCAGCTCTTCCCGTGTTCCCCATGCTACATTTGAAGGCTGTGGGACTGCCTGCATGCATGCTAGTTTTAGATGTTTCAGAATGTCATTTTTCATTTCTTTTAATACTTTATAGCACTGTCTTAGGCTCTGAGAAACCAACATTGTCTACTTAAATATTAATGATATCACTGAGATGGTGACCATTATTTGTGTCCTCGAACTGGGCTGGGCTGTCATTGGTAACACAGGATCCCATCACCATCTGGGCAGCCACTGCGTGTGCAAGGCACACGGTCAGATACAGCTCCTGCCTCCAAAAAGAATAGGCAAACCAGACAAAAGAATGTTTTTATCCCCATTTTACACTCAGGAATTGAGGCACTAGGAGATTAAGTTACGTATGCAAGTCTAGGGTATGAAATAAATACATATCTCTTGTGGTTCTCTTAAGTGCCTTAACCACAAATCATCCTTCAGGCAAATTTACCTGTCACTTTGGTAGTTAAATGTGATTCGCTCCTGTGGTAACTTTTGCAAGTTCAAACTTGCTCTGAACATATTTCAGAAAAGACAAGTTGTTGCAGATTCCTACTTAAAACATATGGGGAACACAGGGCCACCAGCTCCTGGGCCTCCTTTCATGCAAACTATGCAAGTGTTTTCCTTATTTAGTCTCACGTGATAGGGCTGGAGAAACCTGTTATAGAAGGAAATTCTAAATCCCATGAAATGTTTATGTTAAGAAAATGCTTTGGGCTGAATAAAGAGCGGAATTGAAATAGAATTTTGTGTCACTTTTGTGACACTTAATGTGTGACATTTTAAAATTATGGAACCAAATCCTGGCGCATGTAGCTTGTCTGAGAACAGAGCAGTTTCACTGGGGAGGAGTTACTGCTCCTTTCTAACAGAAACAACCCTGGGATTTGGGTAAATGAGAAGCAATATCCCCCTTTGCAGGAGGAAATGCTTTTAAAATGCTGCACCCAGAAAGGCAGTGACTCAAAGGGCTAAGCTCATTTTCACTTGGGTTAAAGCTCAGTTCTGGGCTGACACTATTGAACTGTGCCACTGTTCATGGGTAGTGCTCTATCAGCAACCGGTCCCTTTTTTTTTTTTTTTTTTTTTGTCTTAGTTTGCCTGTCTTGCTGTGTTGCCAGGTGCTAATCCTGCGACCTACCCTAATTCTCAGAGTTCTTTCCCTATTTTTCATTGCAGGATAACAAGTATCTCGACTGTAATCTATTAATTGAATTGAATAAACTTGTTTCCTTAGCAGTGAGAGCATATTGTTTGCACACAGTGTCATCCCAGGCCCTCCAGCTATCGCAAGATTGCCAGATATGTTTATTAAACCCCCTGAGCTTGGAAAGAACACAGAAAACTGTCATCTAGAGCAATACGAAAGTGCCTATCTCAGCTGGGGATCTGGCTCTTATGAATAAAGGAAGAGTTTGTGGTAGAGTTTTGAGATGTAAAGAGAAAAGGCTTCCCCATGGTGCAAATGTGTTGGAACCCTCAGGCGAGAAAAAAAATATTGAATTGTTGCTGGCGGTACAATGTAATTATGGAGTTAGCTCCAGCGAGGCCTGCGCGCTTCCGAGGTAGAGACAGGGTGACCTGGGGGTTTCCTTTTCTCCCCTCTCCTGTGCCCTCCCCCTCCTTTAAATATTAAATTGTAACATTTTCTTCTTACTGGTTAATTGAACCCAACATGTGTACCAAACTGCAAATGACTTGGTAGAATGGTAGGTTTTAAACTGGCAAACAGTGTCAGACCTGGAGATTCTGATTTGGTATAATAAGTTGTAGCTTTAATGAGTAGTTCCCCACTGACCCACACGTAACTGAACCACAGCACAGGAATTTAGTTTTGAGGCCTCTCAAAGTAGGAAGCAGGTTTCTATGTGAAATATCAACTACCTGAAAGTGTTTTTGATTAAACGTTGTCAAAACGTTTTCTGTTGTCCTACTTGGAAACTGATGGTTTCCTGCAAACCAACCAATATAAAGTCAAATCATATTAACAAAATGGGAAAAACTGTTGTTGTGATGATTCCACTTGAAGTTGTTGTGACTTTTCATATGGGAACTGTTGATCTAGACATTGTAAGGTAACAATGATCCTTGTATATATATATATATATATATTTTTTTTTTTGGTCAACCCTCTCTGTTAACTCTGAGAAATTTATTGCGGGTCATCTTAAGTGCCCTCTGCTCGTATCAATTAAACCTATTTTCTTAAATATCATTTTTTTCTTTCTCTTAAATACCATTTTAACTGAATTTCATCCTTATTTATTTTACTATAGCAAACAAACTGTGGTTGCTGATCTTGGCAGCCTGTATGTATGAAGAGCATACTGGAGTACATGCTTAATATTTAATGGTGGGAAGACATGGAAAATGTGTCAGGCAGTAAATAACAATCAGCAGTGAAGAGGAGCTCAAAAGTGGGCTGATGCTTATCTCTTGTACCAATAAATTGTCCGCAAGGCAATGAGGATCTTTCCATTGATTTTGAACTGTGGCCTAGATTCCACGTGTCTATACCCAAAATATATTGCTGTTGATTATTTATGTTATTGTGATGCCTGGAGGCACCAGATCTTGATTCTGTTGTGTTGGGTCACTACCAAAACATGCAACAAGTGCTCTTCAGCCCTGCATGAGAGTGGCCTGCTTTGTCTTTGGCTAAGACTTGGCAGTAATTTTTTTGTTTGTTTCTCAAGGTTAAGTAGTTTGTTCATTTACAGGCACTCACTGTTGGATAGAACTTTCTTGCTATTCCCAAGGAATAGAATTTTCTTGCTTTCCCAAGTAATTACTGTCTATAAATTTACAGTTGCAAATACAACTGCAGTTGTTTTTACTGATCTGTGAGATTTTTGTAGAATATTTTTGGTGCTACTTGGGACCTTTACAGGCAGGTTAATTAAGTTTGTCTTATGGTCAGTTATATTCTTTGCTTCTTTGGGAAGAGGTAGACTTGTTTCTTCAGATCACAATTTCATAACTTAGGGAGTCATGAGCTTTTTTTAAGGTTTAAGCTTTCACTAGTAACCTTGTAAACCAAAGGAGATAAGAGATTCTGGAGAATTTGGTTTGAATACTTGCCGAAAAATACTACTTTAGTCACCTTTGTTCATGCAGAATTCAAAGGGAGTTTTCACTGACTTCAGTAGGGCAAGGAGTTTGCTTACGTGATCTTGTGTGCTGAAAGAAATGTATTCATTACTCACTATTCGCTCATACAAAATCCTTGCATAGGAGGAAAACCACTGACAACTCGAATACATGCAGTGCGCCTCAGCTTAGCTTACACAGAAACCTGCAACCTGTTTATCCGTGATGTTTGCTGGATGTGGGATCTGGGGCAGTCAGCCTGCTGGCTACCAGGACGCATAACTGGGAACAAATCTCATGCCAGAAAAAAGAACTTAAACAGGTTAACAGTTTGACAGGGTGGTTTGCTAGAGATGAGCTGTGGGAGAATTGTTCTCACCCCAAAGTGATGAAGTTCACCTACTTGCAACCTAATCCGTGCCTCTTGTTCGCTGTTGTGAATGTAACCTTTTTATTTGGGATGTCTCCTGAGATCCTGGGCTGACCTTGAAGCCCTATGGAAAGCATTTGGTGGATTATCTTCTGTATAGTCTTCCAGGGGAGAGTAACGGTTGGTTGATTTTTAGCTGTACCCCAGAACAGAATCCTGTTCCTCCATGGTTCAGGGTTCAGCTTTGTCTTGCTCTAAGGTGTTGCTGTGTTTATTGTAGAAATGTGATGATTCTGTGCCTTTTTCCATGGAATTGCATAGCCTTTGCTTTGAACCGTCTAACAGGGAAGTATGCGCAGGACCTTGCTGCGTTTCTCAGATGATGCTGCTGCAGAAGTGCCTTATGGAAGCTATGGCTATTGACTTCTATTTGCACACTCATCCTTGGGGTTTCCCCAGTTTGGAAAAATCCTTCTCCCTTTCTGTTAATAATTACTTGAATTAGTCATTAGATAGACGATGCATTTTTTAGCTGCTTTCCACTGCTCTTTAGCAAAGTAGTGGATACTCAACTAGAAGTTGGGATATCCAGATATCGTTCACACCTGACCTGATATTGAGTGCTAAGCAAGTGGATGTGCCTTAAAATGTATCACCTTTTCCTGCTGCATTTTCTGTGACCTGTGCTTACACCAGGCAGTTTGAGGAAGGAACTCTTTCTGCCTCTGCTGATAGCTTCTTCAGATATTTTTCTTTTCCAGACGTATATCATCCGGTCTTTGTCATTTAGCAAATATCCTATTCTAAAATAAGTGGTTAAAATTGAGCAGGTAGTGAATAGTTAAATTACAATGTAATTTAAATTTAAGCCAGTAATTTAAATTAGTAAGTAAATCAAATTAAATACATTGTAGTGATGTTTACACAGTAGCGTGAGCGCTAAAGATGCTACAGGAAAGGTAGTTTTAGTAATTCACAGTAAATACTTGATAAATAGATATCTGTTTTATCTCCCTTAACCTCCTTCCAGGGAGCTGGGGGGACATTTTAGAGCACCATCTATAGCTTACATTTTGATCTATAAATCCATATGCATATTACTGTATAAAACAATTTTAATTTAAATAGTTACTATCTTCAGTGCCTTAAGTGGTCACAGGTACAATTTTGACTCAGCTGAGGCTGGTGGAAAAATTCCTAATGTTTTTAGTGGAGCGGAGCTTTTCCCGGCATCGCTGTGTTTCACGGGACATTTTGAGATTTCACAATTTGACTTTGAAGCCTCCTTGAGTTGATCACCTGGCTTTCAGACTCTTGTTGAAGGAATCCTTTGGAGAGAACATTTATAATTTCAAAGTTCAACAACTTTTACTGTATTAAGTAAACAAAACAAACGTAAAATGTTTTGTTTTGAAGACATAAAACAGGAAGTTTTCATACTGTAGAATATCAGACAAATATGGGAGTAAAAATGAAGTTGCAGTGAAATTGACCCAATTTTATGAAGCATTCTTGTAGAATGAAGATGTAGGTCTGTCAAAATATTTGTAACCATCTCTAGATTGCATTCCAGAAATGCATTAGTTTTGCTTCAGGGAACTTTGCAGTTTTACTTCAGATTCTGGAAAATGAGAAATGCCGCAACATGCCTTTGTTAATGTAAATTGACCACCATTTGGTACTTCATACCAAATTTTGTAGTGTAAAGCCACTGAATCACTATAGGGAAAGATACTATTTATTAGGACCAATTAAGTGAAATATTTACATTCTTTAAAAATGCTATTCACATAGTTTATAGAAGAGAAAGTTTCCTTGTATGTATTTTCTGCGCACTCAACATACTAGTTCGTCCTCCATAAAGCCACTAGTTTTTGTGTTATTTCATTACGATATGCTTATCTTGATTCAAAAAAGCAACCCCACAATAGCGAGGTAAGCGTAAAACATCTCAGCTTGGATGTCTTTACCGCCAAGACATTTTATCGCAGGTCTTTTCCCCAGAATGACAGTCTGCGTTCCCCATTACCCTTTTACACAATATTCCATTGTTATGATATTGTATATATGCATTAACAAATAAAGGAGCGCATCCACAACAATTATGTTCCTCTTCTGCTTGATTTAGTTGTCAGCGTGCCTTCACGGCGCTGTAAAGTATCTCCTTCCTCGCCTTGTCAAATGTACCTTTTTCTCCCCGTAATGTCAGCTCGGTGCAGCAGGCAGGCCAGGTGAGCTTGGCTCACTTTCAGGTTTTGTCTGGCTCTTTATCTGAAAAATTTAAAGCGGGGTGGGGAGGACGTCACAAGAGGTAATTGCCATAAATTACACACTGTCTGTTGTAAATTGTGATGAGAACATAATTGAAAATTGAGCTGAGAGGCACTTCCTGCACTGAAGCAGCTAGAGAGCCAGAGGACAGCCCCAGCAATTTGTGGTGGGCCTGCAAAATCGTGGTTTTCTCCCACCCTCCTCTCCAAAAGCGTAATTGATTCCCGTGCTGTACGATTGCACTTGTGTCAAGGGTTGGCCTGAGGGTCCTGGAGAGGGTTATGGAGATGATTCTGCAGGGCTCCCATGAATAATTGACTTGTTTAATGTGAGGACTGTGCAAGGGGAATATCGGATTTTTTTCCAACAGGAGAAGTGGAGCTTGACGGCTTGTGCAGAGATGTCAGTGCTTGGAAAGAGCTGGTGCTGCAGGTTCCCAGCTGTGGTGTGTGTCCATGAGCCCCGGAGTGTTTCTGTGTCTCTAACGTTGCTGGCAGCGGGGATCAATATTATGGTGTTAGTTTTACTTTTCTTCATCTTTACCTCTCAGCTTAAAAAAAAAAAAAAAAAAAAAAAAAAGCGAAACACTAGCAAATAACTCAACTTCTATATAAAATTGATAAAACTGTAGTAACAGGAATTAGTGCAATGAAAGGACTAAAAGTCTAAATTTTTAATTTGGCCATGAAACCCTACTGGTGTTGAGTTGCGCATCCTTTTTGCAGTATCCGGGGGTGCACCAGGTGACAAGGGGTGTTAGAGGGACTCAGTGCCACTGTGAGCACCTTCAGTGCACACTGAACCATCCAGAAGTCACTAGGAAATAAAACTGCTTTACTCTTCTGAACCGATCCGAGCCCTACTCAAGTGATTAATTTGAAAGATTGCCCACTTTTCATGGTAGAATTTAAGTTTTATGTAAGCCTATATTTCAAGACCACATCTGCATTCATTTAGATCTGTGTACGTATACAGCATCACTCCAGAACAACAACAACAACAACAACAAAAGTGACAAAACACGCTGCTATGAGGGGATATTAATTGTCAAATGGCGGGAAAGACCCGGGATAAAAATGAATTTACCACAACCACCCAACAGGTGGAATTGCGCAAAGCCAAGAGCTCTTCTTTCATCCTCGTGACTCATGTGAAAATAAGTGTGTGTCTGGGTGTGCATACACGCATGCATATTTACCTAGAGGCAGGGGCTTTCAGCCTCCAGCGCTAACGAGATCTAAACAAACATCTTCATTGCTGCGGGGAAATAGTCTTCAAGCCTCTGAATCCAATTCACCTTTTGAGCACTTCTCACCCCATTGTAAGGTTTATACTGCTGCACCAGCCTTTTGTAGGTGCAATTCTTTGATGGCCTTTCCCAGGAGGGGTGACCTTTTCGCAAAAGCCTCAGGCCCTCCTCTGGCAACACCACCAGTGCTCGGTGGTGGCATCCTTGGCCCTGTACCCCTGCGGTGATGTGGACTTAAAGGCGGTTGGGAATTCCCCCAGGAAGCTGCCTTTGGAGGAGGCTGAAGCACAAAGGCAACACTCAACGTTATGAGGAGATACAGTTTGGGATCTGTACCTTTCCACCGCCCTCTCTTCTTTTTTCTGCAGAACTGGAATTTGAGAGACGGGCCTTTTCTCATGGGCGGCGTTTTTGACAACCAGAAATAGACATATGTATATTAGGGCACTGTGCAACTCATATGATGATCCACTTTGCATATTTCTAAAGAGTTTATGCCAAACACTCCATTCAATCACAAGATTCAGTTTGGGATGAAAATGACTCACCATTTTTCCTCAAAATAAGGCAGGCGACACGGCTCTGCTGGACCTGCCGAGCAGTGGGTACCTTGAATTACTAACGATGAAGGAGTTTGGGGGAAGCTGGAGGTAGCCGTGTTTCTCAAGCACTTTGTGCCTGCAGTGAGGACATGAGTGGTAGTGGGTAGGATGTGTCACACACCTGATAAAATTTTCTTGTCTGAAAAGTGCTAGGAGTGTGTTTGTGGGAGAGCTGGAGAGCCAAGTGGTACAAAAGGAATAGTTTTGATGAAAAAGCTTTTCTTTTTTTCTTTTTTTTTTAGATGTAAAATTATCAATTTTTGACCTTTACATGCAGCTCTAAAATTAGTAAATGCACCTGGGATGTGCATGGTTATGGACTTGGAAGTTATGGATTTGTTTGGCCAGTGTTACAGATGGCCCAGTGCAGTTGTGTGCTTACTCAGACCTGGCGATAATCAGGATTTGGTCATCATCCCACTGATCGATGGTCATATACAATTTTATTTTGTCTTAAATTAAAATATAGTCTTCCCAGGGCAAGAACAAACATGTCCTTGGGAAGCTGTTGAGGTGCTAATGAGGCAAGTCTTTGTGTCCCCAAGTGCATTCCCCAGGTTGCTTGTTCCTATTCTTCAGCTCTTTGAGGAAGGACACCACCTTTATGTTGTGATGTTGTTGTTGTTTTTTCCAGATGTGAGCCTTGGTACTCCTGTTCCAAGTTTTGCTGAAACCCCAGATGAAAATATCGTGCACTGGAAATAGCAGGTGGATAATTATACACTGAAGTATTAAGAGGAAAGCATGTGGCTGGGGGCAGCAGTGCAGAGTGTTTTATCCTAAGAACATGAAACTGTTGAAGGAAAGACTTGCGTCGATAGGTGAGTGATGACCTAATACTGAGTCAAAACCTTAACAAAGAGGATTTTGTGGTTAAAATACTGGTCATTTTAGTGTGAAACACCTTTTCTGCAAAGCGGTTCTGTAGCTGAGCGCTGGTGACATAAATGTCTTGTTCTATATTTTATATCGCAGCAGGCCTGATTCTATAGTCATTTCATTTAATTTGATTGGGCTCATATAGTCTAACAGACAAAGGAGGAGTTAAACTGCCGTACTGGAAAATGTGGAAATTGCAGTCTTTTGTTTCAGTAAACCAATTGGTTTTCTGAGCAGACAATCCCAGTCATCACGTCTTGAAAGCAATACAAAGCCGATTGGATCGTGAGGAAACCTTCATGTCAACTAACCTGCAAAGAAAAGAAGAAATCCAAGGGCAACTAGAAAATACTCATGAGGATTCTTTTTTTTAAATGACAAAAAAAAGTGGAAGGACAAAATAGGAAAGTGATTAAAATGTGTAATTTTTTTTGAATACACATTTATTGATTTGATTCTTTCTTGGTCAAAAATCTTCCATAAAGCTGAGCTTGTTAGCAACAGGATACAAAGATATCTCTTTATTCACAAATGGGAAGAACTTTCACCTGTGTTGGAACGCCGAGTAACTTAATCCTTTCAATGGAGAGGTTTCAAACAACACAAAATAGATAAATAAACCCCCCCCCCCCCCCCAAAAAAAAAAGAAAAAAGAGTAACAACAAAAGGGAAGCATGTAATCCCCTTCATCAGTTATGAATAAAGTGCTAACACTGTTCTGGAGAAACAGATTTGAGCAGTCATATTGAAAACCATGATGTGGAAGATGAGTCTCCAGGCAGGATGGGAGTGATGTATCACAAACCATGATGATGGGGAGATTCTCTCAGGCAGCCCTGAGGTCTGGGAGCTGAAGACAGGGCAGAACAAAGGTATCAAAATGATCCCAGGCCACAGGGTACAGGCCATGTGAGTTTGTTGAGAAAGAGCTCAAGATGTATCTCGAGGTAACCAAGAGAAGCAGAGCCCTGTTTATCCTCTAAGCTGTGGTTAATGCCACTGGCAGGATTCAAGTTGAGATAATCCAGAAAGGAAGGCTGTTAGAAGAGCCAACAAGGAGAAGAGAGAGGGAGAGACACCTATTAGAAACAATTTATTTGCTTTTAATACCATGGGCAGTTAACAGTTGTTGCCTATGAAATCTGTATTATATGGACTGTAACCCACTAAATAGTGCTCTCTGGCCCTAAGTTTGGCACTTCTTTCTCCAGGCTAGCTTTACTCCTGGCTTAGCTGGCACTAATCCTTCAGGTCCTGAATGTGAGTAGGATTGATCCTCCCAGTTGTAACAGAAGTGTCACCTGCTCATAGAGCATGAATGTCATTATTTTGGCATGCATTTTTCAGAGCAATTTTTCCATCCTACATCCTTCCAAAGCAAGAAGCTTTACTGGCCTTTTCTGTGCTAGAGGAGAAGCCCTATTAGCTACTAATAGTCCTGGGTTAAGTGGTCCTGATTTTTGACAGAGGGCAATGGTTACTTGTCACTTGGATCGGAGTGTGTTGCCATTTTCTGTAATCACTACTTGATGTTGTGTTTTCCTTTAACACTCTTTTTTAAGCATTTTTAGTGTTTGGTTAAGCCTGTGGCATGCCATATACACATCATTGTCTCCTCTCATCCAGGGCACTGTTTTCTCTTTTATTGAGGTAGATTTCCCCATCTAATGATGGTAAAATCTGTAACATTTTACAGGTGAAAATCAGCACACAATTAAGGCAGTCAGACTAGTGATGTTGGTGCTACTTAATTTGTTGCAATTAACACTAGATGAGTGTTTGCTCTCACTTTTCTTAATACTTGTATATTTGACCACAATAGTAAAATTGCATCTATGTATGCGCTATGTTTCTTTTCTTGCCACCAGAAAGTGCCCTGAGACTTAAACATTTTTTAGTACTGTGCAGGCATTTCAAATGGGAAAGCATGAGATAAAATGCAATAAGTTCAGTATAGAAAGAAAAAGGTATTTAAAAATCAATGCATTAGCTATGTAAACATCTGGAGAGTTAAACTACTAAGGGCTGTGGCAGAAATTAAGCCTGAGAACTACAAATTAAATAGAGTAGAATGGTTTTTAATCTGCATGTTTGGCCTGAATTCCTGCTTTGTCACCAAACATCATACGTAACCTTGGTCAAGTGAATCACACTGCTCTGTTTCTGTTAAGAAATAAAAGGGGGAAGGAAAATAATGTATTATCCTGTTTCACATGAAAACAGCAATATACTAACTGTAGCAGACAGCTGAGACCCTATGGGGATGCAACCACAGAAGTTCTGAAAATAGGTGGTACCTAGTTGATTGAGAAAGGATGGAAGGATGGATAAGGGATTGGTTTGGCGTTCAGGCTTCTCTTCAGCTAAAATGTACTGATTTATTTAACAATGTTCTTAGCTGAGTTATTAAAAAAAGAAAGGAAAAAAAAAGCTTTGTAGATGTGATTTTTAAAGAGAAAACTTACAAAGAAGGTTAAAAGGAAATGAAAGTTCATGTTTTGCTTAGTGACCATGCGTTTTTGCCCATATGTGAGGGAAGAGCAGTAGGTCATTTCATGGGGTTTGGAACTGCGAGAACAGATCCTGCAGGTTATATTGACCATGGCAGGTAGTGCAATGCAGTAAGATTATGTGAAGGCTGGTGGTGGGGACCTGACATCTCCAGTGTGTGCTTTGGGTGGTCTTTATTCATGTTGCCTTTAGCCTGATCTCATGGACCAAATGGGGTGCATACATGTCTATACCTAGTATGTTTTGGGTGGAATCTGGTGTGCTCCTAGAGTATTCCTTCCAGTTTAATTTCACCTGAAATCAATCCAATTTTGTGTGCTATAAGACTACAAAGCCGTAGAGCACTGTCTAAAGCACAGTAAATGGGCGCATCAGGAGCTTTGCTTCAAAAACACTCTTTACCTTAACACAGTAGACTTAAATACTTTTGCACTTAAATGCTAATATAGTTGGAATTAAGTGATCTGCATTCCTAATACACATGCAGTCAAGGTAATTTAAAGTTTTTTTCCCATATAAACATTGAAAATGGGATATTTAGTTAAACTATAGTAGTGTCTAGAAGAGACTAAGAAACATCTGACCTTTTCATGCTGGACACTGTAGAAAGAGAGCCAGAGTCCCTCCAGTGAAGACTTTCCAGTTTAAGCTGAGGAGGCTGCACAGGCTGATCTAATGGAGCAGCGTAAGGATTTACAGCTGCTGGACTAGAAGGTTACCTTCCCTGCAGCTTGGGCACTTTAGCTGAGGTCAGTGCCGGTGGGTTTAAATGAAACATGAATGAAAGTTCAGCAGCAGAGCTCTACCCTCAGGTCTCCTAGGTTCTAGCCTTATGAAGTAGCCATAAGGCTGCAGTGAACCAATTTACTTGTATTTTTATATGCGGGGCAGTATACTACTAGCTTAGTCCTGGCTCATTCTCTTATATTTATAAATATATGCATATAACTGATGTGTGTTAATCCTTTTAATGCTCGGAGTGTTTTATAGGAAGTGATGGGCATATTTTCCATCTTCTCACTCCATGTGTACATGTTTAAATGCCTGTGTCACCTTCCACATATGTTATATGAACATTAAAAAAAGGCTTTGGGGGAAGAAGCAGTAGTGATTGCGAGGGGAGGCTGCACACAGACCCCTGCGCTGCCTCGAGTCGTGCTGCCGTCTGGGTGCACCAAAGGGGAAGCTTCGAGCATTTCTTGACCCATCTGTGCAAAAGTTCTGCCTGATAGTTTGTAAAGGGGCTTTCTCAATTCTGCAAAGGTGGCCAGTGTCCTTAATGTGGACCATGGTCTGTGTTTTACTCAAAGATCAGACGTGGTGCCCGTGTTAAATCAACGGCTAGCAAATGATTTAAAAGGATTGAAGCGTCTGTGCAGGGGAAGGGAATGGTTGCAATACATCCAGAGGGGGAAAATATCTCTATGAACTGTGATGAGTAGACTAAACTTTCTTATATCAGTTTTTCTTCCCTGTGCTGAAATGATCCTGCTGCTGTTGTGAAGAAACTGCTACATCCTCCCTGGTTTATTAGCTTAGATACCGGTTAAATAAAGAATGCAAGGTTAATTGTACC
The DNA here is from genome assembly GCA_034781795.1 of Crypturellus tataupa. Classification (NCBI taxonomy): domain Eukaryota; kingdom Metazoa; phylum Chordata; class Aves; order Tinamiformes; family Tinamidae; genus Crypturellus; species Crypturellus tataupa. The sequence goes on from JAWLRI010000640.1 coordinate 9,477,125, forward strand.
TCCTGGATGCAGGATATTCTGAGGGCCCAGCCATTGGAGGGCCCTGCACATAGGCACGAAGGTTGGATTTAGGGCAGAAAGTATAAAGGGCTGCTGAATTTAAAGCTGTGTAGATTTTTGGCTGCTCATGCTGTTGCCAGCGTTACTGATGGGTGAGGGTTAGTGAACAGAGTCCTCCAAAACTTCCCTGGAATAGGGCTTTTCTAGTTCCACATATTGCATCATTTTTTTTTTTCCCTTTACATTTGTTTTGTTTATTTGTAACCAAACACGCAGGCAGATTCACAACATTCCCTAATTACCCCTCTCTTTAAAGTCAACAGTGTAATGAAACAGCAGAAGCTGTTTTACCTTCTATACCAAAACATAAACCAAATATAGATCTATTTTTAAATTAGTTAAATGTTCAGTTTTAATAGGCCCTTTGGCTGCTCTTCATGCAAGGCGCTTGCTCCACGCAGCCTGGAGTGTGTTCTGCAGCTCTGTAATTTGGGAAAGTATACGTTAGCGGCAAATAACAGCGAGGGGCTGCCAGGAGACCTTTTGTCTGGGTGCACTGCCTTGTCTCTCCTAAGAAGGGTTGCCCCCACACTTGTGTTTTTGAATGCACCCTTTGTGTTTGGAGTGGAAATGTGTTCTTGTTTGGTTTTGTTTAAGAAATTATATTGTTTCTGGATATATACGTATGCCTGGGTTGGTAAGCTCTTTGGGACCCGCAGCAAGCTGTCCTGAAAAATTAAGAAGTTAAATGGGGAGAGGGGGAGGAAAGAGGGAATTTGGGCTTCCAGGTCACCCGCATCACTGATTTATTTATTTATTTTTAAGTTCACTGGAACTATAGGACTGTATGGTCCAAAGAACAGAGGTTTCTTTCCGCAGGTGATTTGGGAGCAGGGTATGGAGCAAAGAGCCCTTGCTGGGCAGCTGAGATTGCCTGGGTCCTGCTGCCAGGGTCGAGCGCTGCCGTGGCACCGAGTGGGAGACCCTGTTGCTACAGGGGCTTAAAATGGTCAACGCCTTTATCAGTCTGGGACATTTTGGTTTGTACGTTGATTACAGTCTTGGGGATCCTCTAGCTTTTCAAACTCCTCTTGGAAAACCTGATGGTTAGACCTGCTTCTCAAATGAAGGCCGACGTTCTTGTTTTCACTAGTTGTGGCTTTAGGAGAACATCAGCCATTGAGAAACTGGTGAGACTGAAAAGTTTAGTGCGACTGAGCAACTCGGATCAGGATTTTCTTTGTAAGCAAAGGCTGGTACTTATTTCTCCTTTTAAAGAATTTTTTATTTGGACTTGAGCTATAAGGGCAAAATCTACGAAGCAAGATGCAATGTCTAGTGATATAACTGCAGGGCCCTTTTGTGCTCAGCAGCTCTACCTGACCAAACAGCATTCTGCAGGCTTTAAAAAATTAGTAAAACACTTTAATACTTCAACTTTGCATGTTTGTTAAATATGCAAACATCAGAGTCACTCCATGGGAACATCGGATTGGCCATTCTGTGTCCATCCAAGGATGTTTCTAAGCCAGCGTATCTCTGCCCATTTGTAATGGTATGAGAACGGATATAAAAAATGGGACAACACAGAGGATCCTTCTTGGATAGTGTCTCACCATCTGCCAGGTAGCTGCAGTGGGATTTCTTCAGTCGTAGAACGCATCCTAGAACTATGAAAAATGCAAACAGTTGGTATTGCTGTAGCACCTCGGAACCCCAGTTGTGAGTCAGAGTGCCGCTGCGCTGAGTACAGCGCGGTGATGAAACCAGCCTGTCCACGCTCCTATTTTTAAATCTCTTGAGCTCACCAGAAAACACAGTTTGTACAGTCCGAGAGCAGCAGATGCAGAACTCGATGCTGCTTTTGCAAGCCATGACCTGCACGTTTAATTGTCCTCCAGGGATTAGTCCCGCGGCGCTCACGTTTGCTTGCAGATTCCTGCCCCTGGAAGAAGCCGAGTGCCTTGGCTGGAATTGCAGGCGGAAGGGGCATGGCCTCATGCTGGGGTCTGATCCTTCGGGATGAGCGAGGGCCTTTGCCAGGATGTCCTTCCAGCCTAAGGAACTCTGAGCAAGAATTGGAGCTTGATGTGCGCGCTCATTTGCAGCGTGGAAATGAAAAGGCCTGAAAACTTTTGCAGGTGTTGGCAGAGCAGAGAAGGGAAGGGGTTCTCTGGTGTCTCCCTGTGGAAGAGCCACGGGCGCACTTTGAAAATGCACTGAATTTATGAAAATCACTTCTGTTTCACTTTACAAAGGTATCAGCCCCAAAGTTCCAAGAGATCAGTGGAAAATACAAACCTTTTTTTTTGCATATTTCTGTAGTTAGCATGTTACTAAAAAGTGGTAATTTAGAATAGTTTTAAATATTTCTATCTAAGATTTTTTTTTGATATGAGTGCTTTCCTTAAATAGAGTGGTCCTGATTGAACTAGGTCTTTTTTTTCCTCAGCAAAAAGATGACTTTTCAATTAACAGACCTCTCATACCACTTGCTTCCTGATTTATTGTTTCTTGGATATAACTTTAACTGCAGAAGTAAGAAATGTTTTTTCTAAGCAGTTGGTTACTGTTGGTATAGCATCACATAATTAAGGAGAGGGACTTGATGTGATTTTTGAATTAATAATCCAGAAGCATTTTTTTCTTTCTTTTTTTTTTTTTTTTAAACAAACAGCCAAAATTTGAATGAGAGCTATGAATCTTACCCTTTAAAATAAACTGTTTTCGTTATGGAGAAACTACTCAAAAAAAACCCCATCGTTACTCAATTATTTAAATAAATGATTATCATTCTAACAACACTTGCAGACTGTAGCAGTAAGAGCAATGATGCAGTGTTTGCACAACACTAAAAACAATTAAAGTGCATCACTATTTATCAAATATCACCTGCGTAATTTTGAGTGAATAAGGGCCTTTGTAAGGAGTGAAGACAGGGGCATTTGCGCTGTGATGTGATTATTCAAACTGCTGTGACCGTAAAGCTATGGAGATGGCAGTGACCTTTTAACCTTGATAAAATCAATAACGGTCCTCCTTAACTTCAAATAATCTGTTGTTGTGTAATTTATACACATTAGAAAAAATACAGAATGTGTTTTTATCAAAATGCATTTGAGGCATTGATTAACATTATTTGTATATTTGCAGAGTAAGATTATTATATATTATATTGAAAATATACAGATTTGTGCTTTTGTAAAATCTAAAAGCATCTTCCTCTGGAGATGTTCACATTTCTTCAAGTGTTTTTTAGTTCTTGACATTACTTCAGTTTCTTGTGCTTTATTTATTTATTAATGTTTTATTTTCAGCGTTTTTTCATGTGTAAAGATGATAGGACCAAAATCGGTAAAGGGAACTCACATCAGTTTTGCCCCAGCCAAACACCTGTTCTTACTTAAAGATAAATATATTCTTGTAAGTCCTAGCTCTTTCTCATTGAACAATCCTGCAAAGACTGCTGTGAATGCCTAATTTCATTCGCACTTTGAGCCTATGGATGTCCTTAGGACTGCTAATGCACAGAGCCCGTGACACTAGCACCCAGGAAAGAATTTATCTGATTTAATGTTGGGTTGTGGATGAGGGATTTTGGTATCGGAGATGGTTTTGTCTGTGATGTTGTCAGTGGTGTCAGTTCTTGTGCATTTTGGAACTTATGAAAGTCTTTGAAATGAGTAGGAAAGAGCAGAGATTTGACTTATATATTAGGAAATAATTATTTCTGTCTTGCTCATGTTTTGTAATCTGCGTTTACAGCTGAACAGAGAGACATGATAGAGGAAATTCAGAGATTTTGTCCAACAGGAGGAAAAAAAAAGGAGGGAAAAATAGCAATAAGTAAGGCACTGAAAGGAGAGAAAATGTCTCTACAAATGCAAGACACATAAAAGAAAGTGAAGGAAAGTTAAAAATTACCATAGGGCAGGCAGGACACCTGCTAAAGAACCTTCTGCTGCCTCTCACAGCTGGAAGGAAAAATGAAAGAGATGCAAACAAGTGCTCTGGAAGCATGAAATCAGCCTTTTGTCTTTCCCCCCTCCCTTTCTGAACAGTTACAGTATGCAAAAATTTAGGGGAATCTCAAAGTATGCAGAGGAAAAAAAAATCCAGCAGGCTCTGCATATAAAAAGCGGAGGCCTGGAAGTGTGCCTCTTTGAAAACAGGAGCATGTTTGGGAGCTTCCCGGAGCATTGAGGAGAGTGGTAATTAATGCATAGTGAATGACTCCGAATGAAGGTTGAATAGGGGCATAACAATAGGAAGTTTTTTTTTTTTTTCTTTTTCTTTTTTTTTAAGGTTAAAGTGTTGAAAAAGGAAGGCTGTTAAAAGATGGCCACTGTGAAGCTACGGCTTCAATCCTTGTCTTCTCTGACTTTTCTTTATAGACTCTGGTGGATTTTGTTTTGTGCAGGTCTCCAAATACAATGAAGTTAATTTGCACCAATTTCATTTTGTGTATGTTTCTTTTTCTTTTTTTTTTTTTCTTTAAGTTTTTTTATCTTTTTTTTTGGCAGGGCTTGGTTCTTTGATGGTGCTTTTGAGCAAATGGTTTGCCCAAAGTTCAGATGATGTTAGCTCCATCCTCTTTTTCATTTACAACATCAAGGGGCTTACAGAGAATAACTTTGTTGCCCAACATCAAGGCTATATCTTCAGGCTACTAGAAAGGTAGTTCTCAGAAACTGTGTCTTCTAATATTTTAGAACCTCCACAGGCTTCAGATAAAACAAGTATTAAATACAAAAAGCTCACAAGGATCCCAAGGAAGGTTAAACTCACACAACCTCCTTCATGTTGAACACCTGAAATGTATTTTTTAGACTGTTGGAGTGTTATCATAGTGAAGACAGCAGTGAAGTCTTATATAACTGAAGGCAGAAAGAATAAAAAAAACCCAGCGCCTTGTTTAAAGGCAGGCAATTTTTAATGGAACATGAACTAAATATAATCCACTCTTGCCATGGAAAAATGGGATTTGGAGACTGAATCATGTCATTTTGGGAAGGTTTGGGGGTATCTTTTTTTTTTTTTTTAACCGGCTCACAAGCTAGTAGATCTGCATTTCTGCTGTGCTCGATCCAAGGCCAGGTTTTATGAGGTTTGAAGATAAATTGAGGTGTTTTGAAGAAACAAAATAAGGAAGCTACTGTGCTCAAAACCATCTGACATATGTTTCTATTGTTGGTGTCTCTTAGCAGGAATTCTGAGCTGGAGTATATTTAACTTGGTGCTGCGGTACCTTATCAGATGAGTCTTAATTATTTCTAAGGAAGGTATGAAATAAAAAAACAAAAACCCAAGCCTCATAAAATGCGCTTGGTTGTCTGTTTTTCTAGGTTGGCTAAATAAAGTGTAGGATTAGCTGTATATACTCTATCATAGTCCTTGCCATTTCTTGCTGGAACATCCTGTTAACGTGGTTTGGAGGGGACGGTGAGTAATACTGGTCAGAGTACAAGAATTTGTTTGCAAAGTTTCCCCTTTTGATGCTCCCATAAAGCTGCAGTCTGACCCGGGCAAGTCGTAACCCTCTCCCAGTGCCTGCCTGTAGCAGGTGTGTTATTGCTCTCCACTCCTTCATGTTTGCAAGTGGATTGTGAATTCTGAGATTCTAGAAGAGTGCTCTGAAATGGCTGTGGTCATCTTTGATGAGCATGGTGTTGTTTTAGGCATAGTTTTGGAGTGCTTTCCTGGTGTATGTGTATATGTAAAAAAGAACCTCAGATGCCAAAAATACTCTCTTACCATTTTTGAGAAACTGGAAATGCAGATATTATCTATAAACAGCTAGATGCCTCTTATGAAGTATATAGAACTCTACTTGATATCTGCACTCCAACATACCTTTCACTGTACTAAAATGTATGCTTGTGTGATATTTCAACTTCTTCAAAGCTTAGAAGTACCCATTTTTGCAACAGATACTTGAAATTTCCCAAGGATAAACTTGCTGAGCAAAACCGAGACCCCTGATATGTAAAATTCTGTTTGGGTTAGGCAGGAGTCCTTGCTTCTGAACATCCCTGTTACCCTTTCTGGCTCATTCTGTTGTGAAGCTCTCAGCAGCTTGGCCAGTAACTGCTAATGGTCCAAAAAGCCATCACCCCCACCAGCCCCAGAGCAGTAGCTTATAGAGTGTGGGTGACCACACAAGACCCTCCTTTCCCATCACAGCTGAGTCTTGGTGCACGACCGCAGGGCTGTGATGGTCCTTGGCAGAGACCTGTAGTAGCGTTGGGGGAGATGAAGGTTGAGATGGGCTCTTAGTGGCTTCTCCTCTGCCGTTTTGGAAGTCCTTTCTGTTCAAAGGAGGGTAACGGATTAGATGCATTGATGGAGGAGCAGGTAGAGGAGCCGGATGCTCTCTGTTACATGATGGAAGGGGAGGTTGTCTTGCTGCGTGTATCATCCCACCGACAGCTTCTAGTCCTGTGATCAGTATGAGATGAGGAGCTCGAGCAATGATCTTGAGTTTGGGAACATTATCTGCAAAGCATGAGGCTTTTTTTATTTTTTTAAGCATATTTACTTAGAAATCTGCAAGGTGACATCATGCAAAGTAAATTATTAACCTGATGTTACTTGGGCCGCTAAGCCCAATACTCAAAAGCTGAGAGATGCAGAATATTTGGATGCCGATGACTTTTAGACTGGTCCTCTGTGAGTTGTGAGTCCCGAGCAGATTGTAATGATTTGATTCTGTATTAATATTGTTGTTCCTCTCATTTATTGAGTGATGTAGTAGGAACGATGAGAACGATGGGCAGGCAAACTGGGTTCCTTCTAAATTGCAAAGTAAATAATTCTAGCTGGGTTCCTATGTTTGTGCATGTGTGTATGCTCTTCTATACAGAGAAAAGAAATCAGTGTCAGAAAATGTCAGGAAAAGATGTAATGTAAGAACTCCCTCTGCTGTAAAAACTCCCAGCATATAAAATGTGTTGTAGCACTAGCCATTGTGACCCAGAAATAAAATGTTTCCTGTGAATTAGAACGATACAGAGTTGGATTAACTGGATGACATTTCCCCATCTGGTTTTTATTTATTGTTGCCCTTTTCCTTTCACTGTAATTAGTACATAGAAGTAACAATAGGCATATACTGCACTCTGAGCTACAAGGATGTACCAACATTTTGAGCACTTTCCATTATTTTTTTTTTCCAGTGACACTTCTAAAACTCCTAGCATCTTAACTCTGCTGAAACCTATTATTTCTGTGAACTGGAGAGGCAATTTAAGGAACCTTTTCTGTTTGCAAACAATTTTCAAATATAACCTCACACTTTCTGAACTTTTCCCAAGGGGCTCATAAAATCAATAATTGTCCACTTTCCTCTAAGTGACTTGGAAAATTGAAGGTCTTAAGATTCAAAATTTGGATCCACATTTCAGAGTGCCCACCACTCTTCAAAGGTACTGAGAGCTGCAAACCCTTCTCCTTGCAAACAGAGGTGCTGGTGGGAAGTATCACCCATCTTCAGCCCCCCAGAATTTCCTCCCCTAATTTTCCCTTGAACTTCAGCTTGAATTTAGGGGTGCTGATGCTGGAAACCTCTTAAATGTAAGGAGAGTTGGGAGAACCAACTCTTTCAAGCTCAACCTTCGCATGACTTGAGTTTTATTTTAAAAAAATGAGATGCTGACAGGATATTGTCACATGTAAATGATCTTATCTGAGGTGCACAAGGCACTGGGTTATCAGCAGGTTGTTTGTGACAGCTTGGTGGCAAATTAGGTAGTGTAGGTGGCAAAAGTGCACCTCAGACACTGAGCTGATGGCCTAACTAGCACTGAGGATGGGTACAGTAACTAGGGCTACTAGTCAGCTTATTCTGAGGAAAATAACAAAGCAACAACTGCAAGCCTAAGGCTATTTATTCTTAGGAAAGACTCCTGTAAGGAAAGCCAGCTAACACATGGAGCAGCAATGGAGATGAATATATCATCTCTGCAAAGATATAAAAGCAGTGAGAAGTGTGGCTGAAAATTGAGGGTTCTTACAAAGAACAGGTACATCAGATATTCCAAAATCCATGATTCTGTAGTCAAGGGGAAAAAAAAAATGTAAAAGCCTTTTCTGGCTCAGTGTTGAAGTGAAAGCAGAGATTAGAAATAATAATAATAAAAAGGCAATTTATAGCGAAGAGAAAAAGGGACACTAACAACAATTGATAATAGTTCAGAAGTTATGAAGTGCAGAAAGTTGATAACAGGCACTAAAGCATCTGGGATAAAGCTATGTCAAAGGACAATAAGGAAGTTGAAAAAATACATATTTTTATAAAGAACAAAAGAAATTCTAGCAGTTGTACAGCTCTGATTTTTACCCTCTGTGCAAAATAAGAGTTTTGTCTATTCTAGAGTGGTACCTCTGACTACTGCACAAGGATACGTGTTCCTTAAGACTGAATAGAACACTATGCCATGATGGCCTGGAAGAGAACTAATTAGAATAAAAAAAAGTGAAAATTAAAAAAAAAAACAACTATTTTGTCTTTGGTTTTAATTTAACTGACTAATAAGCCACCAAGACAAAGAGGGACTGCTCTATCTCCTGAAAGTGTTTCATGGAGCCTTGCCTTCCTGAGGAGCGTAGTAGTAGCAAAAGGAAAGATCTCCCCAGTTTTATGACAACAGTGAGATGTGGTGGGCAGTGATAAATGGGAAGGTGTCTGTGGAGGCTACTTTGATGCTAGTGAATGAAGCAGGTATGATACTTCCAACATGGTCCTCTATCCTGTGCTAACATAAGCTCTGATGTGACTCTGGCCCACGGCAAACTGTGCTTGTCTAGATGGATCCTGGGCATAGGTCTGGAGCTGGTATGAGCTTGGGACTATAGCCTGGTTATGGCCCTCCTGCTTTTAGTGGATAATGTAGGATAATAGAGTAGATATGGGCTGTTCTTAGTTGGCCTCAGTGTCAGAAAATGCACTAGTACAGAGACAGCCAATGGTCTAAGGCTCTATTTAAGTCTCAAGCTTGAGGAAATAGGAGAGATCAAATGGCATGTCCCAGTTGGTGTGCTCTGATCCTACCAGCCGTGCTTCTCTGAAAAAAGGGGATGAAATGATTAAGATCTGACTTATTCTCAGTCATAGTACTGCTCTAGCCAGTGGGACTTACTGAGCCAAGGCAGTAAGATTTGTCCACGAGTGAACTGAAGTTCATTTTTCTGTTAGATCTTGGTGCTAAGTGCCATATTGCACAAGATGTATTTCTCAGATTTCTTTATGCTAATTTCAGTATATGAAACATTTAAGTTTTGTTTTAGATTTGTTTTATCTTTATAGAGGAGGGATAAAATGTATTGCTAAGAGGCAAATTTGATAGGCAAATGCAGTTGTATCTAGAACACATTGTACTCAGAAATACAGCGGTAATTTGCAACGCAGCTGAAGACGGATAGAGAGATGTTCCTACTTGGTATGTGGAAACAGATCTGCTGTATTACAGGTATCTCACTCTGATGACACTATAGGCATGGTGAAGAGCACACATGAGGGCTGGAAACAGCCTTCAAATTGGTTTGCAGCTTTTATTATGTACGGCCAAAGAAGAGTGCAATCTGCCTTTTAGACCTTGTTTGCCTATTGAAGGAAGAAAACTGCCTGGAAGGCATCAAGGAATGAAGCTCTGGCTGTTTTAGAGTGAGTAACACTCACTATAATCACATTTTCAAAGAGAGAGAGAGAGCATTAGCAGATGTTTGTAGGAATAGACTGGACAAATTGACAAAATCTTCAGTATGTTTAAGATATTGAAGCTGTAATTACATGCTGTAATTCCAGCATGACTAATAAATATGTAAAAGTTGTTTTTCCTTATTCCTATTTTTATAATATTCTTGTAAGTGCTCAGAAGCTTGTGGGAAAGAGAGTGAGGAAATTTCCACAACCAACTGGAATCCTCTATTCAGCTGTGCAAACTAGTCTCTCAGTAAAGGACTTTGTTATTATATTTCAATAGCCAATATTTGTCTCTCAACTGGACTGGAGCGTATGCTCAGGGGTGCTTTTCCAGATTTCCTTAGTATGAAAATGTTGAACTGTTATCTTTCAGAAAATTGATTTTCTTGCTTGTTGAGATGTCAAGGAGTTACCCTTCTCATCTCACTGATAACTGTCCGTGAGATTAAGTAGGGTTTTGGCATTCCCAGGCCTGAATAGAAATTCAGGTAGAGTGAAAGGAACCAGGCAAGTCCAAATATTTAATCTTAAAAAGTACAGATTTCCTATTTGTTCTAGAAACATGTGAAAGTGAGAGAACCTCTCTACAGCAAATAAGCCATAGGTTGCCCATTCCTTTGGGCAATGTGCTGAAATGCAGCCTGATTGCCAGCAGGAATGCCTTTCAGGACGTACAATAGGTCATTGGATACCTACTGAGCACTTTAACAAGTGTGTCAACTGGCATCATGTGGTCAAGCGTAAGTCCACATCCTGGGCTGCAGTAATTTGTTTGGTGTGGGGCTAATACCACACAGGTTGGAATTTGTGGCAGGGAAAAAAAAAAAAAAAGGGGTCCCCCCAAATATCTTTGGCGTGTTTGTCAGGAAATTGATCATCTGAATATGCTGCAGGGAGTCTGAGAAGAGTTAGGAAATTATTTCTAAAAATAATTTATGCAAAGTGCGAAAGTGCGTAGAGGCACAGTTAGGACAGCCAACTAGTTTAATATTTTTTGTTTTGCTGTTTTTCTTGGTTTCATCCTTCAGTCTGTGCTCAGACATGCAATTCTGCTGAGCCCCTGCCTCGTTACAATCCTTATTTCTCGTCATATACAATGCATTTTGATTAATTAAACCAATTTTGAACATCTGAGAAAAGCCTCTATCTGTTATTTTTGTTCCATCATTCTGACCTTGTGTTGTCCTTGTTTTTCGGTATCTTTTGCTACCTTTGAAAGTCTTAGCCAAAGATTTTTGAGCTAAATTCAGTCCTGATTTAAAACAGTACAGTTTTTTCTTAAGCTTTTACTGGGTTCTGCTTTGATCCTGGAAGACTCACTTTTAAAAGGTTGGTATGACACAGTTTCTTCTCTGTAAAGAACTGATTTTTTTTCCCCTTGATGCTTATTGTTGTAGCAAGGCAAGTATAAAATTGCCCTGGGAAGATATTTCAATGATCAAAAATCTTTCTTTTGTAAAATTAGTGCAAATAATATTTTATTTGACTGTAGTTTCCAGAAAAGTCAGAGGAAGGAAACTTGGTCTATTGTTTGGACTATTTTCCTAGAATATTCAGGGTTTCTTCTGCTCAACATATAGGAAGCGATAATAAACTCATGACACATATCAGCATATTAGTCTCACCTCTTCCTAAGCAATGAAGCACTGTTGTTTCCAGCAGTGAGAGATGTCCAAGCTGGTATTTGGACTAAGCTGATCCAAACTTGGACAAACTAGAGTTTGTCCAAACCACAACAAATAGAACCAAAAATTTCGGTTCTGTTGACTTAAATTGGATCTTTCCTGTTGCTGTTAATTGTTAACCTAATGCAACATCCTAGCACCAGTGGAGGGGCAGGATCTTGGTCTTCCATACAAACAAGCCTTGAGCTGAGTTTAATTGCAAAAATCCTGTAGAGTTCCCAGAGGGGCTCCATGGGAAGCAGGGGTTGGTGCATAGTTTTTAAGTGGTGGAAGAGACAGCATGATTGTAAGAATTGTTAATATACTGTTTAGATCTCATGTCACTAGAAAATGTTTAACTCCTTGTCTCAGAAAGTTAGCATGAAGATGGTTTGTGATATTAATTGCTCCACTTGCTAATTGGATTACTTCCAAATCTGTATGTCATTCAGCGAAAGGAGCCAGAAGTGGAATGACAAACCAATTTATGAGCAGAAAGGTATTTGGCAAGACTGCTTTCAGTCAAAATATCCCTTTAATGAAATGCCATGGGGAGTAGTTGGTTAAGAGAACAAAGTCAGGTTTGTGGCAGGGCTGTCAGTAATTTGAGAGGCTGCGCATCTCTGGAGCAGAATCTTGCAGAAAGGGTAATTGCAGCAAGTGTCAATCTTAAATATCAAAAAAAGACATTGTGACCAAATGCCAGTATCATGTTCTAGGAGGTATCACAGTTCAAGAAGTAGCCCTGAAGCATTATGGCGTGTCAGTTATCTGGACCCTTTGATTGGGAAGTGCTAAAATTCCCAAGAGATCCAAGTGACATTGCCAAGAGTTCAACTACTTGTAATACAATTTGATAAAGATCTAGTAAAGATGGGGACCTTGCCAGACCAAAGGCTGTTGGCATTTCTGGGTTATGGATTATATTACCAGTAGCCAGGGGTTTAACTGATGTATAGTGAAAAAGCAACGTCGTGAAGGACTACAGCAAAAATCTCATAGTGCAAGTTAGTCATTTTTTTCCTGTCTAATGTCATGAAGTGCTCTGTTCCTGAACAAAGTGGAGTAGATTGCATAAATTAAAGGCGCATTACAGGAATCGGCTTGTACTGCCGACAGTGATTAATGGAAACTTTCAGCTTAGCTTCTGTGAAGTATTTTCTGGCTAATAGAGAGAGTGATACAACTAAGCTACGGTACTAATGGGCACCGGTCGTCGTTTTCGTGCCTTACAATGTCTGTCCTTTATCAGAGCGATCGTGCAGGATTTCTAGGATTACCTGGTCTAGCACTCTTTGAAGCATGGAAAAAATACGGAAAAAGATTTAAATAGTTGGAAAATATTTCTAATAGACCTCTGCTTATTGATACTAAATTTGGTTTACTATTAAAAAAAAAAAGTGTGTAATTTAGCACATAGAAAACACTGATGGTAAATTTATGCAATAAATAGAAAATTTTGACCTCTGCATAATGAAAGATATTACTGGAATTAAGGGTGAAGGCACTACATATTTCAGTACTTGTGTGGGGTTTTTTTTTTGCCTCTTGACATAGCTTCAGAGTAGCAAGAAAGTGAAGTGCTGAAAATAGAAAGCATTAATATTGTTGACAAGTAAACAAAAAGGAAGATTGAAGATTATACCCACACAGCTCCGGAAATGGTAGTGAAAGCAGTCCTAAAGTTGTAATGCAGATATGGTAGAAATGCATGCTTTCCCCAGGGAAAGCTTAGAAAATGAACGTGACCTTTCATGTGCAATCACTATGATTTGAGTGGTGGAACAGTATTAAGACCCACTTCTAAAATTGTTATAAAGAATGAAAATTCACCATATGTAGGAATTTCTCTTGTCTGATATGGTAGGTTTAGGAAAAAAAAAAAGTATCTCTAACAAAGGAAGTTAACCAGAATATTTTTACTATGAAGTGTGACAAAAGGAAAATAATTTTGAATATTTCTATCTATTTTTTTCACTGTTTATTCTATGATAAAATATTTCAATGAAGTGAAGCACCTTTTTGCCCCAGATTTCTATTTCTTTCACACCAGACGTCAGGATAGAGAGAATTATTTTTGCTTGTTTCTTAGGTTTCTGGGTACTTTGCTGAGTGCTACACCTGTAAACTGGTTACAGACAAGCAATGATTTTAGTGCAGTAGATTGTTACAGACAAGACCTCACCAAACTGAGAACAGAATTACATCACCAAACAGAACCTTCCCAAATATATCTCACTTTGCACAAGACAAGTTAAAAGCGTGATTCCTACAGTTGTGTAATGTTAATTCACTGCTCAGACATCATGCACTGACAGCGTGGAGGTAAAAAGAAGAGTTTACTTAAGAAATAAATTTGCATTTTTCATCTAATTAGGGGAGACTTTTGTGATAGATGAAGAATGAAATATCTTAGTCATCAAGATTCTATTGACCTCTGAGTTACTCCAGCTACAAGACCTGTTGTAGAAGTAAAATAGTGCTGTCATGTATTTGACATTATCAGTATTGGCAAGTTTGGCATGTTAGAGCTTCAAAACTGGTGGTTCTGTGGCCAAATTCTCACCAATTCTACCACATACCAATGGTATTAGGTATTTGTGCTGTATGAGTAAGGAGATGTTTTGATAAAAAGAGTTTTTTGGCACATACATTAATTCAATTTAAAGCTACAAATCGGATAGAAAACCACACCTCCACCAGACTGAATTCCCTGCACGCACGTGGGCTGTAACCTCCAGGTCATTGGCTTAGAAGAGGGAAGTTCCTTGGAAGTAAAAACAATTGGGGCTTAGAGATATTGATGGGAGTAGCTGGTAGAGAGACATGGTAAAGAGAAATGATGCCAAACGGCTTGTTGTTGTGTTTGAAACCAAGCCAGAAAGGATGGGCTCAGCCAAAAACTTGTATTAGAAAAATCAGCTCCTCCCTCTACCAAAAAGGAAGCCCACGGCCTGCGCTTAGTGTAATGCTGCTGAACAAGCGGCCTCATTGCTGGATTCTGTAACCATCATGTGAAAGCTAAAAAATCTTGGCAGATCTTTGAGATATGTAACAGTAGTGGGGCCTAGGCTAAGTGTTTGAATAGACCTTAAAGGCCTAAGAATAAGAAGCTGAGTTCTGTCTTCATGAGAGAAGGTTTTCCTCAGTGAAAATGTCTTCTTTTATCAGAACCGTCTGACCACAGCATTATGGTTGGGGGAAATAATAATAATAAAAAAACCCAAGTCTTGGCCATGTGGTTATTATCTTTGAATACAAGGATTTTGGTAAACAAGTGATTTCCAGGCTTTCTTGGGTTTGGTGATATTTTAGATTTCTATCCTGCTTTCTCTTTCTTTTTCTGTTATTTTTCCACCCTATGAGTGACCCCAGTTTCTAGGTACTGTGGCCCATATTTGGACAATGATGCCTAGTTTGGGAATTGCTGCTCTAGATATTTGATTTTTTGTTGTTGTTGTTAATATTGGAACACCTGAGCAAACTGCAAATGTTAACAAGGCGGATTGAGTAATTAAAGGCCAACTTACTGGAAGGTTAGGAAATGGTTATTACATGTAGATAGTACCAGTTAGGGGCAGGATGGAGGCCGGGAGAGTATAAAAAGCAAATTATTGGTCAAGAAGGGGCCTCTCAGGGAGAGTAATGAGTTAGGAGATGGATAAACACAAGCCAAGTGACCGGTAAGATCCTTGGCAAGAAACAAACACTCCATAGCAGAAAATCCTTCATGCAAGGGGATGGGGCTTGCGCACGTTTCTATGACTATGGCCTGTCACCCCCGATATCTCCCAAAGCCTGGAAAGTCAAAGCAAACAAAGAACAAATAAATGAGTTTTTAATGCTGTATTCACATGCAATTTTAAATGAATAAACCTTTTAAGCTAATATTTAAATATTAAGTCAATGTTATTTGATAATCATCTGTCACTTCATCTGAAGAATTAAAAATGCTTCATGCTTGAGCTGTTGGTGTGTCATCACTTTTTCAAATGATATGAAGTATAAATAAATTATATTACTTACAATAAGATGCAGGTTTTGTTTTGCTGCAAGACATTAAAGGGAAATGAAAATTAAAGTGATATTGCTTGAAGATATTACTTGTGGGGTGCATCTTAGTTTAGAGCCGACAGCAAAGACTTTAACATGGAAAAGGATGGCAAAATGGAGCGATGGTTGTTAATGCTCCCTGGTGTCTGTCTCTGAGATCTCTGGCATAAGGGCATATCTCTTCTTATCTAATTCAAAAGTTTGTCATTTAAATATCACATAAGAAGTGTCAGAGTTTTAAATATCCTTTATCCTGCTTATCTAGCTCAGCCATAGTGAAAGATCTGAGCGGTAGAGGCAGTATGGTAAAACAATTAAATATTTACCTGCTATAAAAATATTTTACAATAAATAAAATATATATTTATCTTCTTTTGAGAGCAATACTGATTAATACAAGAGATATTCTTTAATTTTGGATAATATCTCCCTGACCATAGTATACCTTAGCATAGCATTCTGACTTGTCAGAGCTGAAGCAGAGTAACATAAGGAGAAGCTCCTCAGATTTCTCACTCAGTTGATGTCCACTTGGACTTCGTGAACTCCAAATGCACTGCCATTTTTGTACTTCTAAAAAGCTTGCATTCGGATTGAACCTGACTCAAAATCTCACTGTTATCTTGTTGATTTAAGAGAAATCACACCATCTATTGCTGGGTAAATGCCTGAACTGCAGTTGTTCTCAAGGAGGCAAAATAACCCAAGGAATTGTTTTAGAAATTGTGTAGATATAGCATATTGGCAGATAACCTCGCTCCTGAAATGAGTTATTTTTAAGAGTATTTTGCTAACATCAAAACATTTAAAGGCAATTACTTTTTTTTTTTTCCTTGAGACCAAGTAGTTGCAATGGGAGGTTCAGTTACATCAGGTGAGCAGTATTGCTTTGCCAGCTTGACGGTTCCTGGTGATAGTACTCGTTTGTAGATGTTCTTGGGGTAAGTGAAAGAAGGAATGAGGGAATGTGAAGAGGACAAACAGGTAAATCCAAGATATGATTTGTGTAGTGTCTGGCCCCAAAAGAGGCAACTGCCTCTATATCACCCTTAGCAGATGCTGGCTTAAAACTTCTGGGAGCCCAATGCTGTATTGGGGAGGCCACCATCCCCAGATGGGCTGATCAGTATTTTGCTGGGCTCCTGTCACGGTTTGTTCCCTGCAGTTTAACCCAGCTCTTCCCTTGCTACCGTGTTATTACCTGGACTGTTTGTCCCCAGCATGGAGAACCTTTCCTGGTCTGCAGTGGCCCCAAATGCCTTTGATGACTCTCCTAGATCTGTGTCCTCTCTTGAAGTAACCCCAGTTCAACTTTCTCATGTGCTTCCTAGGCTTCTGATCATGTTATATAACTCTGAAATATCAGTAATGATTGCTTGTATTTGTGCATTAACATTCTGGGCTAGGATAAACCACACATGTTATTGTTGTCATTGTACCCAGGGTGATGCAGTCTCCTGGCATGTTTTGTTTTTGGAGACCACAGCTACTGCACAATTGTGCAATATGCCTAACTGACAAGTGATCTGTTGGGGAAAGCAGAGGAGGAATCTGTGCATCACTGAGAAAATCCCCATCTATGCTTGGCCAACTGTGCTATCTTTCCTTCTGCCTCCTGGTTTGTAAGAACTGAACAGTAGAAGTCTATCAGTGACTCTAAGTGCAGCAGCTCTGATAATTTGATAATATGTCTGCCCTGACTAAATAACACTATCTGCAGCATTAAAATCCTGCTGGCTTCACTAGGAGGTGACTTCAAGGGCAGCAGAGCAGAGGATGAGGGGGGTGACGCTGCCCTTATAGATATGAAGCTGCACGTCTGTGCTGAGCCCTCTCCAGGTGCTGAGCAAACATGTGATGGGAAAGAGTCTGTCCTGAAGAGCTTCTGGTGCAAGGAAGGGCATAGACTGAGCTGTAGGGGACAAGAGGAAGAAGAGAGGATGTAATTCTCTGCTGTGCCCTGGTTGTTGAGAAGACAATTAAAAAAAAAAATACTAGTGTGTTTTGCAAGTCCCTTGACCCGTCGCCTGATGTCCACCCCAGATCCCCCTCAACCTGACCATTGATTGCTCCTGGGTCCCCCTGAGCCAGTGTGAAACTAGTTAGTCGAATGAGCTGAGCTCGGCTTCCCCGGGCTTCAGGCCACCAGCTGTGGGACCAGGATGTCCCTCTGGACTGTGCCAGTTTGCCCCACTGAAGCGCAGGGCAAAGCCCAGCTTGCCTGCACCGGTCTTCCACTGATTGCTGTTTTATTAAAGTGAGCGCAGAACTCTTTCCTGTATGTTGGAAAAAAAAAAATCTTCCCTCTACATCCTTCTCTCCTATTTAATTTCTTTCTATAAAAATCTCCGCAGTAAAATGAATGCGGCAGATGTCTACTCTTCTGCGAAAAGATTAGGCTTTGAAGCCACACAGTAGCCTCACTTTTCATGACATTAATGATGTGGTCTAAGCTTTGGGAATTGTATTTAAAAAATACTCCAAATAGACCATGGCTATTCAGCTAAGTACACCCATATTTTTAATAGCTAACACTGCGCGTGTGTGCATATGTGTAGAAGAGAACTCTTTTCAATCCTCCTTTTTCCTGGATGTGAATCTAGGCTGCTTTATTTCTTCTGCGGTTTGAAAGAGCAACAAGGAGATTTTTCTCTTTTGATGCACGTGAGCGGTTTGCAGCGAGCTGGTTCCCGGGGTCCTCGCCTCAGGGATCGCTCCTGGCATTCCAGGACACCCTGCAGGACCTGAGGCCCCAAAGCAAACACTTTCGGGGCAAATGATTGCAATGTGTGGATGGCTTGAGTTGGAAAACCTTCCCAACGCCTAGAGTGAACTAGCAAGACCACTGCCATGGGCTTTCTGACCATGCTGTGGTGTCCCTGGGAGGGTGGAGGGCAGCATAAACCAGGGAGGGCTAGAGAGAGCTGCAAGAACTCCTTTGACCTATATTTGGAAAAAGGAAAAAAACTTCAAAAGTTTGAAGTTGGAAACTGCAGCAAAGAGTTTGGTTTCTGGTGGGATAAAATGCAAGAAATGTTCTGTGAGATTTTTTTTCTCCCAGCTGAGAGCTTAATTCTGTAACTTAAAAAGCTGGGCAGTGAGGTGCTTCGTGAGCGGTGTCCTCTCTGTCCTTGTCCTTGCTGAGGACAGCGAAGAGAGACCTTGGTGCAGGTATGCGCTGGGTGAGACACAAATATAATAAACTCATGGATGATGCAATTTATCTTAAATCAGTTAATTTACATATAAGGAAAGCAAGACAGATTTATCAAGCACTAGCGTCTTGTAATGTATTTTAGCATTTTAGTTGGTTTGATATAGAACAGAAGAAAGTGAAATCCAAATAGTTCTTTTATGTAATAGTGGAGATGAGACCAATGTGATTTTCACTAAATTTGTATTTTTTAAGGCAACTTTTTAATCTCTAATTAAACAGTTCTGTTCTAATGCTAATTAGTGTTTACAGGTGCATTTTCAATACCCCTTTTCTTTTTTTTCCCCTGTATTGGATATTTTGGGGGAGTGAAAAGTGAACTGAAAAATAAATGACCCACTAACATCTGAATAAAGCTAGTTGTACCTGTCTTGGTGGCGGGAGGTGTGAGGCACAGAGCCACAGGTGCTTCTGCTCTGCTAGAATTTTTACATTTCATATTGTTTGTGCGTAAAAACTGGATGTGTTACTACCAGCTCTGGTTACTGCTACTTCCGCTTTAACAGCAGAGGACTGAATGGTGACCCAGTAGCTTTTCTGAAATACTTATTTCTGTAAGTCATTATTTTATCTCTGAAGCCAAAAGCAATCTACAGTGATTTATTTTTCAAATTCAAAGTTTGGGAGAGAAGTTATTAATGGTGCTTGGAAGCTCGGCGAGGGGGGATTGTTTTCAGCAGGCTCTGAACCTCAGAGGGTGGCAGTCGGCACCGCGTTGTTGGCGTTTGAAGGAGACCAAGTTGTTTGCGAGAGAGGTGCCAGGGTCGGTTCTGCCGACCCGGAGTTCTAGGTAATCCAGAGAGACTTCCCAGGAAGTTGAGTGCGTTCCTTTGTTCCAGGGGACTCCGAGAGGGAATGGGCAAGGGCCTCCGGCTAAAAAGTGCGAGTTGACCTGCAGTAGGCGAGTGCAGGAGGTCACCATTTGATGTGGGAGATGTCCTCGGGCCAGGCGAATCGCTTCATAGCCGCGTCTCAAAATGTGGCTTCCCGCGACGGTGACCCGCGGCCTTTCAAGTACAGTGGAAGGCTTGATGGCTCCGTCGTGCCGTTTCCAAGGGTCTTCAGCTTCATTTGCCTCTCAGCTGGCTCTCGGGTGGCTGAAACATTAAGACAATCTAACGATCTTTTCTCCTCCTATGAGGCCAAGGGTATTTTATTAAAATATATATTTTGGAAAAAGTAATAAAGCAGCTCCAACTTTTTCAAGGCTAGACTATACTTTGAAGAACGATTCTAAATCTCTGGCCTCAATATATGAATACTAATTGTATCTTATCTACTGTCGGTTATTGAAATCCCAACCAGTAGGAAAGCTAATCTGACATCTCCATTCACATACACCTTCTTTTGAGCCTCTTCACAATTCAGTCAGTGTTATCAATGATTAAATATCCCAGTCCCTACAGTTTTAACCTTTTTTATTATTATTATTCCATAACTTTTCTTTTTGGTTGTTACTTTCAGTCAGTGAACAGCTCATTTTTGGGTAAAGACATTGTGAAATTCTCTTAAAATGGCTGTTTGAAGATTTTATTAAAAAAAATATCTCTCTGGACAGATGCTGCCCTTCATTACAACAATAGACAACCTCTTTGTCTTCAGCAGGATAACTCCAGATTTGCAAGAAGGGTAGAATCTGAACTAAAAGATGTGAAATATATTTGAATATAGGAGTCATCAATTACCAACAGTCCAAGTGTTTGTTTTCCTGCAACTCATTTTGCTCACAAGTAATTTTATACTTACTGGGACTGTTCTGAGATAGATGCCTGACCCTATGAGGACAACAAAAGTCAAATCTGCAGGTACTTAGCTTTCATTTTCCAGAGTTTGCATTTCAATGGTGTTGTGTAAGTTGTTGCTAAATTGAACTGTCCTCCTCTAATTTCCCTTTTAGTGTTTGGTTTTAAATAGCCTAAGTGTAAAGCTGTAGCATCGAAGGCTCTTGCCACTTCATGTTTGATTCACAGACACTGGCCTCGCTGGTGCTCGTAGGTTGGATAGAGTCGCAGCTATTCCTGGGCCTTGGATCAACTGGGGCTAATTTTGGAATGAAAAATGCAACCAGCTGAATGCTACCTGTTTGTGTGATTTTTGCTGACTAGAGAGGAATAGGGGAATTAAGTCAATCAGAAACCTAATAGTTTAGATCATATAAAGGTGCACATGCTAGTCTCCTGCATAGGGAAGCAAGGTTTTCTTCATTTTTGTGATGACCCACTATATGTTGGATAATGGAGTGTACCAGCACAGGTGAATTAATATTTTTTATTGGAGAGAGGAGAAAAAACATGGACAGACAGGAGGGGAAAAAGGAGATCTTTATGAAATAACAACTTTCAGGAAACCATAGATGAGGACTTTGTTTTGTTAATTAAAGTTAACAATGAAGATGAAGACTGGCAAATGGCTCGATTTGGACTCTGTCCACTGTGTGTGTACAGTTTGCTTGGAGCCCAGCTAAGAACCCCGTTGCTTGCAAACAATTTGAAATGGGTAAACTTACAGCAGGCTGCTAATCTATAAGGGTTTTGATTATTTGTTTGTTTAGTATTTTCACTTCTAAACCAGGAAGCATCAAAGCTTGGGTTTGAGCCCAGTGTTCAGGAGCTGAGCCGAAAGCGTTTGCTTTGTCTTCTGCAAGACAAAACTCTGCCCTGTTTCTGCAGAACTTCCCTTGTGCCTCTGTGCAAGACTTGGGTCAGATTTTTGTTTGTGTGGGGCCTGCAGTGGGTCCAAATCCGGTATGAATAATTGTTGTTTTTTATTTCCTCTGAGTTGTAAAGGAATACTTTGTGTTCCTCGTGTCTTCTGAAGTTATCTGATCACATCATGACAATTTATGTTTCATTTAATGAAAGGGTACATTTCCCACCTTCATGGTTTCCAGGTAGACTTAAAGTACTAGTCATGAAGATGGCCACAGTGTGCTTTTTTGTTTTTTTTATGTTTGTTTGCTTTTTGTAGAAATATAAGGTAATTTTGTGTTTTGCTTGGTGTGGGTAATGATTTTTAGATGCTGAGGAGACCAGCAATGTTGGAAGAAGGAAGCCTTGTCCTGTATAAAGTGTTGTAGATCATTTAATGCCCCATTAGTGCTGACGCTTCCGTGGCTGCGATTCCTGAGAACAGGATCTAGATTTGCACTTTTGTATACAATACATGTGAACACTCTTTAAACTGGGATGTACCCTATCGCCTATTGCTTTTACATGTTTAAGAAGCGCAGCCAAACCTGAGGTCAGGCTGCCTACAGCAGCAGGGAAGAGGCAAATGCACTTGGAGCTTTCTTATCTTTCCATTTTTCCTGCTTTTTTTCCCCTCCATCTGTGACTATATGTTTTGCTCTTTGTTTAAATATAATGTTCACTGCCACAGATTATATGGCCAGCGCTCAAGGAAATGTTTTTAAGCATCCCAATATAATACAAACAAAATACATATCTTTTAGAATAAGTAACAATTTACAACATTTCCTGGAAACTAGTGATTTGAAAATTGCTGAGCACTGCAAAACATAAAAATTAAGTTTTTTTTTTTTTCTTTTTAGATGTCTAGGAATTTTGCATTCAGTTGTGACTTGACACATGCTCTGAAGTGTGCAATTCAGACAGTGGCTCGAGACGTCACTGGAAGCAGATCCAGGTTGTCATGTTTCATTATAGCTATTGAACTCTCGCAAGCGCGCTATTATACTCTAATGAAAGGGGTCTTCTCCTTCTCTTTTCGACTTGCAAATCTAGGAAAGATACCATATGTCATTAGTGCCTGGCACAAATTTGAGGTAGAGCAGTTCTCTAAAGAGCTTAAATTTATGCAAAATTTTTTGTCTGGAAAAAGAGGAAGGAAAAATATTTTTATCTAACTGAATCTAAATCTTATACTAAAGCATTTACTGGGTACAGATCACTTAAAGTATTACTCTGATCACAACATGATTTTTATGGAACGATCCAAGTTAAGTTTGTGCTGACCTTTGAGGAAGGAATTTGGCCCTGTGCAACTCATGCAAACAGTAATGCTCCTGCTGCTGGGATTGGGTTGCTCCATGTATTTATGTAATTCTGTCAGGGTTTTGCATAAACACAAAGATGATCATTTCTCAGATGAGTTTTCAGGATCTGAAGACGACCTCCAGGTAAATTAAACATGAATCCTTGCACAGAAATCTATTTAATGAAGAACAGGTTAATTTAATTTTGTTTTTTTTTGTCTATATGCAAATATGTTTTTCGGCAGCTTGTGCCAAAAAGAACTGCTGTGACCCACAGCCCAGAGTAATACAAATATTAAGAGGTCGCAGTAAACTGTCTACATATTTTTCAAAGGAAGGACTTCTTAATGCTGACCTTAAAACCTCCTGCGCTCAGCTAGATAAAAATCTGCTCACTAGTATTCCTGAACTGCGAAAATGGAAACGTGTATGCTTCTTTCCCGGAAGAAAAATCTTCTGATAGATTTGTTAATGTGCATGCATCTGTAAATAAAAGCAAACATGGGAGAAAACAATGTGAAGGAAAAGCTATTTCAGAGCAAGAGCTTCCAAGGATGGAATTAAATAACTGCTCCCAGTCCTGCAAAGAGGCTGGGGCCATAAGGAAGGCTCTTAAAAACTAGGGAAAAGAAAACAGGACGGGTGTGCTAGAGGCACAGGCTGAGGCAGGAAGGTTGCCCCGAATACTGAAATCACTTGCCAGGGATCTGCAGTCAGGGTGGCACTGCTCAGCAGACTGGAAATTGCAGCGTTTGAGTTTGCATTACCCAGATATGATGGCCCATCAGAACATGTTGCAAAACTGGTCCGTCTGGGCAGCCTGAATCTGGTGCTGGACAGCTGGCTGTGGGGGAATGCTTTGCTCTTCTGAACTGCTAGTTGATTTGAGTTAGTTGACTTCTGCTGTATGGAGGCTTTGATATATAATGTGGAAGCAATTGCTTTCAATCAGTTGTTTTAAATGACTGTTGGGCTCTAAAGAGCTATGTGATTTTGAATTCAAACAGAGCTAAACAAGTAATACTCGAATCTATAATATTTTGTTTTCATGGCACCCCTGTAAGAAAAGGGTAGAGGAGCAACAGTGCCATTTTTGGATTATGGTCGTGAAATCCCAGCAAATCCAAGTATGAGAAAAGTCGCTTGAAAATTTTATGGCCCAGTCATGAGAGAGAGTGAGAAGCCAAACAGGGATGAAATCCTGCACAACTTGACCTCGTGAATTTAGTGGCAATTACCTAGGCCAAATTCAGATGACAATACTTCAGCACAAGTTCCTAAACGTAGTGTTCTCTACTGACCACCTATAGGTCTCCAGGGATATCTAATCAGTGGGTCTTAAATGGAAATCAGGTTCTTTGGCTCTGGGCCACTGATGGTGGTTCTCACCTGCAGTTCATCATTGGTTGCATGTAGAAACAAGTTGGTCTTGTGAAAGTAACCTGTAAATCATGGTGGAGTTACACTGGGTATCTGAGAGTAACGTCTGACCCAAACACCTCCCTGCAGCCTGGCTGGCGGTTCTGTGCCTGCTGCGACTTGCCAGGTGATGTGTCCATGACAGGCTGCACTGTCATGACTCAAACATGGGCATTTCCATTCTTGACAGCCCCAATATTGGAAGGCTGTTTTAAAAAGATTAGCTAAATAAAGAGTAAATAACTACAGAATGAATATCATCTGCAACGGCATTAGGCAGATTCAGTTAAGTGGAAATAGATCCTGAAGAAACACAACAGTTTCAGCTGTTTGAAACTCAGCCAGTTCAGATGAAAACTGGAAATGTACCATAAAAAGCTGCATGGAAATGTTAACAAGGTAATCAGAGATGATTTCATGGCCATGGCCAATGAAATTTTTTTGCTGAGTTTGTTGGCAATACAACTTTTCATTGATGATTTGCAAATGCAGAATTGGGCAAAATCAAATTCTTCATTCACCCTCTTTTTTTTTAGGGACTAAGTTCTTTGAACTTTATTATTAAGCGGTGGGCAAGAAGGAGGCAATTTATTCTTTGTGGTTGCACTCTTGATTTAACAGTGTCTGTTTTGTCTCATTTTTCAGAAACATTGGGAAATTCAGCGCTATAGCACTATATCGCGGGGATTTGTTTGGCTCGCATGTGTTAGGATAAGAGGGAGTGCCTCTATTTGCATTAGCTGGAGGAGGATTGTGAACTATTATCTCACTTTGTTATCTGAGCTAGGAGTGTACAAGGAAGTTTCTTCTACTAATGGTTGCGCCGCTCTTCAGATAAAGCCCTCTACAGGATCCCTGTAGCCCTAATTAATCAGCTGTTAAAACAGTAGTTGATAGACAGGCTTGCTTTAAGTTCGAATTGCCTGCAATCAGAGATAACAGGTGAGTCCCATTTGGCAGCGAGATATGGAAGCAGGAGAGTGATCTGATATCAAAATGAATATGGCACTCAAATCAAAATTGAAGTTTGCTGAAGAAACCAAAAAGTAAAACAAAAGGGATTTTTTTCTTCTTTTAGCCCTATTTTCTTTGCTCAAAAAAACTTTGCTTTGGAGATAGCTGAAGACACCTCTGCATATATTGTGTAATTCTTCATATTAAGAGCAGCCATTTTCCAGATAACTTCATTATTCTAGATAACACTCTCTACTGCAGTAATATTGCTAAAAAAAGTTTGCCAGGTAATGCCAACAAATTGCTAGAGCAATTAGTGCTCCTGGCATCCAGGTTGGTAGCTGGCACATCCGGGCAGTGAGCGGGAGTTGCAGGAAAAATGGCTGGATTTCAAGTCAGGAACTTGATGAGTGTCTTTGTGGGTCACTGGCGTAATCATCAGGCCGTGGAGAAGCTCTTTCCTTACGCAGTTCATATTTAGTAAGTTATAATAAATCAGTATTTGGGGGGAATGGTAGAGGGTGCATGTAGTGCATGGCACCTGCCTGAGTTAAGGCAAGCCTAGGCTGAGGCCGAGCACTGCTATATTTTAAAGCCACAAACAATTACTTTTTAATGCTGAACATGAGCAAAGAAGGACGCTCTAGAAGGATGGTGGCAAATGTTTGGGGCAGTTTGAGATTCAATTTATTTTAAAATACTTAACTCACGTGCATTGCACTGTCACAGGCATCTCTCAGGCCTGATTCTACTCTTTAATTGCTGCACAAATAGAGCAATAAATACATTCTCCAAATCTAGATTTCATTTGTGTTTCTGGATATAACAGGAGGGTACTGGCTCCAAAGGGGCATGCAGAATAGCCTGAAAAGAGAATTGGATCAGATTCCCTTTGCATCTTTAATTTGGGCAGTGTTTACTAGTCTCAAGTTCTTAGGGCTTGCCCCAAGTATCTTGTAAGTCTCTGAATAACAGATACAATTTATTTTCTTTGAGTTCTCTGTATTTACCTGAATATTCCGCCGTTGACCTTATTGTTTAGTTTAAAGATTGATGCTTATCAGTGCTCTGGGAATTAAATTACAACTGACTTCACTATCCAGCTAAAACAGTAATAGTTACTCAGTAGCAGGACCTTTTCTTGATATCACACATTTTATTTTTTTTTTTTTTTTTTTTTTTTTTAATGTGCTTCTCCACCTCAGCAAATGTCTTCATTCCCGTTGGAAGTCTCTAAGTCACAATCGTGCATATTCGCCTTTTTTCCTGCAGGAGTGACCGTGCCTTTGGAACATACAGCTCTGTGTTCAACGTTCCCCATTGCTGACATTGTCTTTCTCTTGCTTTCCGTTTTATATGCCCTAGGCTGTGCAGTCTGTATCTCTTGTTTTTTTTCACTTTATCTTTGCTAGAAGCGATGTCTTCCAGTAGCTGTTATTGCTTTACATTTTCCTTTGGGGCTGTTCAGCTCTGCTGTCTGGAGACACCTTTCCCTCCCCAGCATGAATCTCTTGTAAGCTCAGAGAATGTATCCTGCCCTTGAACCGAACTCTGTTGAGCAGATCCAACATGTGGATACCTCTGTTTTCAGCTCGCAGTGTGGAATTAGTACTTTGAGTAAATCCTATGCCTTTTACGCAGCCCCATTCTGTTTTGACTCATGCTTCTCATTAAATATCTCCATCTCTTTAGATTTTTTTAATTTTTTGTCACCAGATTTTTACTTGTGAATAATTCTTTTTCACCGATGAAATAGTTTAAAAAAAACAAAGTTTGAACTTACTGTTTTGCTTTTCATCTCTTTATGCTCATTGCTCTGCACAGATTCAAGTCTTGTTTCTGCCATGCCCTTGGGTTTATTTCTGAAAATTCAGCATCCTCGTGGTCATTCCTTTTGATGCAGTGTTTGCTGTGTTTCGAGGTACTGCTTGTTTCCTCAGATAATGATGTTTATTTTCTTGAGGTGCGTCTCTCTAGGTCAATTGCTTCTTGCATGTGTCGCCTACCGCCTGATGGATAATACGTTATAGTATGAGAGTTCTTCATGTTTCTAAAAATTAGTGTCTTTTTTTTTATTATTTTTATTTTTAAACTTTGCAGAGCTGTAGCAATTCATTTACTGTTGCTATAGTAGTCATGTGTCAGCTTTCCAATGTGCTGGCCAAGCTTTCTCCCAGTAGCAACCTCTGTTCCTACCTCCAAGCTCCCTCCAGAGTGCCACAGTTGCTCGGGGATGGATTTGCAGGGCGTACAGTGACTTGGTAGTTGTTCTCAGCAAATTAAGCTACGCGCTTCCAGGTAGCGCCAAGCTGATGCAAAACAGCCCTTTTCTGCCAGGGATCCTGTTGGGAGCCTTGCAGCAACTCCCAAGAGGTCACCCCACTGTCCTTAAGCTCCGTGAAGGGTCCAGGAGATGCAGATCTCGCCTCGGTGAGCCCCAAAGGTAGAGTGCAACTGCTGTGCTGTCCCTTGTCCCCCCAAACCTTCAGAGCAGATTTACCCTCTGCTGTCAAAAGTCATTACTTTTGGGGCTCCCAGGAGCCCTATTTCACCTCCATTTTAGCCACGTGGCATGGAAGGAAACAGACATTCGGAAACCTCATGTTCCTATTTATATATTTAACCATTAACCAGACGCACATACACACGTGCGCACACACACAAGCTACATTAAAGGCACATTAAAAGGAACATTTTCAGCACGGGGATTTAGCTGTGTGAATCCCATTAACATTAATGGGAGTTGTTCCCCTAAATCCCCATGTATCTCGTTAAAATATACCTATTAGTGACAGGCTGAAGCCTACGAAACCCAGCAGTTTCCAAGGTAAAACTGAAACTTCATCATTAACTTACCCCATTGTGCCTAGGTAATGCAACACCCTTTAACTTCTCAAATTCAAAGGTATCTTTTCTCCATTGAACTTAAAACAAATCTTGTCTTGTTAATACAATAGGTTCAGCTATAGTTAGCCCATTCTATAACTCTTGATCATGTTGGAAATGTTTTTTCTCCCTCTCTCTCTCAGCTGATATTATCTCTAAAGGGACAGTGTTGCCAAAATGTCTTTGAAACCTTTACGCGAAATAGAATATAAAATATAAATGGGCTAATGCATTTTCTAATAGTAGATCATAACATTGAAGTATGACAGTGGTAGTGTCAGATACTGCATTATTGTTCTTGGGACTTTTTAAAATAAAGGCTGAGTTTGATGTGTAGCACCTGAGTCACTCTGGAGAACCGATCCCTAAATGAACCAGAAACATGAATGAAATGTTATTTACAGTAAACCAATGTAATGCTCCTTTTTGTAGCAGAGGAGATGCTAAAATGTGCATCCCGAGTCTTATGTCGTGTAGTTCTAGGAGTTCTGGACAGGATGAGGTTGTATTTGTGGCTCATCAAGAGTGTCAGTAAGGGTAAGGGCAGCACAGGGATACCCGGGCTAAGGGGAACCCAGCCCGGCTCCTGCCCTGGGCTCATCTGCTGGAGGGAGCGTCCTTGCCTTGTCATGGAGATGTGCGACCGAATGCAGGAGGTGAATTTAAGGGTAGATTAGCATGGATGGGGCTCTCCACTAATGCTCTCACGTGAAGCCTCTGCATACGCGAGGTAGCTTATTTACTGTTAGGTTAGCTAGCTCAATCCCAAAGATAAAATGGAAATCTGCTTTTATAGCTTTGGTAATGGTTAAACTTTTAAAACTTTTGATAGGAAGCTGATATAAGCTGTGCCAGGAAAAGCAGGATTTGTGGTGATGCGCTGGTGAGATGTTCAGAGCATAGGTGTGCATCAGGTGTAATTTCCTCCCATTTTAAAAGCCGAGATAAGTGAAAATGGGTGTTAGGTCCATTAGGTTCTACTTTATTTGAGCATCATATGTCACTAAAAGAGATACATCTGCTGCCCCACTGCTGTTGATTCATTTTCAATGCAGTAGAAATGGTCCTTCACCTTTGGGTTGGGACTGGTGGGTGGTAATAACCTCCCATACCACAAGAAATGACTGTAATTACAGTACACACATGTGTTCTTTCCTCTCTCCCCTCCCTCGGTGTGGCCCTCTGTCTTAACATATTGCCAGTAGTTTTTCTGAGCTATAGGTCTCTAACTGGTCGTTATTAACCTATGCCCAGTAGTCCCAGTTCCAATAAAACGAGCTCGCTGCTAGTCCTAGCACCAGAGTTTGCTTGGTCAGGAAGAACTCTGGTAGGGCTTCTTCCAGTAGCTTAACCATTAACAATAAGCAGTGAAATGAGTCATCCACACTTTATTTTTAATTAGAGCTGCAGTGAGCTCAAGCTTGAGATATTTTTTGCCTGCAGAGCTGCGGGGCTGAACCCAGCAGCATTCCCCTGGTACCGGCTGTGCATGGATTTCTGTGAAGCAGCATCATTACCTTGTTGTGGATACAAACAGTAGAGCAAAAGCAGCACAACAAAAGGGTTCATGTGGGCAAGTTAGTGCAGTTCCTGTTGGCTTAAATTAAGTGGAGATGTTTGGCTTGCTTATTCCTGATTTTATGACTTTTTGTTTTGTTTGTTTTTCCCACTGGAAAGTAGAAATCTGAACAATGAAAGAGACAGCAGTGGGTCAAGAGGAAATCAATACTTTAAAATAAGCAATGTTTATTATAAATATATTAATCTATTTGTATATTTAAAATGTTTGCCAAGTCTAATTCAAAGTTTTGCTGCTACAATCCCCCTGGAATCTGTCTATGGGCTTCTGGAGTAAAACATTTGCATTTTAAATACTTTTTAAATTCCTTTCACATTCAGCCCAATGATCAAGCCCAAGACTTTTCTGTAGTAAACACAGTTCGGACAAGGTATCCTCACTAGTGCCTGGAACACCTTCAAAAATTGTTGATGCTTTTAAAATGGCTGCAGTAACATGATGGCAAGGGCTGGTATTGCATCTAAAGCAAGTCCTGGGGTCCTTAATCTGCTTTGCAAATGAAGATGGTGATCTTAAGGGAAAGTTGTTGCTAAAATGTTTTGGAAAGTAGCAAAATATGTTGTGCTGTTTGACATCTTGTTTTATCTTGGTGAATTATTAAAATCTTCAGTACAAAGTTAGTCACATTTTTTCTTACCTATGTTGAACCAGGTAAGTTGAACCCAGCTCTGGCCACCTCCGTGAGCTGAGCATGGGAACTCATCGTTGCTCTGCTTCTTGATGTGTGTTTTGTGTGATAGTTTGGAAATTATTCGGAATGGAAACTGTCTCTCCGTGGGATTTATGAGACAATACCATTGTTTCAGCAAGCAGATGCATATTTTGTGCTGTTCCTTATGCATAGCAGATAGTTACTTCTCCCATGCTGTAACTGCTGCCCATGGCACATACATTGGGCAGGGGATGATTCGATCTTGCTCTGATGGTGGGAGCCTTCCTCCACTGCAGTGGCTTTTGCATCCCTGGTTAGGGAAGGACAGGCAGGCTGTGAGGGAACAACCAGTGTGGCAGTGGCTCTGTGGAGTGCAAAATACTAATTTCTTTTTTTTTGTGCAGGTTAAATGCTAAATTCTCTCTTCTGGGGAACTAGATCCTCACGGGTCTAGTTTAGGCTGAAGGAAACTTGGTTGTATGTCTCACGGTAATTTGACGTTTTAAAGCTATGTTGTGGAAGCGTATGTATGATGTATGCTGTGTTCATGCAGGGGCTGTACAATACATGATTTGGTCCTGATCTGGCATTACACCTATCTCTCTTTGTGTCCCTTTCACTCTTTCACTGTGATTATAACTTGTTTAGTAGTAAAACTCAAGTTGTTAAGTAGCTGGAAACTTATATTCAGGAGTGGCCATCAAGTGATTTGTCATTATTGTAGATTTTTATGTCCCTGTGTAGTTAATGTAGTTAATATAACCTTCTTTGGAGAGAGTTTGAAGGCAGCATGCAAGAAATCATTTGGTTTCCTTGCTTCTTCACTTGTTTGAATTGCTCTAATTGAAACCAATATTATATTATTTGATCTTGTAATTAAACAATGTAATTTATATTAATCCATTAAATAATATGGCTAATTGCTTCTACACTGATTGTATCTTAGGCTTTTTTCTTTTAAATTGTTACTGGAACAAAGTGGTTATCTACAGCAAACCAATGAGCCACAAGTGAAGAAAAGATCTTTTTACTATTTTTTTTAGGTTCTTTGATTAAAAACTGTGTAAAAAATTAATCACAGGGGCCCTGATTCAGCAAAATGTTTAAGCATATAATCCCAGTGCTGCTCAGTAAACTTAGGTGCTTTGTTGGCTTGGTGTCTGCATGGTGAACAGGCAGACTTTCCTCTGAAATGAAAGCTTTCTCTTCCTGTGGAGGAGAGAGAGTCTCATACAAACAAAAGAAATTGGCTTTATTCTATTTCCATATCACCCTCCTACAAGGAGTAACTTCAAGTTACTCATAGCTCACACTCTCGAGTATGACTTGACCTACTGCAGTTAAGCTCCTCTGTGTAGGAATAGCCACAAGTGAATTCTTACTTGGTCACTTGAGGTACCTAATTACTACCTTCACCATAGACTTTTCAAACTGAGAATCCACCAGACTAGACAGGAAAGTGCACATATCAAAATAGGCAACACTGAGAGAAATCAATGGTCCCACCATGTAAGCTAATTCTTCCAGGTAAAATAATTTCTTTGCAGGTCTGCAAGAGCTCGGGTTTTCCATGATGTCCACCTCTACCACTTGCTGCCAACAAGATGCCTCCTTCAAACAGGAAAAGGGAGCCAATGTACAGCCGTATATTTGACAAAGGTAAGAACTAGCACCAGGAGACAGCGAGTATGTCACCAGTGCTTTGAGGCATGTTGATTATTTTGCTTTATTTTTTTTGGTATTATTTTGGATAGTAGCAGTTGTGAAAGCCTGTGTTTATACAGTCTGTGGTTCTACTTGACATCTGCTTGCTGTGGTACCGCTGAGCTTTTTACTTGGCGAAACTTTATGGAATTAGATATTCAATATATGGTTCAATCAATGGTTATATGCTGAGTACTGCAGTTATCTCCCTGTTAGTGAGGTAGGGAACAGCTTTGTATGTGGTTGAGGTGGCCCTCTAAAACAGTGTCATTCTGCAGGTGCTCCAGCCTTAGCTGATCTCAGAACTGATCGCACTGGACCCATTTCCCTGGTTGCCAGTGCTGGATCCCTGTGGACCTGTTCTGTGCCTTGTTCATTGTGTTAGTAATCTTGTCAGTGCTGTAACCTAAGGATTAAATCATTTAGATTAAAAGTTACCCTCTATTTAATGGGAGTGTGTTGCTGCATTCTGACAAATCGATGTTGATTTTATAGTGACATCTTTGAATGATGCTTACGGCAGTTTTGCCATCCATTTTTGTTCATATTTTCAAACATTTGTTGTATATTCTGTTAAAATGGTCCAGAGAACCAGGTTTTTCTTATCCTTTCTTCCCTATATCTACTTAATAAATGTAATTGTGTACACTCAAACCTATTTCTTGTGGTGTTTCTGGTAAAATATATTTGGATTAGAGTTATTTCTTATGGCCTCATTTTGTCTTTTATTTCTATTTTCTGGCACTAATTACTAGTGATATGATTAATGTTCCACATACCTGGTAGCTTTGTTCTTTCTGGTTTTGAGATAATGTTAATTAATCCAACTTTGAAAAAGTACTTGCAGTCCTGATCATATGTCACATTGCTAATTCTTTCTGGAATCCAGAGACTATATAAAAGCGGAGCAGTTAGTGATATATTTATGCAGCTATACTTATAGAAATTTTCAGCCTGGGTATCACTGTCAGAAGTACTGCCTTTAAGAGGATGACTACAAGCAATTTATTGTTATTTGTATTTTGTATTGGATTAAAGCAAAGCCTACATCATTCCATTTCTTCATAGAATTATGGTGGGTTGTTCAGATTTAAGAGGAAAAAAAAGCCTAAAACACACAAACCCAGCTCCTTAATGTGTTTAACCAGTTCAGGCCCACTTTTTAGATGTCTTTTATAAATACCTGAAGCAGTTAAAGGGTTTTCTATATTGCTTTCTCTCTACGCAGATACTAACTTTTAGTGAGGTGCTAAAATGTTAGCCATGTAGAATCATGCTTAGCTGCTGTGAACTGGCAAGATTTTTGGCCTGTAGAAGGGTTAGATTACAATGCCTAATACCAGTTTGGGAGGAAATAAGGAAACAAGTATACTACATGGAGCGCATGCTAGTCACATCACTACTTTGCTACTGGAAGGTGATCAGATACGACAATATATCAAAGAAAGAATAGCAGTTACTTTCAGCCCACTTTGGTTTATCCTGCAATGCCTGTTTTCTTTGCAAAATCTCTAATGGTCACTATTACTGGAATTGTTAAAGTGCCCTTTAAATTGCTTTACAAATATCGAGTTGTGGATTCAATCTACCTTTGCACAATAGTCAATTGTCCATCCTAGCTTAAACAAAATGAAACAAAAAAGTGCATTATTTCAAGAAAACTCCTTCAAGTATTTTTAAGAGTGTCACTTGTAGTTTATAGTCTTTAGCTTTTTTTCTCCTTTTTTTTCCTCCTCTCTCTCTCGGTGTTAGGAGCAATTTTTTGCTCTAGAGAATGGCCAAAGCCTTGGAAGACAAACACAAGCAGAAAATTTTTTTTTTCTTCTTCTAACTTCATTTAAAAAATTTTGGTATTATGCAGCAGAAAGATCCTATGATCTTTGATCATTTTATACATGTACATGCATATATATGTAGATATGCACATGCACAGTTATGCATGACTGTGGAACAGAACGTAGCAAGAAGATTCTTGCTACGTCACACACTGACACCATGAAGGCAGATCTCTTCAGGTCGTAATTCTTATCTGACTGCTGTCTGTCCCCATATATGTAGAGAAATATTTGAATTCCAGGTACAAGTATGGCTTGGGCATCTTGCAAAGAAGAGCATGAAAGCATCTGGAGTGCAAAAGCATCTGCTTGATTGTATCATGGTCCAGTAGTCTGAGCTGTGAATGACATGGCAGAAGAATGAGGTTTATTTTCCCCTCCTCCTCCTCCTCCCTCACATCTGCTGGCCACAGTTGGGTCTGTTGTCTGTGTTCCTCTTGTTCCTTGTCTAATAATATTTTGGGAAGGAAGAAAGCGTGGAAGAAAGCACTGCTGCTGTGCCAGCTGGAAACCCCACCATCTCCTTTGGCCAGCATTGACCCTCTGATCTCCTGGCTGACTTGCAGATGTAATTTTTCCCACACCATACAGGCGGATTGGTTAGAAAACTGGCAATTAGTAGCTCTTTGGTTCCTAGGTTGTGCTGATGCAATCCCTGGTCCCTAGCAGTGCAGTGAGACCAGTGAGTACTGGAAAACAGTGGCAACAAGCTACTGGCTAGGGGCATTTCTATCCCAGAAAATGTCAATTTTGCCTATGCAGGGTACAATGTTTTATGTGATTAGTTGAGAAAGGTTTTCTTGGATTGGAAAATATCCTAAACTGTGAATGATGTGTGAAGACGCCTCTTCTTAGAATGGGAGAACATGATGCCTTGCTGGCTAGCTTCCCTTACAGTAATCTGAAAAGTTTTGCTCCTCTGAATTGGGGTGGTGAGAGGCTGCACAGATACAA
Organism: Crypturellus tataupa; assembly: GCA_034781795.1. NCBI lineage: Eukaryota > Metazoa > Chordata > Aves > Tinamiformes > Tinamidae > Crypturellus > Crypturellus tataupa. The sequence continues at coordinate 9,511,733 of JAWLRI010000640.1, forward strand.
ATCCCGTGTTTAAAAACTATCTCGCATCCCTTACCTAATGACTTCAGCTTTCTCCAGGGCCTCTCAAAATCTAAGCAGTCTACACATAGAAATGCACTAATGGAGAAATTCACAGGGTTAGACCTGTTGCCCTTCTGCATCTATTCTGCAGCAGTTTCCCTTTCAGAGGGCTCTGCTCTAGAAGAATTAAAAAACCAGGATTCTTTATTGCAGGATGACAGGAGAACAGTTGTTCTGAATAAAACCACTCATGCTAGAGAGCAGAGAATCCCTGTAGGGAAATACTCGGGAATGGCTTTTTTAACCCATATCCCCAGACACATGAGGCTTAATTGGTTGACAAATTCCATGCTCTTTTTCAGCCTTTAGCTTTCATTTTCCTTCTGGGAAAACATCAATAGAGGAATATAAAGGATGTTCAGGGCATATAGCTCAGTGAATACTGTTTCCATGCATACAACTCTCTCACAGCTCTTTCTGTCTCTTCAGCTGGTGCTCAGTGTGGTTGTTTTATCAATAAAATGTCAGCAAGAGCTGCTACCCGTGTCCGGATGCTCTTATAGTCATTATAAAGATGCCGGAAGGTAGAACATCTGAAAAGGGTGTTACAGTATCAGGTATTTCGTGTGTAGTGTCTCTTTCTGGTGCTGAGAGCAGCCTGTCTCCTTCCAGCTGCCAGATGTTCATCAAGGATCAAAAGCAGGAGCATGTGCCGCTGCCGATGGGTCTGCAGGAGACTCACCTGAGATGCATCCCTTGTGCGTCCGTGCCCTGGTATGACTCTTCAGCAGCAGAAACGTGCACTTAGGTGAGCAGTTCTGTGCAGGTATAATTTGCATTGCATACAGTTATAATTCACATTTGTTGTATTGAGGCTGTACCACTGTACTGGTTAGTTGAACAGTGGATTCATTTACCAATAAAATGTTTGTGCCTCCCTATAGAGAGCTGCACCTTTGAAGCTTACACTTTACTAATCCATATACATTATGGATTAGTATGGCATTACATTAAAGCAAAGTGGGTCTTTTAGTAGAGTTTTTTTTTTTTTCCACTACACCCATTCCTTCTCCTATCCTTCAATATTTCGGATTCATATTCTTAATTCCCAAATGAAAATCTAATTAAAACTTAATACTTTTTTCTATGTATTAGGAAGAGCAAATATGTTCAGTATATTGATGTGACAGTTTTTTTCTATTTTTTGCATGGAAAATTCACTTCAGGAAAAGCGGTTTGGATCTAGCAGTTGGATCTTTGTGTCATTGCAATTCTGTGTTCTCCTGGCACTGGATTCTTGAAGTGTTTTGACTGATATTTCAGTGATGATTTGACCTCATCATACAGATATTGACCTAGACAAATGCCTCTAGTCAGTTTGTCACCAGTCTGAAGTTAGTTTTATTGTCTCCGTCAGCAGGATTGATGTTAAGATCATGTTAAGATATGATGTTAAGAGTATGGGTTATTAAGACCGATGTCTGCTTGTTATATTACCACTCTTGCTTTTGTTTATTATTTATACAGTGTGGGTGAGGCTTTACAGCAAACACGGGTCCCTGACCTCAAGGAGCTCTCATGTTGCTACGGATGGAGTATAGGAGAGGTGTGAAAGAAAAGCCTGAAGTGAGAGGAGAGGTGATGTTTATAGGAAAGAAAGTGGGTGAAGCACTGACATGTATGTAGTTACATAAAACGTGTTGGAATCGGTTGATAGACCAGATCCTCAACTCGTTAAGATGAGTGTTGGCCTAAATGCCAAGTGAGGAGTCATCTGTGTGGGGGACACTTCTGAGGGTGAGGAGCAGGCAGCATTAACTCCATCAATCTTTGGCCTTCTGGAGGGCTTAAAGGGGGAGGGAGGGTGTCTATCTGCCCCACTGCTGAGTTGGTCTTCTGCTCCATTGAAAGTCCCAGGGTGGCTCGCAGAGGTGACTTGGTTGCTGGCTGCCTCAACCCCCTTGTCACGCTGTTTCAGATATCTCATCCTCATCAGTCTTGCGCTGGATCAAGGGCTGCTCCTAGGAAAGCTCTCAGCATAGCAGAGATCAGAGATCAACAGTGAAATTCCAACATTCCCTGAAGGAATCAAACTCATATTTAATGAGGGGAAAATAAATATACCTGACAAGACCAAAGCAGTATTAAAACAGAGACTGGAAGCAGCTCACTATATATCTATTTGAAAGGAAATTACTCTGTATTCAGAAACTGAGAGGAAAATATTCTTAAGCTGTAAGTGCCCAAATATCATAGGCAGAGACTCGTTTTTATCATATGCTATAGTAGAGGCAAAATCCCTGCTATAGAAAGGCAGAGGATCTTGATTATTTTGCTGCATCTTCACTCTCAGACATTGCTAAAGGCTTGAGGTTCCAGTCAAGTCCCTATACATCAGCATAGCTGCACATACGTGCCCCTTCATCCTCCAGCCAAATACAAGGCATTTTATCCTTGCATGGTCAAGATGTTATCATCGAGTTAGATGGGATCTTGTCTGAGTTTTCATGAATGCAAAGCAATTCTCAAAATGTCCTTTGTACATTGAGAAT
>JAWLRI010000640.1:9514384-9566031 GCA_034781795.1 Crypturellus tataupa
AGAGGAGAGGTGTGAAATAAAAGCCTGAAGTGAGAGGAGAGGTGATGTTTATAGGAAAGACGAGCGTGAACATGGGTGAAGCACTGAGATGTATGTGGTTACATAAAACGTGTTGGAATCAGTTGAAGGACCAGATCCTCAACTCATTCAGATGGGTGTTGGCCTAAATGTCAAGTGAAGAGTCGTGTGCGGGGGGCACTTCTCAGGGTGAGGAGCAGGCAGTATTAGCTCCATCAATCTTTGGCTTTTGGGAGGGCTTAAAAGGGGAGGGAAGGTGTCTACCTGCCCCACTGCTGAGCTGGTCTTTTGCACCATTGAAAGTCCCAGAGTGGCTCGCAGAGGTGACTTGGTCTTGGCTGCCTCAACCCCCTTGTCACGCTGTTCCTGATATCTCAACCTCATCAGTCTTGTGCTGGATCAAGGGATGCTCCTAGGAAATCTCTCAGCATAGCAGAGATCAGAGATAAACAGTGAAATTCCAGCATTCCCTGAAGGGATCAAACTCATATTTAATGAGAGGAAAATAAATATACCTGACAAGACCAAAGCACTATTAAAACAGAGACTGGAAGCCGCTCACTATGTATCTATTTGAAAAGAAGTTACGCTTTATTCAGAAACTGAGAGGAAAATAGTCTTAAGCTATGAGTGCCCAAATATCATAGGCAGAGACTCGTAGAGGCAAAATCCCTGCTATAGAAAGGCAGAGGATCTTGACTATTTTGCTGCATCTTCACTCTCAGACATTGCTACAAGCTTGAGGTTCCAGTCAAGTCCCTATACATCAGTATAACTACACATATGTGGCCCTTCATCCTCCAGCCAAATACAAGGCATTTTATCCTTGCATGGTCAAGATGTTATCGAGTTAGATGGGATCTTGTCTGAGTTTTCATGAATGCAAAGCAATTCTCAAAATGTCCTTTGTACATTGAGAATTTGAAATGTGCCTTGAGGCAAAGGGCTGAATTCAGACCTAGTATAAGTGCATTAAGTTCTATTGAGGTCTTTGCCTTTACAGCTGAATTCACTCAGGCCTGATTTTGACCCTCCAAAAGACCAAATGTAACTTGACATAAATGTATTTGTCTATGCATGTATATATAAAAGGCACAAAATGGTGCAGTTGGCAGAGAAAATAAAATGCAGCTAATTATTGCAGATTTTTTTAAGTGTGTTTGCAAGTGATATGTTTTCAAAACAAGCTAAGCACTAATTCATCAGCTCGTGTGCCACATGCTGGCTAATGAATAAAGTCAGGAATCACGAAGGAAATGTAAATATGGGGTCTAATTCCCAACTGCCAAATTAGAAATATTTTGTGCCCACTTTGCACAGGTGCAGGTGACAACATCAGTTACAAAACAGCTGGGACTCAGGTCCCACAGCCTGTTGTATTGTTCAAATAACTGAATTCAAAGTGTGGTTATTGACTAAATAAAGCCTCTGCAACTGACTGCCTCTGAATTTCCCAACTCCAGACCAGAAGAAGACTGGGCCTTCGAAGAAGGTTGTTATTCAAGGTTATCCTTTTGGTTTGAATCTTCAGGAGGGAAAGAAAAAAAAAAAAAAGCCGGTTTGTTTTAGGGTGGCGGTTAATCTGTCGGGAGCAGATTCAAGTTTTGGCAAAAATCTGTGGTGAGATAAAATGCAAAAGCTGCCAAGCTGCATAGTTAGCGCAGGGAGGAGGAAGGGAGGGAGCTGACCGGCTCCCCAGGGGAAGCGCTGGACGCACCTCCATGGGCTTCGGTCAGCCGGGCGGGCGGGATATTTATAGACGTATTAAGCCTTAGTGCTCGTTTCCCCCGGGGGCAGCGTGTTCGTTTCAGGAATGGATTCGTAAGAGCTAATGCTTGTTTCTGCAGGGTTTTCATAGTTTCCTTGACTAAGTACAGAATAACATGCTAATAGTTTTTAAGTAAAGCCCATCTAAACAGTTGCCCCCGCATTTTGCTGTACAGTGTTGTTGCAGTCATTTCAACTTCACTCATTACTTTCCAAGGTATTTCTTTCCTCCCTTGTCATTGCTGTCTATATTTAAGAACTGGTAAGAGTTTGTTAGCAATTCTAGAATGGTAATTTGATTGTGACTACTATTTTTTTTTATAGCAGAATTTAAAAATCTGCCTACAAGGATGCCTTTAAATAGCTGCTGAATGAAAATGGGTATCTGCAGTCAGTGCCTTGGTGGGATGCTGTTTTACCTGCTAAGTCAGAAACAAGATATATGGTAGATCTGAGTAGAGCTGTTAATAAATAAACCTGTCTGTGAGCCTGTACCTTGCTCAGTACCTGCCTTGTGCAAATGACATTTTTTCACAATGTCCTGCTTCAGGCAATAGCTGCTAACACAGTCCATAAAATAGAAAAGCAGCTCGATGCAAACTTTGCTCATGTGTGCTGCCCACCTCTTCTCCCTGGGAATGCTCTTTTGTAGGAAAAAAAGAGAGCAGAGATGTGAGATTTTCTCTGGGTTCCTATGGGCTCTGGCCTGCAGGGATGGAGCACCCCTATGGGGAGGATGCTGTGCAAGAGGCAGGGATGCTGGAGCATCTGCCTGAGGGGGAGGGTAAAGCAGATCCCCAGTTCCCCTGGAACCCCAGCAGTCTGCAGCGCTGGAGCCCTGGGGCTGCGTCTCCTTGAGCTCTCCAAGGGCTGCCACCTGGGAACCAGCAGGAGCAGAGGGCCGGATACCTGGATTAGCTGCCACACTGCTCTTTGTTGTCCAGGAGGAGAGGAGGAGGCTTTTCCTCCCCCGGATTTCTGCCTGGAAACTTGAACTCCGCTCTCAGTTGTTAGCCCAGGAAGCCAGGGCTCCCCAGAGCGCAATCTGTGCTGCGCTCCCGAGCGCGGTGCTGCCTGCCAGGGGTGCTGAGCCCGCTGCGGGGAGACGCTGCCACCGCGCAGCCTACATCTGTCCGTGCCAACTGCTGTCCCTGCGCCTGCTGCAGGCTCCGTGCTCTCGGGCACAGTCTGTTCCTTTGGGAGTGCAGGATTGGAGAAGGCCACTGATGTTACCGAGTTCCGGCTCCTGTAACCACAGGCAGCTCTGCTGCTCGTTTAATTTTTAGTTGACACCCGGCAGGACCCTTGGTCAGAATAATCCAGTTAGTTTTATTTATAAAGAGTTTATTGCCTTTTTTAACTTTAAATGCTCTGACTCCACATGGAATCAGTTAAAAATTCCCTGGATTTTATTCCCAGTTTCACTGCGACCATGCAGAACCACATACTGCATCATTGGGATGCTCATAGAGCATACATTGTAAGGACCGCTGATTTCTTGTGAGCTTCTGTTTTATTATCTGTTCTTCTCAAAAGTTTAGGTATAAAAATGTTTCAGGGTTAAATGTGTATCCTTAGAGGAGCAGGACATTGATATAATAGTATCTGAGTGCGTGGCCAGCGTGGGATTCCGTGTTCTGGTTGGGTAGCTGCTAATGAGATCCTTTGGAAATGTCAGCTATTGAGGAAATCTGGGATATACAGACCTCTCAGCCTTTGTGGATCTCCTAACTCCATTTTTTCTTCATAGCCTTTCACTCCTCAGCCAGTATTTTGCACCACTACAGTTGGTCCGGCTTGTTTGAGAGAAAATTATATCTTAAAGTCTTTACTCCCATTCAGTATTGGGTAGCTTGATCAGTTTTAAATGCCAAGAGAGAGATGAATAGGTTGTTGTCTGTCTTTATTTGTTTTAACTAGACAGATAATTTGTCTAGGGCTTCCAGAACCTTTTTGATATGGTAACTATGCAAAACATGATCTACAAGATAAAATACTCAGAAGATGAGGGTGGCCTTTTCTTTGTGCACAGGAAGAACAAGTTTTTCTATATCTAAGCCAAACAAACAGCTCTTGTCAATGAAAACACTTGGAAGTTCATGCTGGCTGGAGGTGATTTATAGTAAGCGCAGACCAAGGATCAATATGATTTTGTTCACTTTATATCTTAATGGCCCTCAAAGTGGGAACGTGATGTAAAGTGATAACATTTGTTGATGACACCGTCTTGTGGGGAACATATTAATATGAGGCCAAAAGTCTGCAAAATCCCAAATGGCTTGATTAGACTAGGAAAAGGGGTAGATAAGTGGCTTATGGAATCTAATTTAGAGAAATACCAGGTAATGATGCTGGCACAGACACCTGGTGTCTTGCACACTGGCATTCCTTCCTAGTTAGGGAAGTTGGAGTTTGTGCAAGCTAGAACTGAATGGGAAGCGAAGGGGGAGGATGTGACTACAGGACTTTGTGTCCCAGCCATAGCAGTCGTGGATGGGAGATGCCATCCTAAACACCAAGATGCTGCTGTGTGAACTTGCTAGGCAGGCACAGACTTACCGTGAAACATTTGGAGTCCACACGTCAAAGAAGTAATTGCACTAATTTCTAAGTAGAGAACATTGCTATGAATTTTCTTATGGCAAATATCATCTCATTTTCAGTGGGTAGAGATAACCATCTATTTAAAATCCCGAGACCATTCCCTGTGCGGGGGCTGTAGTCTTATCATGAAGGGTATAATTAGTGTACCCTTTACTTTAATGATAAAGAGTGTAATAGAGCTAACAGTAGATAAAATCTGAAATATTTCATAACGTGTGTGTATTCTGAAACATAACGACTGCATGTAAATCTGCTCGCATTCCAACATTGCTCAGGTTTTCTAATTACAAATTGACGGTTGGTTTCGTGTTTTTAATTTCAGAGCTGCTATCTACTCCCCCCCCCACTTTTTTTTTTTTACTTTTTTTTTTCCAACTGCCATACAGTAAGATTGAGAAATTGAGTTGGCCAGGACTGCTGAGTAACCCCATGAACTAATGAAGTAAACATTTGCAACCACTGTGACATGGAAATCATCCAGCTCTCCCTGGCGTACACCTGCAGAAACCTGTGATTCACCTCTGAGTCACTCTGCAAATGTTAGCAGGGTAAAGCTGTCAGCCGCGCGGAGGGCTCGCGCTGCTGCCAGTTCTCTCCTTCTCCCCTGGAATAATGACATTAATGATGCTTCCAAATGGCTCACGGGGTTGCAAAATGAGAGATCTAAAAATCCGTGCGGCAGCTTGATTTCCTAATAGGATGCATTAAGTAGGACATTGCATGTTTTACAGGCTGAAGTTGATTAGACAATAAGACTTAAAATATGTAGCTAAAGCAGTTAGAAAAATAGGTTTTGGAAGCTCAGATCAAAGCTTTACAGGGGGGTGATTAGATAAATAAAAAGTTTAAGCCTAACTGAGCAAATAATTGCACATCCTCTGAAAAGAACATTTCATAGGGATTGATCAAATGTGAGTCACCCCAGGCACAGATGTATTTCTAAGAATATTCCATTTAATTTTCTTAATGTACACGAAAAGCAAAAAGATACTAGTGCTGATCAGCGAATGCTCCTGTTTGCATAGCAAAAAGCTCTTTTTAAAATAAAGAAGAATGAAAAAACCCAACCAAGTAACCACCAAAAATGATTCAGTTCCTGTTGTCTAACAGGGATAATTTCCTCTTTAGCAGTCTGTCTTTTTTCTTCTTTCTTTACTTCTTCATTACAGGGTGTGGGCTCCCTGTTCTTTAGTGTGTGCTAGAACCACACAGCACGCTTCAAAAGAAACACGAGCCTCCTTGCAGCCTTTGGTCTTAAGGTTCCATTTCTACTTTTCCATAGAAACAACAGTCAGGGGAGAGTGGCAGGAACCTTAGAAGCACAAAATAAATAGATACCCAAAGTCGGTGAGGTTCTTGCTGCACAGGAGTGTCTCCTGGCACAAGAGATGGAGCTCGAGGACCTGGTGGGAGACACTGGCGCTCACACTGGTCCCTGGAGGTGACAATCCCCCTCCTGAGGCCAGACTGCTAGGAAGGAACTGTCGACCTACAGCCTTGCGCGTTGATTCCCAGGAATATCCATCTTTCCTCTGACGGGTCTGTGCCTGGGGAGGATGTGTGTTTTAGTATTAGTTTTGCTATGAGCAGCCTGCACTTACTGTATCTGCTGTTGAATGACAGGGTGAGACTCTGCCCTAAAGACTTTGGCAGTTTTTCCACCTATTGCAACAGAGCCAGAATTGCTTTTTTTTTTTTCTGAAGGCGAATGGAGGATGGAAGGCTTTGTCCAAGCCAGTCCTCAAGCTTCATTCTGATGCAATTAGATGAAGATGAAGAAAAGCTGGGGGAAAATTAACAAGAAGAGAGTTATGCAGAAAAATCTAAAATCCATAGAAATAAGCTCTGTACAATCCCCAAACACTGCAATACTGTCATGCTAAGAGTGCCATACAGATGTTGGGCCTCTGACTGGCTGGAATATGGCTCTTACTCCAGCACTTTTGATAGGTTTTACTTTAATTGTTCACTCTTTGGACAAGGAGCTGTTAAAGAAGGAAGGGACATGCACAGTAGAAAAATTTGGGCTGCTTCTGTGTCTCTCGAGTCTCTGCAGATTGCAACAGGTATCTATCTCCTGAATGATTCCTGCAAGCAGACAGTGCTTGGACTGGCATAGCTACTGGAAGGTTAGAGTTGGTAATAAAATAGTGGCTATTGAGTTTCACCTTAATGAGCAGCTTGGAACCATGACTAAATTTGTTTGTCCTTAATAAAGGAGGATACCTAACCTTCCGTCTTGAACTCTTTTATTTCATGTAATACCTAATTTCTGGAGGCACCTGATGTTTTACCCACTGCTCCCTCCCTTCTCCCCATCCTTCACGCTCACGGCAGACATTCATTTCCGAGAGTTTGATGTTAACTGAAATCTGAGGTGGGTAGTTCAGAAATTGTCTTGCCCAGGAGCTGTGTCACTTTTGACATGCTCTTGACATCACTAAGATGATTGTCAGGACTAACATAACTAGGCATTATTTGCTACTTACTTCAAAGCTAATGTAGAAATGTTCCTGTTGGAGTAAAAAATGATTTTTGTAATTCTGCCTTTGAGAATGATTTGTGATAGCCAATAGCGAGTACATAGAAGATATATAGTGAAACAATTGGATTTCTTCTGATTTTCTTTTTTTCATAATTTCGTTCTTATGTTCGTATTTAATTCCTAGTTTTTTTTCAGGCTGTAGCTAATATGGTTTATTTAAGTTGAATAAAAATCTGGGGCTGGAGAACCACAAGCTCTGTAGGAAGTTTGATTCTGTGCAGTGAAAACAATTTCTGTGATTCAGACCAAGAGGTACTTTCTCTTCTGTCAAGTGGAGAGACCTTCCTTTGTCTGACATCAATTTGCTTTTATCAGTGATAAATACTGCCACTTGTGATGTGTTTTTAAAACTGTTGCCTCCCTGCTCTAACCTCTTAAATCTTCTCTAACTTGGGTGACACAAACATTTGATGTGTGTTGATATAGAAAAGGGCTTGGTTTTACATATAGAGGGGCTTAAGGGTGTACAGCAGCTCAGGGTACCTGCCTAGTATTATAGAGAACCAGATGAATTACCTGTTGGTAATTTCTCTTCTCTTCTGGGACACTGTATTGAAGAACATCTTAGGGTTTTGTTGTTGTAATTTTGCCTTTTTGGGTTGTACTTGGAAGCGATGATTTGAACACTTCAATTAACTTGTTTTCAGGCGGATGCAATACGGGAACATGCTGTCACCTACTGATATAACAACTCTTGTTCACAAGAGGCTCATCTCCTTACTAACGTTGACTACAATTTTGATTTTTCTGCTATGCAATATTTTTTCATGGGGAAGGTGGATACAATGAAAAGGAAACGGGGATTTAGCAGGGTCCAATCAAGAGTTAATTAGCTATTTATGTGACAGACAGCCTAAGCGTAACCCTACTAATCCCCTCTTTTGTGACTTCGGTCTAGAGGTAGACTCAGACCTGAGTAAAAGTCAGTAATGCTGGCAGATTTCTGTGAAATGTACACAAAGCTGCATTTGCTAAGGATCTCTTCATGGGAATGTTCCACAAAGCTAGAAAAGCCACATGTGTTCTTAACATCCACTATCATTAGGTCACCGTATGCTGAAGTTCTTTTCATTTGCAGAATTTAGCAATGGAACTTTCTGTTAAAATAGGACCCGCTCTTGAAAAATAAAATCACTTGTATTCAGCATACTGTGAGGAAAAGAACTGCTTGTTTTACTTCAAAACCAGCAATTGCCTCGTGAGAAAGTGTAATCCTTGAGAGGAAGGATGTCCTGTCCTCAGGGCACTTACCTGGAGTCAAGAAAGGAACAGTCCTAACAATGGGGCTTGGGCAAGTCATTTAATATCTCTGAATTTTGGTTTCCTGCCTCCAAGAGAATAATTACATTTCCCTACTCCACAGGCGTATTGTGATATGCTCAGATAATTGGCAGAGGTCATATGAGTATGCAAGCCAAACAGAGTAGTAAAATTCCTAAAATCTGATTTGGAAGTGTCCTCTTGTGCACTGTTTCCTAAGACCTCTGCTTTAATGATGTCAATTGGAAAAGGATATAAAGGCAAAAGTACTGCTGAAGTTGAGCACGGAGGTTAGGGGACTCTTCCTAATGTTTGTTTCTGCTCTTTTCCCTCCTCCTCCTCTTGTCCTGGTAGTTCTTCGTTTATTCCTGCTTCCCACCTCTCTCTCCTTCCCAGGGTTGGGTGTGTGAAGCTTGAGCTCTTGTAAAGGGCTGTCCCAGGGTGTGATAACTGCCCTGTGAAACGTGTTCATCCCAGGGCCGGAGCAGCAATACGTTCCGGTCAGCCAAGCTCAAGCCTGTAATGTTTGGACTTGGTCCAGTGAACTGAAGCAAGTTGGTCTCAAGCAGCTTCATGTATTTTCCCAAAGAGTTTTCCCAAGCGTATTATCTACTGGTGCATTGTGTTTAGCGGTTAGCCCAAAAGACATGGGTTACTAATGTATTCATGTCATTCTTCTCCTTACAATAAGCCCTGTGCCATTAAGTAGGTTCATATGACCTTCAAATGAGACGATAAAGACCTGAACCCAATTACCAACCATTTCTTCTAGCACACCTTTCAGTGAGCAGTACTGGCTTCTCCGGGGGCCTGGGCAAAACGGATCCAATTCTCTCTCTCAATGGATAGGTGTCCCACTACCAGCTCCGTGTTCTGCAAAGCACCTTCTAGTTAGAAGTTTGGGTGAAACGATCAAACCTAGAACCAACCTGATGGTCTCCTCGTACCCAGAGCTGGCTTGAGTTGAATCCTGTTGGTGTGGAGCTCTGTAGAGCGGCACTGGTATTATTTGGTATCACAGCTGCTATATAAGCATAGTTCATCTTTGTTTTCTGTTCTCTGCCTAGTTTGTTGACCTCTGCAAAAGAAATGCTAAATACTGACTTGTATAAAACAAAGAAAAAGTCACCCTTTCTTTCTGGAATATATGAGAACTGAAACTTGTTGCAAGTATAATTCAGTCTTATTCTAATTACTTTTAAACTGAGGCTATGCAGGGGAGGAAAAAAAAAAAAAAGGTGTGAGCTTTTACAATCTTATTCATTCCATCGATGTAAGAGCTTTTTATTTGGCTTCAAAGTCAGCCTGCTACTTCACAACAAAATTTCATTATGTCCCAGCTGAGTTCTGTTTAATGGAATTAAATTTCACCCTTTCTAATTATCTTTTGGAACAGACAATCTTTACAGAATAATTAGTAATAGAAGTACACAATGGATCATTGTCTTTATTACTTGCAAAGAAATTCTAGATGCTGTACTAAATCTTGAGGTATGATCTCGCAAAATGTAAAATATATTACCCCCTTCCTCCTAAATTATATAACATTCAGTGTAGTCAACATAATTTAGGCACAATGGGAAGTGATTTTGTTTCTTTGAGGTGACCAGTTTTCAGTTGCTTTTGTAGAATAACTTTCCTGATCCTATTCTAATTAAGCAAGACTGCAGATTGGCAATCTTTTTGTTTTCAATTAATTTTCAAGATTTCTAAACAAAGGACTTAACAGAGATAAGAACTGTATACTTTCTTATCAAACCTTCCATTTGCCTTCAGTGGTCATTTATATTGTGGCATTGTTTTAAATCACCTTCTTCCAGTTCTGCTGAAATGAAATCAGTAACCATACAAAGATGGGATTTAAGAACCTTGGTACTGAATGAACAAATGCAATCATAAATGTAAAGAATTAAGCCTGGTACAGATGAGAATCCTTTGAAATGTATGACTTCTCTGGCTTTTCCAAACATTTTAAAAATTATGAAGTCTTTTTGAATTATATCCCAAGATGTAGCTATCCTTATTAAAAACAAAGAGAAATAACTTCATTTGGAAAGAAAATGAATTTTCTAACAAAATAGGTTATTTTTCTAAGAATCAGATTGAAACTCATCTTTCATCGATTTAAAATTTACCTCTATAGTGGGAGGAAAAAAAGAGAATGTGCAAGAAAAATGGGTAGTGTCCTCCCTGGACTGATAGTCTTTATAATTTAATTTGTTGAGAATTTAAAATTACATTAATTGTGCTCAAATAACTGACATTATTTGACACTGCAACAACAGAGCAGCGGAAATGAGTGACAAACACACAAAAGACTTTTGTTATCTTTGTTTGTCTGCCTGAATAAATCTCAACAAGTAGTTCAAAGATTTAAATTTATAGCATACTTAATCGTCATTAGATGGCCAATCCTATTGACACTAAACTGCATTTCAGTGATATTGAATAGTTTTGGCATCCGCTTCAGTTTGACTCATCAAGAATCTTTATTTTCAAATCACTGAAACTGTGTGAGGAGAGGTCATAAAGCAGCCTTGTACACATTGTTATCCTACACAAGTTGTTTTTAAATGTTGTCCTTTTTTTTCTCTCTCTCTCTAAAGCTGTCTGGTTATATTATTTCAATACCACTCTTCTGTTTAGTAACACTGTATGTGATGGGGGCAAGTAATACAGGTTTTCCATTAGAAAGCAATTAATTATTTGCAGCCTTAACTTACCTGTGTAAATTATTGTGTTTCCCTTAGTTCATAATACCATTTATTTGAATAAAGCAAATTGGATTCTTTCATTGCCCTAAAAGATGCATCCTCACCTCCAAATCACAAACTACCTCCAAATTACAATGGGAGCACATCCTTTAAAAACAAAATAAGCTGGGTAAACCAACAATAATGATGGGTCTGGTTATACAGCGAGCTGTACATTATTGGATCTTGCCACTGAAGTGCCGTATTAATGCTTTTTATCTATATATCTATTTCCTATAAGTCTGTTTACTGTACTATTTACAATGTGAAAAATGTGGAAAAAATGTGTACCATACAATATTGGTTGAAAACCTTTTACAACAAGATGGAGCCTCCTCCGCAAAAAAGCAGCTTCAAACTCATGGCAAAATGGGAAGATTTAAATTCAAAGTCAAATTGAAGTCATTGGTTTCTTCTCTTCCCCAGCCTGTGAACTTGGTTTCAGTTTGCAGAGCAATTATTTATGGAAATGGCACTGTGCAATGTACGCAAAACACCAATGAATACAACAAATATTGTATTGGTGAAGCTACTAAATAGAAGTATTTGTCACACTGTTTTGCAGTCTTATTTCAGAAGAGCATCTCTCTAGCAAACTGCAGTATTCCATTGAATATGCTTCATCATATGCTGTTGAATATACTGAACTATTACCTTAAAATTAAGCAGACAGGTTTTGAGGGACAGAGATAGATTAATTATTAGGTTAGCTACAAAAGTTCCAAATGGGGAAATTATCCAGACTTGTCCTTCTTTCTATGCCTCCTGCGCTAGCTACTACCATAAATCCTGTTAGCCTCAGTGTTTCAGGTGCTTTGAATGCATTGCTGGACAGGGATGTTATCCTGAATTGGGACCACATTAAAAAGGCTCATGATGGAGCTGATGCCGCAATGTGCTGAACAGTAACGAGAAGGGGAAATTCAGGACCTGCTAGGCAGAGACATTTGTCTCCATTAACATATTGTGGACTTGGTTACATAAACTTGATAGCAAATTTCTTATTTTCTCTCACTAGAAAAAAGGGTAGCTAAAACCATAAACAGCCCGAGTTCAGGGATAGTGCAGTATGTACACAGGTGTGTACGAGACTGTTGTTCAGTGAAGTTATATTTATATTTCTTATTATGTCTGTATGGCTGGATTCTGAGTCTGTTTGCATCAGGAGTAATACTGAGTTTACTAGACTTTTCTAATAGAAATGAAATGAGAATTTGAGCCATCTGGACTGAATAAAACTGCTGTTTTACATAGCCTGTATGCTGCTATTTCATATCAGTGGCTGTTTCTGATCATGAGCTAAGTCAGGGAGCTTCTCCTTCAGACTAAGTAGTAGCATCCGTCGGAGATACAGTGAATACTTTTGGTCCGGCTTGAAGACAGCTTCCCCACAAAGTTTTGCTGTGTGTGACTCGCTTCAGCACATTAGCATCAGTGTAAAAGGAGTGACATTTTACCCATCCCTTGACTACTCTCACTGGAAATTATTCTCTCTTGAGCCCCCATTTATATAATAGCAAAATATGAAGGCCCATCTTCCTGCAGCTCCCATGTGGCCCTACACAGTGAGAGACCATCTAACTTCGCAGGGTGGCTTCACAACTTCACAACTGCAAGGTCAGTGGCATCTACCTTTACCTGCTAGAGAAAAAAAAGGGACATAAATGTCATGCTTTTGTTATGAGTGATTTTACTGTCTCCATTGATAAACACAGAATAGCTGTTCATCACTGTTTGCAGGGGGAAAATCCATTATTTAAACTGGTTTGGAAACACAGAGTCTTCCATTTCCTGGGATATTGAGAGATTTTGTTAGGACATGCTTATTCCTGAAGGACCAGAATCTCCTGGAGTAAGCAACTCCCAGCATTTTGGCATGGAGCAGAACTGGGACTTTAACTCCTGATCTTTGTATTGGCATTTGAAAAGATTTCCCTTTGAACAGCACAACTGAAGGCCCAGCTGGATGCTGAACAATTCTTTCCTTCTGATGGCATAAATAAATAAGTAAAATGTAACATGGGAGTGAAAAAAATGCTAGCTGCTCCCAGTTATCCCGCTCTATCTTGTTGTTTAATCTCAGTTGTAGACTACTAAGGACATGCTGGAGTGCTCCACGTCTTTGCCGTGCTGGAAGAAAGGACATAATAGTCCAGAGCACGAGTGCCTGCCTTTGAGCGGAGCAGTGCGCTATTAAACCGATAGGATCAGTAAACTTCCTAAAGCCTGCGGGATGAATTGGTGTTTTTCAAAGACTTGTTTAGGAAAACAAGGGAAGCAAATGTTCATAGTCTCTTAAGCAAGGGGTTAAAAAAAAAAGAGAGAAAGAAAGAGAGAGAAAACTCTCAACAAGGGATTATTCCATTGTTGATTCCATTCTGACAAGGAAAGAGAATGTGCGCTGATGATGTTTTGCTTTTGTTTAAATAGTTGTTTGCGCTACTCCATGTTAGCGTGGGGGGAGAAAATTTGTCGTGTCAGTAGGACATGACAAGCAACGGGAGGTTTATAAACAGATCGGTTACGTGCAGAAGCCGGTTTGCGGCTTTGGTTCAGCAATATGGAGTGAGAGGCGGTTGCTGATGACTGTAGCGATAGAATAGAGCAGGTCAGGGTGGTAGGCTGAGATGGGCTATTTTTTGCTTGCTGTAAAGAATTCCTGGCTCAGTGATGATCAGTTGGTGGTGGTATGGATAAATACCAGTTAGAGGCATTTCTTCCATGATTGTTTGAGCAATATCAAATGCATTTATTGGACATTGGGTTTCATTTCCTTTAGCTACTGCGATAATGGGCAGGACTCCTATAGATCCTTGCTCCTCTGAAAAGTGTGAGTAAAGTTTATGGGAGTGAGAGTCAAGTTCAGCTCTTTATTTGCATATGCACCAAAAATTGATGGAGATAGGCATGAGATAAGTTAGGTCCTTGGCATTGGGACCTGTGTTCATTTCCAGAAGGTTTTCTATCACTCTTAGCCCAGTAAAAAGCAGATAATTTGAGCAAAAGTCATCTATAATCTTTTATCTTTTTTTTTTTTTTTTTTTTAAACAAATTCTTCCCTTCCCTGAGACGGGACCTGTTTGCTGTCCTACCAAAAATGAATGTGTAGGTACTTGAGATGTTGAAGACCAGTGTTGGCAAGAGAACAAATGAACATGAATTGGCTGTGACTTACTCCAGGTTGAACATGAGAAGTCTCTGACCGTCAGAGCATCTTTTCATCACGAGGTGAACAGACTATTTTTTAAAATGAATCTCAACTGGTTTATGTAAGAGAGTATGTGTTATTAACAGACAGTTGGACTTGACAAGCCAGGGTGGCACATGCAGGTCAGTGTTCCAAATTCCTTTGGCTCCCACTTTACTTTCAGTCTCCACAAGGACCTTGGTAGCTGCATCAGCACAAATGCCCACAAAAGCAAATGTTGGGCTTCAGTGCCTGAATTTTAGCTGGAAATAAATAGCAGTGCTAATTTGAGATCAGAGAATGTGTCTGGCACTATGTAAGATAAAAAAAAAAAATCATTGCAACTCTTGGACACAAGACAGGGTTGGCTGGACTTTGGGTTTCATCCACTATGACAGTTTTTGAGTAATTAGAGGTACAGTTGCAGGTACCTTCCCAGGAGCGATGCCAGCTCACAGAATTGTCAGCCAGCTATTCCTGTCCCAAGCCTGCCCTTCGTTTGTATCAGCATGACGTTCTGTGAGCAGGTCTTGCTGCGGAGAAGGTGGCACACGTGGATGCAAGCAGTGCCAGGTTAAAAATAATCCTACTGCAAGGGACACAGAAGGGTTTTACCCAGAGATCCATTATCAAGTTGGTTTGTTCCTGTGGCCTCCCAGCAGAGAGATGGCACAGGGCTGGGGAAAGGCTGGTGATGTGGTCCAAGGAAGTCAATGACCAGTGCAGAGACATTTCACTTGCAATTTATTTGTCTTAATCACTTGGCCTTGCAAACGAAGTGACTCGAGCTCTGTTCTGCGCTGTGCTAGTGCTGGTGAGCTCCTGCTCATCTTCACTGAGAGCCTTTAGTTGCTCATCCTTGCATACCTCATGCGGAAATATTTGTCATGGGCCTGATTCAGCTTCCAGCAGGACATGCAGGAAGACTCCCACTGACTTCAAATGGGAATGGTAGCTTTTATGCTCTCAAAAGTCTCTCTCATGGTACTGCAGCGCTCAGGGCCTGGTTCTCCACTGCCCTTCATCTCGTGTAGCCATTCATTTTTGCCAGTTCTAGCACATAAAACTGCTGCTGGTTTGGAAGCATTTTATAACCCCTGAGCAGAGCTAGAAGTGTCTGCACAAGAAGCAGAGCAATGGAGAGCTTGGTTTAACCAGCGCAAGGAGATTTGTGCAAGTTAGGATGCTTAGAAGCAAATAACCCTGTAATAGCCTTAAAGGACAGGAATTAGGTTGTTAGTGTAAGTGCTATTGATATTTACTGAAGTAAATATATAGATGTTTAATCTCCCTCTTGAAGGAAAACTTTCCTAACAAAGTGTTTCCAAGTATAAGCAAATATAAAAAAGGAATAACTCTCTTTTTCTTTGCCCTATCTATAAAGCCAGTAAGGAACTGACATAACTGTATAGTTGAATTTGATAAAGTTGCGTCTGCCCAGTGGGACACTAGATTTAGAACTAGACTCTGGAGCACATTCCGAGTAGAATAAATTGTTCATTACCCTGGCAGTAACAGGGAGACCAGATGTACAAAAAAACTGACAACTTCCTCCCAGAACCCCCCATCTAATGTTTATACTTCTTGAATCATCTCAGTGTATAACTCAAACTCCATATAAAAAAAAAATCCTTGTTTCTTTTGTTTGGAAAGGAAGATTTAACATAAGTGCAACCGCATTTGAATCCAAGAGTGGGGTTTTTTTTCCTCCCCCTGCTGTAAAACTCTGAAGAGCCCATTATGCTACTGCCCTGTCTAAAGTAATGTAAAGTGAAGCCGCTGCAGTATGAGTAATGATGTGTCAGACTAATTGTTTTGACTAGCTGGGCATCCTCTGAGCTCAGTGGATCATGAATACAGCAGCTACATTAGGTTTCATGCCGCTGGGCTCCGAGCGAGGTGTTCGCTTCTAACTGTTGCTTTTCTGCCGTTCTGCTCCGCACCTATTGTGCGCCGGTTTTGCTGCTCCGTGTTTGTCAACATCATATTTCAAAACACCCTGGAAGTGCCAAGTGTTATACAATCAATGCCAAACGTTTAAAGAACACTGTTTTGTAGGGGACAACCTGCTGTTAGTTTGAATATCAAGTATCCCATTTACATTTTGGTGGATAGTTCAGAAATTTGATGTTTGCCAAATATGACGTGCTGAAGAACACTTCATGTGCTGGATTAGTTCTCTGTTGTGATCTCCTTCACAATGAGCAGCCATCTAATAAAATTTTGTGTGCATAAATTTACATGACGGCTTGAGGCTGTCTTGTGGGTGACAATTCAAACATGCAGCAAAAAGAATCCCTGAATTCCTTTGCTGCTTTTATCAGATGGGCAGGAGATCTTTCCGAAAAGGAAACTGAAAGGAAATATTTGCTTCCAGCTGTTAAAAAGAAATCATTCATAATCAGCTGTGGCCAATAGACTGGAAAGTAACTGCCTTGATCATATGCGCGTTAAACTACTTTTTGACTATTAACGGCACAGGATTTTTAAAAAATTGCCATGGCATCTGCCACCGGTAAAACTTGACAATGTTGTGTGCAGTAATGAAAGTTAAAAACTTTTTGAGAAGTTGTTAGAAAGTTTGCCTTGTCCTTCAGCAAAATGTGTGGATTCCACCAGCGAAGTCCAGGAATCTGCACAAAAACTGCAATTGTGGAAGCACAATTGCCATCCTGTTTACTCTGCAAATATCTCCTCATTTGTGAGTTTTGGTAACTCAGCCCAGAACACCTTGCTGACTTGAGCTCCCCCCGCCACAGCCTGCATAAAACATAATAAACAGAGTCGGTAGTGGTGAGATTTGGTACAAAATAAGGAGCTTTAATTAATTTTAAATGGTGCTTTTCAGAGTGTCAAAAGCTCAGCCCACTGGAGTGGAAAAGGGGGTTAGAGTGGCTAGAGCCTGGCAACACAGCTAATCTAGGCGCTCCTGAGCAAGCTCATTTTCCAGGCTTACATCAGGGCATCGGCATTTCGAGGTAGAGCTGCCTGGGGACAGTGCGGGGAACAACAGTGCCCATTAGGGACAGACCTGCTGGCGCGGGGGCTGCGGCCGCGCCAGGGACAAGGGCGCCTTGTGGCAGCGCGGGGCGAGCGAGCGGGGGGCTCGGTGCGCGCAGACCCCTGCGAGGCGGAGGCCGTGCGGACGCTTCACTGCGTTAGACGCAGCGCTCCGGGCTGCGCTCTCGGTCGCTCTGCACTCAGGGCAGCCCCGCGGCAGCAAAGCTGCGATCTGCTGGCCCAGGGCGTTTCGACTGCCGTTTTCGAGGTGGTTGGTACGTGTTAGTGTCAGGAAAGGGACTGTTCCCAGGATGAAGTTTTCATTTTCTGTGCACAAAGCAAGGCGTGTTTTGAGTAGTTCCCCACTGCTCGCTGAAAACCAAACCGAACTATCTGTATAGACAGTTTGTGCTTCCAAAGGTGGTTCCAAAGTATTTTTTTCTGAAGACTGAAACATAATGGTTATAAACAACAAAAACCATTAACTATTTTTTTATTTGTCTGTTTTATATTTTTCATTGCTTTTTCAATGGCAGCAGATACCCACTTGTCCAGCCAATCTTGCTTCTCTTTAGTAAGTGGCAGAACTTTCACTGACTTTTGTTACAGCAGGGCCCTGCTCATATGGATAATCGGTGCTTAATAGATGTTCAGCTAAAAGAGAGGTTAGAATATGAGCCTGGTGCTGAAATGGGAACACAAGACTTTGGCTGAAGAACCCACCCCCTGCTCAGGGTTATAAGGACTTTGGTAATGCCCCTTAAAATTAAGCCGGTACTTGAAAGCAAATTCTTGTTCATATATTTTTTTTTTCTACAAAGTGGGAGCAAAAAGAAAACCTCAGTACTGTTTGCAGAGTACTAGTCAGATGACCGACAGACAACAGAAGCTTGAAAAGTTTTAATAAGCTAGACAATTTCTTTTTATAAACGTAATTGCTTCTCACAGCCGCTGGAGCATAGCAGCTTCGGATTCCTGTCTCCCAGCTTCTGCACAGGCTGACGTTCCTCAGGGTTAAATCACAGCCTCAGATGCATTTGTGCCCCATTTCGTATTTCAAGTTTGATGTGTGAAGGAGCTCAACACGTTTGCCTTTTTTCTACCAAACACGCAAGCTTAAAGCAGAACACAGATGCTCCCAAGGATAAGCATGTACCTAAGGACCATGCTGAGTGGATCCATGCCACTGTCTGTGCTCTGCTTCTTGCAAGATCAAGCTCTGTTTTTAAATTTGCCCTAAATATTTTTGTTGTTGCATCACTTAACCACTTGGTGTAGGGGTCTGACAGCGTTAGGCCCTATACAGGCAGTTTGTCATGTTGCTGCCATTAGGGAGGCCGTGTTTGTTCTGCTCATGGACTATAGCAACGCTCTAAAGATGCTCCCTGCGCGTGCTCCTCGGTGCCGTCAGCAGCTGTCCCCATCTTTGGGAGCTGAGGGCAGGCTGTGAAGGGATGCTGACTTTGGGCAAGAGTCTGCTGTGCCACAGGGGTGTTCTTTTTGCTAATGACAAATCCCAGAGGAACCTGTATAAGTCTGGAACCATCCTCAGGCTCTATCTTGGTGGTGTGTTTGGTAGCTCACCCAGGGATAGTGTGTCAGTGCAAGAGCTGCATCTTTTGTAGTATTTTTGTAGCTGTAACTACTGACATCCTGACCCCTCACCACCGTGGAAGGTAGTGAGGATGATCCACAAAGCAGCCTCACACGGATCCTGTCCCTGCCTTGACCGAGTCCTGCAGCATGAGCTTGTACCAAGGTGCATACACCCTGCGCCTCTTCCCCCTTCCCGTTTTGGTACAGGGACACGGTGGTTTTCCCAGGCAGGAGCACTCTGTGCTCACAGAGAACCAGTGCAGGAGCTAAATCTCTTCTGCCTGTAACAACCCCGGATGACACATTGCCAGCCTCTTTGTGACCGTGTTGTGTAAGAGGTGACAGCAAATTTGTCTATGTTGCACATTAAAGAAACAGTGTTATCCTAATCTACATTATGTCCTATTCATCTCTTCCAAATTAAATTGTTTCCCAGGCAATAAACAGAACGATTTAGTTTAGAGGTAGGTTTTAATAGGAAGCTTTCAAGCATATCAGCTCTTCGGGGAGGTGGATTTTGGCACAAGGCGTAAACATCCCTTGTCAAATATATTGGCTCAAGTTTTTGTTTATTCACAGTCTACTTTAAAAATAAAATATTTTTCCTTCATTGGTAACAATTTTTTTTTTTTTTTTTACTGTGAAGCCTCATCTCTCCAGGCCGTTGTTCTGGCACTGGACAATGGCTTGCCTTCCTTTTGTAATTAAATGTTTTGGACCTAGTCCTGAACATGTCACATGAAATTTCCATTAACTTATGGGAATTCATTGTTTAAGATCAAGACTAGACTGTGTATTAAATATATTTATTCTGCATTCTAAATCCATACTGCACAAAAATAGATCATTGTTACAGTTCCTTCTGAGTGTCAACGCTACGAAGGCGTAAGAAGAATTATACACAAAACCAGGCTGAATGAAATCTGTACTGGGTAGCCACAGTATAGAAATGTATTATTTTTAGCATTCATTCAGATTGCATAGTAATAGAGCAGCCACTAGAAATTATAGTAGGTTTTCCATTGCTACCATAAAGGCATGTTAAATCAGAAAATGTCTATAGACCTATTGCATCAATTAAGTTTATGCAGGTAACAGAAATTGCCTCCCATCTCCTATTATTCTTAATTTTTCCAACAGACCTGATAGGAAGGTATTAAAGGAACACATAGCTAATGCATGACTTTTTTTTTTTTTCTTTCTTTTTTTTTTTTTTCTTTTTTCCATGGACTTGCCCTGGCCTGGGAAGATTTTGGCTAAGAATATGTTCTAGTCTCTAATGAGTGCCAGAGAAGAGCGATGGTCGTATGGCTAAAACACGTGACTGCAGACCGAACAGCTGGGGGCCTTTTACTGGCCGGGCTCCGACACAAATTTGGGGCAAGTCATTTTATCTCTCTGTGATTCAATGCTTCCAACATTAAAAAAAAAGAAAAAAAAAAGGGACCTTTTGTCAATTGAACTAAGTGGTAAACACGTTTTCAGATTCTCTGTGCAGTGTAAAGGTTATTTTCTTTTGAAACCGTTTCAGAAACGAGTAGGGTCAGTGAGGCTTCCTGTATGCTTGGAAGTTCATTCAAAATTTTCCCAGCCACACCAAGCCTTTTTGCTGCTGGCAATTAGGAGCGGGAGACTTTCTCCTTGAGTTTTCCAATACAACAAGTGCTTAGTAAAATATATATATAATATATATCAATAAAAATTTAGGACAAAATTTAGCTTCTTGCCAAATTAGGATGCTTTCATTTCTGACTCTAGAAGAGGTGCTAGTGAACAGGGAAGAGTGGAGGATAGGAAATTAAGCTGTGTCTTTTTTCTTTGGGAATAGTTTTATTTTTATTTTAAAATTTATGCAGTGATTTGGCTTGCTATATATTTAACTAGTTGGCTTGCTCATCAGAGATGGTTCTGCATCAGGGCAGCTGGAGCACTATTCCATTCAGATAATTGAGATAATTAAATCGCAGTGAGATAATTTTATCTTCATTTTAATTCTGTGCATCACTCACAGAGTTGAATGTAGCACATGCAGATCAAGGATTTTTAACTTGAGGTAGCTGTGGGGAATTAAGGAGTAGGAAATATTTCAGGATTTATTCTTCATTTGCTTGCAGATGTTCTCCTGTAGCAATGCTTAGACCTGGGAGCACTGTGCTCTAGACGTGAGTCTCAACCACCTGAACTAAAAGGTCAAACTCTGTTAGCTCCAGGATGCAGCTGACTCTGTTGTAGCTGGTTTTGCCACAGGAGGGTGACAGAGATATACTGGGACGCAGTGAGCAACTGGTTTTTGTATTCTAAAGTAATATGAGTGTAATTTTTTTGTGGAGGTGTTCCAGTACACAGTGACTTTCAGCAGTGCTTAAGTAGATTACCTTGTTCTAGAAGGGGTGAAATAAAAGTAGAGAAGGAAAATGGGGGTATTCAGACAGTGAAACAACTGCATATCTAGATGTCTCATAATTTTAATCAAGTTAATTGCAATAAGAGTGGGAATTTCATGCACGAGTGGAAATCTTATGCAACAGAATGTATTTTGTCATTAACTGAATGGACAATTTTGTCACTCTGCAATTTTTGCTAAAAATAAATAAACCATTTTGTAACTAATGCATTTATTTAGAAACAAGGGACGTCTGTCTGATTGGGAAGGAGTGGGTGTGCTGAGAAAGAGGTGGCTTGTGAGTCACGACTCCTTGGGATCTATTCAGGGTTCTGCTTCTGATTCACTACTGGTTGGATCTCAAATCAGCAGAAACTGGGCCAAGTTTTGTGACCTAAAACAAGACACATTAAAGTAAAAGTCATATGTTAGGTGAAGAGCTTTTTAACCTGTCTTACTAAAATACTAGGAGTTTGACAGGAGATCTTCAATATACTTTTTTCCCAGTTTCTTCCCGTTGAATGTCTGATGAAAACCATGCTGTTTCCCTTGTGCAGTTGGTCAGTTTTCTCTCCTTTCTCTCAGCGCAGAAGTGTTGACTCTACATATGCCATGATTGTCAACGCAGATTCATATATAGATAGTATATCCAAACTACTTATCTTTTTTCTATTTGAGGGAGCCAATTTGAAGCTGACGATGACCATTTTTACTTTGGAGTGCTCATTACATCTTTCCTCAAAGGTATGTATATGTAAAGAAAAAAACTACTTCTGGGAGATGTTAATAATTTTTAGACAAATAAGAGATTCCATGGATAGAGAATGAAAATAATAATTACGTATGCACCTGTTCTCTCTACCCACTTTGACTGTAGCCATATTGACCACCTTGCATTTAGGATCACAGAAAAGAGCTTCCCTAGGCTATCAAATCCAGTTCCCACTGTTCCAAAGTAGGCTCCCTGTGCCAACTTTATTATCTGCAGTGAAAAAAAAAAAGCCAAAATAAACTGTGCCCCAACAGAAGAAAAATAATGAAGTGTTCCTGAAGTCTTAGGTCTTTGCAGAGAATAAAACTTTCAGGTAAAGCTCTTACGTGGCATATTTACCTTTTTGGGTGCTTTGCATAGAGCTGGTAAAGTGCAAGTAAAAGATAAATACAGGGCAATCCTATTCCTAGAGTATACCAAGAGCCTGCTCTCCTGGCAGCAATGCAGTGTTAGATATGCACCTTTCTTTCTTGAAAATGCCTCCAGTGGATGGAGAAAGATAGTTTAATGTGGACTGCATCCCATTGTTGCAGATGGGGTTTTGTGTGGGTGTGTGTGCATGTGTGCTTCAATTCAGGCTCAATAATATGGAAGCAATTCTCAAAGGGCACTGTGTTCTTGTTTCATGTATAGTATAATGCTACTAAACATTAGAATAACTGAATCAATAGAATGTATAAATAGATATCTCCTTTACCCATCTGCACAGCTACAATGTGTTTAATGTATTAATTAAAACTTTCACCGAGAAGAAAAATGAAGCTTGAACACTAATCTGAAAACATTCTTTTTTAACATGTCAGGAGTGTACTGTACAAAACAGCTTCCTTAACAACTTAATAAGTAAGTCAGAAATGTTGCAGCAGGTAGTGGATCTTCAGTGATAACAGCTATTGCAAATGATTGATTAAAAAAAAGGCTTAGTTTAAATCTTAACTTTGTGAAGACTTGGTTGTTGCTCTGGGTTCAAGGAGCGAGAGGAGAGGTTAAAAGTCATACTGTCAGCTGTAATGCAGAATCAGATGTCTCTGCCCCCCAAAGAGGAATTTTGCAGATTGTAATGAGGATTACACATCTGAATCTTTTTGTGTTTATGTGAGAATGCATTTCATAAGGTGCATTTGAACTACACTTAATTAGAGCTAGAGCAGTCCGAACAAAGTATATGGAAGAGTTCCAATATGCTGTTATTTTTAATTGCATTTACCATGAAATGCTATATACTGGGCAAAATCCTCCTTCCCACCAGCGGTGTAAAAATGAGGTCACCTCTCTGATACTGTTCTCACTGATGTAGCTGAGCACAGTTTGGCCCAGCGTAGATATATAACAATTTACTTCTGCACCAGAAGTTGCTTCCTGTGCTGCAGGAGTTACCATACAGAGCCGAAAGCCAGCACTAGCAGCATTGTGTGTTGTGAAATAAATTCCAGGGAGATCAGCTTGTTTTATATGTCTTGGATTCCTTGGGCACACGGGCTGCAAATATATTACTAGTGTCTTGGACTTTCCTGCACGGTTTTGAAGCTCTAGCAACGTAACACCCCGACTTTCCTAGCTGGCAATCTTTCTTCTCAATTGATTTTCTAAGATGTGACTCTGCTTCCTGTTGCAAGTTCTGGAACTGAATTTCTCTTTGGCTCAGAACTTCAAATGAGGATTTAATGGGCAACAAGTGGCAAGCCATACTGCTGTAATACTGTAGCGCAAAGCACGGGTGATGTCAAATGACCTGAATGTTGTTTTGACAGTGGCTGGATGGTGAGAGAAGGCTCTCTGTGCCATGCACATTGGAAGCCTCAGGACAGGGTGAGGGGGAAGAGGTGCTCCTACCTATGTAGTGTAGACCAGGAACTATGTGTAGCTGTCTACCTGCTTTTCGATCCTCACCGCAGAATCATAGTCCCTTAAATTGGTCCATCTCTTGGAGGTCCTTCATGATCTGCAGTGAAATCTCCTCAGTGCCATGTAGGGAACTGATTGAGGGTGAAGCAAGAGAGAGACTCCACACTCAGAAATCCCACTTCATCATCCTTGCCCTGTAAATTAACAGCATTTCATACTGTCACTGTACCAACTTCTTCTGTTACCACACAATATTCAAATGGTGCTGTGCATCACAGTTGAAATCTCTGATTTGAGGTGATTGTTCACTGGACAGTACAGCAGACTTTTAGCTTGGACGGTGCTAGAGACAAGTAATGTCTCCCATGAGGAACCAAGAAGCATAAAAATCCTTTCAAATGTCTTCATTTTTTTTTCTTTTATTTTTTTTTCTAAACAACAATTCATATTTTCTACAAAGCACAAGAGCTATGAAATTAAAAAAAAAAAAAGGCTAAAATCTTAATCTTAAGTAAACAAGTAGAAGGGTTGGTGATTTATGAGGCTCTCCAAACAACACAAGACTGAAATCAGTACCAAAGCTCAGGCAAGTTTGGTACTGTACACAGGCAAGGAAGGTTTGATCTGCTCCTGCTGTTGGTGTATTGCCACTGACTTTAGTGAGAGTGTGCTCAGCCCTAGTAGACATTTATGTAGTGGTTTACAATAAATAACTATGAATTTTCATATCTGTCAACAGGCTGTAAAGGAAATGATCTGAAATCCATATAGACAAGAAGCAGAACACTGTATATTAACTATTTCCATGTTACTCGTGCTGAACCTTTGGTAAACTACCTAATTAACTGTGTTTTCCTCAATGGTAACCTTAAAAAATCTTTTATGTAGCATATTAAGTATACATCTGGTCATGCTTCTCCTTTCCCCATATGAGATATGCTATTTTAATGTGCTTTTTTCCCCCTCCTTATTTAAATAATTCTGAGTTTTGCTTGTAGAACTCTTTAGCAAATATTTATGGCTCGTAACTTTTTTTTTTGCCGTAGTACATTAAAGATTCAGGACTGAGCCTTAAGCTGGTGTAAGCTGATCTGGCTTCCAGGGAAGTCAATCCTTTAACTTTGCGGAGACTTTCAGCTGTAGCCAAGCAAAGAATAAGAAAGTCGATGGAGCTCTCGTTGCCATCCCACCGATCGCTCCTATAATTGCCCTGGGAAACTGAAAGTGTTTAAAATGCCGTTGTTTAGATTAAATAAACTTATGAAAAATGTATTTGGGGATATACCACATTTTGCAGTGTGTGGTTGTGAGAGGGAGGGTGTTGAGCCAGGCAGACGCATTCATTTTAGAAGCTGCTTTAATTGAAACTAACCAAACTAAAGTGGAAAATTGTTTATCCAAACAAACTTTGTATCCTGTAAAGATGTGGGCACATACAGCACGCAAACCCCTTGCTTATTAGATTATTTCAGGCCTTCGCAAGCTGTTTGCTTACTCCAGGAGCAACTTGTTGATAACAGGAAGCCTTTTGTACCAATCGGCCCGCAAAAAAAAACAAAACAATGGGAAAGCGTCAGATTTAGCAAAGTGTCTGAGGAAAGTCTTAAAATGACACCCACGCTACGAAGGGAAGACCAAATTTGCTTTTTCTGAAGGGAATTTGTGTTTGTCAGGAAGGGTTCCTGGCGGCTTTGTTTCCAGGCCTTGATGTGTGACCAGGAGCCTCCAGGCCTCCCGTCACCCCTGGCCTTATTCTGCCACCGCGCTGCCCACCCATACCGACACCGCAGGGGGAAGGGTTTCAGAGGAGGCAGAATCAAAAGCGGAGGGAGGAAAAAAAGTGCTTTTCAGGGTCTGATGTGTGGGAATCAAATGAGAGGCCTAGCTCAAATCCGGTCGCCAGGCAACCATAGGGATATGCCGAGGGAATATCATTAAAGTTGGAAACTAAGCGGTCGCCTCTGAATTAGTAAACCTGACCGCCGCGTGGATGATGCGCCAGAGCCTACCTCAGCCCCCGAGCCCCGTTTCGGCAAGTAGGTGGGGGTGTAGGGGGTGTGGAAAAAGCAGCTGATTTGTAGAGTTTTTCATAAAAAAGACAATGGCTGTCCAGACGCGGAGTTGGTGGTGAAATATGGTAACTGCCACGGTTGCAGCTGGCCCTCTGACACAAGATTAATAAGTTGCCGTTTCCTAGCCGACCAGAGCCTAGTGGGAACTATCCGGTGTTTTCCCCGCGAATCGCGGGCAGCAGCCCTCGCGCAAGCTGCCCTACTTTGCCGCTCTGCCGTGTGCAGCGCGCCGCGGGCGCGCTCAACATCTGTGCCCGCAATGAGGTCATCGGGGACGGGTCCGGCGGCCCGAACCCGTCCTCAGGAGGCGCCGAACCCGAGCGCTTTCCCAACAGAAGGTGCCGTCCACCTGGAAAGCACTTGGGGAAGTTTTGCCCGGTGCGAGCGGGAAGAGGGTGACAGCGGGGAGATGGGGTCCAAGAAGGACAATACGACAAGCGAGTGGTTGAACCTACTGAATTAGGTTTAGGTCGTGCTGAATGTTATCGTAGACACAGATGAGCGAGGCTTACCTGCTCTTTCCTCCTGGAGAGGCAGAATGGAATCGAGTTGCCAGTGTCTGTGTTTTGCCCCGGTTTGGCTGCAACGGTGCTCAAAGGGAGCTGAACCGAGTCAAACCGTGGAGCGCACGTACGGGCTCGAGAGCAACATCTCGCACACCGTGCGACACGGCACGACACGGGGAGGTGATTCGGTTACAGGAACAGTGTAACGCAAAGCACACTTTCCCAAACAT
The DNA here is from genome assembly GCA_034781795.1 of Crypturellus tataupa. Classification (NCBI taxonomy): domain Eukaryota; kingdom Metazoa; phylum Chordata; class Aves; order Tinamiformes; family Tinamidae; genus Crypturellus; species Crypturellus tataupa. The sequence goes on from JAWLRI010000640.1 coordinate 9,540,923, forward strand.
ACTTTTTTTTTTTTATAAATCACAATAGCTCAACACTCTTAGTCATTCTTTATTTTAATTTATTTTGAGCTTAGGTTTTCCATTATGTTAAAGCATCACAATATTACTGTGTGAGATTGCCCCCGAATATTAAAGGGCTCAAAGACCACAGAATTCACAGGCTCCTGACTTCTTAGGTTTAGTTTTAAAAGATTATATGAAAATCTTTCTTTATCACGTATAATCATAAGAAGGGAGCTCTTTCAATGGACCGTTAGGCATCAAAATTCTGAAAAGACAAACAAAAAAACAGTTTGCAACTTAAACTGATTGATTTTTGGGGGGGGGCAGGGAAAAAAAAAAGGCACCTGCATTTGAGAGTGTCTTTAAACTTCTGTCCAGTCTTTTAGGGCCAGATGCAATTGAGTTAAAATTATATTTTGATATTAATTTCATTAGATAAATAGGTAGAACTTGCCATAGTATCTCTGCATTCCATGAAAGCAAAAGTGATGGAGATCTGCTTCTATTTCTGGATCTGCTTCTGTCCTTTTGTGCAGCAGTGGTGAAACAAGTTTCTTCTTCTACCTCTATTGTTCTAGTATAAGTCAGTATATTCAGATTTACAAATGATGAAGGTCATAAAGAAGCTAAATTTGAATTATAAAGTCAGCCCAGGGGAATACCCTTAAATGTTGAGCTTCTGTTCTTAGAAATAGCTTTGTGGAGTCATTTTATTTGGGTGATTCAGAGCTAATGAAACTCCAAGCAATGACAGAGTCCTGCTGGTAGGATCTACCTCCCAAGCGGGAGCACAGCATAATCCCAAGCATCCAATGTCTGTCAGATACCAACCCAAATACTGAGCATTGGCAGGTCATCAATATGCTGTATAATTGGCACTGGAAATCTGTCCGATCTGAGGCAGTATTGAAGTGTCCTGCTTGGTGGAATAGGAGAAGCTGATGAGAAGTGGAGAGATGGTCTGGCAGGGACAGTTGAAGGTTGATCAAACAAGTGATTAGGGAAAGCAAAATCAGATTTGAAGTGAGTTGGAGCTGACACAACCAGAGAGGAGCCCAGGTGCCAGGAACCCAGAGTGGGAGCTGAGTCTGCGTATGTAACCATCAGAGCCTTTCTTTGCTAGCAAAAGAAAGGGGAAGAAGAAATATCTTGTCTTATATGTGCGATATATCAGGAAATTTTGTTCTAATATCACGTGTGCCAAGTATATATGCTAAGGATTCCTTTTTAACACCTTTAAAAAGAATAAATATACAAGATGAACTCAAGACACAAACACAAGGAAGTGGTAATACGTGGTAAAAATTTCCACACATCAGCTGATCCGCCACAATGTGATACGTATGCTTTTAGCTCATGAAGAACGTGAAGTAATTCAAGTTGGCTGGGCTCTGCTCTAAATTAGAGAGAGGAATTAGCTAATTCCAGTTACCTGAGCTACAAGCTTAGAGCACATGCACAGGCAGTTACCATGAATCAGATATCGTGTCCCAGTATATTTGGATCCCAAGTTTATATGAACCATTCCCATTCAGTCATCATGAGAGAGGGCAAGTTGCCTTGGGCTCTGCAGCCACAGCAACGTTCCTGCTGTTTGTTGCCTCTGTGTCTGTATGGGATGGTGCAGTTTTTGCCTTTTCTCTAGTTCTTCATGCAATCTTCAGTGCTTTCAGAACACACACGTTACTCGGTGAGATTCACCTGGCCTGGAGTGAGGCAAGAAGCTTAGCTACATGGTCCCTTTTAGTAATGAGAGCATTCCTCTCATGAGCTCTGCCTGTCAAAGAAATAAGGATTAAGTAAGGTTCAGTTGCCAGTATGTGTTTCTCTTGCATGTCTTATGACTGTGGAGCTTCAGATACTTAGAAACTTTTTAAAATGCATATAGTACTCTTTCATTCACTAATATTTGCTGTACTTTATGCCTAGAAAAAATACTTCTAGTCTCATAGTTAACACTTATTTGTGTCCTGTGTGCTAAATTATTTGGACCTACATGGAATTTTAATGGTGAAATAATAGGAAAGAAATAATAATTCACAATTAAAATATTAGCTCCTCATATTTGCTGCATTGTGCATCTGTCATTGAGTGCCATATTTTGTATCTGTTGCCTATGCATATGTTTTCCGGAAATAATTCAGCTTTGCAGTCTGTGTTCGTTCCATCTAAATCCCCTAAGCCTCTCCGGTCGTGGGGCATTTCTTCATCCTTGGCGCAGTCGGCCTTTGCTCTGGCAGAGGCATTACTGGAAGTATTTTCCACTGGCCTCTGCAGCTTTTCTGGTTTCACTGGTTTCTGTAGTCAGTTGGACTCTCTTCTTTTTGCGCAAGGAAGGTCTCAGCTGCCTGAGTGTGGTCTCCTTGAGGAAACAGGGCTCCTCAGCTCTGGCTGAGAAGACACCAACGCCCTCCCTTCCCTCCCGGCATCAGCCCTTCGGCTGAGAGGGCAGGGCTGGCTGGGCAGAGGAAGAGGCAGCTTGCCTCAATTATGGGATTTCCAATTATTACAGCATTAACTCGGGCCCATTTCCTGGCTTCATGTCAACCGCTTGCATCCCTGTCTGCATGCACTGCTGTATATCCGAGGGATCGGAGAGGGCGAGACGCATGGAGCCTGGTGGTTCTTAGTGCTGGGGAGCTGCTGATGTGATCTCCGATGAGGGTTCTTCAATAAGTGATGAATGGGATGTGTAAGCACAAGAACACATCTCCTCGTTACCTGTGTGTGCCTTTCTTGGTATCAGGTGTCTGCGCTACTACTTCTTCCACTGTAACCTAGGACTGTGATTGTGAACTGAATGTTCCTTATCTAGTAAATAGTCTTATATAATTGAGTATCAGGAGGAGCAGAATAGCCTGGTCAAGAAGCATCCTTATTCTGTAGTCCTGAACTGATGGGGTTCATATGAGGTTTGAATTTATATTGCTTTTTTTTTTCCACATACAGAATCTAGCCAGTGCTCTGGGTGCTGTTCTGACTCTGCAGGATCAGTAGACAGAAAATGCCAGTTTTGGTACAGTGTGAAATAGTGTGCAGAGGACAAGAGCTGTCCTCCCGATGAGATCTGACAGCAAGTAAGCACCAACTGGTTTTTACTGGTTCCAGGGATTTCTGTGTACAGTGTGAGAAATGACTCTAAAATGTACTTCATACAAAATGACTAAGAAATAAGAAACTGTAAAGTGGCTAAAGTCTCTCGCCTCTGCTAATATTTCCATAAAGTTTTCCATAGCACCAAAGCCAAGAACAATCTAGTATGGAACTGGAAAAATTGCCCAGATAATCCATTTTTCCCTTTGAAGTGTTTTATTCAGATTTTGAAGTGTCACACACACACAAAATGATTAGCAAATTAAAAAAACTATGCAGGGAGTAATTTGCATATGTTATTAGTGGGTCAAATCCTCTCTTTGTTGAAAGTCTGCTCACTCTACAAAAGTTAACTTTTGAGACAAAGAAAAATGAATATTAGGCAAAAGAGAACAGTCGGATGGGCTGATTGATTTTATCTGTGGAGCACATATTTCTAACGAAACAAAAAAACCCATCTAGATCAAATGTAACACAAGAAGGTGGTGCTGGAGAAAAACTATTCTGTGTTTCATGAGCAGTTTATTGGACACCTAGTTAAGCGGAATTACTTCGCAATCAGCTTGCAGTGTTCCTACTGCAAGTGCCATGGTAAATGGCTAATTCCCCCTGCTCTTGCTTTTCTTGGCCCCCATTGCAGTTTGCCTTGGGCCAGCAAGTTTGCCCCATAAGTAGATGTGATTTAACCCTTATGGTTCTCTTTCCTCTTGGCTGTCGGCTGGTGGCAAGGGGCCAGGCGCTAACAACCATAATGGCTGAGCAGCTGGGGCTCCATGCAGAACATCTTAAAAATTACTTTCATTCTGGCTGCTTCATTACAGCGTGTTGATCTCTTCCTATTTCACTGGAGGGGTGGCAGAAGTGAGATTAGCATTCCCTGGCAATAGTCAGGGTTGAGGTTTTCTCTTTTCAGAAAAAAAAAAAAAAATCAATGTTTTAATGCTGAGTATGACAAACATTGAAGCAAACCTTGCCTCTTAATTCACAAATAGATGAGTGACTCCTTTCTTTAATTATACACTGTGAAAGTCTGAGAGGATTTCTTCTGGTTGTTGCTTTGGTCTGTGATCTTCCTTTCAGAAACAGTAAAGTGTTTGAATGATTCTCAACCTCTTGGCTGTCCTCAACAAGCCAAGACTAAATTCTGCCTGTTGGATTCCTGTAGATTGCTATCAAGAAAAATTAAGGCTTATTTGCCCTGGGGTAGAATTTAGCCACCAAAAAATCAGTAATCCACAGGAGAGAAAACTGTTTGCTAACGCATGACCATTATAAATGTTGCATTCTGCTGATAAACCTTCAAGAGTACAGGATGCTCATTGCCAGGTTGGTAGAAGTGGACTGAAATTTGAGGTAGTCAGATTACTTGTGTAAAGCCAACAATTGCAATAATGTAACCTGCAAAATTTTCCATAAGCAAGAAAAGGAATCCTTTTAGTTTCATTTTATTTTAGGCAGGCAAACGCTTTTGCTGTCAGCACCACTTGTAAAAGTATAATGAAACTGAATCATTTTAAACAAACCCTCAAATACCCTATACTTTGTGCTAGGATTATGCAACTGAGAGAGAATAGTAACTTCTTGACAAAAAAGAAGCAGCATGTGACATTTTGTCTGTCAGCACCGGTGAAGTGAAATACACAAGCTTATTTAAAATTATTATTGAATTTTACTTCACACAGTGATATAATAACGGAAACGGAAATCTTGAGGAATCTAATGAACCACAGAACATATACAGCAAGGAGTATTTCAGAATCAATAAGGAAGATGTATGAAAACTACCTGTGATGGGTACTAAATCTTGACATGAATTTTTTCTTGGCAATGTGAAAGTGGGCACTGAGGAATAATGCAGCCAGAACTGGCAAGGACATAACATGGTTCATGTGTGTGAATCTGAAAGGATCAGGCCCTGTGGGAGGATATGTAGCTTGTTTTCAATACTGAAGGATTAATGTGGCTAAAGTTAAACAGCATGGAGGATTTTTAAAAAAGGGAAAGAAAAAAAGAAAGAAAGAAAAAAATCACTTAGTGTTAACTTAGTGTTAGCACTTCTTCTGCTGACCTAGATGAGAGAAGAGCTTGGCCGGCACTGAAGACTTTAGAAAATCCTACCAGTTTCTGTATACATATTCCCAAATCTTTAACTCCATGCTAAATTAGCCCTTCCAATTTTAAAAATGATTAATGACTCGCTTAACAAACCAGATCCAAAACCCATCAAAATCTGTGAAGAGAATCCTGATGGTTTCAGAAAGCTTTGGATCAGCTTCAGATTTTTTTTCCAGTAACTTTGATATTTTGTCCAATAATAATCAGGCAAAAGTCCATTTGAGCTAGATGTGTCGATTGCTACCAGTTACACTTTTTAGCTTTGTGGTATTCAGAGTAGAATTTATATTGCTTTGGAATATAAAATAATGGTAGATTTTTTTTTCCCCCGAGATACAGATATCTAACCTGGACACAGGTTAGGCTACCTGGACAAGGGTTAGATTGTCTGTCAAGGGGCAGGCAATCCTAGAGATAAGTTCTTTCAAGTAGATGCTACTGAGGCTAAACTGCATGTTAATGTCAGCAGATTTGTTTTGTGGGTCACTTTGTGTTGCACTACACTGCAGTTCGCTGCCTATAACTTGATTTCTTTTCCTACTTCTGTATTTGATTTCACTGGATTGAGTTGTGGTTGGGGAAAGGAGACTGGACCAAAAGGGCTTCCTTGAAGTGTGCAGCAGTGAGGGGTGCAGGAATCACCCATCCTACTGATGAGCCCCAGGCCAGCTCTTGACCTTGTGGGGCTCTTCCAAAATGATACAAATGAGCTTAGTGTCATCCTTGGGCTTGCTACCTATGGAAATTGAAGATGGAGGTGGAAAAGATGTGTTTTTTCCCTAGTCTAACAAGTCAACTAAGATGCTACTTAGGTGAACTTCGTGAAACTCTGTGGCTAGAACAGGGACCACCAAAACCTCCCATTTCCAGGTATTTACAGCCAAAGAACGAGCTTCTGCATCAGACACTTGTAACAGACTCAGAACCAGCTTGGCTCCCACCAAGAACAGATGCTTGGTGTTGACTGGATGTATTTGTTTGTGTTGGAATTACATTAACGTGTATTTGTGCGCCTTCGCCAAAAGGAGATGTTTTCCTACTTGGGTTTAAATATTTTCCAGTTAGTAATCTCCTAGTGCTGTTGGCTGAAGAAAATCCCTTCGGAGCCGAATATACAAATCCTGGAGATATTTCTTCCGTGAGGACTGCTCCTTCATTAGTGCCACGGTGGAATTCAGCATCGCTAACAAAGCAGGATGTGCCCGTGATATTAACGTGGTGTGATCAGCCGCTTGACGAGGGAAATAATTCATAGGCACACGCTACTGTGCCTTTGCCTGAGCTTTGCTCACCCTTTTAAAAGAAGACGGGGCTGTTGTTTTGGGGTTCAGTGCGGCCCCTTCTGAAGGCATCGGGACCGCATTGTCCCTTTGAGGTGTGTAACAATGGGAGCGCTGTCTCTTCCTGACAGGCCTTGCTATGCCTCTGTTAGAAAACAGAGCTCAGAGGTCTACCAAAAAGCCCACTGTGCCTGGAAATATCAGACAATGAGAAGCTGAATTAATAGAATCTGACACAGTTTTACTGTAGCAGCATGTTTTTCCTTTCTTAAATATATTTTTCCTTCTCTCGTTAGCAGATGGCTTGATGCTCTTTTCAGAAACGGGAAAGTTGCAAAAACAAAACAAAAGCCCTAAAGATATTGGGTTTAAGGGTTTTTTTCCCTTTTTATATATATATATATATTTTTTTTTTAAAGATACCGCACAAAACGTCAAGCATGGTCTGAAGCACTGCTGGCAGAGTTAAGAAAGTGGTTCTCTGACAAAAGGAGTCAGGTTGTCTTTGACTCTCCATTTGAACATGCAGACCTAGCTGCAAGCTGAAAGTAGAATTCTCGTCCAAATTTTGGGAGTGTTTGGATTCTGCTTTTTGGTTTGTTCTCGTATTGAAGCAGAAATTAGTAACTAATTTTGTGCTTTCATCTGTCTTTGCGCACAGAATATTTGGGTTGATTGAAACTAGAGTCTTCTGGCCTTTTGGCTATCTAGGACCACGAAGTATCTAACACACATATAATGTTTGTAATGTAATGTTAGGTCCCTTTGCCCAGTAAAATACTTGCCCCAGCTGTATGCTCAGTGGCTTGAGACCTCCATTGTGTGATATGAGACCATGGAAATGGAATTAACTCATTTTTCAGTGCTCAACTTACTCTTATTTGGGGGGTTAAATTCCAGCTCTTACGATATCTAATGGCTCTTTGCCTTTGGCTTCAGTCTGTCTAAGATTGTAACTAGCAGATATTCTTGTACTGCCATGCAGAATGTCTACAGGATCAAGGTTGAAGGTCTGTCCTTAGATCTTCCATCTCTGGCAACCTCCTGCAACCAGAGTTTGGAAGCCAAGCGGTGCACACAAGTTGGATGAGACATGGCATCCTGTAGCAAGAAAGTAGTGGAGCAATTATGGTAAGCCTTTAACTAGCTGCAGAGTGAACATTTAACATTCCTACATCTGCCATAATGCAAAATAATCTGTTCATATTAGGAAAGACATTGCATTCTGCTCACTCATCTCTTCCTAGGCTTGTCTGCACAGGGCTAGGCTTCCATAACCTGTAATAGGGAAAGCACACAATTGCCAAAACCCTGGGACTTGAGTTTTTAAAATTATTTTTTAATATTATCCCACTTGCTCTTTCTTCTGGTCCTATTACTGTTCCTATCCCATGGGATAATAGTGAGATATTATGGGACTCGGTGCTTATCCCAGGGTTCATAGAAGCTTCTTTCAGCCGCTGGATTCTCTTCCAGATGAGATTAACTCATCTGGCCTCGGAGCTCTCTTCATGGGCAGCTGCAGCTGGTGGTGGAGCCCAGACACGTTGGCGCATCAGCACCCTCTTTGCCTACAGCCTGCAGGCAATTTCTGCTGATGTCCATTGCTCTGACGTTGCTGGTCTCCAGTTCTGAGTAGACTCTACTTGCACCCAGCCCTGTTTAAGTGAGATCATTTTACTAGGCTGCCATCCCATCTGTCGGACGCCTTTAGCAGATCACTTTTATTCATTTCAATAAACAGGTTTTTCACTCTAACAATGATGTTTCGCTCATACTGTGTCGATAGAGCTCTAAGCTCAGCGTGGGCATTTTCCCTCTGCTTAGCTGGACTGTTATCTGTGCGCTCACCTCTAGCTGCAAATGGTTGAATCCGTACCCGGGTAAAGAGAGTTGGACTGAGCTCTAAACAAGATGCCAAGTTTCAAGTTTCCACCAGATTAAGAAGCTAAATCTTTGGGTGAAGCAAACCACAGTTTTTCTACCTGACAGTTTTCTATAGCAAACGCACTACTTGCTGTCTCCTGTATGAAGCAGGGTAATGAATGCGTGAGGAGCTGTAAGTATGTGACCAGCTCCAGGGAAGGGTTAAACTTCTGCACATTGTTAAGTTCTCTGTATGTGATTGCCATTCTGGAGCCCAATCCTGCATTCCTGAGCAGTCAGATTTCCCCTGGAAGTCAGTGGGAAGTTTTTAGGTGCATAGCAATGGACTGCAAATGAGGGAGTTTCTTGAGACACAAGGGACCCAGCGTTTTCAAGCTAAGAGCTCGTTGCCTTAAAAGTTACCTCTGTGCTCCCTCAGTCAGAAGCGTAGAAAGGAAACTTGATTTGTATTTATCCTCTCACACTGAGTGGGACAAACATTGTGTACCCGGCAAAAAAAGCACGGATTTTTTTTTTTTTTAAACTGAAGATGAAACATTTAAATTTTCTTGCACCTTCTTTTCAGGCAGGCATTTATTTATACGAATAGATGTCATCAGGCAGTTATCACAGGTTGCCAAGGGCATTTTGGGCATGATGGAGTGCCAGTACATATTTCACTGATGTTTCCTTTCCTATTTTCCCACCACGATTCCCAGTTTGAGCTCTTGTCCTCACCTCGCTCAGGCAGGGTGCCTGCGAGCAGCCCTCAGCACAAAGGAGGGAAGCGGCGCAAGTGCAAGTTTCCCTTGCCTTATGCCCCGTGTTATTGGTTACTTGTTGTGCTAATTCGGCAGCGTAATTCCCAAATACAGCCTCCTTGAATTGTTTCGGTGAGAACTGCTAACTCACGGCAAAGATTTTTAATGATCTCCGTGGTCTAATTGAGAGCCAGAATGTTGACAGGTGATTTAGAAGGCTCCAAGTACTGACTGCTTAGTAATATCACTGATTTATACAGTCCCACCGCTATACATATATACATATAAACCATCTTTTCTACAATGCGATTAAAATTTATTTCCCAAAGCCCAGACCAGTCTGTGCAGAGCAAGCAAGTTAAACCACCAGGCCACTCTTGTCCTTTGTCCTTGGTGCCTTTTGGAGGCGATGTGGTAGTGCCCTCTAGTGAAAAATCCTGGCAAGTAGCGCGGAGAGCACAATGCGGGACTTTGTTCGGAGGTCCTGACAATTCTTCCTTTTGCAGCCTATTTTGGGACAGAATTGATTTATGTCTAAATATCTCCAAAGCCAGCAGCTAGCGAAGGCATTACTGTCCAAAAAATAGTACCTGTTTCCATACTTTTTAGAATCAGTGGCTGTTTTTTTCACCTTTTAACTACTGTATTAATAAATGAGCGATGAATAAACATTTCAGAGAGGCAGAATTTTTATTTTTGCTTTCATACATTTCCCGTGCCAGCAGGGTTTTGCATGGCTGAAGCCTTACAAAGTTTGTAGTTGAAGGCCTCCGTCCAGTTCCCAGGGAATTTAGTACTCAAACTCTCATTAAACTTCCGCAGGAGCAGGACTGGGTTCACTGAATAGTCATGCACTATTAAAAGATAAACCATCAGCCTGAAGTGTTACCAAAACAGCTTGCTTCCCCTACTCATCATATTCATGAGGAAGAAAAAAAAATAAAAAAAGGGAAATGGGGAGAAGAAAGAACAGAAATGTACAGCAAAATTTCAGAAAGTGGGGAAAAAAAAAGTACACCTTTGCTGTTGTTAGAGAATATCTTCTCTCCATATCCTCCCCTACACATTTTATTCACTTCTTGATAATAACATACTAGAATGTGACCAAACTGGTGACTCTGTTGGATTCAGGTATGCTTGCTTTTTGAGATTTGTCATTAAGTGAAATCAGTGAGCTATAATTTACCTACTATGCACAGTTTATTATGTATACTCTTTTATATACTATCAATATGGCATAGTGTTTCACATATATTGTAATGGGAATAGATCTATCATCATTAACCCGGTATTTTGTGGACACTGGACTTCTGCTGTTACTGTTATTTATGTTCAGAGAGCACTAGGGAGCCCTAGTGAGAGCCCAGTGTGCTTGGTGCTGTACAGATGTCAAATGAAAAAGCAGTCTATCAAGTCAGTTAGACTCTATTTTGAATATTTTGTTTCATTTAAGCATCAAACTTCCTGTGTCATAAACAAACAAAAAAAGCATCCTGTTAACTGATGCATTAAAGAGGTCAGATCCTGTATTTCCCAGTAATGGGGAGGGGGGTGAAAGGGGAAGTGATGCTATTGACCTATATAAGTGCTATTCAAAGTGAGCAAAAGTTAGCCTAAGAAAAGCTGAAATGTTCTGCGTGATCCTCTTCACATGGAAAGGTCAGGAGGTGGGGAGAGAAAATCAGGAGAAAAAGATGTGATTAAAATGAGGTTTTATTTTTGTTTCAGGTTAGGGGAGTGGGAGCTGACTGAACATTTTAGACATGAGAGCAGAGTAAGAGACATATCCCTCAGTGCCAGGTTATCCATGTAACCCAAAGACCCTTTTTATTTAAAAAGCTATTGCTTGTGATCTTTTCCAAAGAGGGAATCAATAAATGTCCACCAAAGTTGCTCTTTTGGTCAAAATGATAAATGAACACCGAAGTGCTATAAATTGGTAGCAACCAGCATAGCAGTCCTGGAATTCAACAAGAAAACCAATAAGGGCAAAACAACACTGGCTCTGCAGTTGCTGCTGACATTCCCAGAAATGACCCAAATATTTGGCATGGACTTCAAAAGGCGTGAAAATAAATAAATAAATGTTTTGCTTTGCTTTCTACTGGAGCTAAATTAAAAAGAGCGAGCCCTCTTGCACCTCCTGCATGGAGGGAATGCCGGCAGGGCTCACACACTGCTCCTGGAGCTCAAATCAGGAACGTTGTTGGTGCTTCCCTAGAATCCCGAGTCTGTGCTACCACCAGATCCAGCCAAGGGAATGCACTCCATCCTCCCTTGCACCGCTAACAAGTGTCACAATTAAAAACCCATCGTGTTTCCTGGGATTTTCCTTCCAATTGGCTGAAATAGCCTAGCTAACTTCTGGTGAGAAGGTACCGATTTTTATATTGTGGTCATAGACCCCCAAATGACATATTTTTTTCTTTATTCCTTTGCCTTCTTTCAACTTTTTTTTTTCTTTTTAAAAACTAATCTGTATTTCCAGCCAGGCTTTTATTTAAAATAACCGTCTCATTCAAAACCCTGCTTGTAACTTTATCCCAGTGGTAACTCTTACCTGCCATACTAGCCCTAGGCCCTTGTAGCACTTGACATCATCTTTTGGACAGGTTACAGAGCCTATTGAGACAGTTGTTAGAAGCAGATTTACTCTGCAATGTGGAGCCAACCACAGAAGAAAATTAGTGCATTTATCTGTCAGCATTAGGCTAGATTATCAATCCAGCGCACTAGTCACAGGATCTGGTTTTTCTTTCTCTGGGGAAGTGAAATTGATATACTGGTAGGCAGCAAAGGTGTCAATTATAAACAGGACATTAGCATGAGAAAGTAGGTAAATGGCTAGTTTTAGTCTTTTTTTTTTCCAGGTTTCGGTATAGGCCTGGAAAGGAAGCTTCCCTTCCCACTAAACAGACTTTCTAAAGAGAAGATGAAAAAATGAGGAACAATTAAGCTAAAAATGAAAAAGTGAAATTAAAGAAAATGTGAAAAATTCTTCAAACTTGTTAGCTGTTTCCCTTCAAAGACATATCCAAGAAAGAAAAAAAAAATCTCTTTTATTTTTATTTTGCAGTTCTGCTGGTGGATTTGAAGATTCTGCACAGGTCACAAAGTATTAGTCCCTGTGAAGGTCTGAATATGCAAGCACATGTACGACATTAAGTAAATCATTTGCAGTAAATTATTTAATGTGAAAATTAGCTGCTTTTCCTGGTTATACTTTGTTCATGAGCAGACTGTATTTTTTTTAGCTGTTGAGACTGCAGTAGCATCCAGATTGCCTAGCCCTGTTTTATTAGGTGCTGAACAAATACCCTTCCCTAAGTAGTCCCTGAATTACTTACTCACACAGGTGCCAAGCGCTGCTGGTTTGTTTTTGAATTCTCTGAATGACTTCTAAAGAGTTTGTTTCAAGGAACAACTACATTCTATTGAATATGGATGAGTATGAATTATGTGATCTTGTTTTTTTTTCTTTAATAAAGAAGTAGCAAATAGTAATCTTTTGTCCCTAAACCCCGTATAGGTGTATTTTGACCATCATATGTAGACTAGTTTTCTTTCTGCCTTCATGGGCTGCCAGCCAAGAATGCTACTGGAAGCAACAAGTTGCCTTGAGATGAAGGGGCTGCAGGTATCAGCGGCTTCCAGAGTTTGGGATTAGTCCCTTGCGCAAGCTCTGCTCCAGGGACCTTCTTTTCCTGCATGGAAAGATCATAATGAGAAACAGATTTTGCCTCACACAGGCAGGGTGATGTTGGAAGTCTTGCTTATTCCTACTATGGGAGGAAGTATCTCCCCTTCCTTCCTCTCTTCCTCCCCTTCCTTGGAAACAGCGTTTCCAAAAATTTTTACAAGAGACAGAAAAAAATGGAAGCGAGACATTCCAGGACATGCATGCTGGGCACCTAATTCCCAGGAATTTCAAGGGGAACTGAGTCTTATGCTCCTTCTGTCCCTCTCCTTTATTTTATATTGTAGGAAAGCTAAACTTTGCCTTTATATTTCTAGGTCTGTTCAATTCATAAAGGCCTGTTCTGTTTGTTGGTACTGCAATTCTGACTAAAATGTGAACCTCCAGAAATACTATTTAATCCCAACGGTGAATATATTTGGGGAAAGACTTTTCCACTGCTGACCTGAGTACTTAAGTATTTTCCATATATAACCTATCAGTCCTAATGCATGCTGGTTTAACATTTGCTATGCAGAAATACCTGAACATAAGGCTTAAATTCATCTCCCAAGAATGTTTGGGAAAACAAAACCTGGTAATTTGCTATTAATAGAAAATAGGAGCAAATTTGGTTTTAATATCTGCTATAGTGGTGCATGAAAAAAAGGTTAATCCTTATTTTGTATTTTTCACACTGGTATGAATGGGACTGTTTGCGCCAGTTAATGTTAGTTATTGTAAAAGGACAGCAGGGCCTCATAGACTCTGAGGTCACTGGGAAGATGTTATTTTTTAATATGTTCTTGCACAAACGATACCCTGAGAATGTATTAGCACGTGCTGTCTCCCTGCTATGCTCCGTATGGCGAAGAGGACGTAGCACAACTGTCGCTTTGGAGGCAACCACTTGCTCTGCACAAGGTAGTAGTGGGGGCGGCATGTGCTGCCTGCGCTCACAATGCACAGGTCAGCGCATGCTAACCACCTGCTCCCTGTCTTCCACTCAATTAAATCGGAAATTGCTGGTAAATCGCCCCCGGTGCAGACCCGGAGCTTTCCGCTGCACTGCTGTACGCTGCGCGCCCGTATTGTTTTAAGGGCTGATTGACTTTTCCCCTCCCTTCCAGAAGGGGAATGAGGCTGTGAACTGTGTGGATGAGCGCAGGTCAAAGCTGCTCAGTCTGCAGCTGTAATTTCTGGTTTGCGGCTCTGTTTGGAGGCGTGCGTGCCCTAATATTACTGCTGCTAAAGGGTTAATGGGAAGATTGAATTGCCTCCCCATCTGACGCCGATTCTTTGGCCCGCAACGACTGGTGAGGGCAAAAAACTGCAGATCAGACAGAGGGAGAGAGGGAGTGCCTTTGGCATGGGAATGGGGATGCTGCCTGCAACAGAAGGGAGACAGGAAGCCTAAGAGACTGGAAATAACTAATTTCGGTTCCCTCGGCCAAAGCGCCTGGGTTAAATGGCAGAGGAGTGAGTGAGCTCGTATTTCCCCGCGTTCAGACTCCAAGCTGGCAGCTCTGCGTGTGCAAGCAGGCTGGGAGCAGCGGGTCTCCCGTCCTGGGCGGGCAGCTCCAGCCAGGATGCTGTGGGCTGGGGAGGACCTGGCTGGACTCCCCAGCCCACAGAGCGTGTCTCGGTCTGGTGGAGGACCTCGGTGTCCTGCTGCTAGGTTTCTGTAACGAAGGCTGCCCCGGTTTAGGTACATGTCCCTGCACATGCAGACGGTTGACGCTGGAAAGTTGCCTGGGGCAAACCGTGGCTCTTTGCCTGTCTGTGTTATAACTCCTTATTTCCATGGGAAATTGCCTGTCTCTGTGAGGCTGCTCCCAAGCTCAGGAGCCATGTACGTGTTTGGGCAGAAGTGGAGATTTAAACTTCAGGATGGCTTCTGGACACCAGCAAGTTCTGATGGCTTGCAGAAGACTTCTTAATGCTCATTCAGTTGCAAGAATCACAGTATTTAGTGCTACCAGGCTTTTCATGGCCCTTCAATGGAGAAGGGTGGTGCTGGGAGAGAAGGGCTGGCTCTGCATTTAAAATTAGCATAGGAAAATCAATTTGATGCAGGTAGCTGATAGGTAGAAGACTAAAGCTGGTAAATGGTAACAAGGTGTCTACAGGTCACCTAACGCGGCTTCAGTAAAATATGAAAAGAAGGGGAAGCCATCTCGATAGGGCATAATGGATCTTCTCTCCCTTGGAGCAGTCTGAGGTCCCCAGTGCTATGATGTTGTTGTCCAAAGGTTTTTGGGTGGTTTTGCATATAAGAAAGAAGACCCCGTGGAAACAGCTTGAAAATTATCAGTGCACAAAGCTCAATTTCTCTTGGTGAGTCTGCCTGGTATCTCACACTGACCCATCAGCAAAATGATGGGCAGAAAGTGGAGCAAGGCACTGACCTTACACGCTCTTAAATTTCTGAAATTGTTCTTAAATGTGTTTTTACTTTTTGTTTGTTTTCTTCATCAGGCAGTGAACAGAAAGCTCGACAAGAATAGATCCAGAGCATTCACATGTGATTTAGTAAATTATTTACTCAGTCCATCTTTAATGAAGCTAGTTTCATAAGAAAGGATGACTTGCATGAGTAAGATTTGCAGGATCAAGCTCAAATGCAGTACCAGTGTTCAGAGCTTCAGTCTCTACATTTCAGAAGCAAAAGAAAAAAAAAAGCACATTACATTTGTTGAAGCACTGTCCAAAGTTTCTGGATAGTTGAAAAATCAAACTGAAAAACTTAATCTTATGTTGTTGTAAAATTGCCTGTTGAGTGCAAAGGGTAGACTTAAAAGATTGCAATGTGATCCCAAAGGGCAGCTCTGGCGACTTAGGATTTTAAGAGATGGATAAATTACCGGGAGCAGTAAATGGCATAGACAGTGGGCAGAGTTTTATTGAAGATGCTGCAGGCTTCTGTTTTACCTGCTGTTGGTCCACGGGTGGCTTCAGTGTTCCCACAGTCCCTTCGCTGCTTGGGCTTTTGCAAACCTGACTGAAGATTCGTTCAGTGACTTAGCAAAAATGTACTCGTTTGCTCGAGCATGGGTGGGAGTGAACTCCTAAAAACTTTAACAGGCTTTCCGTTACCCAGCTTTTCAAGTTGGGCAGAAAGCCATCAAAGGCTGCATCTTTATTAACATGTTTCTTTCTCCCTCTCTTTGAAAGTGAATTTTCAAGAGCAAACGTGGTAGGACAGCTCTTTTGTCTGCAGGTGCAGTGGAGGAAGGGGAGAAATGTGCCAAACCAGGAGAGCCCTGAGGGATGACAGCAGTAGGGAGACACCATCTGCCCCTCCATCCCCAGGGCAGGAGGTCTCCCACTCTGAACTGGCATTCAGGTGGTCCTGCTAATGATGGAGAGAGCCATCGGCTACAACAGTTTTAATGCATGCTGTTACACACAAAATGCCTGTAGATAAATAGGGTAAACACTGATTTTAAATAGTGGATTGTTAATATTTCGGTAGTTTCTTTTTTTGCTATTCTACATCCCCTGGTCTTGGGGTAGATGCTGATTTACTCTGCTAAGGTAGCTTGTGAGTGCAGGAGGCAAAATGTTATGAAAGGGATGATTACAGTAAAGATGATAAGAGCAAACTCAAGGATGAAGGAAGGAAACCGCTTCTCCTGCTTGCTGTTTTTTTTTTTTTTTTTTTTTTTTTTACTATTTTTCTTTAGTGTAGACGACAGGCAATCATTTACATGAATCTCTCCATTATAGACCAAAATAACAGTGCAGTTTTCATTAACAAAAAGACTACCTTTTTCTTCTTCGTTTGTGTTGTCAAGATACTTTAGCTGAAACATACAGTGATTTCCAACACTTACCCTAGTTGTCACACTGAGAGTGAAATAATGGCTGACATTAGGAAGATTATTTCTCAGCAATAAAATTACCTTTCACAACATATTTCTATCTAAGTGGAAATGATGGAAAATCATAGATTCTATTTTCAAGATGAGAGAGAGAAGGATGAAAATGAAATCAACAGGATTTCCTTCCTGTCACAAAGTAGAGAATATTGACGAGCCAGAGACGCCACCAAAAATCCAACAGGAGCGGCTCCCCGGGCCTGTTTTTGTTAATTGAGCCAGGTGATTTAGAGAAGCCAAAAATGCCACCAAAACCGCCACTGGAGCATGTTCTCGGGCCGGTTCCTATTAACAGAGGCAGCTGATTGAGTCGAGAGGAATTGTGCGAGATGCTTCCCCCGCACAATGCAAAATGTGGAGGTTAATTAACTGGGATTGCAGTCCCGCTGCCGCTGCTGTCAGGAACGCGGCTCGTGCGGACGTCATTAAAAGGCAAGACCGAGCTTTAACTCAGGTTTGTTAAGGGGCCTGTAAACTTTTTTTTTTGGATGAATCTGTAGCTAGATTTGACAGAAATGGGGTCACTTTCAGGTTTTCTGTGGAAACTGTGATGTTCCCAGACACGTATGATTTCAGTTCCAGTCCTGGTGAAACTTGGCTCCTCTGTGCATGGAGTAAAATTGGAATGGAGTTCAGGGCATCTGAAAACCAGGTGAATCCAAAGGAAAAGTGCTCATGTGATCCCTGCTGAAGTTCAGCTGCCGGGTTAGGACTGATATGAAAACTGATGTCTGAAGGAAATGCACACGGGAACTCGGGCGCGCACTATACATGTTTGATAAATATGACATCTGGCAAACCCACAGCTTGTGAGTTGGATAAGATATTATGTAACTGTAAATTCAAATAGTTTGACTAAAAGTAATAGTTTGGCTCCTGGTTGCTCTGTTGGTGAGGGGAGAGCCAGGTGCTCGGGACGCATGGAGCAACGTGGTTGCTCCTTGTGCAGAAACGCAGTGTGAAAGGCCCTCGGCTAACGCTTTCTCTAGACGTTTCCCCCTTGATTTTTTGTTTTAGCCTGTTTGGGGATCTATTTTTAGACCTCTGCCTTGTGCCGGCCTCGGTGCCGCATCATTGTCCCCCCTGGACGGCGGCTGGAGGAGCAGCTGGCAGCGGGGAGCGCGCCAAGGCGCTCGCCCACAAAGAGGGTTCAGTTCTCATGGCGCGAGCTGCCCCTTCCCCGCGCCGCACTCCCCCCGGCCGCCGCCCCCGCCTGCCACCAGCACGACCCAGATCACGTTAGAGTCCCAGGGCACCGGGAACCGTTCTCATCTATCCGTCACCAAGGAGGCAGACCGGCCGGGGAAACAACAAGTCGCTTGTACCTGGGGAGGAGGACACTCCTGGGAAACAAACAGATGAGCCACCCCGTGAATCTGAGCTATTCTCCGAGGTAAACAGAACTGCATGAGAAACACACAAATCATCGGGGGCATCACGCTTAACTCTCTCGCTTCAGGCTGCCCGGGCGGGCCGCGGGCCTTGAAACTCCGCATTGTCCCGATATCTGATTAGGGGGAAGTTAACCCTCTGGAAGCAGCAAGGGAGGGGGAAGAAACCCCAAACCCGCGGCTTCTGGAGCTGCGGCGTTCACCCTGCGGCCTTTGCTGGTGTTTGGTTGTCCGTGCAACCACGAATACTTCTCGCGGGGGCTCAGCAGCGGCCCGCGAGGCTTGCGGGGTGGTTTGTAGGGCGTACGGATTTCCCCTTTGGGGCCAATTCTGGCAAGGCTTGTTTCCGACTTGAGCCAGCCTTGGCTAACGTGGCACGCGCACATTTTGATGCTAATGTAGCGTATCGAATGGTGGGATCCCTTGGTGAAAACAAAGCGGTTGTAGCGTGGAGCAATCAGCGCTAATTGGAGTAACGCCGATGCTACCACCAAGCAGTGGATGCACGTAAATCGTTGTGCCAATGGCTTGTGCCGCTCTGCCTGCTCTGGCTTGTCCCAGCTCCACGTTTCTCGACGTTCTCTCTTCACCTTAGTTGAAAAGTGCTTTCTGTGGCAGCCCGCATCCTTCTAGGAATGCCTGAAGGGCAACTTCTGGGAAGGGAATCCAAGTCATCATTGAAACCTGACCCTGTCACTGCAACATCCTGTGCAAAGGGCAGTCAGTGGTTGTGCAGATCTTCGTGGCATGTCCACAGGGATAACACCAGAGTTTATCCCCATTTTATGGTAAGATATCAAAGTGGGAAGATACCTGAGAAGTGACTTGTCAGAAGTCAAATGAGGATCCTGTATTGAAGTGAAGGATTAAACACGTATTTTCTGAAATCTGTTCCAGCAGCTGTAATACCAAGGCCATTCTGCCACTCTTCTAGCTGATAAAACAGGAGTTTTAGTTTGATGCTTAATATTTTGGGAAGAGAAGTCTGTGAATCCCAACCAGAGAGGCAAACATGTGTGGTGGTTAAAATAAATTGGAGGAAGAAAAGGTTTCCAGCTGGAATTGAGTTTAAAAGTCTGGCAAGAAGAGGGGTCTTGTGATTAAGCATGACTTTGAATGTAGGTCACTTTGGAGAGCCAGGTGATTTCTGAACACAACACTTAGCAAAAGTCCCTCTGCTCTGGTTGGATTTAGAGCAGTATAACTCAGTGGAGATAAAGGCTCTAATTTTGACATTTTCTTTCTTATTTTTTTCTCCAGTGACAACTATTGTTCCACTCCTTTTCTTTCTATCTGTTCCCCTTTTCCTTGTTCTTCTACTGTGAAAGTGATTATCCTCTGTTGTGAAGTGATTATGGATAACAACTGATGCTCTTTGAGTGGTATATTAGGAATACCTTTCACACTAGTGAATTATAAGCTGGGTGGGTTATAGTGTGTTGTCATTGTACCTTAATAAATTCACTTATGAAATGTCAGTGAATGACAGTGTTTTTTTATATAATTTTACTTTAAAGGGTGTCACACCATACAAGCATATCTCTTCATGTAGAAATGCAAAAATGTGGGTTAAAAATTCTCAAACAATTCCTCAAGTACTAACAGATTTAAAACAACATTTCTGCCTTAAGACATCAGTCCATTTTTCTAGAGGACTGTTCATGTGGTCAGGTAGAGAGATCCGAATGTCCATTTTCCTCTTGGAATCTCCACATGCAACTCCACTGCCTTCATTTTAATAAATAGCAGAAAGGAATTTGGCTTTTACTATATATCAAGGACTGTATTCGTGACAATGTTCTCTGCAAAGCGCATTGTTAAGCTTCTCTTTTTTTACATACTGTGTTGCTAAATCATCTATACTTGTCTTCCTGATAAGTGAATACGTTACAATTAATTCTTATGAAAGTATTTTCTATTAATCATTTCCTTATTCTGAGTAGTGAACTCTTGAATATATCACCAAGAATTTCAGTTTATCACTAATATTACTCCACAGGAGACCAATGAATGCTGTTTTGTGTATATAACAGCAAAGTTTTCACAGTGAAACCTTTACTATTTTTAGTAAGAAAGAAGCATATATTTGTTCTTTATCAGTTCAGAAGGTGACTGAATGAACAGGATTATATATGCTTTCATTTTGGATTTGATAAAATGAGGATAGAACTCTCTGATTGCAGTTTGCGGGTGTTATCTCAGACAAAGGGCTTAGAGGATGCCAGCCAAAATGACAGTGGGATAGTTACTTTAGACAAGGACTCAACCCTGCACAACAACCAGTTGCATAAAATTGTCCATTCTTGCATCGTCGAGATGCCAAGTGCTCCAACCTGGTTTTGCCCTCTTTTCTGGGCACTGTACCTGCTTGTCACACTCTTCTGCTTTTGATGCACTCAGTGGTGTGATTCCCATGGATTTCTCTGTACAAATAATGTTTTATGTTTCCAGTGAATTGGAGGTGTGTTTCTAATAGGATGGAGTATGCGCATGATGGCAACTCCACACAATAGAGGAAAAAGCTGGTTTGTTTAGTCCTCTTTCAGAGCTGTGCATCTCTCTAATTCCACCTTTCCTGTCTGAGTCAGAGTATTGTCTGTTTTGCCTGCAAACTGTAGGGTCAAGCTGAGGTAAACCTCAGCTGTGCTGCTCAGCTATGTGCTGGGACTCTTGTACAGTATCATCGTGAGGTCATGGTTTTCACCCCATCAGATTTTCATACGTTGCTTCATTAAAAATTGAGATTCAACAACATTACAAAACAGAGTGGCAGGCTGTTTGAAACTTCTATCAATAATGTATCAGCTCATCTATTCTGATTTCTTCCAAATACTCCCTTTGTTATTTTTAGCACTAAAGAGAGAGAATCTAAATATGAGACTCTCCAAAGTGGAGAAAACTTCAGTCATTGCCATATTTAGCTAAGCAGCATCAAACTCGAAACTACCTTTCACTTATGCAGAGCTTCTCAGCTGAAGGGGAAAGGTTTCTATTCCATGAATGCTTTTTTTTTTGCACCGGCCAATTAACCAAAAAGAGACCTAAATGGATTCAAGGATCCCTTCAAAGTTCAGGACATGTCAGTACCATGACTGGCACTTTCTTGGTGTTAGATTACGCACAAAGCCTTAAGTAGCAGTCACACACACATAGTGCTTGAGAAAATGCCTGGAGACAGTCTTCCTATGAAGGAATGGTAATTCCCTATGCTCTTAAAGCACATATAGAAATACCTTCCTCTTTTATCATCCATGTTATGGATGTCTGGCAGCTTAAAGGTAGGCCTGATGCATGATTTCTTTTTCCTGCTACTTTGAGGATAACTTGCTCTGCGAAGAACACTAAGGGCCTGGACCCCTTCCTTTCGCAGGTTGTTTTAGCACTTGCTGTCATATGCGGCTGTGCAGAGTAGGTAGATGTCTTGGAGAGGAAGAAAGATCCATCAGTTGAAGTGTGTTGGTCCCTGTGGTGGAGAGCACCCAGCTCTTGCAGTTTTGGAGTAGCCTTTGCTTACCACTCGGACCGTGTATCTACGCCGTGGGCATAACATTTCCCCACCTCCATTTCCCAGTCCCTGCGTTCTCATGACCTGAATAGAAAGAGGTAGAGGAGGAAAGGCCTTTTTTTCTCATGGATCTTCTCTGCTGAAATGTGTGTAGATAAACCTATGCATTACAACAAAGAACTCTCTGTTCTGTGGTCTCTATCACTTGGCATTTTGTTCTATTTGAGAAGTTGTTGTGTGTTTTTTTTTTTCCTCTAATGCTGATTGTTGCAAGATGTAAATTTCTTTAAAATTGTACCAGGTTCTTTCGATCTCCACCCAGTCTCTCTGACTTTCTGCAGTCAACTCAACACTTTAATTTATAACAAAAGGTGGTGCAAACTTGGGAAATGGAAATTTCTCAATAAAGGAACAAAGAAAGCAGCCTCCACTGACAAGTAAAAATGAAAAGGGAAACATCTCATATTCTAAATAGGAAGTAACAATAAAATATGTGGTCATTTTTAGAATTAATAATCCTAGCAGTCTATTTCCATAGATATATGCCCTTGGGGAAGTACTTACACTCTAGCTTTAGGTACCTCTCTGACCTAGCTAAGTTAGTTACTTTTGGATTTCCTCCATAATTGATGGAGTGAAATTTCCTTTGTCTGACCCTACAGAGCAGCACTCTAGAGCCTTGAGTTGTTCTTTGGAGGAGACTGTGATTGTGAAGGAAGCAGCTGACTAAATTACAGACTTAAAGTCAGGTGATGGGGTTCCACTTCTAGTATATCTGAAAATTCATGGTGTAACAGAAGATGCTACAAATTCAAAGGTATTTGCAATGTTCTATTTGGAGACTTCCCCCAAGATGCCTCTTGCTTCAGGATGTGATTACTCAGAAGACAGATATAAGAAATGCGTTGTCTCTTGTTCATCTCTTATGGAGATACATCATGGATGTTTTGAGGGGGGAAAATGGTCATTTTGCTATTGGATAGTTGCACATGAATGAACATGGCAAGTTCAGTAATAGCACCGATAAGTATTTCTGCATCTGTGGTACCACAGGTACATGCAGTTATGGCAAGAAATGCTTCACCGTGCAGTCTTAAATAGAAAGTCTTGCCAGTATCTCCACAAAGCACCTATTTTTACGTCCGAGGCAAGTATTATAGACCTATGTTTTCTTTTATTGCAAGACTATTTTCCTCACCTCAAGTAGATTTTTCATCTGCATTAACTTTGCCTGAATCTGTGCTTTTATAGTAAGGTGTTCTTGAGTCTATAGACAAAGAAGTCAGGAGTATACAGAGCAAACTGGGAAAGCCAACATGCACCTACAAGG
This sequence comes from Crypturellus tataupa, assembly GCA_034781795.1. Lineage (NCBI taxonomy): Eukaryota > Metazoa > Chordata > Aves > Tinamiformes > Tinamidae > Crypturellus > Crypturellus tataupa. Next base: position 9,563,824 of record JAWLRI010000640.1, read on the forward strand.
ATGTTTTGAAGAGGAGCTGCGTGACAGCTCTGAGCCCCGTTCAGCCCTCGGGCAGGTGGGCACCTGGTGAACCCTCCAAGGCTGGGTAGGCAGCCACGCGTTTGCTTTGTTTGATTCTTCGCTGTTTTGCCTTGTCTGTTTGTTTTTCCAGTTTGGTTTCCTGTCCTGCTCCTGAGTTGGTTTTCTTCCCTATTTGTTCTCTTTTGTTTGTTACTGCTCGTTGCTTGACACTTGGTATCAGGAGGCTGTGTGCAATGTATAACCTTGCAACTGTAATTCTGAAAGGCTTTGTTGTGTTAATTTAACGTCAGAACTCAAATAAGCAACTCAGTAAGATAAACATACCAGAAGTGCATTTATATATATTTTTAAAGAAAGCAGAGCTATTTTTTCTAGCCTTTCAAAGAGTATTTTTCAATTACTTATATTTTATGGGGAGATATGCATGTAATATTCTGCTACACATTTAGAAGTTTAGGTGTGCGACTATGTATTTGAAGGTGAAATTGGCTGTAGAGACAATTTTTGCTGCACTACTTGTCTCAGGGTGTAGGAGAAGCAGAGTTTTGGAGAGGGCTAACACCTTTCAGCAGACCAGGTAAAGTAGTTGGGAAAAGCAGAGGTGCTTCCTAGCACCCAGTTCCTTCACACGGTCAGAATAACCATATTTGCTGTAATTCGGTCTCCAACGTGCACAGAGAAAGAAGTTTTATTTGGGCTGCCTGAGAGAGAGAAATTCTGTGCACTTACAGTTCCATGTCATTGCAAATCATGTCATCTAACAAGTTCACTTTTCTTCAACTAGCAGAAAACAATTGCTTCTCTCCTTCAAAGAGAGAATAGCAACATAATTTACAAATCTCTCCCAGCAAAAAGAATATCAAACCCCATGTTTATTTGCATTGAGCCTGACAGCTTTGCAAATGAGCCTCAGAAGCCACTCAAGAACATTGTGAATGCAGATCCCGCAGAGGAATCAACAGTTTGTTCCTAATGAAACAAGTGCTTATCAGTACATTAATCAATCTAATCGCTGAGAGAAATCATTCACTAGAGAAGCAGAACTGCAACTTCCTCTTGCCACCTCGTGTCTGGTTGCAGCGCAGCTTTGTTACAGCTTCACAGGTACCCACACAGTACTTGAGTTGGTCGTTAATTGAGGAAATCGATATGAAAATGTGATGTGTTTGGTTCCCCCAGGAAAAGGAGCTAAAATAACTCTAAAGATACAGGTTTTGATGTGATTTTTTGTTTCTTTTTTCCCTCCCTCCTCATGGCGAAAGATTATAGAGACTGGAGAAGATGAGGCCTCCGAAGCCTGCAGAGCTGCAGTTTCTCTGTTTCAATCGACATTTGTGCAGGCAAGAGTTGTCCTCAGTGCCTCCTTCCCTTGGGCACCCCAGTGAAGGCTGTGAGATGTTTAGAGTATTTTGGGGAGATCACAAGGGGATATCTTTCTTTTCAGAGTCACTACAGACCTAATAAGCGTATAATGAATCTGAGGCAGTTAACTGTAGTAGCAGACAGGCGTGGGGTATGAAGTTTGTGTGTGACTTGATGTCACAGCCTCTTTTGGAGGCATCAGCATAGGAGAGGGCTCTGCTCCTCCCTTTGAATCGTTACCTGCTTAGTAATGACTCGCTGCAATACTCTCGACTAGGATATGAAGCTGCCCAGATCTTCACAGGGAGCTCGGTGTGATCTTAAAATGAACCTTTGGTGATGTTCAAAAAGTTCAGTTAACTTAAAAAAAAAAAAAAAAAAAAGTTGCTCTTCCCTGGGTGGAAAGTCAGTGTGTGTGAAGTGAGATTCCCCTTTGGTTGTAGTGCTGGGGGTCTTTTTGAAGTAGCAGGGTCTGAGTTCTCACCATCTTGTGACTCTGAAATCCTGGGTAGTCCCGGTGTGCAGGGAGGGCTCTGAAGTGCTCCGGTGCTGTGGGGCTGCTGCAGTGTCTGGCTCAGCACGTTTGCCACAGCAAGCTGCATGGGGGCTTCCCTTGAGAACGGTTGAGGAAGGATCTGCAGGGCCAGTGTGCGGAGGTCACTGCAGCCCCGTTGTGTCACAGCCCTTTTCCTCCCAGGCGCTCTCAGGGTAACTGTGTGGATGAGCAATTACTTCATCAAAATAGCCCAAAACCCCAGTAACTTTTATATTTCTATATTGGTATTAAAAATGTTCAGCAGCACGGTCAATAGTCAAACACAAATG